>CM076570.1:778607297-779207297 GCA_034641835.2 Pinus albicaulis
ATTTTTTATGCCAAATCACTGTCCTTTAAATGATGTCAAAAGACTGCTTCAAGAGATACTCAAACTCTCAACTCTCACATGTCCAATCTGCTTACAAACATAGGTCTGATCCAATAACCTCAGGCCCGAACTATATTTGTGCACAAGTCTTGATTTCACCAGTTGTCACAGGTTTGACTGTTACAGTGGATAAACCACATGCCTGAACTGTACAGGTCCTAGGTTCCAGCTTTAGTCTTTTTGCAACAGTTCAATGATTTATGTACCAGTCCATGAGTTTATGTTACTGATTTATGTACTAGTCCAATTTTTCCACTGAATGAGAGTATTCTTCACTGTCCAAATTTTCTGAGTTCAAATCAAAGAATGCTTCAAATGATGATGTAATTTTGACTCCAATTCTGCTTCTTAAAGTTAGTGAAATGCCAAGATCAATCTCCTTCAATAATAATTTTCTACAGGTTTCTGCAATGTTATGTGTTCACTGTTTCGAGCTTCTCACAGGTCTGGTTTTCTCCACAGGTGGGTCTGCAATCCGAATTGAGGATAACCCAATAGAATTTTACCCAAACAGTAATTTTTTTGTCTTCCCCAACTTCAGTTCTCCTTATGTCTTCTTCACTTTTCCTCTGAAATCTTCACCGAAAATGTTCTCTGAAATTTGCATCGAACTTGCTTGCTTAATTGAAAAAGACAGGCTTGTATTTATAGTAATTCATCTTTATGAAAAGACCTTTCTGTTGGGCTGGAGGGCCGACATGAAGGATTTGAGCATAGGTCGGCTAGGCCTTTAAAAAAAATATTATTTTTAAACTTTAAAAATCATTTTCTCACAAACTACAAGGAGTTAGAAGATGAGTGAGGGCTCATTGGAAAGGTAAAAATATCCTCTATATTCTGGAGAAGGAGCCATGGTGAAATGATGTCTTCAAGGTATCAAAAATTAATTTTATTTGCAACTGTTTGGAATTTTTTGGTACAGTCCTTGGGGTTATTTAGAATTTTCATGTATAAGGTCAATGGAGCTAGAGTTGGGGTCAGGGTAATTTTATTAGGACTTCAAGAATGGTCTCCAACCATCATCAAGTGTGTCATCATTCATTTCTTCATCTTATTAAATGTCTAGGACAGAGTTTAGGGCTTCTTCATCAAGAGTAAGGACATCATCATGGTTTTAGGGCTTATTCATCAAGAGCAAGGATATCAATTATGACTTCTTGATTCATAATATACAATAGGTTATGAAAATTCATATTCTAACAAGAAGGTTAGTTCTAGGGCTTGCATCACTAGGGTATCATGCATCACAAGAATTTTCCATCAAAACGAATGCCATATTGACATCAATGACAACCTTGATTAACAATCTCCCCCTTTGTCATTGATGGAAATATTATTGCCCTTCCAAGATTCTATCCCCCTTTGACATCAATGGCAAATGGGGTGCCCAAGTACTCCCCCTATCAAACTGCTTCTCTTCATCATATTTTCTTCATCAATAATAATTCTTCATAAGTATGTTTCTCCCTATGTCATGGTGTTCTTCCTTTTGGCAATGTGGTCCATGATAGATTGAATTTCTTCATGTGATGAACCAACTCCCCGTGCCCGCATAAACTCTTCTAGCTCAATAAATATCGCTTGCTTTGTGATCTAATGGAAGAAATTTTCAACAATGGTCCATCGAGTGAGAAGGGATTGTGTTTTTCAATGCTCCCAAGAGATGATTTTCCATGTAGGGCCTTTTCGCAGAATGATCAAAAACTCCCCCTAACTGTATGCATGGTTTCCTTTTTGGAAGAGTCTCACCATCAAATACTTGTAATATCAAGGATGACTTCATCTAGTCAACAACATGTGTTGTTGGCTGGAGTGTTCAAGAGACTTTCATACCCAATTTGCTTCCTTCTCCATACTTGTGTAACTTTCTTCTCTAGCTTGGTTGTCATGGTTTTAGCTTGTTTAGGAATCCAATTCAAGTTACAATCGTGTGCCATATGTCCAATTTTATGGCAATTGAAGCACTTTATCTTGTTCATGAATAAGAAATCATGACTTCTTCTTGCAAAATTGCTTCTAGGAGATAATTTGATGGGGACCATTATATTTGTCTCTGTGATATGCCCTACAATATTTTTCCATGTGCCCAAAGTTTGTACAAGAATAGCAATAACCAAGAAATATACTTTGGTACCTCGGAGATCGAGTTTTCCTTGATGTACTTCTAAAGTCTTTTTGCCTTGGGATTCCTTGATGATATTCATTGCCTTTTGTATTCTTGACACCATCTGCAAGTCTCCCTGGAGTATAATTTCTTCCGTTGTTGTCTTGATTCTTCTCCTTGCCTTTGCTGGAACTGGGAGCATCAACATTTCTTTCTAGGTTCCTCACATCTTTGTTGTTTGAAGCATTATCATTCTTGCTTGAGGATTCACCTGCATAGCCAAGACCTGATTTATCAAGGGGAGACCTTTGATGACTTAGGATGTCATCTAAGGTTTGAGAGCTTTTCAAGTTATTATTCAGCAAGTCAACTTCCTTTTTAAGAAAGACAATTTCTTCTTTCAACTTTTCACAATCTTCATCTTTCATAAGTAGTTGCTTCTTCATTTCTTCCATCATCCTTGTTGCTTCATGTGCTTCGATTTTAAGGGAGATGATATTTGATTTCATTATGAAGACTTCTTCATTCTCCTTTGCTAGAATGCTCTCCATTTCTTCTTTTATTCTTGTAGCTTCACATGTTCAGCCTTGAGAAGATTTATGTCTAATTTTAGTTTCAAGATTTCTTCATCCTTTTCGTCTAGTTGGCATATCATGGTGTTTCTCTCATTTTCTGCTTCATTAAGTTGTCCTTCTATGAATGCCAAAGTTTCCATCACCTTCTTAGCTCTTTGCGCTTGTTTCCTTGCTTCTTCTATTTGAGATCTAAGAGAGGAGACCTCTTCCTTCTATTGACCAATCTCTGCTTCAAGACTGTTCAAGCTCTTAATTCTTTGTTCAAGGTGGCTTGACAAAGTTTCTTCCCTTTTCTTTGCCTTATCCAATTGATTTGTCATAGATATGACTTCTTCATGATGCTTTCTTTTGTTTTGATGAAATTCCTCTTTAAGTTTGGCAAGCTCCTCATCTCTTTCTTGTACTTGAAGCTTGACAAAGTCAACTTCCTTCATTGTGTTGTCTTGGTTACCATCTTGTGTTTTCTTCTTAAGTTCCTCATTTTCCTTTTTCAAACAGTTAATCTCTTCCATGGAAGCCATAAGTTTATTCAGGAGATATTCTTCAAAGTCTTCTTTATTCTCTTCATCTTCTAGGTCTTCTTTAGCCTTGTTGTCATCTTTCTTATCTTCAGCTTCCTTGACGAATTCTGGACTTCTTTCTTGTTTTCCATCATCTTCTTGACTAGAGATCATTTTTAATGCCCCTTTTGAGTGAAGATCATGAAGTTTGTCCCATATGACTTTTTCTAACGAACATTTTTCAAAATTGGCCTTCACAGAATTTGGTAACCCATTCAAAATTGCCTTCATTGCTCTTGTATTGTACTCCTTGGATTCTTCGTCCATCGTGTCAATAGTAATCATTGATTTCCAAACTTCATTCCTTGAGTCTTCAAGAAATTCCTCATTCTTTCCACCCATATATCAAAGTTTCCATTGAACAATGGGGCCTTCGCAAAATTATTGACATCAATTTCAATGGTTGAGGAAGACACATCTTTAGGAGGATTGGAGACTTTCTTCCTTGGCTTTGCCATTTGTGTTCTAATGATCAACCTTCAAGTTGTTAGGCTTTGAGTGAAGGTACTGGCTCTGAAACCAATTGTTGGAAATACTGAGAGGGGGGTGAATCAGTATTTCTTTTCAATTGTTATTTTTACCAGTTAGATCACTTATATTTAGAACAAAAAATGAACAATAATAATAAATGTTTTTATTATTTTCTTCTTTATATAAATCAAATACAATATATGTAGGGCTCCAACCCTAGATGAGGACACCAATCTTCAATCTCCCAGGCTCCAACCTATATTTTCCAAGCATCGACTTGGACTTCCAAGGCTTCAACCTTGTCAATTCTGAGGCACCAACCTTAAGCACTCCATCCCTATATCTGGTACAGGCTCCAACCTGGTCTCTTGAGGACTCCTATCCTCTAGGGCTCCAACCCTATCCTCCAAGGCACCAACCTTGTCAATTTTTAGGCACCAACCTCAAGGGCTCCACCCTATCTGTCAAGGCACTAACCTTGTCTCTATGAGGCTCCAACCTCCTGCTTCATTTCATCAAGATATATTTGATTATTCTTACGGCTCCCAGTGTCTTCTTCAATGAGCCCTGACAATCTTCAGTTTTCCCATCACTCAGTCACCACGTCACATCATCAATGACAACCTTGTATGTTCATGAAGGTTTCTCCATAGCTCTTCATGTTACCCAAACAATTTCTCCAAGGTTACCTCATAATGGCTTCATCAATGCATCATGGTCTCCACTAATGCCTTCAAGATAAACTTCTATTATGCTTCCAATTTCCTTCAATGGGTCTTCAATATCAGCTCCAAATTACTCTCCAAGATCTGAGTCTTCAAAGCTCCAAAAACAGTCTTCAATAATACTCCAAGGAGACTTGAAGAATTTATTTGTAATATAATCAAATGTCTACCTTTTTTCAGAAGCTACATCCAAGGTCTTCTAATACTACTTCATAATTTTTCTCCAATGCTGATTCATGGGTTGTTACGAATTTATAAGACTATTTTTTTATGCCAAAGCACTGTCCTTTAAATGATGTCAAAAGACTGCTTCAAGAGATACTCAAACTCTCAACTCTCACATGTCCAATCTGCTTACAAACATAGGTCTGATCCAATAACCTTAGGTTTGAACTATATTTGTCCACAATTCTTGATTTCACCAGCTGTCACAGGTCTGACTTTTACAGTGGATAAACCACATGCCTGAACTGTACATGTCCTAGGTTCCAGCTTTAGTCTTTTTGCAACAGTTCAATGATTTATGTACCAATCCATGAATTTATGTTACCGATTTATGTACTAGTCCAATTTGCCCACTGAATGAGAGTATTCTTCACTGTCCAAATTTTCTGAGATCAAATCAAAGAATGCTTCAAATGATGATGTAATTTTGACTCTAATTATGCTTCTTAAAGTCAGTGAAATGCCAGGATCGATCTCCTTCAATAATAATTGTCTATAGGTTTCTGCAATGTTATGTGTTCACTGTCTCAAGCTTCTCACAGGTCTAGTTTTCTCCACAGGTGGGTCTGCAATCCGATTTGAGGATAACCTAATAGAATTTTACCCAAACATTAATTTTTCTATCTTCCTCAACTTCAGTTCTCCTTATGTCTTCTTCACTTTTCCTATGAAATCTTCACCGAAAATGTTCTCTTAAATTTGCATCAAACTTGCTTGCTTAATTGAAAAAGACAGGCTTGTATTTATAGTAATTCATCTTTATGAAAAGACCTGTCTGTTGGGCTAGAGGGCCGACATGAAGGAATTGAGCATAGGTCGGCTAGGCCTTTAAAAAAATATTATTTTTAAACTTTAAAAATCATTTTCTCACAAACTATAAGGAGTTAGAAGATGAGTGAGGGCTCATTGGAAAGGTAAAAATATCCTCTACATGCTGGAGAAGGAGCCATGGTGAAATGACGTCTTTAAGATGTCAAAAATTAATTTTATTTGTGACTGTTTGGAATTTTTTGGTTCATTCCTTGGGGTTATTTAAACTTTTCATGTATAAGGTCAATGGAGCTAGAGTTGGGGTCAGGGTAATTTTATTAGGACTTCAAGAGTGGTCTCCAACCATCATCAAGTGTGTCATCATTCATGTCATCATCTTGTTAAATGTCTAGGACAGAGTTTAGGGCTTCTTCATCAAGAGTAAGGACATCATCATGGTTTTAGGGCTTCTTCATCAAGAGAAAGGATATCATATTAGGACTTCTTGATTCATAATATACAAGAGGTTATGGAATCTTCATATTCTAACAACAAGGTTAGTTCTAGGGCTTGCATCACTAGGGTATCATGCATCACAAGAATTTGCCATCACAACCAGTGCCATATTGACATCAATGACAACCTTGATTAACATGTTGGAAGGTATTCACATCAAAAGACCCACATATGTTTAGTTTCAGTTGTATTCCTCTTCGGAGGTTAATTTTGGTTCATGAGTTAGTAAATGATACTGAAAATGGAAGAAAATCATGATGTAACTCGTGATATATATTTGTGAATAAAATAAGCAAGAGCTAAATTAAGAAAAACGTTGAGTTAAATAAAATTTAAGACAAAGAAATAAAACTTGGCATGTTAACACATGGATTTTGTGCATGTGGATCCTTTTCCAATCCCCTTACATTTTTTGGAATCGTTGGTTCTATTTAATCATTGAAAAAGGAGATAAGAGACATTCATTCTTTTTAGAGGAGAATATTGTGAGACAAATGATTCCTTGGTAGTAGTAGTTGATTGAGGGCTCGTGGGTGGCCAACTGTAGAAAGATTTTGTGTGGCTAAGCCTACGGTTAGGTGGAGAGTCATCTCCAAAAATTTGTTGTGGTCATCAAGATCCGAGTAGCATTGCAACTCCGACATCACCAATAAGGTATATAGTCGCCACAAGTAAGTTTTGTCTGCTAATGGTTTCAAAAATTCTATGTTAATTAGTTGAATAGTTGGTGCGTTGATTATTAATTGCATAAATTGATTTAATTAATTGTATGTTTCAATTCTGACTCATTACATATAGTATCAGAGCAAAGTTCTAACTCTATTAGACTTGTGGGTTTTTATATTCTTGACTACTAATAATTATAAGTGATATTCTTTTCATATAAAGATCTAATAAAATGATATTGTGAAATAAATAATATGTTTTTTTTGTTTAAATAAAATAATATAAATACAAATTCAAATGAAAGAAAATAGTAATTATGGGATTTTCCTTTATTTTTCGAGACACAATTGTCTTTCTATTAATTTATTTATGTGATTGATAGAAAAATGAATTAATTTATGATAGATGTAAATCTAAATTATTAATGAAATTAGGTAAGTGGAAATAGTATAAAATATTATTTAAAAAGTCGATTAAAAAAAACTATTATATACATGTCCATGTTGTTATATATATAACTTTTGAGTAAGAAAAATTACATCTATCATGCAAAATATATATATATATATATATATATATATCACATGAAGTAAAGTGTCCAAATAAAATTACGGAGAGTTATCAAATAGTTGTATAATAGACAATGCTATGAATGATAATTCATGACACTAATAGTTTTTTTTATAATAAACTATCATTGATTTTTATGCTTAAATATATTACTTATTATTTTTTGTGTATATTATAAAAATAAGTATAATAAATATATGTTGATAAATCTATAAATTGAGAACTTTCTCGATCGGAGGTGTGAAGATGTAGATGATCTGCATGAGGATTGTGGTCACGATTGATATGCCACGGGGTAGGGCAAGTGGGCGACCCACTCAACGCATCCACACGCCGCCAGTAAAGAAGAGCCTGACGATCCGTAAAGCCTTCTCAGAAGGTGCTTGTAGATCAGGTTATGTTAAAATACAGGTGGTGAGTGTTGCATGTCACATGCAAACACTTGCTGGGTTTCATTCTTGGTTTCTTTGGATAGTGGAAAGTGCTTCTTTCTGGACCGGGGAGCTGGTGCAAGGGCGAAGCAGAGAGGGAGACAATCACAACGCAACTACGAAGGGCTTCTAGGCTGCCTAGACTGTCAGCCTCTTTGGCTTATGCATGGTAGATGATAACCCCTGTGCGGGTTCGAGTGACTTTATAGTTTTTGGGTGGCCCGAAAAGAGTTAAAATGGTGAAGGCAACTCCTGGCACTGGTAATCGAGGACCTGGGGGCCGACAACCACGCGACAAGCGTAAGGCACAGAGGGCTTCGTCCAGCAACCCCCAGTGCCGAAGAGGAAGGAAAACGATCAAAAAAATATGTAGATCTTGCTGCATGCATATGGGGTGGGGACCTCGGCACAAGTAAAAACTATAATTTCTTCATGGGAGAAGGAATTGAATCCGAAAGTGGAATTTGACCTCCCGAGCGAGGAATGGGCACCTTTGGTTTCTGATCCGGGGAATACGAGAGGTCGGCTCACACTGTTTAAATAGTCGGTGCATTTATATTGGTCCATGAAATGTTTGATGGAAAAGGCAATTATGGCAGCGCAGGAAGTCGTGGGTCACCCGCACGTTGAGCTGAGCCTCAAAGAGGTTCATCGAGATATCCAATCCATTCAGCTACAGCTTCATCATCAGAATGTTCGCCTGCGCCGAATTGAAAGACAACTTCATAATCTACACCAAATGGAAATGTCAGGGTCAAGTGCAAAGGATCCTGCCCCAGTAGAATTGTTTGATGAATTAATAAAAAAATTCTTTTTATTTTATGGTTTGTTCGAATAACATTTACTTTTGTAGTAGTAAGTTTAGATAGATAACAGACATGATAGCATATAAATCGTGGAAAGATAGAATCAAACTGTTTATGTTTTGGATGGCTTATAATTTGAAGCAATGGCCTACATACCTGGTTTCCTTCGGGTAGGCTGATGTCACCAAATATGTTGTAACATGGTTTTAGTAAAAAAATGAATAAAAATGTACTGCCAAGCTTACACACACAAAATATATATATATATATTGAAAACTAGTAAGAAATAAGTTTTGTATTACCTAAGAAGTCAAGTAACACACTTATTATTATTATTATCCAATTTTAAGGTCACTACCAAGCCAGACACCAAATTGTTGGTGTATGAGACTCCCTTGTTTGTGGAGCAAGGGACCAACCTCACCAAATTGTTGGTGTATGAGACTCCCTTGTTTGTGGAGCAAGGGACCAACCTTCACGCACTGATTTGACCATTAAGTCTACGAAGGCATACATACTCTACCCCCTTTGATTTTGAACCTATAATCTCTAAAAAGGAAACATGTGCTCTTAACCACTAAGCCCACTACTAATCATCTAATTTGGTTTTAAGAATACTCTAACTCTTCTTGAAGCTGCAGAGCAACCCAATCGTGTACAAGTTAAAAGCAAATATAATCTATAACATTCTAAAAAGGATCAAAGCCAAAGAAGGAAAGTAGAGGATTCCTTTCTCTTTACAAATTTGATTTTTGGTGAATGATGTTGGGCAAACGTTAGAGGCCCATAAGTCGCAGAGCAAATTTTGTCTAATGTTCTTTTTATAAAAACCGAGCCCGGAGTTCATGTAGATCGTTTGCATTTTTTTTATGTTCACCAGGTTTACTACGAATAATGATAACCATATAAGTTTTAATTACTGGTCGAAGGAAAAGATAAAAGCTCAGTAAAATGAAGTTAAAAAACTCGAGAAAAAAATAAGGAAAGAAGCATGAGATGGACTCGCTGTAAAATTTTGGTGGTTGTTTATTGAGATCAATTATATCATTAGTTGATAATGATGTCGATTTGTGTGGATATGGTGTTTATTTAAGGTGACCTAGTACACATAAGCAACTCATTTAGAACTTTTATTAATGGGTAGTCTTTGGGAGGTTAGATATGTGTCTAACGTGAAACAAATAATGTGAAAATAAGTTATTTTTATTTTTATATTTCAAATATATTTGTACATCAATTTGATGTTTAGCGGTGATCTTAAAATTAGATAATAATAATAATAATATATTAAAATAATTTTGAAATAAGATTATCAATTCCAAATTGTAGTTATAATTTACATTTACTATATTAATTATATATATAAAATTAGGTACCTAAAATACATAAATTTGTGAAAGAATTTATCTAATTAATAAACAAATAAATATTATTAGAAATATTTAAGCTTTAACATTATATCATATTATATTAATAGGACAAATATACACACAAATTTAAAAAAAAAAAAAAAAATTGTTTTGCAATTTTAAATAATAAATTAACATATTGTAATGATTTTGTTATCATACTTAATACCACTAGTTTATATTATGTAATTGTTAAAATATTGTTTATTTATTAAAAGTTTGTGAGATAAATTATTTTATGATAATCTAAATATAAGATTGAATTTGTACATGTTGTTTGTATGATATATGAGAAGAATTTTGGTCCTCAAATAAATTATGGCTAATAAATTGAGATGACAATCACAAGGCCACATGTATAGCTATAGTCAGAGTTTTAGGGACTTGGAGAGTTAGACATAGACAGTATTAGTAATAATAATGAGAACATGTTTAATATGCATAGACCACATCTATGAAATTAAGGTCGATAAATTCATAAGCATCCATTATGTGACGGGACAACAGCATATATTCTAAGACATTATGCAAACTTCACCCAAGGTAAGGAATGGTTGACACATTACCCTTGGTAATAAACAACATTCGTGTGTAGGACAACCATAAAGTGGGCCAAAAGAAGTGTGAATCAACTAATATAGGGTGTACTTGACTAAATTCACTCATTGTTTCATGGTTGGATTGATAATATACTGAGGTTTTTTGTAGAAGAAATTTATGAGGTTTGTACCATGGGAAATGGAAGAAGTACCAAGCATACCAAGCATATAAAACCTTTTGGTGGATGATAAGGGAAATAATGGTTCAATGATTTACATTTTAAATCAAGGGTAGTGTTAACAAGCCAAAAGTGAAAGGGAATAATCTCAAGCCAACTTGAAGAAGGGTGTATTTATAATAAAAGAGTTCAAGTGATATTGAGACTTAATCAGATAAACAAATCTTTTTGAGGATAAAAATTAACAACTGCCAAGTGATGTATAAATCATCATGGATCAACAAGCCCTTGTGCAAGTGAATTAAGCATGATAGAAAATTAAACCATGTTGACCTAGTGTTTATATGTGATTTCATACAAGGGTCTTGGAATCAATAAGCCAAAGGTGTAAATTGATGTAAAACCAAAGAATTTTAATTTTGAGATTGACGATTTAAAGAATGATCGTGCGACCAATAATATCTTAATGATGAATTTCACTAAATTTACTTAGGGAAGAAGAATACATGACTAGAGATTAAGGCTCAAGATGATGAGGCTTATTTGAAGTTTAACGATGTACTTAACTGACTATACCTACTATGTAAATATGCAACTTCCCAATAGAAAGAACAAGAAATGATTATTGAAAAGTCATTTCTACCTTGATGAAAACATGACACTAATAGTATTGATGAGATAACCTAGATCCTAGATTGATGTTGAATAATCTTATTTTATAGTTGGTATTCATTGTTTATAAAATTAAATGAAATTGATTTTTTCTGATTAATTGTGATAAGAATGCTTATAATGTATTATTGCTCTATATTTGATATGTATTGAGATGATTTTCATATTTATGATGTCATGATATGAAGTTATATTTACATGTGGTTCCATTTATTATGTGATTTCATGATATATCTTTGATATAGATATGTTGATGTTTTAACCTATGATGATATCTCATGATGTGAAGCATGTGGTTATTGCATGTAGATTTTATGACATGTATGAGCATGCAATTTTTACCACTCTGAATGTTGTGACAATGATGTTGTATTCACATAATTGATATGGTATGCATGATGTGGCATATGGAATATTTCCTATGATGTTATGGTTATAACTAATGCACTGACTGCATGTTGGGATGTGGTAATTGACAGGAAATCCACAAATGGGCCGAGAGGGCTGGTTTATTTGATGATATTGTGGGATCTCATACATGCAAGGGAGAATATGTAACACCATATGGGCTAGGGATGGACGCAATCAACACTACATATGTCAATGGTTCCTTTGTCTAGTATAGCTCTTTATGGATAGTTCTTGAGGGGTTGTAGGACCATCTTGAGGAGGTCGAGTGTCTGATATTGGATTGGGATGTTGAAGTGCAGAGGGGGCATGAGGACTTTGATGCTTGGGGTTGTGCACCTCAGTGAGTGTGGAGGGAGTTGGCCAACCTTGCAAGATGCCTGGGGTCATTAAGTATTGGGACCATATGCTTGCCTTAGGGCAGATGAGGTCTAAGCATTAGGGATATATAGAGTGATGAGGCTTTATGCCTGATTTTGAAAGTTAAGAAAAGGGACTTATGGTTCCTTGGGATTAACTCGCTATTGTGTAACTTTCGATGTACGCTGGTATACTAGTTAGCAGAGGGCGTAGGGTAAACGTGAAGTATTATATAAATAAATAAAATAATAAAAATTTAAATGATTAAATTTAACTTTGGGACAAAGTTCCTTAAAGAAATGCCACGTAATAATAAATCAATAAATAATATTAATATATAAATAAATAAAACAATAAATAATAAAGAAAAAATAATAATAGTAAATAAATAATAAATAACAAAGAAAGGATAATAATAACAAATAATAAACTGAATTTTTGAATATATATATATATATATATATATATATATATGGGAAAATTTTAAGGATGGAAAATTATCTTGAAGTTTAAAAACATTGGCGAATCGCACTAGTCCCTAATATGAAAACTATAAAAAATTTATTGATATATTTGTAAAATTATTCAAATTTATAATGATGTTATGTATAGTATCTATATAATGTTGGTGATTTTTAAGGTAAAATAATTTTATATTGTAAAATTTGGGTGAATCTTTTTTAGAAAAACAGAAGTTGGTGAATCTTTTTTTTGGAAAAATCATGGAAAATTAGCCCACCTGCGAATATTAGCCCCTAAAATTTTCCATTATATATATATATATATATATATATATATATATATATATATATATATATATATATATATATATATATATATATAAACTATTAAAATAGTAAGAATAAGTAAATTTAACAAAATGTAAAAAGGAATAACATAAACAAGAATTAAATTAAGAAAAATGTTAAGTAAAACTTGAGACAAAGAAATAAACGTTGGCATGTTGACACATAGATTTTGTGCATGCATATCCATTTCCAATCCCCTTCCATTTTTGAAATTGTTTGTTCTATTTAATGGTTAAAAAGGGAGATGAGAGATATTTATTCTTTCTAGAGGAGAATGTTGTAAGACAAAGGATTCCCTAGCAGTAGTAGTTGATTGAGGACTCAGGGGTGGTCAGTTGTAGAAAGATTTTGTGCAACTGAGCCTATATTTGGGTGGTTGATTATTAATCACATAAATTGATGTAATTAGTTATATGTTAGAATTTTGGGTCATTACAATCGAGTGGCGAAAAACTTTTCAAGTTCATGCATACTAAGATGCGATCACATGGTTTGTGGAATGATGATTATTAAATGACAACCTATGCATATGAATATGATTCGAAAAGGACAACCCAAGCAGAATCACTTAATTTTGAAATGGGAATATAGTGTTGATATGAATCAGAAAAGTGGTAAATGCTTTTCCATATTGATGTATATTTTTACTTATGGTCCTTTTATTGAATATAGATGGACAAATGTTTATCAATGATCATGTTTTCCTTTCATCTAGGGAAATATATTCTTTGCATGATACAAAGTGCATATAGAATTGGGAGTTTGGCATGAAATATATTTAACCTCCCTCATTACTTATAGAATACATTCATGAATTCAATAGTTAAATAAAAAAGAAAAGGACACACTTCTTTGTTCCTTAAGTTGAAAACTTGGATATGTGGGAATTATATCGTTGAATTACAGAGAGAGCATTAACAGACTAATCTTTTTTTTCCTCAGAAAAAATCATAACTTTCATTATAAATAAGAAAAGTTACATGTTGTATATGCATTTTGCATATTGATATCAGCTAGAAATTGTTTTGTTTCAATTACATCTCTGATAAAATCAAAACCAAAAATAGTATGTGTTCAGTAGAAAGTATGTTAGATAATATTGTTGAATATGTACATATGGAAAAGTAACAAGTAATATTTATACATAGGCAAAAAAATTTAGCATGTAGTAGCACAAACATATATCATAGTGTTGTAACATCTGTAGGTGTAAATCATGTTCCCACGACCCCTTGTCTCTGATCTTTAAAAGGTCGATGGAAAAATTGGTAGAATAGGTATTCATTATGCTCATGAATCTCCCATTGATCCCTCAATAAGTTTTTTGCCTCCTTAGATAACTGATCGGAAATTGTGTTCCTCTCCCTATAAATATGTTGACATGAGCTGTAATCAAAATGTGCTTTGAGATGATATACCTCATCCAAGATGTTTTGTAGTGTGTGCACATGACATGCAGAATGCTGGTTGAACCAATCAATGATGATTTTAGAGTCACCAAAAATCTGTAGTTTGTTGCAGTGTTTTGTGATGGCAAATTGCAGTAGTGCAAGGAGTTTGGATAATTCAGCATAGTTTTTTGTACCTCTACCAAGACCAATTTTTATTTTGAAGAAGTGGAGTTCAGATAGGTGTAGTATAAAACCTCCCCCCCGTCCATCTAGTTGTGCCGAACCATCAAAATATGCCCATGGAAATGAGGATTCAATTATCTTAGGAATGATGTTCCAGGGGGTGGGTGGGGTAGGGTCATCCAGAATCAGGTGATATATAGAGGATATGTGTGCAGCAGTTATGTTCCAAGTGGGTTGTATGTTTTGAAAGATAGCACGATTGCGCGCAAGCCAAATACCCCAGCAGATTATTGTGGGAAGATTGCGGAGTTTTTGTGGATTGGATGATTGCCACCAAGATTCCCAAGCCAAGTGAACAGTCTGAACCTCCCATATTAAGTTTAGGTTGAGTGTGGAAAGGATGAGAGTCCAGAGATCTTGGATGACAGGGCAAGTAAGAAATAGGTGTTCAGTGTCTTCCTCTACCATCATGCATAATATACATTTGGTGGGTCCAATGTGAGAGCAAAGTTGAAGGTGTGCCCCAGTGGGTATTTTGTTTGCCAGAGTATACGCCACATCAGTAATCTAGCTTTTGCAGGGCACTTGAGTTTCCAAAGTGAACTCCACCATGAGAAATGAACCAAAGGACGATGTGTATCAAAAATGTGTTGATAGCCCTCCCTAGGTGTATATTTACCTTGTTTGGAGATCATCCAAATGATTTCGTCCTCTTCGTTGGTGATTCTAACATGTGATTCCGATAGAGCATTTAGGTAGTGTGTCCAGGCCTCCTCCCATTGTGGATGGATGTGTAGGTCTCGGAGGGTCAGCCGGCCTTGGGAGAAAATAGTAGTATGTTCCCTATCTGCCACTTAATGAAGAGTATGAATACCAGATTGGTTGAGTGCACGGATAAGTTCAGGAGGGAGGATATGTGCATTCCCGCAACCAGACCACGGATCACTGCTAATACGAACCTGTGTACCAGAGCCCACCTTCTAGGCAAGTCCATATCTAATGTGTTCAATTGAATAAAGGGTGGCCCTCTATATAGTAGAGATGTTGGATCTATGACCTAGCACATTTCTAATCCAATCGAGTGGAAAGAGAGGGTAAATATACCTTTGTGTAACAACCCTGGTCCACAGGTTATGTTTAGTGGGGATCTGCCAACCCAACTTTTGTAACCAGAGCCTTTGCAAAGGAGTGTAGATCTTTAATGCCCCAACCACCCCATATTTTTGGAATGGCGATGAGTGCCCACTTGGTCCAAGCGAAGGTATGTCCCTCCTTAGCCCCATTCCATAGAAACCTCCGACATATTTTTTTTATCCTGTTGAGTATGCCTTTTGGTATCCAGGCTAAGGACATCCAATAAACCGAGATGGCCTCTAATACAGACTTGATAAGGACTAACCTACCAACCTGAGAAATCCATCGATGGTACCAAGCATTTAGTCTGTTGTCGATCGTAGCAATCAACCATGTACAATCTAAATATTTGTAGTTGACATGCTTGAGGTGGAATCCCAGGTATTTTAAGCCATCTTCAAATCTGATTGAATTAAAAAAAAATCGTCGTTGTGCAAAGTAAGTCTCATGTGGGGAGCAACCATGACAGGTGATTATGGATTTGATGTTATTACAAAACATGCTAGTGGCTTTGCACAAGAGTTGAAGAACTGAGTTCACCACTATGGAATCACCAATGGATCCATTCATGAAGATTATAATGTCATCCACAAATAATAAATGAGTCAGTATGCAATTGTCAGTGATCTTGATGCCCCTCAGTCTGCCCCTATCCCTTTCATCAATTAGGTATTTTCTAAGTCCTTCCATGACCAGAAGGAAAAGGAGTGGGGATAAATGCATCCTTGTCTAGGGCCTCTCTCTGCATGAAAAAAGTTTGTGGTAGCCCCATTTATGAGGAAGTTGTATGAGACTGAGTTGATACAACACATAATCCAGTTGATCACCTGATTAGGGAAGCTGAGGTGTGTGAGGATCATATGGATATAGAGCCAATTAGTCTGATCAAAATCTTTTTAAAGGTCAATTTTTAGAATAATACCTTTGATATTCTTGGTGTGCATAGAGTGGAGACCCTCCTGAGTGACTCCAATAGCTTCATGGATCTATCTATTATCTAGAAAAGAAAACTGTTCAGGGATATGTGATTAGATAGAATAGGCTTGAGTCTGTTGGCAATGATTTTTGCCATGATTTTATAAATGAATTTGCAGAAAGAGATCGGGCGAAAATCCTTAATAGAGGAGGAGTGATCGGTCTTTGGATAAGAGCAATAAAGGTGGAATTGAAGGCATCATATATGCGGCATATTTTCCTTGTATCCTCCACAACCTCCAGTAAGTCATGTCCCAGAAGATCAAAAAAGCAAGGTAGAATTCAACCGACCATCCATCAGGTCCTCGGCTCTTGTCCTTCTTGAACCATTTGAGAACAGCCTCCAGTTCATCCATAGTGACTGGTTCATAGAGTTCCTCTGTAGTTTCCTAGTTCACATATCTAGGAAAGAGGGTGGTGACCTTGATAGTTTCCACTAGTGTGATATGTTGTGGTGCCCTGTAGAGGTTTTTGAAATGAGTGATGCCCTTATTTGCAAGTTGTTCAAATGTAGAAGAAGATGCACCATCTTCATTTTCAAGCTCCCATATAGTATTGATGGCCTTCCTACCTCTAGAAAATTACTGAAAAAAATTGGTGTTTTCATCCCCTACTTTAACCCATATGGCTTGGCTTTTTAGCCTCCACATTTCATCTATGTCCTTTAGGATTTTTAGTCGCTCTCTTTCCAATTTAATGAGGTGTTCTTTTGCAGGTTCATATGAGAAGCCCCCATGATAAGGGTCCTCAAGTGATTTAATCTCTTTCTCAATCTTGATGAGGTCTTGGTCATTCTGTTTCCTCTTTTCCTTTGCCCAATCAAATGGTCATTCGCTTAATAATATGGGGTTTGTATGCAAAGAGGAAGGAGGCTGTATGTTCAATTGGAGGTTGTGCATGTCTCCATGCATGTTTTACCTTAGTGTTGTAATCTTCATCCTATAGCCACATAGAGCAGAACTTGAATGGAGTGGCTGGTTTTTTAGATGCACCAAAGAGTTCAAGGTAGATGGGGGAGTGGTCATATATGCCCCCTGATCCGACCCACTATCTGTAGGAGCCCAAATGTTAAATGAGTTCCTCCCTGATGAGGAATATGTCTAGTATGCGGGCAACAATGGCATTACCAGTCCGTCGATTGCGCCAAGTCGAAGAGGGGGAGGCAATAATGGGATCCACCAACTGATGAAGAGCGGTCTGATGCCTGAATAAATCAGTGAGTGGATCCATTTGAGCGTTGGCACCCCAAGATTCAGCAAGACCAAGTGAGAAATTTAGGTCTCCAGCTAATATGATGTTCTCAGCCTGAAGAAGAGAATTTGAAGAAGAGTCAACCAGAAATTTTGACGGTGTTGACAGGGGCCATACACATTAATGATTCAAAATTGCAAGCCTAGTTCTTCCGAGAAGACATCTGCAGATAGTGTGCCTTCCCGACCCCAACAGTTAATGAGTTTAATGGTCCTGGGCTTAAAACCCAGAGCAATTCCTCTAGATCTCCCCCTGGCATCCAGGGCATGAAAGGTCAAGGAGGGAAAGATGTTGGAGAGAGTGTTGATAAATGACTCAGATGATGTTAGGGTCTCTTGTAGGACCAGAATGTCCATAGTGACATATTCATGTAGGCGCTGAAGAGCAAGGCACTTAGCTAGACTATCCAGCCCTCTACAATTGAAAGAGAGGCATTTAATTTGGTAACCAAAATGGGGGGGTGTCTTGCTCTAAGAACCCCTTCTATGGAGAATTGTTTTCTGATAGCAACATCCAAGCCAGCCTGCAAGATGGCCTTGGATATATTAGAGTGTCAGCCTCTAGGAAGTTTGGAAGGGATGAGAGATAGGTCGTGGGAGGAGCCCAGGCCAATAGGTGCAGTGGTTCGAGGACGAAGGTTGTAGGAGTGGGTGGAGGAGGAGTCAGATGAATCTGCCTCCATAGTAGGAGAGGAGGTAGGGGAGGCACGGGGGGGAGATAGAAGGGGAGGCAGGGGGGTATGGTAGTGGGGGGGGGGGAAGAGAAAACCCAAGGGGAGTTGATGGTAGAGACGACTATAGATGACACATTAACAAACTAATCTAACAATTAGAGTATTTAAAATTTGGTCAAAACCTTGTCACACTAACAATGTGCAACAAGTGAAATTTATAAGAAAAAATCTCAGCGATTATTGAAATATGAGTAGTTTAGCAAAACGAAAATGATATTGCTAACTTTCTCTAAGGGTGTCACCTCTTAGAGAGTGGAGGAATGGTAAGAAAAATGACTTTATTAACTTAAAACAAATATTGCCACTTTGACCTATACTTTTATATGAACTAGTGTTGAGTTAAGAAGTGCAAATATTTTTTTCATAAAGATAACTAATGTAGCAAATTGATTATAAAATTGTGGATGTGTTTAAGTTGCATCTAGTTTATGAGTGACATGGAGAACTCATAGATGGACTTAAAGGTTTACATATCTCAGAGCGAACACCTAACATGAAGAGTAAGTAGCTTGTATGCCATTCATGAGTTTTGTATTTGGATTAGAAAAGCCAATGTTTCAAAGAGAGAATTATGATAACTTAAACAATGATGACTTAGTGTATACTTGCTATTGGGTATGGTGATATTGGAAAGGCAAGTAAAAGATGTAAAGTGATGTCAAAATCATTTTCATATTGATTATTTAAGGAATGATGGTAAGTCCATTAATATCTTAATGGGAAATTTCACCAAACTTCCCTAGGCATGAAGGAATACATGACTAAATATTAAGGCTCTATATGATGAGGTTTACTTGAAAGCTTGATAATGTACTTAAATA
Source organism: Pinus albicaulis (assembly GCA_034641835.2). Lineage (NCBI taxonomy): Eukaryota > Viridiplantae > Streptophyta > Pinopsida > Pinales > Pinaceae > Pinus > Pinus albicaulis. The sequence goes on from CM076570.1 coordinate 778,626,621, forward strand.
AATAAGGGGAAAATTAGCATACAAATAGGGTGACTATGCTTAATCCGTAAATTATTGTGAATATTCTCTTTCGTCACAACAAATCTGATAAATTATACTTAAAAATCTGAAATCTACACTGTGAGGGTTTATTTCTCTTTAGATTTTTGGATCTCTAAATTATTGTTTATTGCATATGCATGAAAATTATAATTGTGCACAAAATAGAAAACAACAAAATAAAAACTCACAAACCATGATTTGACACAAGATATAACCTTGGAAACCCTTTTGGGAGAAAACCCAACTCAAAGGTGAGCTTGCTCTGCTCTTTTTCTCTGAATAGAAAATGTTACGAATAAAAATAAGGCCTGTGGCCCGTAGGCTGCTACAATGCACAAATATTCTCTATGCACTCTCTACCTATCCGTCTCGACTACTTTGTTCATCTATGGACAAAAATGCACTCGAAAATAATTGAACTTATTTTCCTCCTAGAAACTCAACTATAACACAACACAATAGCCTACTAATGGTGAGGTTTGACTCCTTCAAATCTTAACTAGAGTTACAAAATTGACTCTTTTAGAGTCCTCTTGATCATGATAAGGTGGCTAACCCATTTTCCATGAGTAAATGGGATGACGTGGCATCCTCTTGAATTATGGTGGACAAAACAGGGAAGGTCAATTTCTAAGTGGCATAATTTTTGCATACGGACTTTGATTAAGGCGATTATTGCGTCGTTGGAAAGGTCTCTATGTGTAGTATGGGGAAAAACAAAGTAAAGTATCAAACAAGAAGTGTACCGAGTTCTCATTTTTTTTAGGGAGCAAAAAATCATCCGACTTTGAAACGTGTCGATTCATAATACACCTTTTTTTTAGCATATTTTTTACACTTAAATTTTTTTATGTATCAAGTATGAACATATTTTTAAAAATGTTAGTGAATTTCGTGTTGATTTTGAAATGTGTTGATGCAACATCAATGCCTTTTTTTAGAGGGCTTATTTTTTACACTTGAAATTTTTTAATGTATTAAGTGTGGATAATTTTTTTTTAAATGTTGGTGATTTTCATGCGTATTTTGAAAAACATCAACAATTTTTTTAAGACATATTTTTGACACTAAATTTTCTTATGTATCAATTATAAACATTTTTTTAAATGTTAGTGATTTTCTCCCCGATCGAGGTGTGTACTAGATCCACGGCATATCCATCCTAATTAATGTTGGGTGACTCCAACGACAAACCCACCACCTTCCACATGGGTGGCAAGGCTGGAAGGATCGCCTCGTGCATGGGGGTTGCTAATAATATCGCGGGTGGTGGCAGTAGTAACCATTCAAGGATTGGGCATCTGGTGGTTTGCATGCGGTGTTTCGATGGCGAACCTCTAGTCCTGGATCAACAGGAGTTGGCGATCAGTGTAAGTTACCACGACGGGAGGTCAACAACTGTGTGCCTTCAACATTCCTTTGTGATGGATACCTAGTGTGCAGTCTCACACTTCTCCCTTTTCTCCACGAAGCAAGTCTCCTGGGTAAGAGAATTGGGTTGGCCTAGTCCAAATTCGTGGGGGTTAGATGGTTTGTGTAATATTCCTACTTTAGCAAGCAGCTAAGGGGAATATTAATTTTTGGTTGGATAAATGGGTAAGGAGGCCCATGCATAATAAAAACATGAATAAAACTCATTATAATGTGAAAGGGGATCATCACAGTAGCTGGATTTTACACTTGTGTGTGTGAACAAGGGAAAATGGATGAGGACAAAGTCAATTTTGACTAAGTCAACATGCATGCATGAAGAAGAAGAGATCAACAATGTAACTAGTTCAGTGTGAACAAGGATCAGCATAGACAGACATTTGAGAGCTGGATTGGAGGCACTTGAGTGTGAAAAGGGATGAAGCATATTAAAGAGGTCAACCTTGACCAAATCAAACAGTGCAGTATGGAGGAGTGGCCTTGATGAAGGTATAGCATAATTTTGGAGGGATGTTGCTCATGTGGAGTTAGAAACCCTAATGGGTGGGACCCAAGGTGAGGAGGCTCACAAAGTTTATAAGGAAGAGGATGGAAGCCATTTGGGGTTACTTTGGACATTATTCATTTTGGTCTGATTAGACTGTTTGGCATCCTCTTGCTGTTTAGCAGAGTTGTAGTGCTGTTTAGCACAAGGATCTCCTGTTTAGGAATCCTTCTCCTTTCTTGAGAAGCCTCTTGAAGGAGCATTGTAATTCAGTTTTCCACACTCAGGCTTGAGGCCAAGCATCCTCCTTCATCCATAGCGTTATTTTTGCAGAGTATAGTGTTGTTTTGCAGGGTGTTGCAGTGGAAAGTCCCCAACACCACTTTCTCAGCTTATTTTTTTTAGGAGGGAGCTTCCCTTTCTTTGCAAGATTTGTTAATAAGGTGTCTGAGCATCTTGTACATCTTGGCATGTGGCCAAAGCATTCTCCATAATTGAATGTGCAGTGCTTTGTAGGAACTACGTTATTTCTCTATGTGTTGCAATAGCAGGGTTTGATCCCTTGCTTGTGAGCTTATTCCTTGGAGGAAGGGCCAACCCTTCTCCCGGAAAGCTTTGTACATCATCTTCCTTCTCTTTCTTGTACATTTTCAGCTACATATATATAGAGCTGCAGTATATTGCGTTTTCTAGATCTAGATCTGCAAATCTTCTCTTTATACATTGTATTTTCATGAAGCCCTTGCCAAGTTATCCTTATTTTGTATAAAAAGGAAGAGATATCCACTTTTATCAGCCATTGGATGATTGTATACTCCATATCTGATGTTCCTCATTATTTTCTGCATAAACCCTCATTAAAATAATGTTGTTGTATGCTTCATTAATTTATGTTAAGCAAAGTCATGGGGTTTGGGCTTATTTGAGCTGCATTGGTTTGGGGAGATCTGTTTAACTTGGCTAGAAGCATTTGTTTTTGCTCCAATTCTGGATGTGAGCTCTATATTGTATATTATAAGGGATCCAAGTCCCATTTTTCACAGATATAGCGTTATTTTCTGAATACAATTGTTTTATGCCCTATATTGCTACATTTTCCCCACTTTGGAAGGAGTGTATAGGTCATATTCTTGCTGCTGATCATTCATTTTCTGGGTAGATGTTCCTTTACATCTTATGAGCTGATTTACACCGCTATGTGCTTGGTTTTCTGAAGCTCCAACTTTAGAATATCTTCAGATATTCTTATTGTTGTAGAAATTCCCTATTTTGGGATATTACAGTTTGCATCCTATCTTGACAATGCATGCGTCTATCTGTTGGATAAATAATGGAAATTTTCCTGATTATGTTCCTATTTTTTTTGTTTGGAATGTGGCTATCACGAAGGGGATTAATCCAGGGCTTCTTCATGGTTATCGACCCCATAGCTCCTAATTTGTCTAGGTTAGACCTGGTATGGCTCCAGGGTAGTCTTGTGTGATTTCGATCTTATGGCTTATGGGATTATGAGTTGGGTCAGGATGGGTTGTTGATGTGTACGCCAATCTCAGGGGGCTATGCTACTACTGAGACTCCCTGGACCATGCCCTGCGGGCGCAAACCTTTCGACCCTTCGACCCTTGTGAGCCTATCTGTGTCGGGTATGCTTCTTGAAAATGAAGTTCATGATGGATGACAACCCTATAGGGTCTACATTCAAATTATAGTGCACAATAATTGTTGGTCTTGGTGTATGGTGATAGACTCCCTGCACGTATCGTGGTTAAATTTTTTTGCGAAGAAAGGAAGGTTGTTCAGAACCGTGTTCTAGAATTACAATTTTCTGTTGGTCTCTGGGCAGGTTGGTAATGTGACCCAAAAGACGGGTTGCTTTGGGCTTGGTCTACCACCTGCGAGTACTCAGTCATATAACATCCCCTCAACTCGCAAGACTGAATCCATGGCTCGTATGACAGCTCAAACCCGAAGCCCTGCCCCGAGGGGCCGCGATAGGAAGAACAAAGGCAAGAAATTATTGGTTCAACCTAGTTCATCCGATGGAAAACTAAGAGGCAAAAAGTATATTGTGAGCATCATCAATGATGTTGTGGAAGCTTATCACAAAATCACAGACGAATAAATAAGAAAATTGAATGAGGAATGGGAGGCGGATCTGAACTGCCAAGCAGGCTCAATGGAGATCAATGTAGAGGATTGGCAGACCTTAGTGCCCGACCTTGGGCATACTCGAGGTCATGTAACATGGTTCAAACATACACTTTTTCTTTATTGGTTTATGAAAGGTATATTGGGCAAGGCCCTGGAGCAAATTTCTATGAACATGGCCAAAGCAGTGTAGGATTTCTTTAACTACAGACAATATATCCAGAAACTTCAGTTCCAGATGCAGACGCAGGATGGATGCATTCGGCACATTGAAAACCAACTACCTTGCATCCTTTCTCAAACAGAACTCTCGAGGTCTACTACAAAAGGCCCGACACCGGTGGAATTTGCCTCTGCTGAAAAGCAGATTAGTTATTTTGATATCTCTTTGTGAAGTTTTTTTTTTTTAATTATGTTTACAAGTATGCAGATAGATTTTAATTTTCAATGTATAGATAGTAATGCCAATAGGCAAGTAGATGGTAGGATATGCAAAGACATATATTCATATATAGCGTGGATAGAAAGACTTAAAACTAATTGTTTTTGGATGACATACCATGTTGTTAGGTGGCCAACAGACTTGGTTTCCCACAAGGCAAGCTGAGGCCACCTAACTATATTTAAAATTGGTTGTAACTTGTTAAATCAATGAAAAAATGAGGTACTTCCAAGCTTATAACAACAACAAAAAAATGTTAGTGATTTTCATGTTGATTTTGAAAAGTGTTGATGCAACATCAACCCCTTTTTTTAGAGTGCTTATTTTTTACACTTTAATTTTTTTAATGTATTAAGCGTGGATATTTTTTTTTAAATGTTGGTGACTTTCATGCAGATTTTGAAAAGCATCAACATTTTTTTAAGCCGTATTTTTTCCACTTTAAATTTTCTTATGTCCTAAGTATGCACATTTTTTTTTAAATGTTGATTATTTAATCATTGTCAAGTTGTCTTATTCCTCTTCTTATTTTTCAAGTTTATTTTTTAAGGGTTTTCCAAACTTGTGTTTTTTGTTTTTCTTTACAACGTTTTTTTTATAATGAAAATATTATTTTATTTCTGCAGAGTTTTTTTTTGTCGATCAAAAACACTAATTTTGTATTATTGAGGGTAAAACAAGTACATAAAAATGGTCATTAGCTCGTCCTACCTCACTCCGACCGGATTTGTTAACGAGGAGAGCTGGAATATAAAGCAGAAGATTTAACAATTTGCACCTTTTTTCCGGAGGGCTTCACAGCCATAGAAGACAAAAAATTGACAAAATTAAAACACATCCTATCACATTCATTTCAAGGAGGAAGACGCGGTGGGTGCATATCTGTTGAAGATTGTAACTAGGTTCAGTCTTCATAATTTATATCTATTGTAATTATCAAACGAATTAAAAGAAAAAGAATTTATATTATCATTTGACATTTATTTTATTATTGAATGACTTATTAAAGCATGGGTTTCATTCTTGCGTCATATTTAGTATAAGGTCCCAATTGTCGACTTTTAGGTTATAAAATACATATTTATATTAACCCTTCTTGGGCTTTTGAATCATGTAATTAGTTTTTTTTTAAGTCAAAAATGGTTTAGTATCCCTCCGCATCAAGTTGGCATTAAGGAGATCAATTCGGCCTCAAAGGGAGGAATTCGAACCCATCTGAATGCTATAAAAGCAAGGAGATCGATTTCTTAGCTCACTCACTTCATAAGCAAGTTCGATATTCTTTACATCAAGGGAAAAAGTGTGAAGTTGAAGGAAGAGGCAGAAAGGAGTGTGAGTTGGGTATAGAAGCAAGAGGAAGAGAAAATCGAAGTTTTGGTGAAGGAATATCTTTGTTTCGTGCTCTCTATTGGGAGATCAAAGTCTCCAAGGTTTGGATGTTGTTGCTGCTGCAAAATATGCGAAGCTGCTAGAGGACTGGATATTGCTACTGCTAGGTCGAAGATCTGAAAGGATGACTTGGCGTGGAAGGAAAGTTTGACTCAAGTCTAGGGTAAAGAGTCTCAAAGAATACTATTGAAAGGAAGAATTATCTTGATTGGGTTTTCCCCTCGAGGGGGGTTTTTTCCCTGACATAGTGCCTATATTTGGTGGCTCTTATTTTTTATCCTCATACACACATAATGTGGTAATTTCTTGATGAAAGATAAGATAATAAATAAGTAAAGGATGCAAACACATTCACAAGTAATTATCAAGATCGAAGAATCAAACCCTAATATAGTTACATTGATTCTTCAATATGGAATCAGAGCTAAGGTCGTGAAGGATTGAAGATCACCTTGTTGGCATGGATTCTCCCTCATTGATGGGCTACATAAGGGCGGGTATCAACTCTACTAGGAGATGGATCAAGAAGCTCTTCCACTACATATTCATAAAAGTCAAAGATCAAGGACTTTTGGCTGCCCTTATAGGATCTCTCCATGATGACAATGCATTGATCATTGATAATGGAGCATCAAGGCACATGACTGGAGAAAGTAAGCAACTACATACACTATCAAGAGAACCATCCTCTCATGCAGTGGAGTTAGGTGACAACAAAAGCTATGTTGTGAAAGGCTTGGGATCAACCTCGTTGGAATTAGAAAGTGGATCGAAGCTACACCTCAACAACATACTATATGTTCCAGGTTTGAAAAAGAATTTGTTTTCTATTTCTTGTTTAGACGAGGTGAAAGAATTTCTTTTATTGATGGAAAAGTATTGGTCTGGGGAAAAAACTCTAGCATTGACAAAGCTAGAGTTATTGGAGTTCGTGAAGGAATTCTATACAGGGTTACTACACCATCTCCTCAAGCTCTAGTTCATAAGGAAATTAATCCTATTGAACTATGGCATAGAAGATATGGTCATCTACATTGCAAGCTCATTCCCTCTCTTATCCAATTGGTTAATGGAATCCCCAATATAAAGGAATATTGTGAATACGTATGCAAGGGATGCTACTTGATCAAGACCTACCAAAATTCTTATGGGGAGAAGCAACCATGACAACCATGTACATACAAAATAGAAGTCCCCATAGGAGTCTCAAGAACATAACTCTCGAAGAAGTGTTTACAGGAAATAAGTAGAGTGTGGATCATCTCTGAATCTTTGGAAGCTATGCATGCATCCATGTTCCAAAGGACAAGCGAAAGAATTTGGACTTTACAAGTATCAAAGGAATATTCATTGGATATAGTCTCTCCTCAAAGGCATATAGAATCTACATCAAAGAAAGAAGGAAAATTGAAGTAAGCAGAGATGTCATATTGTCTTTCATTCTTCATTCAACATCTTGTCTTGAAGATGGATCCCCATTGGGATTCAAAATGTCGACCATTGTTTTATAACACTGTGGAAAATGTTAATGTCAGAATTTGCATTCTTCCATCAGTGATCAAAATTTCTCTTTTCATATTCATTTTAGGGGTCCCACTTAGAATTTTTTTATCATTCCACTAGGTCATGCAAAAAATTGATTCATTGATGGTAGCCCTAGTCATAAAACCTCACTCTCCCTCAAAATTTCACATTTTCCGACCCACCTTCATGTCTTGCTGAGCATAAAACAATCTTAAAAGCTCATTTCACTATGTCATTATGTCAGTCAAAATCAAGCATGGAGTCAAGTCATCCAAGGTCCCATTAGGTCAATTAGGTTTCATTTTTCAAGGTTCATAAATATGCCATTTCATCTCAATAAGGTCAGCAAAGGTGCGAGAGTGACTCAAATAATACTTTATCAATCATTTGCATAGGATTTATCAGCATGTAAATATCATTTTTAAAGTTGTAATTTTTGTTTCAGAGTATGATTTTCATACCAAAATGTAATTTTATTTAAAACATAGATGTAATTTATTTTTAATTTTTATGTAATTTTATGCTCATAATATGTAATAAGTTATTTCCCGAGCTACCAACTCAAACTTTGCATGCCAAACTGAAGAGAAACAAATTCAAAGTGAAAAGTGCCCAACTTCAGCGACATCAACCTGCAAGGAAGAAAAATCAAAGGAAAAGGGTAATCAACAATGTTTTCAAAAAGGTGAAATGAAACATTGGAAAAGTGGGGTTTTCAATCCAAATTCAAATTCACTTAAGTATTTATGACTCCTTGACATCATTTCAAATTTATTTTTCTCCTCCTAACACCAAGCAAGCATTCTAATAGAGCAAAATTTCGAGTTTCTAGGCGAAATTGGCAAAAAAATTAGCAGAGGGCACAAATGACACAACGAGGGTGCAAATGACACAGTGAGGACGCAAATGACCATTTTGCTGATATTTTTGGAATTTCTCTGTAATTTTGACTCTACTTCAGAAAATCATGTTTCTACCTATGTAATTAATGATGGTAAAAGTAATTATGCTATGGATTAGTTACCCAGGGGTAGATTCATTGGGTAAAAGTTATCATTGAGTCAAAATGAATCAGTTTGAATGTAATTAGGAATGATTCACTTGGACCATCCTACACTTCAGCTTTCAGTTTAGTATTTTGTGGTTCACTTCCTCACCTCATGGATTCGACCCCTGAGGATGAGTGAATGTTGTTTTTATGTCTATTTAGTCCCTTTATTCACTCTTGGCAAGGGTTAGAATCAGTTTGGATGTTAGCTTATTGATCAAGGAACTATTGTACTCAGTTTTTGGCCAGTTAATAAAGAAGAGTTGCAACTATTTTTTGGGATACATGTGGTATGATGTTTATCATTGTTTTCCCTTCAATTTCATATGTTAAAATGTTTTGTATTCGTGTTCATTACATCTCTATTGTATGATCTCTTTCAAGTTGATAGGCAAAACACATGCTTGTTCATGCTCTGTTTAGGGAAAGATATCATAATTTGTCAATTTTCCTCTGTTTAGGAAGAATAAATCTGCCATGCTCTTCCTAGCTTCTCATCAGTCTTAAAACCATCTCATCACAATAATATCTAAAGTGGTAATCCTTATGCCTACCTTGCCCCATTTAATCTCTGCAACCCTATCTCATTTGCCTTGACCTAGCTCCCTTGACCTAATATCTTCATCCAATGAAACCCAACCAAATCAAATCAAAACAACACCTGCACTTATATCTAGCCTAAAAACCCTAATTCCTCCAGCCCTCTTAGCTGTGACCTTGTGGAGAGAGCCCTCTCCGACTTGGTAGGGCTAGTTACCAAGTCAAAAGTTTGGTTTGTGGTTACCTATGTTGGGATTCCTTCTTCAGCCTTGGGAATCTAATAGAGTGCTAACAGATAATTCGGAGATTTCTTCAATAAACAATAACCACAAAACCTTGAAAACCATAATGTCGTATTTGATGAGATCCAAGCCTATAAGAAGTCCAAATATATTCCCATACATTCAGACGACAAAGAATCTCCCATATTTGAATAAGAAGAACTACATCATGAAGATCCCTCTACAAATCAAGAAGAAGAATGACCAAGTGAGCCTATTCAACCTGTGATCATCCTAACCATAAGGAAAAGGCCAAATTGGTTAAAATATACTCTACAATATGCCTAAGGACATGAAGCTCCCATAAGAACCTTTAGGCAAAGTAAAAGACCGAAGAGATACTCTGGCTATGCTGCATACATGACAAATCTCATTCAAGATGAACCCTCTACATTTGTAGAATCTATTCAACAAGATGTATGGAAGAAGTCGATGTAAGAAGAATACCTATCTATCATAAAGAATGGGGTTTGGGAAATCATTCCTAGACCTAGTGATAAATCATTTGTCACATCCAAATGGATCTACAAAATCAAGAATGTTGTTTATGGAAGCATAGACAAGTATAAATCAAATATTGTTGCAAGGGGCTTCTCTCAAAAGGAAGGAATAGATTATGAAGAAACCTTTGCACCTACAACAAGATATACTATCATTAGATATTTGGTTTCATTGGCCACTACAATGAGTTGGAATATCCATCAAATGGATGTAAAAACCGCATTTCTAAATGGGACCATTGATGAGGAAGTATATCTTGAACAACTGAAAGGTTTAGAAGTAAATAACAGGGACTCTCACGTCTGCAAACTCCATAAAGCCCTATATGGCTTGAAGCAAGCTCCTAGGGCATGGTTTGCAAGAATGGATGCAATATCCTAAGAAATGGGTTTGTGAAGGGTATTTTTGATCCAAATATCTACATCAAAGTCATGAATAATGAGCCCGTCATTATTCTACTATATGTGGATGATTTATTCATCACATGTGTGGAGCATAGAATTGAAGAATGTAAGAAGATGTTGGTAGTTGAATTTGAAATGAGGGATATAGGACTTATGTATTATTACCTATGTCTCGAAGTATGGTAGAAACTTGGGGAAATGTACTTGGGGCAAGGAAAATACATCATCAAGATATTTCAAAAAATTGAGATGATGGACTCCATTCCCATGACTACTCCTATGATCACAAATTTCAAGAAGTTACAAGGTTCTAACTCAATTCTCGTGGATCCTACCTCCTATCGGCAATTGGTGGGCTCCCTAATGTATCTCGTAAACACTAAGCCAAACATATGCTTTGTAGTGAACATCCTTAGTCAATTTCAATTGGAACCTTGTCATGAACATTGGATAGCTACCAAACATATATTAAGATATCTTCGTGGTACTATACACCACTGCCTAAAATACAAAAGTGAGGAAGTCAAACTAATTGGGTTCTCCGATTCTGATTAGGGTGGAAGTGAGTCTAATGGAAGAAGTATTATTGGTGGATGTTTCAACTTGGGGTTTGATATGGTATCATGGATGAGTAAAAATAAGAACCTGTTTTCATGAGTAGTGGTGAAGCTAAATATGTAGCTGCATGTGAAGTAGGAAAGGAGGTTGTATGGTTAAGGAAGCTTCTGACAGACTTGTTCAAAAGTCGTCTAAGTCATACTATAATCAATTGTGATAATCAAAGTTGCATCAAGATGTATGGAGATCCCGTGTTTCACTCAAGGATGAAGCACATCAACAATAAGTTCCATTTCATTAGTAACTTGGTTCAAGATGGGGTCATAAAGCTGGAGTATTTCCCAACAGATGAACAAGTGGTAGACATACTGACGAAGGCTCTTCCTAACAAAAAGTTTGAACATTTAAGAGACAAGTTTGGTCTAGTAAATATTGTTAATTGTATTGATATTAATGATTTGGAAGAGATTGGTTAAATCCTTGATCTGTTTTATCAAGTGTGTTGAGGCTTTGCGAGTAAAGCATTTCCTGGGAGTACATCAAGCTGACACTTTGTATTGATGTCTAGGTCCCGAAGTAGGGAGGGTGGCATTAGTTGTAGAGCTTTGACCTTGGATACACACCTAGATCCCTAGGTTGGTGATTAGTAAGTAAGCTTGATGGTACCTAGAGAGGATGAAAGCTTTAGTCCACCTTAGTCCCAAATGGATAGATTCCCTTGGTCATGAATCTAGTCCATGGCATTGTGATGTCTAAACTATGGAGTGACCAAATGGATAGATTTCCCTGGTCAGGAATCTAGTCCAAATCTAGTCCATGGCATTGTGGTGCCTAAAATTCTTCATAGTTTCATATAGTTTGAGATCTTTCTATTATATATTATGAATGCCTCCCTAGTTAAGAGGGAGTGTTGAAGATTGTAATTAGGTTCGGTCTTCATAATTTATATTTATTTTACTTATCAAAAGAATTAAAAGAAAAAAAAATGTATATTGTCATTTGACATTTATTTTATTATTGAATGACTTATTAAATCATGTGTTTCATGCTTGTCTCATACTTAGTATAAGGTCCTAATTGTGGACTTCTAGGTTAGACATTACAGATTTATATTGACCCTTCTTGGGCTTTTGAATCATGTAATTAGGTTTTTTTCTAGTAAAAAATGGTTAAGTAGCTCTCCACATCAAGTCTACCTTAATGAGATCAAGTGGACCTCAAAGGGAGGAATTCAACCCATCCGAAGGCTATAAAAGCAAGGAGATCAAATTCATTAGCTCATTCACTTCTCAAGCAAGTTCGATATTCACTACATCGAGGGAAAAAGTGTGAAGTTGAAGGAAGAGGCAGAAAGGAGTGTGAGTTGGGTCTAGAAGCAAGAGGAAGAGAAAATAGAAGTTTTGGTGAAGGAATATATATGTTTCGTGCTCTCTATTGGGAGATCGAAGTCTCCAAATTTTGGATGTTGTTGTTGCTGCAAAATCTCCGAAGCTGCTGAGGACTGGATGTTGTTGCTGCAAAATCTGCAAAGCTGCTAGAGGACTGGATGTTGCTGCTGCAAAATCTGCAAAGCTGCTAGAGGATTGGATGTTGTTGTTGCTGCTGCTAGAGGACTAGATGTTGTTGTTGCTACTGCTAGAGGACTGGATGCTGTTGTTGCTGCTGCTAGAGCATTGGATGTTGTTGTTTCTGCTACTAGGTCAAAGATCTAGAAGGATGACTTGGTGTGGAAGGAAATTTTGACTCAAGTATAGGGTAAAGAGTCTCAAATAATACTATTGAAAGGAATAATTATCTTGACTGGGTTTTCCCCTCAAGGAGGTTTTTTCCCTGGAATAGTGCCTATATCTAGTGTCTCTTGTTTTTTATCCTCATACACACATAATATGGTAATTGCTTGATGAAAGATAAGATAATAAAGAAGTAAAAGAAGCAAACAAATTCACAAGTAATTATCAAGATCAAAGAATCAAACCCTAATATAATTGATTGATTCTTCAACAATATTTGTATGAGTTGGATGCTCCCTTTGGTCATGTTGGTCATGCTGGTGAATTCGATATGCTCCAATCAAGCTTCAAATTTGTGCAAACATTCATGTATTCTGTGTTGGCTTCGACGAACGTTTTCCAATTGTTCCAGGATTTCCTCTTGAGTGAACTGTATATCATTCCAGTAGGCCACATTTTAATTACGGTCCTCGTACTTATGGTCACAAAGGATATATAGGTTAGCCTAGATCTTTCTCAGTTTCTCTGCAATGGAGTCCAAAGAGGTGGCCTAAGCAACAGGACCGAGAGGCAACACAGGATTCTGAGCTAGCTCCTCCTCCCTATCCAAGCTGGTTGAATGTGCCTCACTGGAGGATGAAGCTCCACCACCTCTATTATCAATATGACCTTAGTTTTCACCCCCTCGATAGGGTCTTGCTCTCTCTCTCTCTCTGTGCATACCTACATGCAAAACAAAATCACACTCTTGCAGGCACTAAATCTCACCACAATCCAACATAGTCCCCTCAAATTTAAAGATTACACGGATTTCGAGATTCATGAGGTAAGTATTGCCCAACCAATACCAGACCACCCCAAAACACCCGACGCAACAAAGATAATTCAACCCCTCAAAAACACATAACCTCGAAGACTAAACAATATATTTCCCACATTCAACAATGGGGGCCTCTCGAGCTGCAGGGGACCTTCGAGCTTGACACTGCAACTTTCATAACACAAACATGCTAGATTACTATTCCCCCCGAGACCCCAATCCACCTCAACCCCTGGTCCAATTGGGACTATTGTCGCGAGAGCGATATATAGGTGCTCACAACTGAAACGCTGAAGGCTTGAAGATAAACTCACAAGGGACGTAGACACTAGGAAAATAATACCAAATGCCTCCCAACCCCAGTAACACCTATGACGACTCACACAAAGTGCACACTTCCTAACCTTGTAGTTGATTGGCTTGGCCCAACTGTTGAGATTCAATAAGATGATCCTAGTGAAAATTAAGCACCTACACTAGGTGGGGCCACCAGGCTATTTTTAGGTGTATGTATATTTTTATAATGTTGAGAAAATTCTGTTTATAGATCGCATGTATAAAAAATAGAATGCATGTCGGTTATTATTATCTCTTAATAATAATTGGACAATAAATAATAATATATTCTCTTGAAGCACATGATTTTAGTTAACTGGTGTGGAAAACCAGTTGACTAAAGGAATTACGAGTTCTAAGGTTGGTTGGTGGGACATGCAAGTGGACTTCGTTGTAACTGAGTGATACAAAGTTGTAACAGAGTTGGATGTGTAGTTATGTGAGTTGTAAAGTAGTTTAACTCAGTTAAGTGAGTTAAACTCAGTTGTGATAGTTGTAACTAGTTGTAACTAAAGATACACTAGTGAGAGATCAGTGAATTAAATATTTAATTAATTCATATGGCGTGATCTCACATGCAACTGAAGATTTATTATTGTTAACTACATGCATGTCAGATCAAGTGGAGACCCAGTTGAGAGATAGGCAGTATAATTTACTATTCATACAGACATTAGTGGGTAAAGGACAACCAAGCACACATTGGAGATGCCAAGATTGCGCAGTCAAGGAAAGGCAAGATTGAATTCGTTAAGGGATTGTGATCAGTAGGAATTGTGCAGTGGATGCAATAAATTGGTGCATGTATTAGCCAATTTTTGTATGACAGTGTGAGACAATTGTATATTGTACTGAGAGCTCTTGGATTAGATTTTTGTATGAGATTGTTTCATGATCCATGATATATACATAATATATGATAGTGGGGTTTTTAGCTTTATTCTATCAAGGTAAAAACATATGTGTTATGTGTGATTGATATTTCTTCATGTGTTTGCAATTGGCGATTAAATTTCCACAAGAATTTAAGTAGAAGGATTATGTATTTAACATTGGCATATAATTGTTAGATCAGGAGAATCTAGGCAATACATAATTTTATTAAAATTTCTACATGGTATCGGAGCAAAGAAGATTGCAATATTGAAGTAGTAGTTGAGTTTGTTGGTGGAAACAATTCAAATTTGCTGCAAGAATTTTTTGATGCGACAGTTGAGTAAACATTGAAATGGCTTTCAATGGTTTGCGGCTAGAGTATGCACTCGAGGGAAGCTCGAACTACATTGCATGGAAGGATAGTATGGAGGCAGTGCTTGAAGATAATGACATGAAGGAATTCATTTACAGTGATGTTCCTAAGCCCACTTCGATGGATGTTGCATTACTTGACGCCTGGTAAAAGAAAGTAGCGAAGACGAGACCATATTGCCTCAAGCCTTCATGGGAAAGTCACTCCATTTACAATGTGGAAGGATTTGACGGATATTTTCCAAAGAAACAGCGACCATAGAAAATTGGCGCTGAAGGATAAACTCAGAAAGATCAAGATGGAGAAGGGCGACAATATTCCTAAGTATCTCACAAAGTTTGTCCAATGTCAGGATGAACTAGGGAGTGTGGGAATCATGGTTGCTGATGATGATTTGGTGAGATTGGATCTCTTGGGACTTCCTAAGATTTGGCACAGTTATCAAGACTCTGTCAACAGACGGGAAAAACTACCGAATTGGGAATGATTGTGGTCAGATCTAGTGCAAGAGGAGTTCAGGTGGAACACCAGAGGTGGCTCTTCATCAAAGCATGACGATGAAGAGGATTGTGATTTGGCTGCCAAGGAAAAGAAAGGGAAGGGGAAGAAATTCCACTCAAAATCTAAGGCTAAAGGAAAGAAGCTAGATTTGTCCAAGGTGAAGTGTTTTCACTGTCACGAACATGGTTATCTCACCACTAACTGCCCACAGAAAAAAGAAGAACAAGAAGGTTGTTGGAGCTGCAGTTGATGGGGACCTTGCCTCGCAATTTGAACTTGATTTCTCCTTGATCGCATGCTCGGTTTCAAGCACAATGGGATCGGTGTGGTATCTTGATAGTGGTGCTTCCTTCCACATGACAGGAGATAAGGAGCTTTTCAGTGACTTGGAGGAGAAATATCTCCAAATGCATATAGAGATGGGTGACGATGGACGATACAGTGCTACCGGAATTGGTACCATTACCTTTGAGAGGGAGTCAGGTAAACCATTTCTACTAAAAGATGTTGTGGATGTTCCATATCTGAAGAGAAACTTGGTCACAGTCGCGATGTTGGAGGACAGAGGCTATGACATTGTTTTCAACGATGGAAAAGCTTTCCTGCAACATAAAACAATGGGTCAAGCCAAGAGGATAAGGATTCGAGTTAAGAATATCTACAAGCTGGAGGTAGATGGATGCGCTGCAATGGCGGGCAAAGCAGAAGAAGTGGTGAGCTGGGATGAGGGCGAATTATGGCACAGGCAATTGGGCCATCTTCACCACGGCGCCCTGAAAATTTTGCAGCAGATTTCTAATGGACTTCCCAAGGGTACACTTGTGCAGTTAGATCAATGAAAGGGATGTACTATGGGAAAGTTTGTAAAGACCACCTTTCATGAAAAGGAGAACCGTGCTTTAGTGATCCTGGAGAGAGTTCACACAGACATGTGTGGACCATTCTCGGTTGCTTCAACATCAAAACGCAGGTATTATGTTATTTTTGTTGATGAATATTCTCGTAAATGCTAGATCTTCTTCATGCAGAAGAAGGATCAAACATTCTCAAAGTTCTATGAGTTTAATGCATTGGTTGAGAAAGATTTGGGGAAGCAAGTGAAGGATCTACGAAGCGATAATGGTGGAGAATACATCTCAAATGAATTCAAAGACTTCTATCGCAAATAAGGAATTCGAAGAGAACTCATAGCGCCTCATAACCCACATAAAAATGGGGTCACGGAGAGGAAGAACAGAAAAATCGTGGGTGTTGCACGAGCGATGATGCATGATTAGGGCCTACTAATGCATTTGTGGGTGGAAGCATGCAACACTACAGTTTATGTGAAAAACCATTGTCCTCATAGAGTACTATGCATGAGTACACCTGAAGAAGATTTTACTAGTAAGAAACCAGATGTTTCTCACTTTAAGATTTTTTGCTCATCTGTTTATGTGCATGTGACCAAGAACGCCAGGAAGAAGCTGGAGTCGACTACTGAAGTTGGGATATTTTTGGGGTACACAGAAACACCCCATAATTATCGTGTGTATTTTCCAAACAGTCGAATGACTGTGGTGCGATAGGATATAAAATTCAATGAGAAGAAAGCCATGAAGTTGTCGCTTGAGAGCGAGATAGACTTACATGTAGAGGAGGAACTTTTGGTTCCCAAAGATGAGTCTCTAGATGTGGATCAGCCACATGAGGAGGTTCATGGAGTGGAGGAGTCCACTCACGCAGAGCCAAACATCAAAACTGGCAAAAGGCATACCATAGAAGCTGAGAGGCTGAAGCTTGATGCGACACATGTTGAGAAAATATAGGGTTGTAGGTTAATACAATTCTCTTCTTGATAGTTACTTGTGAATGTACTTGTGTCCTTTCTTCTTTAGGTTAAGTTAATCTTTCATCAATTCAATTATCAAAACATAGGACACAAAGATTAGGCTCCTAGAGCCAGGGCAAAAACTCGCAAATAATTCTTCTTATTGATCTTCCAATGACAAGTACCAAGGCCCAGACTTAAGATCTTGATCTTCACATTTCATATGCTTATAGAATTGTTTGAACATTAGGAAGGTAAATCAAAGATATACCTTCCTTACTATGGTTGTCTCTTCTCCTTATGTTTTGCACTGTGACCTTCATCTGTTCGCACTTCAACACTGCATTGTCCACTGGTATACATTCGCACTCTCTCCTAATATATGTCTATTGTAGGTTCACATATCACGGTAGTTCTTAACCCAACCGAATCCGCAAATATTCCACACTGAAATCTTTGTTATATTTGAACTGTAGTCTCAGAGTATGTTCGCAATTCTTGCTTGGATGTTACCGCATAATGCTTCAGTCTTGTACCTCTACTTATTCCTTATCTGCGTCATTATTTCAGATATCCATTCCGCATTTTCTTCTTAGTGATGTCCGCAATTCTCTTCAGTTTTGACCATTTTTTTATTTCAATATGCACCGAAGCTACATTACAAATGATCCGCAATTCTAGTTATATATATACATGATTGTGCTTGCTTTTAGGCCGACCATCTAGCTGAGAGATAGGCCAACTTGTCCACAGTGAATAGGCCGACATGAATTGCGATTTTCTTCATTATTTAATGTGGCAAACTTTGTTGTAACTATACCTTGACTTCCATCGTTGATTAGACTGCCAACAAGGTCTTGACACTTAATTACATTTTATATCTTTGACTCCTTCTTTTCATATTTACATAGTCAACATACCTAGTTACACTTTTCAACACTCCCTCTTAACTAGGGAGGTAGTCATACAGGTACATGGTTACTTTCAAACTGAAGAATATCATAAGAAGAATCGGATTGGTAATCACATATGTATAGCATCATATCAACCAGCATTGTACTAGTGCAATGCCTTGACTAATAGCCCCATCTCTTCAACAAGACAATGGGCTTCAATGTTGGCAAGACACATGACTTATATACACCTTCGTCATTGTCTCTCCAAGGTACATACTCCACTCGGGTGTTCCCAAAGTATGACCTTCCTGGACTATTCTTCTCTTGGGTAGCTAGCCCTCAAAGAATATCGGTCCCCGACTACTCTTATCTGAATGCCTTATCACATTCTCAAAGAGTATCGAATGCTAGATGATTACCCAATCATACATTCCATCTTCCCAAGACCATAATGATGTGTCTATCTCTCCTTCCCAGGGAGGACCTTATTCCACAAGGGAATGTACTCATTCTTATACAAAGAATGTACCTAAGGTCATCCTTAGGAATTACCAAGTTTCTTCCAAGTAAGAAACTGATCACCAGGCTCCCTCTCAATCAGGGACCTGCAGCAGCAATGGTGAGACACCCAGCTGCTCATGAATAATTCCTCCTCCCGATGTCATGGATTTCGATATTGAGGAATCTTCAACATTAGCTTCATAGGGCACAGATCATCCATCACTTTCATCCTGAGTCATGTCAACTATCAGAGAGTGATTCATCAGACTTCCTTATCTGGTCCACTGTTATGCCATGTTGCTTTCCTTCGAATCATCTCCAAGGATCATACCTCCTTTCTCATGATTAGCAGCCTTGCACAAATTTATCAAGGTAAACATATACATATGAACCTTTCAGAACAAAAGTTACCTTAGTGATGATCTTTCACCATTACATCTACTTGTAGGCATCGACATCCTTCATACAGATTGACACATATCCTAATGATATGTTTTTCCAAGGGTCTTCTTCTTTACCAGACTTTCGTAAGAGTCTACATATCTTTCCAGGAGATCTCCTAATCACATCTTCTTGTCCTCCAGATGATAAATGTCTCTTGACATGGTTGCATTTCATGATCTCTTCCTCTCCGCACATTCTTGATTCCCAGGAACATACAACTTTTCTAGTTTCTTATTCATATACAACCACTTCATATTCCATGAGGACATATTATGTTGATTTCATCTGTCCGTGCACTTGAGAGATACTCCTCCACAGATCATACTTCAAAATACATAAATTCATTACCTGCAACCATATGACATGACTTCACAACATCCAATGTTAGCATGTAAATATATACATACCTCATATCCTTTTTCCCTTGAGTCATTCTGTAGCAATTTCTCACGAATGAAGAGCTTCATTCTCTTGGCCTGCTTCATCTATATCACATCCCAGAAATATGTTTCCATGATGACCCTTGCTCTTGATGACTGCTTTCCATTAGTAATGTTATTAGAGGTTTTCCCCCGGAGCTGATTTACCAGGAGCTCCTACCATACTTCGATCAGGATGCTACATTGCTTCCTATCATATAACCAATAGAAATCAATTCCTTATTCATAAGTTTGCATGATTTACCTTGAATTTCTTTTCTTCAGCTTCCTCCATTCTTTTCGATGATATGGGCTTCCTTTCTTTCTCCTATTGAGATTTTCCCTTTAGTACCAACTTTCTTGTAATGTCCATAAGTCTTCCACATTTCCTCAACAAATGTTTCTCTTTTATCCTTCAACATTTTTTCCCTTGATCTAGCATAGAGACCACAAGTTGAATGAGGTAATTTTCTTGTCTATTTGTTATGTTGTCCATCTTATCATCTTTTCCCGGTCTCACAGTTGAGATCTTATGAAGATATCCCTTCATTCTTTGATACCTCAATTTTTTGTAAATCAGGTCTAAGTGACATAACTTTATTTATTGCATAGAACAGTTCTTTCAGCTTATCATATATTCTCTTGATGTCTCCAATCCTTCATAGACTTTTCATGACTTTGCTTTCTTCGAGGATTGCGACTATCCTCCTCATGCAGCTATTCTTGGTAGCCTAACCAGCTTATAGATCTCCCTGCAAAAACAAATTCATTTAACCAAATTTAATTATGGAATGAAATATACTTACTTGACAAGTGAAGATCAAGGCTTCAACTTGATTGCTTTGATAGTGGTTGAGAAAAGATGTATCAATGCTCTCCTTTTAGATGATATGCTTCCAAACGAAAAGGATTTTCTTCAATAAAGAAGATTACTTCAATTATGGCGACAACATCTTTAGATCCAGCTTCCTTTATAAGATGACTAGAGAATTCAATTCTTTGTTGATGTGAATTCTTATTTGCCTTCATTTGATTGATGATCTTCTTTAATGTAGATTGTTGCTCCATCATCGATACCATTACGTTGACACCAAGGCACAGCACCGAGATCTGAGATAGTCACCAAACTGTGACACGAGAAAACTATGGAGGCACCAAAATACACTGAGATTTTATCCTTTGTAATCATACCGAATATGAGATGATGTCTGAACTATATCTCTGATCCAAGAATCACATAGTAGTCTGAATTCTGTTTACTATGATTATCCATATATCAGAAATATCCCACTGTGGAGATCCGAAACAGTCTTCCTGTACTTATCCATTCAAAATCTTAAATTTACCCAAAATGTTATGCCCATCCAAAAATTACAGAGAGAGATTCACCGAAAATCTCAGAGAAGGATTTTCGAATATTGTCTTGGTGGACTGATCTGAGATTCCTTGAGTGCCTTTTAGATTGTATGCCCTTTCCTTAACTGTTACCTTAGCTCTGATACCATGTTGAGAAAATATAGGGTTGTAGGTTAATGCAATTCTCTTCTTGATAGTTACTTGTGAATGTACTTGTGTCCTTTCTTCTTTAGGTTAAGTTAATCTTTCATCAAGTCAATTATCAAAACGTAGGACACAAAGATTAGGCTCCTAGAGCCAGTTCAAAAACTCGCAAAGAATTGTTCTTATCGATATTCCAATGAGAACTACCAAGGCCCAAACTTAAGATCTTGAACTTCACATTTCATATGCTTTAGAATTGTTTGAATAGTAGGAAGATAAATCAAAGATTTACCTTCCTTACTATGGCTGTCTCTTCTCCTTATGTTCTGCACTACGACCTTCATTTTTTCGCACTTCAACACTATATTGTCCACTGGTATACATTCGCACTCTCTCCTAATACATGTCTGTTGTAGGTTCACATATCACAGCAGTTCTTAACCCAACCAAATCTGCAAATCTTCCACACTGAAATCTTTGTTATATTCGGACTGTAGTCTCAGAGTATGTCCGCAATTCTTGCTTGGATGTTACTGCATAATGCTTCAGTCCTGTACCTCTGCTTATTCCTTATCTGTGTCATTATTTCAAATATCCATTCCGCATTTCCTTCTTAGCGATGTCTGCAATTCTCTTCAGGTATGTCTGTTGTTTTACTTCAATCTGCACCGGAGCTACATTACAAATGATCCGCAATTCTAGTTATATATATACATGACTGTGCTTGCTTTTAGGCCGACCTTCTAGCTGAGAGATAGGCCGACTTTTCCACAGTGAATAGACCAACATGAATTGTGATTTTATTCATTATTTAATGTGGCAAAGTTTGTTATAACTATAGCTTGACTTCCATCGTTGATTAGACTGCCAGCAAGGTCTTGACACTTAATTACATTTTATATCTTTGACTCCTTCTTTTCATATTTACATAGTCAACATGAAGAATGACCTAGTTACACTTTTCAACAGCATAGAATGTAGGAGTCCCTACTTCACAGCGTAGACAGAGATAGTCTCCTGACCAATTCACTAGATACATGGCTCTCATGAGAAAATGTATTGTGACTGAGCCATCTTCCTTTTAGGAAGTAGTGCAGGAGCCCACATGGGTAGATGCAATGGTGGAGGAGTATGACTCCATTGTCAGAAACAGTGCTTGGAAAATTGTTCCATGGCTGGTTGATAAATCAGTGGTAGGTTCAAGATGGATCTACAAGGTAAAGCAAGTTGTTGATGGGAGTGTTGAGAAATACAAGGCTAGATTTGTGGCCCGGGGCTTCTCATAGATCGAGGGGACTGATTATGAAGAAACCTTTGCACAATATTCTTCCATAAGGACCATCCTTGCTCTCTCAGCACAGATGGGTTGGCACATTCATTATATGGATGTGAAGACTGCGTTCCTTAATGGGATCATTGAGGAAGAAGTGTACATTGAGCAGCCTGAAGGATTTGAGACCTTCAGCAGTGAGTCACATGTTTACAAACTCAAAAGAGCATTGTGTGGGCTGAAGCAAGCACCCCGTGCTTGGTACACTCAGATAGACAACTATTTCACCGAACTTGGCTTCACCAAGAGTGAGGCGGATGCAAATTTATACCAAATTGTGGTGGAGGGTAAGCTTTTAATCATTGTTCTTTATGTTGATGATTTAATATTGTTTGGTGATGAGCAGTTGATACACTCATGCAAGGAGGACCTTGCAAAGGAGTTTGACATGAAGGATATGGGCCTCCTTCATTATTTCCTTGGATTGGAAATATGGCAATGAGATGGTGAACTTTTTGTGTCTCAAGGCAAGTATGCAAGGGAGATACTGGGTAAGTTTCACATGGAGGGCTGCAAACCCATGGATACTCCTCTTCCATGAAATTGGAGGAAAGAGGACGCTACATCTGGAGAGGTATTGGATGTTACTTTCTATCGATAGTTAGTGGGTTCGCTAATGTATTTAATAAATACAAGACTGGACATATGCTATGTGGTGAACCAGCTTAGTCAAGCGATGGTTAAGCCTACCAAGCTCTTTTGGAAGGTGGTAAAGCATGTCCTGAGATATCTCAAGGGCACATCTGAGTATGGCTTATGGTACAGACAGACGGATGAGGTGAATTTGCAAGGCTTCACGGATGCAGATTAGGAGGGCAGCCCAACGGACAGAAAGAGAACATCAGGAGGGGTCTTTAGTATCAAATCTAAGGTTGTTTCTTGGTACAACAAGAAACAGAGATCCGTGGCACTCAGTTCAGCGGAAGCGGAATACATGGCAACAAGTCAAGCTGCATATGAGGCTATCTGGATGAGAAAGATCCTGGTTGGTGTGTTTGGTTCTCATTTAGATCCTACAGTGATTCATTGTGATAATAAAAGTTGCATTAAACTTTTGATTAATCTTGTGTTTCATGATAGATCTAAGCATATAGATATGTGGTATCATCATATCAAAGATTGTGTGCAGCGGAAGATCATGTTGCTTCAGTACATTCCTACAGAAGATCAGGATGCAGATATTCTGACGAAGGCGCTCACCAGGAGCAAATTCGAATACCATAGAGACAGGATTGGGGTGAAGGATAATTGGGGCCCGCAGGCTATTTTTAGGTGTATGTCTATTTTTAGAATGTTGAGAAAAGTCTATTTATAGCAGGAGTCTATTTATAGATGGTTGAGAAAATTATATTTATAGATGAGTTTCTATTTTTAGATGCATGAGCAAAGTCTATTTATAGATCGCATGTCTAAAAATAGAATGCATGTCGGTTATTATTGTCTCTTAATAATAAATGGACAATAAATAATAATATATTCTCTTGAAGCACTTGATTTCACTTAACTCACGTGGCAAACCAGTTGACTGAAGGAATTACGAGTTCTAAGGTTGGTTGGTGGGGAAAGCAAGTGGACTTCGTTGTAACTGAGTGATACAAAGTTGTAACAGAGTTGGATGTGTAGTTATGTGAGTTGTAAAGTAGTTTAACTCAGCCAAGTGAGTTAAACTCAATTGTGTTAGTTGTAATTAGTTGTAACTAAAGATACACTAGTGAGAGATCAGTGAATTAAATATTAAATTAACTCACATGGAGTGATCTCACATGCAACTGAAGATTTACTACTGTTAACTACATGCATGTCAGATCCAATGGAGACCCAGTTGAGGGATAGGTGAAAGGGACAGTTTGATTATCTGTTGTGACATTAGTGGGTGCACACTTGCAACCAAACACACATTGGAGATGCCAATGAGGATTGCGCAGTCAAGGCAAGGCAAGATTGAATTCATTCAGGGATTGCGTAGTGGAGGCAGGTTGTTAGGAGGCAGTAAATTGGTGCATGTATTGGCCAATTTTTGTATGACAGTGTGAGACGATTGTATATTGTACTAAGAGCTCTTGGATTAGATTTTTGTATGAGATTGTTTCATGATCCATGGTATATACATAATATATGATAGTGGGGTTTTAAGCTTTATGATTTATCAGTAAAAACATTTGTGCTATGTGTGATTGATATTTCTTCATGTGTTTGCAATTGGCTATTAAATTTCCGCAAGAATTTAAGTAGAAGGATTATGTATTTAACTGTGGCATATAATTGCTAGATCGGGAGAATCCAGGAAATACATAATTGTATTAAAATTTCTACATGCAACGATGATAGGGTCTTGCTCTCTCTCTCTGCATACCTACATGCAAAACAAAATCACACTCTTGTAAGCACTAAAGCTCACCACAATCCAACATAGTCCCCTCAAATTTAGAGATTACACGACTTTCGAGATTCGTGAGGTAAGTATTGCCCAACCAATACCAAAGCACCCCAAAACACCCGACGCAACAAAGATAATTCAACCCCTCAGAAGCACGTAACCTTGAAGAACAAACAATATATTGCCCACATTTCAGCAATGGGGGCCTCTCGAGCTGCAGGGGACCTTTGAGCTTGACACTGCAAATTTCATAACACAAACATGCTAGATTACTATTCTCCCCGAGACCCCAATCCACCTCAACCCTTGGGCCAATTGGGACTATTGTCGCGAGAGCGATATATAGGTGCTCACAACTGAAACACTGAAGGCTTGAAGATATTCTCACAGGGGACGTAGACACTAGGAAAATAATACCAAATTCCTCCCAATCCCAGTAACACCTATGACGATTCACATAGAGCATATACTTCCTAACCTTGTAGTTGATTGGCTTGGCTCAACAAACCCACCATCGCCCATGACTAATAGCCCAAGAAATAACAACATAGTAAAAATCAAATACAACCCACAAACACCAATCTAAGTGACAAAGCATTACCCAAACTTGCCTGTTGAAAAAATGCCACCAATACAGAAGGAGAGAAACCGATAGGTGAAGACACTAAAGTCCATAGAAGAAGTATACATTTACCCACACCAAATCCATCGCTCTCGACCCACCTGGATTCCAAACAAATCTTGAACACAAAACCAAACACATAGATTGATAATAGTAATTGTAAGCTTACCACCCCGGCCTTTCAACTTTTATCGGAGACCTGACCAGTAAACGTAACAGTCACCCTTCCACTCATTGTTCTTTCTCATCGCCTGCTACAAAAAAATTGAGGCCATCCTCCTCCATAGCAAACAATAAAACCCTCCTCTATTCCGAGACTTCCATTTTCAGGCGGAGTGCCCCCCATCATTTCACATTATGCCATGCATGGCACACAACTGACTGAGGGTGGGGATCCTAAAGCCCCCTCTAATGCATCGGGGGATTTTTTTGTTGCAAAGTTAAAATAAAATAATAACATTAATATTTTGAGGTTAAGATTTTATATATATTTATATATTGTCGATTAATACTTCAATACACAAAAAATTAATTGTCACTAAAAATTAATAATTTTAAACACTAAACAAAAAATACACATTTTGCATATAGATATAATTATAAAAATTAAATATTTCATGACATTTTCATTAAAAATGACATGTTAAGTAAAAGATTTTTATGAAAGAATTGAATAAAAAATATTGGAAAAATAACAAAATTTATGAATTTTATATCTAAAAATGATAACATTTGAAATTTTTTTTCCAAAAAAATTATTCACATAAAATTTTAATTAAAAATAACAAAAAAAAATGTAAAAAAAAACATAGGATTTTAAAAAACAATAAAATTAAAAGAAAGAAAAACGAAAATCCTTCAAAATAAAAATTTAAAAACATAAAAAAAATAAAATATACAATTAAAAAAAAAACACACAAAAAAAAATAAAAATAAAACATTTTTTAAGGAAAAAAAAAAAAAAAAATTTGAAAGAGAAAAAACATTTAAAAAAAAACTCTCCCAACCCAAGGCTCCTCTTTGCAGCTTGTGTATTTTTTTTTAATATTAATATTTTTTAAATGTGTTTTTTTAATTACTTTTTTTTTTAATTTTAATGATTTATTATTATTATTATTATTTTTTATGTTATTTTTTTAATATTTTATTTATCTATTTATTTTATGTTAAAAAATTAAGGTTTTTAATTTTTAATTATTCAATTAGCTTTTTGTGTTTTGTGTTAATATTTTAAATATTTTTCTTAAACTATGTTTTTTTAAATATTTTCTTGTTTTTTCATTCGATTTTTATATTTTTTTCCTAATGATTTTTTTTTAATGAGTTAATTTTGCTTTTTTTCTATTTTTTTGATATATATATATATATGATATTTTTTCTTTTGGATATTTTTTTTTTCAATATATTATTTATTTACTTGTTATTATTTTTTAAACTTTTTGTTTTTTTAGTTTTAATTTTTTTATTGTTTTAATTTTTGTTTTGTTATGTATTTTTCATTTTTATTTATTTATTATTTTGTTTTATTTTTATTTATTTTTTCTGCAAGGTCCACGTCCAGGTCTATGTCGTTCCTCAACTAGCAACCCAACCCAATTACGTGTCAATTTGATAGTTGATTTTAAAGTTTTCATTATAATGGATCAAGTTTGTCCCCACAATGTTTCAATTTTATAGTTGATTTTTAAGTTTTCATTGTGATGAGTCGAGTTTGCCTACACAGCGTATCAATTTGATAATTGATTTTTAAATTTTTGTTGCAATGTGTCAAGTTGTCTTAGGCTAAGATTTTAAAATAACTATACTTTTAGCATTTAAAAAAGAAATTATTGTTAGTATAATGACTCTTTCATTTAGACATTCATTTTTAAAGTTTTTTTGCTATATTATTTTTCCATAATGTCATAGTTGAAATATATTGAAAACTTAAGGTTTTATGTAGTCAAGATCTTCGGTTTTAATTCCATGGTTGAAAAATTGTCAAAATTTTAAGGTTTTTATGAGTCATGATATTTTATCTTTAATGTTATGGTTGAAAACAATTATAAGTACTTATCTTTAATGCCATGGCTTAAAATTGTTGGAATTTTAGGTTTTCCAAAGACATGATATTTTATCTTTAATGCCATGCCTGAAAATTGTTGGAATTTTAAGGTTTTTCGGAGTCACGATATTTTATCCTTAACGTGACAGCTAAAAAAAGTTGAAAATTTACCCCCCCCCCCCCCCCAAAAAAAAAAAAAAAAATTGTTATTCCAACATAAACACTTTTCGTTTTCAGGGTTCTTTTACACAAATAAAAATGACTTTTACCATTATTTAAAAAAATAGAAAATAAAAAATAAATAAAAAAATAAAAAATAAAAAATAAATAAAAAAATAAAATAAAGAAGAAGAAGAAGTTAAAATTTTACACCGAAAATAAATAAAGAAGAAGAAGAAGAAGAAGATATTCCAGCATCAACATTTTTCTTTTTTGGATTTTTTTTCATCTTTTTTTTTTTTTTTGGTTTTTTGCTAGAGTTCTCGTCTTGAGTTTACAATTCTTGTTTGATAATTTACTATGTTAAAAGATGTGTTGTGCCAAAGCAACACATTTTTGCCCCCAAAAAACATTGTTTGATGTCTCAAATGCTCTTGGAGGTCTTGGACCCCAATTTTCCAAACTAGGTCATGTCGGTAAATATGGTCATGTGAGTTGATTCTTTCACTTTTTCCATTTTGAAAGCATTGAGATGAATGACAAACAATATAATGATCCATTCCTGATCAATACCTAACCCATAATTTGTCAACTTCCTTGAGGGAATGATTATTAGGAAGCATATGATATCTCTATGAGAACATGCCACTCGTAGAATTGACAATCTAGCCCAAATCTAAATGGATACTCGATGGTATTATTGCAATAAATGTAATAGTTTCCCAATAAATTTATTTATTGATGAATCATGATAATAATGCTCATGATGTTATATCGCTTTGCATGTGATTGTGTTGAGGTGATTATTAGCTTCATGATGTTATGGTATGATGTTGACATGTGGTTCCATTTTTATTAAATATATGTTGATGTGACATTGTATCTTTAATTAAGATATGTTGATATTGTGATGATAATTGATGATGTAATGGCATGTAGTAAAAGCATGCAATTTATGATGAAATGTGTAATAACATGCAATTTATGATGAGATTTTTAATGGCATGTGAGATCATGTGGTGTTGTACTATTCATAATGTTGTGATAATAATGTTGTTATGTTCTCATGATGTATGTAGAAGTCAACATGTGGACTATTTTCTATAAGATTATGATATCACTAATCTAACTAATTCAATGATTGCATGTTGTGAGGTGGTGATTGTCAGGAAATCCAATGGGAGGGCTGAGAGGGCTAGTTTATTTGATGATCTTGCGGGAGCCCATACCAATGAGAGAGAATGTATAGAAAGTAAAACCTTATGGGTTGGGGGAAAACCCAGTCAACTACTTAGGCTAGTGATTATTTTTCCTTGCATAATTCTTAATGGGGCATGTGTCGTCTTAAGAAGATTGAGTACCTAGATTGAGTGCTTGATAATGGATTTGTGATGCCAAAGTATAGAGAACATCTAGAATGTTGCTTGCATGGTGGAGCTGTGGGTTTGGACTTCGATGCCTAGGGTTGTGTACCTAAGGGAGTTATGTGAAGGGAGTGTAGGTCTAGCCTTTTAAGATTCCTTAGTATGGTGCCTTAAAGCCTTGATAAACTAAGATGAAATATAGTGTTGTAGAGCCCTGGTAGATCAAGATGTCATAGTCTGGCACCTTGGAGCCCCGATTGACTAAGATGAGGTTTAGTGTTGTAAATCCCTAATAGATTGAGATGTCTTAGTTTGGTGCCTTAAATTCTTGATAGACTAAAATGAGGTTTGGTGGTTTAGAGCCATGATAGACTAAGATGAGCTCTAGTGTTGTAAATACCTCATAAATTGAGATGTATTAGTTTGGTGCCTTGTATTCTTGATTGACTAAGATGAGATTTGGTGCCTTAGATTCTTGATAGACTAAGATGAGATTTGGTGCCTTAGAGCCCTGATAGACTAAGATGAGGTCTAGTGCCATAGAGCCCCAATAGACAAATATGCCTTAGTATGGTGCCTTAGAGCCCTTATGGACTAAGATGATGTCTAGTGTTGTGGAGCATTGATAGACCAAGATGCCTATCAAAGTAAAATTATCCAAAATTATTTTCAACGTACTGAAATTGCAGACCTGTGGTAGTGTTGAGAATTTGATAGGGGCATAGTTTAATTCAATTATCTACTTGCTAATTACTTGTGAAATTATTTATAGTACTTGGATCTTATCTTCGTTAGGTTATTGTGTATTTCATCAATTCAATTATCAAAACACAAGAGAAACACGATTTAGGCTCTTCACACCAAGGCGAAAACCTCTCCTTCTTAGAAAGGAAAACCCGCAAATAATTATTCTTATATACTTTCAGTTGACAAGTACCATGACCATGACACAAACCCTTGAATCTTGTACGCCTCCAAGACCTTGTCATTGCTCCTTTCTCGACTTATTATGCTTACCTCCCTTTTCTGCACCATTTTGCACCAATGCTAGAGAACTCGGTCTCTAACTAATGTGCTTCTCTTCTTTCTAGTTCGACCTCCAAGAGACTCCTCTTTGACCTTCTTATTGTACTAAAGATATGCTAGATATAGTTGTTGTCCCAAAATAGAGATATTATACCTCCTTTCTTGATTTGACAATATTCCTCTTCTTCGTTATGTCTCCCTCCTTTTCAGCATTGTATTACGCATAAGATAACAGACTTGTCTCTGCCTATAATTACCCTCAGCCTTCTTGAAGTGACTGTGGTGTATTCAATCCAAAACAGAGATCCCTTATCACTGTTATACTTATTTTTTCCTTCGTTGAGTAGACTTATATCCTCGTTGCACTGGTCTTCTCTAATTCACATCTAAAACGCAGACTATTCCTTCCTTTTAATCCCAGACAACACAATGTTGTTCCACGCTGAGATGTCCTCCTTTTCTCGCATCAAATCACAGATCTCCACTTCGCATTATACCTCAGACTTGTCTGAAATTCACATATATATCTGAACTGTTTTGTTGTAATTTATGTGTAGTTCATTGGGGTATTTATAGTGGTTTGACCCTGTAATTAGCCGACCTGACCAGTGAACTATTGTGACCTATTTTGATCCGACTTTGCAAGGGATATTCTCCAAAATATTCAAGCCTACTTGTGAAGCATATCTTCCAGTAATGATGACAAGGTCTTGCGGCATAATTTATACATTTTTACACATGTAACAATACTTCAAATACATGACTCTAAATTATACATTTATGACAAGGTGACAAATCCTTAAAATACATTAAGAAGAAGTCTTTGACCTATAATAAAAATTCCTTGCTTATGAAACCCATGAAGCAAGTATTTACAAAATACATTTTACTATATTTGTCGCCTTCATTACATAAATTCATAATTACATAGTCATTATGAAGACCGAACCTAGTTACACTTTCAACCACTCCCTCTTAACTAGGAAGGTATTCATAATGGTACATGGTTACTTTCAATCTGAAGAATATCATAAGAAGAATCAGATTGGTAATCACATATGTATAACATCATATCAACCAACATTGTCATAGTGCAAGGCCTTGACTAACAACTCCATCTCTCAACGAGACAATGACCTACAATGATGGCGAGACTAATGATTTATAGACATCCTCATCATTGTCTCTCTTGGATCATACCCTACCCGGGATCAAGGTATGTCCACCAGGACTATTCTTATCTTGGATTCACATTCCTCAAAATATATCGGTCCTCAACTACTCTTATCTTTGATGCCCCATCACATCCTCAAAGAGTATCGGATTCCAGATGATTACCCAATCCTCCATTTTTTCTTCCCAGGTGAAGACCAGAATGATGTGTCTATTTCTCCCTCTCGACTAGGGAGGACATATTCCACAAGGGAATGTACTCGTTCCTATACAAGGCATGTACCTAAGCTTATTGTTGGGAATTACCAAGTTTCTTCCGAGTAAGAAACTTACACCAGGCTCCCTCTTAACTAAGGACCTACAACAACAATGGTGAGATACCCAACTACTCATGAAGAATTCCTCCCTTTAATGTCATGAATATTCTTCGATGCTGAGGGGTCTTCAACTTTGGGATCTCTTCATAAGGCACATATCATTCATCACTTTCATCCATGAGTCATCCCATCTATCAAAAAGTGATTCATTAGCCTTTGTCATCTGGTCCAACTTCATGCCATGCTGCTTTCCTTCTAACCATATTTCTTCCAAGGATCTTTCATCCTACCATATGTTTGGTAGCCCTGCATAAAATTATCCATATATCCATATACATATGAACTTTTAATAAAAAGTTACCTCAGTGATGATCTTTCATCATGACATCTTCTTGTACGCATCAACATCCTTCATATAGATTGACACATCTCCTAAATATATGTATTTTCAGGGGTATTTATCTTTATTGAACTTCTATCAAAGTCTACATATCTTTCTAGGAGATTTCCCAGTCAAATATTTCTTGGCTTCCAGGTGATAACTACCTCTTATCATGGTTGCACTTCATGATCTCTTCTTTTCTTTCTTCACACATTTTTACTTTATTCCCAGGAACTTCCAGTATGTAGTTCCTTATTTGTACACAACCACCTCAGATTCCATATGAGGACATATTATGTTGATTTCATCTGTTATTGGCAACCTGTGTATCAGAAGAGACACTCCTTTCTTTGATAATTCTTCTAAAGGTATAAGTCCATTACCTGCAACCATATGACATGACTTCACAACATTTAGTATAAGCATATATATACATGTACCTCATCTCTTTTTCATTTTGATTTATCCTGCAAAAATTTTCCCTAGAATGAAGAGTTTCATTCCCTTGATCTGCTTTCATCAATATGTCATCATATCTTAATCCCAGAATTCTGCAAGATAGAATTCTTGATGAAACCTTTTGCTTTCTTTCTAACCATTGAATCTAAAGAGGACTCCATTATAAAATGTCAACACCTGTTTCCATATAGATTATTGAATGATGACCCTTGATATAGATGACTGCCTTCCATCAATGTTGTTATCAGTGAGGTTCGTAGGAGCCACTTCTTTCTGATCTGAAAAGAGTGTATTAGTTTTGTTGTGCTAAGTGTCCTTTCAGTAATATAAACATGTACAATTTGTCTCTATAAGTTTGCTTAAGGAATGAGTGTTTTAACCGTGAAATATAGATGAATTAGTGAACTTTAAGCATGAAAATAAGCCTTAAAAACACTTAACAGCAATGCATAACAGAGAAATACAATCACACATAAGTTTTACACAGTAGGCATGATGAAGCAGTTCACCCCTCCTGGGCTACATCTATTGGTCCAGCTCCCACTAGCATGTCCCTCTTTGTCATTATGCTCAAAATTGTAAATTACATGTGTTTACATACCTCTAATGGTTGTTTTCTCTACACCAATGACTCCAGAATGCTCAAATTAGTCTAGGTAGACTCTTGTTTCACCAAAATTGGTCGAAAATTGACCTCACAATGCATTTTTCCCAATGGCAGCTAAAAAAGCTCCACTGAAAATGGAGACAGGCACTTAACTGGAGTTAAATTGATGAAATGCCCTAAAATTAGGGGCGTGCTCTAACTCCCTCCAGTCAAAAAACCGTTTGATTTGAAGTGAAATGATTAGGCGGAGTGGTCACAAGCCAAACCTACGGCTTTAACTACGCGGTTTTAACCGTTTGAATTAAAATAATGGTGGGGCGGAACCTGTAGCTGGCATGGTTCCAACAACCGTTTAAACCGACCGTCGTGGGATCTCCACCATGTGACAGGTCTGCAAACTTCCATCAGAGTTTGTGTTTACCACGACTGCCACGTTAAATTTTTAATGTCACCTCATGACATGTGACTACATTCCTGAAACCGTCGGATTAACCGCCCAATCGAAACCGTAACTGCAAGTTTAAATGTAACCGCCGGACATGTGAATGCATCTCTTGCCGTCGGTTAAGGTTTGTTGCTAGTTTATGTTGTTTTTATGCCATGGTTTAACACCGGTCCATGTGACTGCAACCACGGGGAATTTTAATGTTGGAGGTTACCGTTTTAAGCCCACGATTTTTAGCACTGTGGCCATATGTGGAGGGGTTGGCCTCGTGGTTGGCCCCCCCACTCCCCCAACATTTAAACAAATAAACCATAAATATATGCAGAGTTCTATATTGGTTAAGTCAGATGTGGTAAGTGGAACGGTTAAGACGTGTGCGCGTGCAGAGGTTGGTTGTTCGATTCCTACCGGATCTAAAACAATTTTATTGAACCATCCTAAGGACACGTGGTGGCCTGCGAGCTTGCCATGTGTCGCTCATCCGACGGCCCTAAATAAAAATGTGAAAACAAATCCAATGGCCAAAAACTCAATTCCATACCATAATATCAACGGCCCACATCATGCCACGTGGCACGATCTGGTTGGTTGGAGAAAAAAGGAATATTCCCCAGAATATACCTATTGACTGTACCTGCATGCTAACTGGGCATCTACTCACAAAATTTTTGATGTTTGGGAAAACGGACAGAACACAATATCTTCCTCATACGACATCGATTTTTCGAACCGTTTGCGGCGTCAAAATCGCAACGACAAGACCTTTCTGGTCACTCAGGTTCGGACCTGTTTCGAGCCCTTTCAATTTTGAGCATAACACATGATCTCCTGATCACATTCATAGCATAGTTGTATTGTGAACATCCTCCTATGGCAAGTGCTCTTTCCATGCTTCTGTCATGATACCATTTCTAGAGTGATGCATTAATGTAAAATGCTTCCTAACATACTATTTTACAACCGAAAAAAACCTATTAAAGAGGAATATGATATTAATCATAGAGGAGATCTTTCACTTCTTCTTTCTTAGATTTATTTGCATCAGGTTCTTCCCTTTCTTTTGTGACATGGGATTCTTCCTTTTTCCCCTTTTCCTTTCTAGATTTATGACAATCCCTTTTATATTTCCCAAGTTCATTACATCCAAAGCATCGTAATTTGTCCATATTTCTTTTTCTATTATGAGGACCATAGATCATGGAATGGTGTTGCTTCTTTCTTCCCATATATGGTTGAAATGAAGTTTCCCCATTCTTCCGGTAGAGCATTCAACACCATTGTAGTCATTTCACTATCAGACATTACTTCTCTCAATTCCTGCAGTTGGTATCGTATCTCAGAAATCCTCATAAAATATGAAGTGACTCCTTCCTCTCTTGACAACTTCAATTTGTATAGTTCTTGTCTCAAATAAATTATTTCTCCTGCAGTACTTACAGAAAATAGCTCCACCAACTTTTCATATATTTCTTTTGCAGTTTCTAGTTTTGATACATAGGTACTGAGTGAGTCCTTAATGGATTCTATGAGAATCCTCTGGGCTCTTATTTCTCCCTTCATGTACTTGGCATGAGCTTGAGCATATTCTTTTGATGGTTGAGTTGCAGTCCATTTGATGTAGACCATGACTTCATTTTCAATTAGATTTAAATATGTCCTTTTCTTCCATGAACGAAATTTTGATGACCCATCCAATTTATTGCTTTCCTTGCAGAAAGTCATTTTAACAGATTCAAATGAAGTCATAGAGGTACTTGCTTGTGTAGATTTATTTCTTCCTTATGTTAGCGTCTTTGTTGATGATGTTGTAGATAATAGTAGGATCTCCCTCATAGATCGATTCCTTAAAAAGAGTTAGGTGATTTTGGATCAAGGATGGCTTGATGATTACTTCAGCTGAATGATGATTTCATGAAGTCTTCAATAGTGTTGGATGATGTCTTCAGCAAAATGATGCCTTGATTATGTATCTTCCAACAATGTTGATTAGGCTTCAATATCAAGAATATTTTATAGCAAAGATTACCTCCTTGATGTGTAGGTCCTTTGAATAAGATTGATGGTATTCTTGAGATGGCTTGAGGGTTTCCTTGCAAACTGCTTTGAATATTCAATGTAGACTTTGAATTTTGCTTTGATGCTTTCTAGAAAAATGATTCTTGATCTTTGATCCTTGAGTGTCTTCTTGTCAAATAGCCCTTTGACTTCAGCACCTTAGCTTTGAAACCATGTTGAGAATTTGATAGGGCATAGTTTAATTCAATTCTCTACTTGATAATTACTTGTGAACTTATTTCTCTTACTTAGATCTTATCTTCGTTAGGTTATTATGTCTTTCATCAAGTCAATTATCAAAACACAAGAGAAACAAGATTTAGGCTCTTCAAGCCAGGGCCAAAACCTCTCCCTCTTAGAGAGGAAAACTCGCAAGTAATTCTTCTTATATACTTTTAGTTGACAAGTACCATGACACAAACCCTTCACTCTTGTATGCCTCCAAGACCTTGTCATTGCTCCTTTCTCGGCTTCTTATGTTGATCTCCCTTTTTTGCACTGTTCTACACCAATACTAGAGAACTCGGTCTCTAACTAATGTGCTTCTCTTCTTTCTACTTCGACCTCCAAAAGACTCCTCTTTGACCTTCTTATTGTACTCAAGATATGCTAGATATAGTCGTTGCCCCAAAACAGAGATATTATACCTCCTTTCTTGATTTGACAATATTCCTCTTCTTCGCTATGTCTTCCTCCTTTTTCAGAACTGTATTACGCATAAGATAACAGACTTGTCTCTTCCTATAATTAACTTTAGTCTTCCTGAAGTGACTGTGGTGTATTCGATCCAAAACATAGAGCCCTTATCACTGTTATACTTCTTCTTTCCTTAGCTGAGTAGACCTATCTCCTTGTTGCACTAGTCTTCTTTAATTCACATCTAAACCGTAGCCTTGTTCCTTCCTTTTAATCCAAGAAAACAAAATGTTGTTCCACGCTGAGATGTCCTCCTTTTCTCGCATCAAATCACATATCTACACGTCACATTATACCTCAGACTTGTCCGAAATTCACAGAGATATATGAACTATTATGTTGTAATTTATGTGTAGTTCATTGGGGTATTTATAGTGGTTTGACCCTGTAATTAGCCGAATTTATTAGTGAACTATTATGACCTATTATGATTTGACCTTTCAAGGGATATTATCTAGCATATTCAAGCCAACTTGTGAAGCATATATTCCAACAATGATGACAAGGTCTTGAGGCATAATTTATACATGTTTACACGTGTAACAATCCTGACTCTAAATTATACATTTATGACAATATGACAAATCCCTAAAAGACATCAAGAATAAGTCTTTGACCTATAATAAAAAATCCTTGCTCATGAAACCCATGAAGCAAGTATTTACAAAATAAATTTTATTATATTTGTCTTCTTCATTACATAAATTCATAATTACATAGTCATTATGAAGACCAAACCTAGTTACACTTTCCAACAGGTAGGAGGCCGAATTTCAGCCCCATGGCAACCTTAGAATTTCAGCCTTGTTCACAAAATCATAGTCCACATGTATGAGCTTCTTCTTGGTCAAACTTCGGTCAAACATGGGAATTTCTTCTTATATTTGACTTCGGCTTTCGCTCTCTTTTGAGTTTTCTTGACTCCTCTTTCTCACTGATTTCAAATGTCTTGTTGTGAGTCAAATAGATGAGCTCTAATAGGTCGAATTGGCTTCTTATATATAATTGTTCCAGGAGGTTGAATAAGTGGCTCTTGGAGGCCTAGGCTGAGTTGTCCAAGGGAGGGTTGACTTTGAACATTTTGGTGGACTTTGACTCAATACTAAATTCAAAATTATTTTTCTTATAAATGTCCAAATGGGACATGACTCAAGTACATTTTGTTCGACTCAAAATAATTTTCTTTTGACTTTAATAAGCATGAAGAACATTCTTTGACCAAAAATGAAATATAATAATGACTACAATAAATGAATGTAATAAATACATCAATGATACATTTTGAATTACAATATGAAGAAATTTCAACACTCCCCCTTTGTTGATTTTTTAGTAGCTTGGGAGGTATTCCAAGACCCAGGGTTCGAGGATCAGAGGGAAAAGTGGCACAAGAGTCACTTGTCAGCTTGGAACCCAAGCATGGGGTTTTACACCAATCGTGTTTTGGGGAATTTCTATGGAGCACTTTGGACATGTGATGGCATGAGATGATAGAGGGCAGAAAGGAGAATCCAATGCTTTGAGAATCGTTGAATTTTGAGTTGTCCTTAGTGAGATATGATTTTTTGAAGTTATTTGATGGGTTTGCACAGGTGTGTCAAGGTCAACATTAGGTTATTTTAGGCTTGTGACAATTTTTCAAGCCCTATTGTGACGTTTTGGGAGCCCTTGTTTGTGTGTATATATACAAGGTGATGTGGAGGCATAAACTCATCCATTGTGCAACACAAAACACAAGTGATCAACTCGTTGGAGGAGAAAGACTTCTCTGTTTTGGGCCGCAACAAAGGACGACAAGAACATGAGGGTCGAGAACTATTTCTAGGGTATATTTGAAAAGGGTGAAGTGCAGGAAGGAGGGCCGAGGGCCTGTTCTTGAAGGTGGGAGCAGAGGAGCGGAAGTCTGGGCTTTTTGAGGGCCAAGTGGAGGGGAGACTGACCCTAAATAAGGTTGTCGTAGGCCTGTAGTGCCTTGTTGTAGCAGGTCGCAGGAAATTTGGGGTAGGTCAAGGTTGTTGGTAAGGGCTAGACTGCGCAAAATTACAACGAGAAGGGTCATCCTCCTAATAAAGGGCAACCGCACTCCTAAACAACAAAACTGGGCAGAATTGAAGGCTAGATATGGGACTGTATTGATTCCCAAACCAGGCTTAAGTGGAAACGTAGGAGTGGACCTCAAACAGAGAGCTGAAGATGTGTTGTTGAGGTGTTGGATCCTCGTTTTTGGGTCTGATTTGGATCGATTGTATTGCAACCTGTGGGAGCCATGAATTGAAGTTAACTTTGGGTGGCAAGAAGACTTCAATTAGGAGCAGATTTCACAATGAAGAATTGGGAATCATTGGTCTAGTGGAGGGCAACTTGTTGATAGCCCAAAGTATCCCTAGACAAGTTAGCTTGACGCGATAAATAAGAGCTAAAGGTTGGGTGATTATTGGTACCGAAGTGCAGCACCTTGATGGACAAAGGTGACTTCTATCCTGGCAGATTTGAGCTCGGGTATTGGCCAGCCTAGAGAGCAGATTGGATCAGCCCATGTATATGCAACACAAGTGACTTTCAATAATTTTAGGTGGCAGCCTTCCTAGAGTCTCGATGTGTTTTCCTTTGAAGGACTAAGGGGAAGCTAGTAAGCAGTACGGAAGTGAAGGACCGAAAGGACGAGATACAACATAGAAGCTACAACGAATTTTTTCACTGTATCTTGTATTCCATAGAATGTTGTATTATTCAGATTGGTTTAATATAATGAAGATTAGGTTGTACAATTTTATTTATTTTTTAAATATATTTTGCATGTGTGATTTACTGCTTTATATTTTCCCCTGTGCAAAGT
Source organism: Pinus albicaulis (assembly GCA_034641835.2). NCBI lineage: Eukaryota > Viridiplantae > Streptophyta > Pinopsida > Pinales > Pinaceae > Pinus > Pinus albicaulis. Next base: position 778,665,511 of record CM076570.1, read on the forward strand.
AGTTATGGTTGAGATTCTTGGTTTGATAGCATCAATGATTTTAAGACTCTAACCTAGACCCAAGATCGTGGAAATTCAACATGGTATTAGAGCATGTCTAAGCTACTTTGGAAGTCAGTGAATCAGGGTTGTGCGCAACAAAGTACAACGTGAGAGGGATTTGGTCACACTGTAGGTGACAATGTCGAAGTTGCAAAAAGGTCTCTGGTATGAGGACATGTTGGAGGGGTTGTCCAACTATAGTCCTTGGAAGGAAAGGATCAAGTTGGTATTGCAAGTCAACAAGATCTCGGATTTTGCTTAGACAACCATCAAGAAGCCAGCCAACCCTAAGGACCTAGAAATATATGAAGACTTGGATACGAAGGCGAGATTGATCATCCTAGATAGTGTGAGGGATTCTCTAATACCTCATTTGTCTAGGAAGAACACCGCACATGAGATGTGGATGACTCTTCAAAATCTGTTCCAGAATAGGAACAAGAATCAGGCACTAGTATTGGAGGATAAGTTGAAGTCCACCAAGATGATAAAGGGTGAAGGAGTGACTTCGTATCTGACAAGGTTATCTCATGTCAAATATTAGCTTGCTAATGTTGGTGTGAAAATTTCAGATGGAGATATGGTGAGGATTGCCTTGAAAGGATTCATCAAGGAATGGAATCCATTCATCAAAGGAATCGTTGCCAGAGAGAAATTTCCAGACTGGAATAGGCTGTGGGATGAATTCATTAAGGAAGAGTTGTGAGACAAGGATCTTCATCCATCGAAGAGGGCAGATGAGGACATGGCACTTGCAGCGCGAATGAAGGGTGAGTCGAAGAAGGACTTGAGTAAAGTCAAGCGTTTAAACTATGGAGAGATGGGTCATTTTTCGTTGAGATGCTAGATGAAGAAGAAGGGAGATGATGAGAAGAGGAAAGTAAAATAGGTCGTCGGTGTTGCCACTTCAGCTGAGATAAATGACCTCACCAGGAGATTGGAGGAGGAAGACTTTGCTATGATCTCTCATTTCTCGTAGGGTACTGTCAATGAGGATGGATGGTACGTGGATAGTTGTGCGACAAAGCATATGACACGGTCACAAGAGGTTTTTGAGACTCTAGTTGAATGGGACTCGAAGTTGCACATGGTGTTGGGCGACAAGAGTCAGTTGGAGATTCAAGGATCAGGTGTCGTGCCATTCAGAATGGAAACAGGATGAGTGATGTGGGTCCGTGATGTATTTTTTGTACTAAGACTCAGATATAGCATGATTTTTGTCTCGATGATCAAGAAGAAGGGGTTGTAGATCTTGTTCCAGGATGAGAAGGCAAGACTCAAGCCTAGAGGCTCTAGCTTCGTTGGTATCGTGCTTGGAGTTAGAGAGCATGGTCTATATAGGTTGACGGGAAAGCCTATAGATCATAAGAAACAGGTGGAGCAGGTGCAGGTTCCAGAGAACAGGTGCAATTGCATGCTTCAAAGGAGCAAGTACAGGTTCCCGAGAAGAAGGTCTAGGTTCCAGAGACTCAGAGGGATTCGAGTTCTAGTGGGAGCTTGAAGATTCAGAGGGAGACAGTGAATCCCAAGAAGAGCGTGTGGTCAGTGGGGAGCAAGGGTGCTTCTACATCTACCAAGAAGGAATCAGGGAGGGGCTGGAAAGCGATACGAGAGAAGAAGAAGAAGAAGAAGCAGGGTGCTTCCAGCAGTGACAACGACACTTCCGAGAGAGGTGTAGTTCACAAAACAGGGATTGCTGTGATTGTGAGCGCCAAGGGTTGGGCGAGTGTCGAGAGTAGTGATGATGATGATGAGTTACTTCCTATTTTGGGAAGTACCTACCTCGCTTAGAGGGAGTGTTGGTTTTTGAGTATCTTTGGAGGTACTCCAAGCCCTGGGGTTCGGGGATTGGAGGGAAAAGCGCCATAAGAGTCACTTGTGGGCCTGGAACCCAATCATGGGGTTTTGCACCAATCATGTTTTTGGGCATTTCCATGGATCACTTTGGACATGTGATGGTATGAGATGATAAAGGGTGGAAAGGAGAATCCAACGCTTTGAGAATCATCGAATTTCGGATTGTCCTTAGTGAGATATGAATTTTTGAAGTTATTTGATGGGCTTGCACATGTGTGTCGAGGTTGGCCTAAGGCTATTTTAGGTTTGTGACAATTGTTCAAGCCCTATTGTGACGTTTTGGGAGCCCTTGTTTATGTGTATATATACAAGGTGATGTGGAGGTATAAACTCATCCATTGTGCAACACAAAACACAAGTGAGCAGCTTGTTGGAGGAGAAAGACTTCTTTGTTTTGAGCCGCAACAAAGAAGGACAAGAACAGGAGGGTAGAGGAATGTTTCTAGGGCATTTTTGAGAAGGCCAAAGTGCAGGAAGGAGGGATGAGGGCATATTATTGAAGGCCGAAGTAGAGGAGTGGAAGTCTGGGTTGTTTGAGGGCCAAGTTGAGGGGAGACAAACCCTAAATAAAGTTATCGGAGGCCTGTAGTGCCTTGTTGTAGCAGGCTACATGAAATTTGGGGTAGGACGAGGTTGTTGGTATGGGCTAAACTGCCCAGAATTACAACGAGAAGGGTAAACCTCCTAATAAAGGGAAACCACACTCCTAAACAACAAAAGTGGGCAGAGTTAAAGGCTGGATATGGGACTGTATTGATGCCCTAACCAGGCCTAAGTGGCAGCGTAGCAGTGGACCTCAAACAGTGAGCTGGAGATGTATTGTTGAGGGGTTGGATCCTTGTTTTTGGGTCTGATTTGGATCGATTGTATTGCGGCTTGTGGGAACCATGAATTGAAGTCGACTTGGGTGGCAAGAAGACTTCAATTAGGAGTAGATTTTGCAGTGAATAATTGTACATCATTGGTATGGTGGAGGGAAGCATATTGATAAACCAAAGTAGCCCTAGACAAATTTATCTTTACGTAACAAAGAAGAGTTGAAGGTTGGGTGAATGTTGGTGGCAAAGTGCAGCACCTTGATGGACAAAAATGACTGCTAGCTTGGCCGATTGGAGCTCGGGTATTGGCCAACCTAGAGAGTAGATTGGATCAGCCCATGTACATGCAATAGAAGATACTTGCAGCAGTGTTAGATGGCAGCCCTTCTGGAGTCTGGATGTGTTTTCCTTTGAAGGACTAACAGGCAGCTAGTTAGCAGTACAGAAGTGAAGGACCGATAGGATGAGATACAACATAGAAGCTACAACAAAGTTTGTCATTGTATCTTGTATACCATAGATTGTTGTATTATTCAAATTGGTTTAATATAATAAATATTGGCTTCTACATCAATGTAAAATTTTGTTAAAAATTATCTATCTTGTACATGTGTGATTTACTGCTTTATATTTTCCATTGTACAAAGTAGTTATGGTTGAAATTCTTGGTTTGGTAGCGTCAATGATTTTAAGACTCTAACCTAGACCCAAGATCGTGGAAATTCAACACCCTTAACTAGGGAGGTATTCATAATGTCTTGTCAGGACAATCTCAAGTTGAAATATTTATGTAAGAAAGGGTCTAAATTAATAAGCATCAATGATGATTTGCATCATCATAACTAGCATTGTCAAAAATACCAAGGCCTTGATAAGTAAGCTCTATCTCTTGACAAGATCAGAGCACAATGCTGGGAGGCATGGACACCATCACCTCTCAGGCACATACCCCACCTAGGTGTTCCCAAAGTATGTTCTCACAAGACCATTTCCTTCTCAACCCAAGGAAAAGTTTCTCCTGCAGACCATTCCTACCAAGTCCATGTATCTAACTAAGGATGTTAATCCTAGTCACATGACTCAAGAATTTACTTCCTTGATGTGTATCCAGTCCACCATTCTCTAAGCTAGTGCCTTTACTAGGCTTAAAAATGTTAGCCTTGGCCATAGCACATGACACATGGAGAATAAGGTGTCCATTTACACTCCTCAAATTGGGAGAAGATAAACACGAGCATAATCTGGTTACATAATACTCGACATTTCCCTTAGGAAATAAATTTATCAATACATCAACTCTTTGTTTGTTTATGGAGATCTATTGTAACTTATTAGCTCCTATCCTGCATCATGTCACGAATCATAGTGTGCCTCAACCTTCTTGGTTCCCTGGTAATCTTCATCAGTATCACTATAATAGTCAAATCATGTAATAAAATATTTCAACAAACATTTTGTGGAACCAAACTTCTTCATAGCTGATTCTAGAAGCCTTCACTTCTTCCTCCTTCTTGCTTTGAACATTCTTCCAAAAAATTGTATCAAACTCTACGTAGAAATGATCATTAGTAGTATAAACATTAGAACTAGCAATCTAAATGATGTGTCCAAGATTCGAACCAATCATATGAGGTTATAGTGCCAGAGCAAGAACTCTTAAGTGATGTTGTCATATATCTAAAAATTGTCATCTAGAAGTATCTTTTGAATTTTCTACCCAATCATATGTTTGACCATCAAATATCATGTTATGCTTCCAACTCTCTCCGAAGATGATATCTCTAATCCATGAGTTCTTCTTCAACTAGATTTTAAAGTGCAAGATCTACTATGATAATGAAATTCCCTTTTTAAAGAAATACGAGTAATCTTCTTTATATGGGATAAGAGAGCTTCTTCTTTCATGCTTCTATCTTATATTATGTGGTGATTGTCTTCAATATATTGTATGTCCTTGTAGAATGACCTATCCTTCTAATTGTTCCATCTATTTTAGTCTTGCTTTCAAACTGTTATGGTCCATACTTTATGATGTATAAGTTCACCTTATCTTCACTGAGATTTGAGATGAATACCATGCTAGATAAATCTTTTATAATGTTGCATATTGACTTCCTTTTGTTGCATTGCTTTTATTGTCAACCTGCCATCTTTGCTTCTAAAGGCGATGTTGAATTCTTCTTGAATCTTCACGATGAACATCTTAAATGTAATTGAATGAATATTCTTCTAGAATTTTGTGTAGACCTCCTCAATGATTCTAATCTTATCAAGACTATGTGCTCCCTCTTAATCTTGAATTTCATGACTTTTACAAATTACGAATCCTAAACTCTTTTATCCTTTAGATGTAAATGTAACTTATACTCTAACAATCATCTTCCAAAATAAGAAATGAAAATCTTAATTGCAAACTTGGTACTAGCCATCTTCTTTTTAATAGTAGAGATCTATGTTGTCATTGACCTTGGGTTCCTTCTCGAATTCTTCATCTTCAGTTATATGTGCTTCATTTCTTTCTGTCTTTTTTTTGTTCTTAGTATTCTCAGGACAATCTCTCTTAAAGTGTCCATATTCATGACAATCGAAGCATTTTACTTTATACATATGTCTTTTTCCATGAGGCTTATTGTTGTTTTTTTGTTGATGAGGTCCAAATATTCTAAACCATCCAAACTTCCTCCTTGTTCTATCTGCAAATGCTTGAGAGTGGTCACTGTTTGGTTCAATATCATCTTTAGCTTTCAAGCTTGTTTCTTCTAGTACACAAGTTGCTCATAACTCTTTAAATGTTGGTGTTAATTTTATATCATAAATGCCACTTGCAAAACCATCCCAAGCTGGTGGAAGAGCATTGATGACTGAGGTGATCAATTAGGAATCATATATAGTTTCTCCAAGTCCTTGAAGTTGATCTTTGATATTTGAAACCTCCATGAAGTATGCATTAACGTTCTCTTCTTTAGCCATCCTAGATTCATAGAGTTGATTCCTTGAAGATATTTTCTGCCATGTGGTGTTAATGGAGCATAGTTTAACCAATGTATAATTGACTTCTTTTGAAGAAGTCAAATTTGAAAGAAAAGAGGTATTGTGGTATTTGATAGATTAAAAAATGATCCTTTGAGCTCTAATATCTCCTTTGTTGTATTTGGCCACTTCTTGAGCATTGTTCTTATTTGATGCAGAACTGTCCCTTCAACAAATTTCATGACATCATTTTATTTGAGATCTAGGTTAATTCTTCCTTTCCAAGAATTGAAGTTAGAAGCTCCATCAAGTTTGTTGCCTTCCTTGCAAATAAATTCCATCTGTTTGGTATGATTAGACATAGTGTATAAAGGAGTACTTACTTTCCAAAGCTGCTATAAGAATGTCTTCAAGAATGTTGATGATGCTTCCAAGAGTCTTCAAAAGATGTCCTTGAGTGATGATGTCTTCAAATTAGATGGTTGCTACAATAATGCCTTCAAAGATGGCTGCTACAATGATGTCTTCAAAAGTGAGAGATGGTTTCCACAATGATGATGATCCTCAAGCCTTCTTCTTTTGCCTTTGAAAGAGAGATATGTTTGTAAGAGTGTCTTGAAATATACTAGTAAACTGTGATATTCCTCCACCTTAGCTCTGATACCATGTTGAGAAACCAAGTAGGGTGTAAATTGAACTTGATTCCTTTATCTTGATAATTACTTATGAATGTTAATCATTTTCCTGTTACTTATTATGTCTTCTTTAAAAATAAATTATTAAATATTCATTTTTCCAAGAAAATTAAAGATCACAAAGAAATAAGAGACAAAAAAAAGTCTCAAAGCCAGGGAAAAACCCCACAAGGGGGAAATCCCAACCAATACTTTTCCTATAGAATCATATCAAAATGAGACTTTAAGAACAAGACCAAGACCCAAAACTGCCACCAAAATGTCAAGTCCAACCCTCCTCCAAAACTGGTCAACTTGAGTCAAAGTCAACAAAAGTCAAATTGTCCAAAATTATGGTCAATGTACTAAAATTGCAGACTTGCGGTAGGAGGCCAAAATTTGGCCTTGTGGCAACCTCAAAATTTCGGCCTTGTTCATAGAATTACAGTGCACACGTGCGAGCTTCTTCTTGGTCAAACTTCAATCAAAATTGGGAGTTTTTTTTTATATTTGACTTTGATTTTCTCTCTTTTGACTTGTCTTGATTCCTCTTTCTCGCTAATTTCAAATGTCTTATTGTGATTCGAATAGATGAGCTCCAATAGGTCATGCCGACTTCTTATATATAGCTATTCTAGGAGGTCAAATAGGTGGATCTTAGAGGCCTAGGCTGGCTTATCCCAAGGAGGGCCAACTTTGACCATTTTGGTAGACTTTGACTCAATAACAAATTCAAAATTCTTTTTCTTATAAATTTCCAAATGGGACATGACCCAAAAACATTTTGTTTGACTCAAAATATTTTATTTTATTTTATTTTATTGACTCTAATAAGTATGAAGAACATGCTTTGACCAAAAATAATATGTAATCATTGACTATATTAAATGAATGTAATAAATACATCATTGATACATTTTGAATTACATTATGAAGACTGACATTAGTTACATTTTGAACAAAATGAAGGCAGGGTTAAGAAGATTTGGTATTGTAGTGGATTAAGGGCTTGAGGGTGGTCAAATATAAAAAGATATGGTGCACCCTAATGGTTGGGTGGAAAGTTGTCCCCCACACGTTGGTTGCAATCAGTGGGATCAAAGGAGCGTAATGGTTCATGACATAGATCGTAAGTAGATTATTTTCCTCACAGGTAAGTTATAGCACATTGCTCATGTGAATTTTGGAATTGGGATAAACAAATCGTTATTTTATCATTCAGTTGTATGAATTGCTTTTTATATGTTTATGCATGTAGTTTGAATGATTGAAATTTATTACAATTATTTTATTTTATTAACTTATTTTGTATTCCCCTTTTAACCATTACAGTGGCTAGTAAGCTCTTGGTGTAGCTTAAACTTATCCCATTTTCTTGATTTGTCTTGACTCGATTCTTAGGTTTCCTCTTTGCAAGTATTGCCATCAACACAAGGCTTTTAAGCAGATTAATGGATAAGCTTTCTTAGATGCCACCCTACGCTGTAAAAAAATGAAAAGAAATGGAACTCAATCATAGACAATCCCAATATGTGTTGATAAATTACCCACCTTGGAGTACCTTTCTAACCTTTTAGGATTGATCCTTTGGCATATATGGTTACAATGAAATAGAACCATCTTTGATAATTAGATCCAAAATATTCGACAGGTGGTGCACAAAACAAATACAACAATGAAGGAACTCAACATAGGAGGTTTAAAGAAGAAAAGCAAAACTCTAATTGGAGCCGGGATAGACACTTTGAAGGCCCGAGCCTTCTTTGATGGAGCTAAAATTCATGATAGGGTGGTGTGTGGAGTGGAGCTGCTTTCCACCTAGAAAACAATCACAAGTTCCTTCTTAGCTTGGGATTGAGGTCTGGGACTAATAATAAAGAAGAATTAATTTGGTTATTGCTCGTCCTTGACTTTGCAATGCCCAGACAGGTGAAATGCTTACAAATCTTTGGTGATACGCGGGTGTTTATCGATTGGTTCTCGGGGATGGATACGTTACACACTTTGGCCCTAACTCCTTGGAAACAAACAATTCGTCAATTACAATTTTTTTGGGAGCTGGACGTATCTCATATCCATAGCGAATAGAAAGTTGAAGTTGACAGAAGATCAGAGGAAGCTTTACTCTAGCCTGTTAGATATTTAGTGATATAAAAAAAAGTTGCTAATGACATTAGGGTGAATACTAGCAAAAAATTTGTTGAATTGAAGTTGTTATAACTATTGGGATCTTGCATGTTTTTTACTCTAGACTGTTAGAATGACATTAGCTCTTGATAGACATGCCCCAAAGGTTGTATTGGGACTATAATTTGTATACTTTGATTTCAATGAAATAACAAGTCTACGGTTTTTTCCATGGGAAAAAAACTACCCACGTTGAAGAGGGTGTGTTTTGTTAGTTCAACTTGTACAGTTTCCATTAAGCTTTGATTTCCTCCATTTTAGTGCATACTCTTAACTACTTCTCTTGTATACTTATTAACTAGCATTTTCACATGAGAGTGCAAATAAACGTTGACAACAGGACAACGAAGTTAATTCAACGGTGAAGGAATTTTATATTGATTTATATCATAAATTTTATATTGAACCAAGAGAACACAAGCCTGTTAAAAGAGAAAACAAGACAACAGGCCACATGAAGGAGAGATTCTTCGTACAAGCCAACGAATCTGTACAATGTTACAACATGAAACCTCATAGTAAAATCGCCTTCGACGTAATAACCCAACCTTGGCATTTTGGTCAAGTTTTTATTTCGAAAAAGGGAAAAAAACACATGTAGAGAGTTTTCTCAAATCTTCAAGCTTCTCCTTGTCATTTTCATTTCCTAGTAAAGTAAAAATGCTTACAATATTTAATTATTTGCATTTATTATTTAATTTTGTTTTGTCGATACCAAAACCTATGTTGCATAGGTTTTCTAAAGACAACCTATTTTGGGCTTTATCCCAGAGCTAAATTTGGAGCATGTGCTGAAGAAACAAATGGTATAGTAGCTTCAAAAGCTAAATTTGGAGCATGCGCTAAAGAAAAAAATGGTAGATTAGCTCCACATTTAATTGGACTAAAGATGACTAATTCTATACCCGACGCAAACAAATAAAGAAGAAAGCCAAGAGGGCATTTGCCATCCAATACAAATATAGAGAAATGGTATAGTGTTTGTAATCCGATGTAAATCAAAACAAAATGTTATACTTTATCTCATAAATAGTAGAAGCATGGGATGGTGGTGGATCTCTATTCTTTATGGGTCCCCTTGCTTGTGCTTCTTGTCTCTAGAAAACCTAACTCAATTATATGTTTCATCCTATTAACAAAGATGCCTTCAAAAAGCTCATCCCAGAGAATTTTTGGCTCTTTCAAAACAAGTTCACATAGACACTGCCATGGCGAATCAATCTTGGAAGCTAAAAACACTTTTGAGCCATTCCAATCTCCCCTCAAAAGCCTCGTGACTATCTAATGTCTCTCTAATATGACAAACACTCTCTACATGCTCTCTACCACTTTTGACAATGTCAAGCAAATGCTTACCCCCGATTCTAACTGCGAAACAATATCATCCGCACATGACTTAAGCCAAGACACACATGACTCAAATATAAATTTACCAGGCAACATCGCCATCGTAGAATGTAGATTCTCCATATGAGATTTCTATAGCTGCACTTCGTTTTCTGGATTCGGTATACTGCTAAACAACTGTGATCCCGGAGGCACAAACAACACAGTCTTGTAAAAGACAAGAAGCACAAACAACCCTATGATGACCAAGAAGTAGCACATTTGGAATACTGAATAGAAGGATCGAATAAGAACATTGTCTTTAACAGAAGGGGCACCTTCGAGGTCATCCATGTGAATTTCGCTCCCTTTAGTATCCAACATAATAGAGACCACATAGCCCTTCTCTTCATTCAGTTTCGTGACATTCCTAATGACCTTGCGGTGCCATTCTCTTGTACCATGACACATGCTAATTCTGGCAACGTTCATTCTACTCACAACAAGGGCTTAAAGCTGATCAAATTGACAAGATTCAAGACCAATAATACAGACAATCTTCGTTCTCCACGTGCTACGAAAACCATTTTCTTTCAATTCCGCTTTGTTCATTGCATCAACCTCCATCAAGCTTGACTCAATGCTCCAAACCCTAATTTCGTCGCTGGCTAACGGTTGTCAGGGAATTCTCCATCTCAAACACAAAATAAAGGCCCTTCCAACGCATATTCTGCATTTTCAGCCAACCATTACCCACGAGGATCTTACTGTTAAGCATAGATTTGGACTACCAAGGTTTCATGGAGAAGTTTATGAGATGGAAAGGCGCAAAGAGCAAACCGTGCATTGCATATGCCATTCCTGAGGATGTTATTTACTTTAGGTTTTTAGATGTCATTTTCTAGTTTTAATTCTCATAGGCTTAAATTCTGTGGACTTGATGTTCTGAATTTGGGTGTGTGAGTTCACAACTCTACGCATTTCTTAAAATACCTCAACATAGTGATATAGTGCTCAAGTCAAGAAGTGATTATAAACCGTCGATGCTCTAGTCAAGAAGTGATTATAAATCGTCGATGCTCTAGTCAAGAAGTCATTATAAACCATAGATTTGGTATATTCCTTTTTGAATGACAAATCTACTACAATGTTATGAGGATGAACCTCATAGTAAAACGCCTTATGACGTAATTAGTATCACCTAGTTTAAAAAATGTTCTATATATTAAATTGACTTTGCAAACAACTATTAAACCATGAAATAATAATCAAACAATAAAATTAAAGCTATACTATAATAAGATTTTTAGGCACTTTGGTATTTGGTAACCATATTTAAAAAAAAAAAAAAAAACCAAAAAAACCAAAATCCTCCTCATACTTCTTATTCCAAATCATTCTCTAAATAAAAAATGTTAAAAAATCCATAAACTTTATAAAATACCAAATTAGTTTTTTCGTACAACTATCCCCTCCACTTTATTAGATATGTTTGCAAAGCAAATTTCAAAAAACAGTTTTACTTTAATTTGTATTAATGTTTTAATGGTAACCATCAAACACTACCATGACTTAAATGATCAATAATACATTTTAAACATTTTTTTCCCATTCTCAAAGAAAAATGTTATAAGTATTAATATAGAACTATAGTCATATACATCATTATATTATATTATATATATAAATTATAAAACCATAAAATCTACTCTCATATTGTTAATAAATTAAAAAATTAAAAATCATCCGGAAATGAAGACATTAATTTAAAAAATAAAGTTGAGTGCTTCTTAATTCAATTTTATATTAAAGCTTTCTCTTTTCCAGCGCTGTTAACTCAATGAAAGTAGATCCCTAGTATCCATGGTACTGCATCGAATAAGTTTGTTAATACCCGTAGTAGAGAGTGCTCTTAACTAAACTTCATTCAATGAGTTAACTATGCTATTTAGTACTTGGTATAAAAATGGCGGGAAAATGTTATAGGTATTGCATTTATATCGATTTCAACTGCGCACCTTTTCCCATATGGCTTCATTCATTGGATTAGGCTTTCATCCTTCCCTATATTTCTTTTCGCATTCTCATTAGGGTTTGGAGGGTAAAAGGAATACATGTATGGGCAGTCACTTCTGCCTCTGATTATGCATGTCAACTAGAGCAACTGTGTGTGAAATCTGAATATGATCACAGAAGTTATGAAGGAGAGGAGCAATGGAAAAAGCAGCATCAGTCTCGGTTTGTTCTGCCAAGAAGCGCAAGGCTAATTTGGTCTTCTTTCCATACTCTCCACAACATCTCCAACTTAGCCATGGCAATGGAATTGTTATCAGCACACCGGAGAGCAATGAAAGGCCAAGGCTGCCCAAACCCCAAGCCGAATCTAATCTTACAGCTGCGGCTGAGGAGAACAATAGCAAGAAGAGGGTCCCTTACTTTCATCAAGAAAACAATACTTGGAAGTGGTAAGAAAGGCGGGGGTGAAGGTTTCCCTAATTTTCAACCACAGAAGGGCCAAAGTCTATCTACTGTCAATAAACAAGAACGATATAATGGGTCATCACGAATAAAAAAAAGAGCATCAATGAAGTACGCTGGTAAGAATGAAAAGAAGAAATGCTTCATTGATGTTTACATGAGAAAATCTCGAGATAATATATGGATTCCGCCACGATCTGTTCATGTCCTGCTCCAAGAAGAACATTCCAAAGATATTTGAGAGGTCTTCATTTTATGCATTCTTCTCAATAAAACTTCAGGAACTCAGGTATACACATCTCTCTCATAAACATATTCAATAGTAAAATGATGCACTGCTTGCGGTAGGCTGTAGCAAGGTAGTCAGTTGCATGAGATCTCATAGAAAAGACAATTTAATGTCATTCGTCTCGTTCGTAACTTCAACACGCACATGAAGATCAGTCTGGATTCATGTTAACTTTAGTTTTAGTTTTATAAGGTCTAAAGAGGACAAGTTCGTAAACTTTATTTATTTATTATTTTCTAACTTATATATATATATATCCTTTTAAGGGATGGATTTTTAGCATAGATGTTGCACCTTCATTTTGCTTCACTTCGGCTATTTATGGTCCAGAATTAAAGGAATAAATCAAAACTTAAATTCTGAATCATCCGGCATATTCAATCATATGCATAATCATACATAAACACTGGTAACAACTGTGAGAGCTACACAACCGCCTTAATCTGCAGTTTCCAAACCTTTGCCAAATGTAAGTTAAACACAGAAGTTAGACTGAACCATTATAAAGATATGCAGGTTTGTACTTAACAAAGGGCTTATGTAGTTTCAAGGCAAATCCTTCCACCAATTATTGGTAGGGGCAACATAAATCTTAAAAGAAAGACGATTAGTATCTAGGGCTTGATTTATTGGTAGGGGCAACAGAAATCTTAAAAGAAAGACAATCAATATCTAAGGTTTGATTTATTGGTAGGGGCAACAGAAATTTTAAAAGAAAGACAATCAGTATCTAGGGTTTGATTTTTCTTAAAAATAAACTTTGTTGGATGTATTTTTAAATTGGGCCCATTGGATCCATTCTCTAGATTTCAGAGATAGAATTTCTTGAACAGTTCTAATTACTTTGTGAAGGAAGTGTTGAGGGTCTGCATAGAGTGAAATGGGAGACCACTAGAGGGAATGATTATTAAACAATGACCCACTTTTAATATGTTCATGCTTTCCATGCTTTTTATATTCCCTTAGCAGCAAATGATTTGTCTATCTTGACTAGGGTTCGAGTGCTCAACGGGTTTTGCAGGTTAAGAGCACACACCATCTTTTCCCCAAAGGAGCGCTTGTCACAATACACTTGTAGAATGATGTGTTCTAAGATTTATTGCATTCTAATAATCTAATAATCCGTTTGGTGCACAAGAGTAAACCTTCTTCATTAACATTGGTGATACCTAGCCTTACCTCATCTTTTGGCATATAACACATGACATGATGAAAACCTTTTTTGCCTTTCATGATGAAAGGCTTGAAGGATTTTGTTGCTCCTTGCATATGTTGAAATTTCAATTCATGATTTGCAGATATGAAGTCAAAGATGTTACTTATAATCGAAAGTGGAATTCTCACAAAACACCATTCAAATCTTTTCCTTTTAAAAAATAAATACTATAGAAGTGTATATTAGGAGTGGATATACAACATATTTGAATTTGGGATCAATTTACCTAGTAATGGGTGGTAGATGAGAAATGCTCCTATTGAAAGGGAAGTCAACAAGTGCAAAATATGTAGCAACAAACACTAATCTTCTTGTTAATTATAAAAGAATGATTACAATAATACAATACAAGATGGAGATACTCTTGCAGGGTAGGTGTTCCATTTGCTCAAGTTTTCTCAAGTTAACTCACCTTTTAAATCATCAGTGATGGTTTGAGACACCCAAGTGGTAGAAGAAGGTATCCAACATATAAAGAAGATATCAACTGTCACACAACTTTCCTATAAAAACACACTAGGTAAACTAAGAAATTTGCATCACATGAGGGATTATCTTGCTTAAGTTTTACTAAGAAGGTGCATCGTGCACAAGGAGTGAGGCACACTAGTAGAGAGAATACTCTTTATGACTAAAGTGTGTAATTCATTACTAAATGTGAATAACTGATGATTAATCACTATTCAAACAATCATCTACATTGTAAAAGTAAAATAATTGAGCATTTTACATATGCCTCTCTATGTTTGGATGTACCATCCTTGTAATCCCTTGATATACAACCTTTTTATAGGATTGTATCTTTGGATCCCCATGTAGGTTTTCATCGATAACGAATCATAAAATAGCTTTAGTACTAAACAATATTGTTAATTAACTGGTAGCTATTGAAATCTAGCTTAAAATTTTGTTGCTAGAGGACTTGCCACATGTCCTCTAACGCTAAATATACCAAGAAAATATTTTGAGGGGAGGGTGGCATCACATTTTTCGCTAAGCATGTTTTGATTGAGACTTGAGTAAGAAAAGAATACTTGGCTCATTTAATAATGAGCACGTGGACATTGGTAATTGATAGGCATTAGGAAAATACATAGATATTACTACAATGGAAGATGGAAGAAGAGGACATGGTGGGAATCGTGCTAAAAAACTTATCGTGTGCTTACGAGCACTTCATCAAAGGCCCAAACATCATTGCTATGGATGTTGACCTAAAGTTTGCAGAGCTTTGCAGTAAGCTCTTATAGTAGGACAAATAAAAGAAACAAATCGATAATAGCAAGTGAGATAGAGGGTTTTGGGCAAGATTTTGTTGCCAATTTCAAAGGTAATGGAAAGGGGCTAAGAATAAAGGCCAAAGTAGCGATGAAGACAACATCAAGGGGTAGAAGACCATTCCTTGTCATTATTGTGGCAACACTAGTACATATGGTCAATTTTTTGACACTTTAGTTTCAACAGTTTTGACGTATTGTCGGAAAGTTCCCCAATTTTTCACTAGTACATATGGTCAATTTTTCGACACTTTAGTTTCAACAATTTTGACGTATTGTCAGAAAGTTCCCCAAATTTTCTCAATTTTTTTAATCCCCACGCGGTGTTGCTCTTGCGACCTTGATGGCGATGTTGTGGCTCTTGTGATACTACGAAGAAGCGTTGCTATTGTGACAATAATAGAAGACAACGTTGCTATAGTGATGTCCATGTTATTTGCGTCGGTATACCGATGGATATGAGTAGCTAAACACTATTTCCGCTCGGAGTTGGGAACACAATGACAAACTGTATTGTTTCGTCAGGTAGGTTTTCAAATTCGGAGGTCTCCTGCTAATGATGTGAAACACAGGGCGTGCTTCCATTGTATTGTTGTGTTCGCACCTAGTTACTTTTTTTGTGCTCCCTGGGCATAAATAAGCCCCCCTGTTGTCTTTCCCAAATTTCTTCTGCTCTTTGGAATCCCACTTTATGATGAAAGGCAAGGGCACGAATATGGATCTCCTGATAACACATATTTTCCAGAAATAGGAGTAATACGGAGGGGGAGAATAAAACAAAAGATAGAGTGGAAGCCCATGGATTCCTATCACTAAAGATCTAACTCCTGCTGCTCATTTCTCAAATTTTCCCTCTAGATCAACAACGAGTATCTCCCAATGAGACCATTGAGTGAAGGCATGGGACATTGCTGGGCTTCTACAAGTTTCCTTAAGATCGATGGTTATCCATGATGAGGGTTTTACCAACATAAGCTTAAACGATTTTTAATCGAATTCTTAAGGGGTCTTTTGGAATTTTACTATGGTGGTTGCCGCTATAGTTCGAATGCTGAGAGTAGAGGTCCAAAACCGAGACCATTAAGCGAGGGCATGGGAAATTTCTAGGCTTCTCTCCAATCTGTGTGTCGGTTCACTAGGGCGAGCAGATATTGTAGAGGTGAATCATAAATGGTCGATGGCAGGAAAGGAAAATGCCAGTTAGCTAGGCGACAGGCCCTAACTAACTAGAAACATGGAGTGAGCCGTAGAAAAGGGAGAGGAAACAGAAGAGCAGGGGAAATAAAGGAAGAAAGGAAGAAAACCTAGGTAATGCAAGGAGAGAGTTAGCAGCTAGGGAATCGGTTGTACAAGGGTGGAAGCCTGGTCTTGTCGAGACAACATCAGGAGGGATACAACAAAGAAAAAATAAATATATATATATTGCCACAGGTTAGTATACGAAACCTATAGAAAATTTAGAGCAATAATCGCTCTCTGTTATTGTTGTCTTTGCGTGTTGTTGTAGGGAAGGATTTTAGCAATAAGTCTGTAACTAGTTCCCCTGTTGTTGTATATCTTGTGCCATTTACACATCGAATTTCTTTGTCGTGGTACTGGGTTCCCTATGGTTGTGCTAATTGCATAACAGATTTCCTTGTTGCTATACCGAATCCCTTGCTATTGCATATCTGTTGCTATTTGCATATCGGATTGTGTGGGGCTAATTAACCCTATGCCTACAATCTTTTGCTTTTTGCATATCAGATTGTGTGGGGGTAGATAACTCCTACCCTTAGCAAATAGGATGCTCTTCATGGTCTCCACCAAAAAAATTCCCATGCACAGGTATGTGCAAGGCTTCACAACATAGACAGAATCATTTCAAACCATCCATGCCAAAACAGAAAGAGATATGCCCACGAAAGTATAGCCCCCATAGGTAACTAGCTCTAAAATTTGAAGTGCATACAATGACGAACATAACAACCAACCGAGGACCGAATACTCAATGCTTCGAGACTGAACTTCCCAAGTGGACCTATCGTGATGTCACATAGGACTACATAAGTTCTAAAAATTCCAGAAAGGGAATATTATCGTAGATAGGTGTCTCATGTGTGCGGACACTTGGGATCTGCTCAACAAACTTGTCTAGTCTTCAATCCCTTGCTCATATTTTGTGCCACTTACCCAAATTTTTTTCCCCATTTGACTTAATTTATCATGAATCAACCTAATAAAGTTAAGTTAGTGCAACAAGTAATGCAAATGACGAGGACTTGAGTCCAAGAAAGACCTATCAGGTTTGTGACACAATCCACTACATGATTTTGAAATCTATTAACCATTGCATTCACCACATAATTGCTTATAAAGACCTTATACTCTACTGAAGATTGGTCACACCGATAATGGTTCCTAAGAATGAGACCCTATGAATAAGATAGATAATACTTAATAATGCTTACATCTTAAGGGGGTCTGTATTTGTAATGATTTAGGTGATGTCTTTCTTAATCACCATTTCTCGCTATTTTTCTTTTGAAAGCATGCTCTCACTGATATCAAACTATAAACTAAATGTGCACTATTTCTGTGCTATAAGCCATAGTGCTTTTCATCATATGTAGGTATATTCCATGGTTTGAGACTAGCTGAATGCAGGTCACATCCTTATCTGACATATGCAGAAGCTTAAACCCTGATGTCTTGTAACTTGTAACTATAATAAGGATACTTATGCATGCATCCAACAACAGTGTGAATGGCAAAGGAAATATTTACATACCTTGTTGCAATTTCTTCTAGTGCAAAGAGTACACCACCAATAGGTGCACAGAAAGATGCAACCACCCCCGCAACAACACCACAGGTAATGAGATCACGCTTATCTCTGTCATTCTTGAAGTACCTCAACCATCTCCATGTTAGATCATAACGCCTTGAACCACCTTGCCCCAGAAGAGATGCTATGTAAGACCTAGTGTGTATCAGGGGACCTTCCTTCCCTAGATCCAATCCAGCAGACACAACACATATACTTCCAAATATTTGCACACACCCAAAATATACCACCCATTAACAAACAAATGAAACCTAGAAAAGGTTACATTCCAGCATTCAAATACATAGCGAATGAAAAGCATAGCTAATATTCCTTGTGACATTTTCCATAGAGTCCCTAGATAAAAGCTCCCAGAATTCATTTGGACTTTTTGTGCGGCCTTGAATATAGGGCTCCACTTCGTCAGCATAATCATGCACATGCATTTTTTAGCAGGTCTTGGTTGAGTTTCACAACACTGGTTTTTTATGCAATAACTATTTGTCTGTTTTAACCGTACATGGCTCGACCTTCTCCCAAACAATCACAAATAATGCAGCTTGAATTTGAGGTTAATACCACACTTGTGTTCAGCGCAAAAACCAGCCCAGAAATAGTCCTTTCCAACTCAACCTTGCTACTGATATACTCGGCCTCAAGATAGTCAGAAGAAGCACTAAAATAGGTCTTCCTTCCCTTAGCTTGAGCTGCTCCTTATCTGTTGCTGATCTTTATTCTGATCCACACTCTGATACCATATTATATAACACTCACATACACAACCTATGCATACAAGAATGCATCAATTATGTGCCTTTGCCCTCCTTATAAGTAATCTGCATCAGCTAAATCTAACAAGTTGTATTTTTGGAAGTCAAACCTGTGATTGATGAGTTAACTAGTCCAAGTGACTTATGCAACTCGTCTAGTCTCAATTTAGAACTTGGGACTCAATCTCTTGTCTTTTCCAATTCTAATTCGCACTAGAAGACAACAAACTGAACCATCCACTCCTGCGCATCTGTCAAACTGCTTCATGAACACTTCCTAATTTTTAGGAACTCGCCCCAACTTTTAGGAACTAGTGCATGCTATAAGGAAAATTGCTTCTGGTCTCTTTGATTAAGGCACAAGCCAAAGAAAGACCTTTCTCGCTACTATTTTCAACAAGGTGCCTCAGAGCTAAGTTATATTTCTACAAGACTATTCTAGAAGGTAAACAACAGGATGGGTTCTTCCTGCCTACCTTGTGAGTATTAGAAGGAGAATACTCCTAAGGAACTGTTAAGTAGAGAAGGGAGATGTCTTCTTTTGTTGTGTGGCCAGTGTATGCCAATTTCTTGACTATTTGACAACTGAATGGTTACTTGGAGTGTTCAGTTGTGAACATCTTACCTGGGCCTTAGAACAATTGGGTTGGAACGTGGTTGAGTGACCTGTGACTTTGTGGCCAGTTTCCTGCGTCTTGGTGGCCTCATAGCCTGGCTTGGGGGTGGCATCTGCAGTGGATTCCTACCACTGGGTGGAAAGTTGCTCACATGCAACTATTTTCTTGGACCATCTTGGTTAAATTGTTTAATCTCTGCTCTCAATTTTTTGTTTATAACTCTGCAATTTAAGCTTAGATTCTTTTTATGAAAGAATTTTGAAATGAAATCCTAGTTCAAATGAATTTACACATGTTTATTTTTGGTGCATTGTTCAGTTGCATGCATCTGTAATTCAAATGGCTTTAGAGTTTATTGGGTTCATATATCTATATTGAGACTTTTGAAACTAAAGTGTGTCCCTAGTACCTACCCAATGGATTGGGTAATCCTAATGTAACAACCCCTCTATTTTTTTTTTTTGATCCTGAGAATATTTCTAGTGGGGAATCTTCCCTTGAATTGTCCTGAAGGCTTGTGAGGTACTAGATGGATATTCTAGAGTTTGTAGTGGACAACACTATAAGCCAACCAAGAGCCCCTTACATCCTTGCAAGGGGGTCTTTGGTTGACCTGCTCTTATTTTATGTTTTAGGGTTAGGTTAGGGTTTACAACAGCTTCACATAAGTTTTTAGCCATTAGTAAGCTAGTTGTCTTGGTAACTATGCCTCTATTTGACCTAAGATAACTCTTGTCATTGTCATATCCGTAATCTAACATCCAAACAAGCACACTGTTTGGCATCTATTATGAGTGGCTAATCATACAAATATGGAGATGCTACAACAAGAGGGATCTTACTTTGTCAATACTGGAATCAAGAGGAAAACAGATTACTTAATAAGATGTTTTTTTCCATATTTGTTTAAAAGTCCTAGATGTTGCCCCATATTTGATTAATTAAGTCCCAATAAAATGTGATGTTGCACCATATTTGATTAATTAAGTCCCAATAACATGTGATGTTGCCCCATATGATTCTTTTGAATAATGACCACGGAGATAAATTATAGGAAGACTCTTCTCATCAACTTGAAATGGGAATGCCATTTTAACTTGTGAAATGTCAGGAGGGTTCTCTGTATGTATAGAGATGTGGAGGAGATGCATAAGTATGTACAGATTTGCGCCTTTCCTTTCGCTTATTGAGTTAGATTGAATGAATTTTGTAGCCTTCTCATTGGTTGTTTTAAAGGTTCTTGGGGCCATCCAATTACATGTATCTTAGTCTAAGCATCTAAGGATATTTGCCATTAGATGCACAATAACATGTGATGTTGCCCCATATGATTCTTTTGTATAATGACCACAGAGATAAATTATAGGAAGACTCTTCTCATCAATTGGAAATTGGGATGGCATTTGAACCTGTGAAATGTCAGGAGGGTTCTCTGTATGTATAGAGACTGTAGAAGATGCCAAAGCATGTACATATTCGGGCCTTTCTCTTATTGAGTTAGATTGAATGAATATTATAGGCTTCTCATTAGTTGTTTTGAAATTTCTTGGGGCCATCCAATTACATGTATCTCAGCCTAAGCATCTATGGTGTAGTTAGTAGTTGTCTTTAACTACTAATCCAGCCTCGACAAGGAAAATCTCCCACCATCTATTTATGCTTGGTGTTAATTTCCAAATTCAATCAATTCACACAGACCTCATACCTTTCCACATTCCACAACGATGTTAAGCATGATAGTACGTATAAAACCCTGAAAAGTCCTTGAGAGAGAAAACAACTTCCATTTTAATAGTCACATTCAAGAATTTTACACCCAGATCTTGGCACATCTAATTTGAGATCTGTGATTTTACAAACTCAATTCTGACTACATGCATAACCAAGGATTATGGTTTTCACCAACACACGACTTCATTGCTGAGTTTGCCTTTACATTGCCATATAGATTGTCTCTAGCCTTATTGCTGAAATCTTGAAGGAATATTGTCAGTTATCCTATCTATAGCATAATTGTCCTAAATATTATGAAAGGTTGAATGGCCATTCAAATGACCAAATGGACATAAGCTCATCGTTGTCCTCATATATATCTGGGTACATTGTAAAATATTCACAAGTCAATCTCTTAACAAATTTCCATTGAAGCAATAATTAGAGAGTAGAAGATGGACATTGGGGACTAAGGCTCCCTCTTTTCCAGTCCATCCATCACACATAGTCATAGCCCTACAATCAATTAAATAATGGGGGTCTAAGATAGGTTAAGTGTAAACAATTCGCACAGACCTCATACGTGTCCATATTCCACAACAATGTTAAGCATGACAGTACATATATAACCCAGAAAAGTCCTTGAGAGAGAAAACAACTTGCATTTTAACAGTCACATTCAAGAATTCTATTTATATTATGTTGAACAACAATTCAGATGGTAGCAATTTGGATACTATCCAAACATGAGCAAATTCACATAGTTAGTTGACAATGAAATAAGTCCAAAACAATTTTACCAGACGCAATAAGTCGATGAGGCAAAAGAGTGAAGAGTTTTAATCAGATCGGGAAAAAATCGGTGAATACAGAAAATAAAGATACACATATATTGAATTAAAATAAAAAAACATTTTCATTGATATTCAATAAAGCCATGTCCAAACAATGCATAATATCAATACATGTCCAAAAAAATTATGAGGACAATGTGTATAATTCAAGTATAAAATATATTTAGTATTGGAAAACATTGAAAAACAAGTACAAAGATTCAAACGAGATGAGGAACTTCCAAGTTTTTGTCAACCAACATCGTGGACCTGCTAAAATCTTACTTGGGGTTACATTTGCATGACTTCTAAATTGGGTTAATTTTGGATTGGTAATGGGTTATAACCATTGCTAGATCACTTATACACTTGATGACAACAAATGAATATAAGGGATTGTTTCATTATTATAGGTCCTTGTAAAATTCCAACATTCTGCAACGATTTTCTTTCATTCAAAACAATACAGAACTTCAACATACTACAACTAGTTTCTTTTATTCAAAATGATATTTTTAAAGGGTAAGAATGTTGCTCGACCAACAAGGAGTAGCCACAAATATGTACGTATACCAACCAAGCTAAGAAACCAGATTTGTTGGTCTAGGCCATCGTGTCCTGAATCCAACGAATCATACTCGATTCTGTCGCATTCATGTCCAGTGGATTGTGTCTGATCGTGTTCGTACAGGATGTCCCGATTCGACGGACACGACTGACAGAGAAAAGCCCTCCACAACTTTTAAAAAGGTCGTTTGGCCTCCGATTTCTCACATTGTGCATGCATGTATTTGTATTTGGCTTCTCATTTCTCACTTTGTGCATGCTTGAGGCAACTTTGCTTCGCCATAAACAGGGAACAAAAATGCTCTAGATGCATTAACAAATCTACAACAAAAAACTTTCAAACTTGCATCAGTGAAATGTGTGAACTAAAAACAAAGGCACAACCTATACAACACCTCACTCACACATGGGGTGTGTCACTTTGAGAATCTGCACTTGCAAAAGTACATTGAGTTGTCCCTATTTTCAGTGAGAAAAATAGACCCTTTGAATAGAGTACTATTAGTCTTTTAAACATAGACAGAGGTTGGAGTTACTAGAATACCAACTGCGCGTCATTAATCAGAAGAAAAGTCTTCACTGTATTTGGGACACGTGGCCCCATGTGCATCGTGTATCAATGTATCATGTATCTTAAATCTTTGTATAACTTACATCTAGATGAAGATCTATTTTGAATCAATGAATTTGTGTGAGAAATATCTAATTTTTAATATATATATATATATATATATATATATATATATATATATATATATATATATATATATATATTTAATAAAATAATATATATATATTTAATAAAATAATATATAACGTGTTCGGACGTTTCCTATTTCGGGGGTCACCGTGTCTCGAATCTGACACTCGAATTCGTGTGTTCAATGGTCCTCGTGTCAGGTGACTTAGCAACCAAGTCAATAGCTATTGGCCTGAGCACTGGGGCAAGTAGTTTGTGTTTGGTAAGCAGACCCGTAGTTCACTTAGGTGACTCTTTTGGTGGGGGAAGGGCGGCATGGCTGGACCTAAGGTACAAAAAACTCGGAAAGCAACGTAGTTTGGTAAGACAAGCGAGTTGACCAACGCTAAAGTCGCTACTCATACATGAAGTTGATTTCCTAATATTGTATACATGAAGCTGACTACCTAATATTGTATATATGAAGCTGACCAACAAAACCTATCGCTACCTTGACGAATTAGAGAAAGGGCTCCTGATTTATCGAAGCCAAAGTGCGTGCAGTGAGGGAAGAATGTCATAATGGTGTTGTTTGATCCATGACGTCTCTGGATAGGTGGGTGACAAGAAGAAATGAAAGCTAACTCCTAATGCGACAGGCAACAAGAAGTGAAAGTAAAACCACAAAATAAAACCCCGTGAACTTTTAACCTAAGAATTTGAGTGGCTTGTCGAACCCTCTACAAATCATTGAAATTGTTGGTCAAACTCGTGTTGACCATGAGTCAAACTTGGTTAACACGAGCTTGGCTTGCCGAAATTCAAATGGGCTGGTTTGGTTGACGATCAGAGTCGAAATAGTGAGTAATCGCGAGTGATTGGAGACCCCTGTAACACTGGTTCAAAATGTAGACAAGAGGTTCAATTCACTCAAAAATGGCATTAGATGCTTATCTCAATATAAATTTTGGCAACTTAGCCGGAAATTTCTTCTCTGCTTCAAGCAAGGTCTGTTGCTGTTGTAGCAGTCCTTTCTAGCATCGTCTTCGTTCTCCAAATTCAAGGACAAATGTTGTTTTTTTTTGCTGTCATTGGTTTCATCTAACAAACATGGTGTCAAAATCGATTTACTTTCCTTTGCAACTCCATTGGCCTTTCTTTGACAACAATTACTAAAGAGAGAGACCTTTGCCCCTCTCATTTCCTTGAAGAGACCTAGAGCACTAGGCAGACCCTTATTTGCAAACCGTGACCCAAAAAGGGCATCATAATAGCTTCCATCAAAGCTGAAGCCTTGCCTCTTGAACTCCTTGAGAATTTTCAGCTAGTATTCCTAGATTGTAATTCTTGTAAAATGGATCTTAATTTCATTGAAGGTATGACTGTCACTAACTGGTTGGATGATGGATTTTACAAGGGTTGTGAGCATTTTAAGCATGGAAAATCTGCCAACAACAACGTGCTAAATATTTGTTCTCATATTGTTGGGCCCTGTACAGAGAGTGGAATTTTGCTTGGAAAAGAGAGAGCCTTAGTCCCCAATGCCCATCTTCTACTCTCTAATTATTGCTTGGTGTTAATTTCCAAATTCAATCAATTTCCAAAACACTACTTAGATTCCTATGTTAAAATTCATGATGAGAGGAAGATCATAGGTCCATCGAATTACTGGAAGTGTCTTTGAGACCCTTTGCAAAGCTACAATCATTCGATTGTAAAAGGACAAATGGACAATGAAGAATCATGTAAGAAATTGACACCTATGCTCTTTGAAGGAGTCGGGTCTAAATTTTTTCTCAAGCTAATGCTTGAGCCATGCATACCACTTATTGATGTTATTGTTTTAATGTTCGAGCTTCAAATTTAAAATTTCCCACCCTTCCCCATAGAGTGCTAATTAACCTACCACATATCATAGGCTAGTTGAATCAACACTCAGGCCTCTTTGAGTTCTCAACTGATTTGGGGGAGATGAGGATTTTTGCACAATAAGGAGGACAACCCTCTCTGTATCATTGCGATACTTCTTTCTTAAGCGATTTAAGAATGTGATCATCATCTTATCCCCAAAAGAGGATTTTTGGGTGATAAACAACTTAAGGAAGACCACTTTTCCCTTTATAAAAGAAAAACATCATTTATGAGAAATACAAGGCTTTCTACTCATCCTTTCCACTGGAAAAGATGATTTTCCCACGATATAAAACCTCTCATTGCTCTATCACAGGTGAAGAGGATTCATTAGTGATACGTTGCAGGTAAGGTCAAATGCCCAAGCAATGTATCGCTAGATCAAGTTCTTTCACATCGAAATTGGGTGGGCACCTTCGAACTTAGTGAGTGTGGGGGTTCCTTATAAAACCAACATGATCATGAAATGGGCCATGAGTTAACTTAACTTGGCCCCAAAACAAGTTTGTACAAGGCACAAAATTTCATACCTCGAGGTAGACGCATCTAAACCCATATCTTGGCACTTCTAATTTGAGATCTGGGATTTTACAAACTCAACTACGACTACATGCATAACCAAGGATTATGGTTTTCATCAACACACAACTTTATTGTCGAGTTTGCGTTTACATTGCCATATATATAGATTGTCTCTAGCTTTATTGCTGAAATATTGAAGGATCTTAATATTGCTAGTTATCCTATCTAGAGCATAATTGTCCTAAATATTGTGAAGGCTGAATGGCCATTGAAATGACCAAATGGGCATAAGCTCATCGTTGTCCTCACATATATTTGGGTACATTGTAATATATTCTCAAATCAATCTCTTGACAAATTTCCATTGAAGCAAATAATTAGAGAGTAGAAGATGGGGACTAAGGCTCCCTCTTGCCCAGCCCATCCATCACACAGAGTCATAGCCCTACAACCTAGGTCTACAATCAATTACATAGTGGGGGTCTAAGATAGGTTGTGTAAAATCAATCAATTCATACAGACTTCATACTTATCCACATTCCACAACGATGTTAAGCATGGCAGCATGTATATAACCTTGAAAAGTCCTTGAGAGAGAAAACAACTTCCATTTTAACTGTCATATTCAAGAATTCTACACCCATATATTGGCACATCTAATTTGAGATCTGGGATTTTACAAACTCAACTGCAACTACATGCATAGCAAAGGATCATGGTTTTCACCAACACACGGCTTCATTGTTGAGTTTGCCTTTACTTTGCATATATATAGATTGTCTCTAGCCTTATTGCTGAAATCTTGAAGGATCTTAATATTGTCAGTTATCCTATCTAGAGCATAACTGTCCTAAATATTGTGAATGTTGAATAGCCATTCAAATGACCAAATGGACATAAGCTCGTTGTTGTCCTCATAGATACATGGGTACATTGTAAGATATTTGCAAATCAGTCTTTTAACAAATTGCCATTGAAGCAATAATTAGAGAGTAGAAGATGGGCATTGGGTACTAAGGCTCCCTCTTTTCCAGCCCATCCATCACACAAAGTCATAGCCCTACAACGTAGGCCTACAATCAATTAAATAATGGGGGTCTAAGATAGGTTAAGTGTTAAATGGTTTAACGGTAAGTTTCACTGGGTGAAACCCACGAGACGGAGGTTCAAATCCCATTGAGTATATGGCTTGTTATGATCCGACTGAAGGAGTAGGCTCCCCCTTTCCTGCGGAGTCTCGGCTCTTGCTAAGTCATAAGATTTCGGTATGTCTGACTTGTAGGCTGTTGGATATACTCTTGGTGTTATAAGGCAACCACAAAGATTTGATCTTGGGACCTCCCTTAGATTAGTCTAAAAGAGTTATCGATTCACCATGGTTAAAAAAAAATGATAGGTTAAGTGTTAAATCAATCAATTCGCATAGACCTCATATGTGTCCATATTCCACAACGATGTTAAGCATGACAATACATATACAACCCTGAAAAGTCCTTGAGAGAGAAACCAACTTCCATTTTAACAGTCACATTCAAGAATTCTATTTATATTTTTAAATCAATCAATTCGCATAGACCTCATATGTGTCCATATTCCACAACGATGTTAAGCATGACAGTGCATATACAACCCTGTAAAGTCCTTGAGAGAGAAAACAACTTTCATTTTAAAAGTCACATTCAAGAATTCTATTTATATTATGTGTAACAACAATTTAGATGCTAACAATTTGGATACTATCCAAACATGAGCAAATTCACAGTAAGTTGACATCGAAATAAGTCCAAAATGTAGACATGAGGTTCGATGCACACAAAAATGGTATTAGATTCTTATCTCAATATAAATTTTGGAAACTGAGTCGGAATTATTAGAATTATCAGCCTGTGGTAAATACACATTATTAAAATTTCAACTTTACTTTAGGCTTCATTGATTTTGGGCTATTACTTGTAATTTGGGCCCAAAATTGATTGTTTCGAGTCTTGACCCTATCTTAGGGAGGTGTCGAAGACAAAGAAAACAAATCGTTATCTTTGTGTGTTTTGAGGTGTACATATTAGTTTTCCTTATTTTGAGAATCAAAGGTCTATTGAGGACTATGAAGAAATTCTATCTCAATTTTCAAGATAAGAGGAGAACAACAAATTTTCCCTTTGGGAGATTTTTGAGAATGTTCGCTGATAATTTAGACCCTGTGATATTACAATTTTTGTTTTCAGGCCTTGTTCACGTGAAGGCTACTAAACAGTAAAGCTACATGTGGCTTGGCTTTATATAACAGTAGACAATAGTTGTAAATTATCTACATTTATCAATTTGAAGAAGAGAAGTTGCACAAGCAAATAATCTGACGGGTCAAAAGAGAGACAATGTCTACCTTAAGATATTATGGTGTGTTTGTTGGGTTGTGATATGTTAGGCTTAGCTCTATCATAGAGCTGACCCACTTATCAGATTATTGGAGCAGGGGCCATGGTAATGTTAGGACTAAACTCAATTGGAAAGGTGACTTACTTATCAAAATGGAGTGTTGTTTATGGTAATCTCAAGACTAGGATAATTTTTTAAACAAAATCCATTCATTCATTTAAATAAGAAATGGGCAAATAGATGATATTGCTGACACAGAAACCAAATAGTATTTATTAAGGCATCTCTTTGGATGTGGTTTTCAGCAAACTCAGTGAACTATTTTTTAATTTATACATATGTTTAGTGTTGTTTTCATGTAAAAGCCGCAGTGTAAAGCAATGCTACCCCTAATTTGTTCAAGGTCACGTGCAATCTTTAAACTAAACATAATTCACACAAAGGGCTATTAAAAGGTAGTTTTGTTAAATGAACATGCCCATGATCTTATAAAAAAGGTACCAAATTCTTACCAGAGATACCTCTGTAGGGGCAGAAGTAAAAGCCTGAGATGATCATCCACTTTAGGAAGGAACTCAACTTTTGCTTCTAGCATGATGCCAATAGTTGATAAATGAGAAACGAAGATTGACGACCTCCCAAGCGAGCTAGGCTAGGATGCAAGATAGTTGAGACAATCTTGCATCCTAGCTTGTTTGGGAGGTCGTACATCGTCCTTTCTCCTTTATCAACTACTGCTATCATGCCATAAGTCAAATGTGAATTCCTTCTTAAAGTGGATGATCATCTCAGGGTTACTTTTGCCCCCAAAAAATATTTCTAGGATTCGCGTTGCAATTCCGATGGTTGTTTTCGTCGTCGCTCTTCCAACGGAAGTGACACCACAGTCGTTGCTATTCCGACGGTTGTTTATGTTGCTGGTATGGCCCAACCGTCGCAACAATGTTATGCCAACTGTCAGAATAACGACGATTGTGGTGTCACTTCCGACGGTTGTTTCCGTTGCTGATATGGCCCAATTGTCGCAATAATGTTATGCCAGTTTTCGGAATAGCGACGACTGGCGTGTCTCTTCCGACGGTTCTTTCCGTCGCTGGAAAACTAATAGAGCCGGACGTGCGACGACAGGCCATCGGTATTGCAACACATTTTGGGAAGGCATCAGTGTCGTAATACTGACGTCATCCACATGATGTCGGAATAACGACAATAAACAACGCGATTCAAAGATTGACTAAATGAAGACACATGTCGTGTCTAGTGTCGCTCTATCGACAATTATTAGAAGTGTTGCATATGTGACGATACAAGAAGCGACGTTTTGCCCAGCCTCAAAGTGTCGCTCTTGGGACGCCTATGTGTTGCAACAAAGACATTTTGGCCCTCGGAAATTGGGCCAAATATGGTAGTGCAAGGTAGGCCACATGAAGAAGCATTGCAAAAGAGGTCGGTTGACTAGAAGACCAACCAAGGTGGGCCTTAACAACAAGCTCATGTTGCAAAGTAGATATAGGAGTCAACCTTCTATGCATTCATGACCATGATATAAGCAGATCAGTCCATGTCACCTGCTTCGTTCATTGATTTAGGTGCATAACGTTATTTCACCAACATGTAGGACCGAGTCACAAAATATGCCCCTTGTTCATCTAAGGATTCAATGATCTTCGGTGGCGGGGAAGAGTATATAGTAGTTGGTAAAGGAAATGTCCAGATTTCACTTGGAGGGACCTTGTTGATGTTCCTCAATGTCTACTATGTGCTAGGTATGGAGCTTAACCTGCTTTTAGTTAGTCATATTATGAGGCATTGCCCCCATTTAGTTTTCAACTTTAGCAATAAAAAATGCTGCATGGTTGACAAGGAGACCAAGAAGAAGGTTTCTCTTGGTGTGGGGGACCATGGTTTGTTTAGAATGATGGATATTGGATAAGTCAAAGAGCATGCACTGGAAACTAAGAGTGCGTCATATATTAGTGTATTGTGGCATCAAGATATGGACACCTCAACTTGACCTATCTCTCCCAATTGGCACACGAGAAATTGGTAGATGGATTTCTAGACATTTAGCACCAAATCAAGGGAGCTTGCGAAGCCTGCCAGGTCGGGAAGCAACATCGTAGACAAGCTTGCCATTTGATGAAGGACAAGCTTAGAGAGCACATATGGTCCTCCAACTAGTTCATGTAGGCTTTTGTGGACCAATCAACACGACATAAATCAATGGTACTAGGTATTTTGTTCTTTTTTTTGATGATCACAATAGGATAATGTGGGTTTACTTTTTGAAACTAAAATCTATAGTGTTTGATAAATTTCAAAAGCCCAAAGCCTTAGTAGAAAAAGAGTCAAATTGTCAAATTACTTCTCTTACGTTTGATAATGGTGGAAGATTTTGTTCCAAAGAGTTCAATAACTTTAGAACCAAAGATGGGATCCAAAGACAATATACTAAACCTTACACTCCACAATAGAATGGAGTGCTTGAGAGGCGAAATTGTACTGCCATAGAGATGGCTAGGTGAATAGGCTTGTTCTAAACATGGTGGAGGAAGTGTTCACATCGATATACTTGTTAAATAGATCTCCCATGATGACTTGAAGCAAAAGGCACTAAAGGAAGCATGGTTTGGAAGAAAGGCCAAGGCAAGTCATCTTAAAGTCTTTGGTTCTAGTGCCAATAGTTGGATTCTAGCTGAGAAGAGAACCAAGTTAGATCCAAAGAGTAAGAAGCTGATGATTATAGGGTACAATGACACTTATGTCTTTACAAGTTGGATGATATTGACATTGATAAGGTGAGCTTCAATCTAGATGTTGATGTTGATGATGAAGCTAAACCTTCCTGAAGTTCTTTTGAATTCAAAATTATTGAGCTGCAAGAAGTGGTGAAGAATTCACATGTCAAGCTTAAGGTAGCTTCACCTGAAGTGGGGATATTCCGAGCATGAGGAGTATTCTAGACCAATAGTCTCTAATCCAAATGTAGGTAGCCCAAGTCATGGTGGCAATATTGACTTGGATGAGGAAGATCTCAAGAAGAGACCAAAGTGGTGGCACAACACCATTGGAGATGTTCAAATAGGACATATGATCAAGGGATGGTCGTTAAGAGGAAAGAGCAGACATAAACCAAACATGGTTAACTTTGCTTTGATGGCTAGTGTACAAGAAATCATGAGCCACAACACTTTGAGGATGTGAAAGGAAGCCTTGGATGGGAAAAGGCCATGGCATTTGAACGTGCGAGTTTGATGAAAAATTAGACTTAGGATCTAACATCTCTTCCATCGGGAAAGAAATTCATTTGTTGCAAATGGGTGGACAAGGTCCAGTACAAGGAAGATGGTACACTTGAAAAGTGCAAAGCATGTTTAATTGCAAAAAGGGTTCTCTCAGGGGGAGGGCATTGATTATGAGGAGACATTTCCTCCTATACAAAGATAAGCACCATTCGACTTGTTCTAGCCATGGTAGCATAGTTTGTGTGGAAGGTCCATTAGATGGACGAGCAAAGTGCTTTCCTCAATGGGGATTTTCAGGAAGAAGTGTACGTGTATCAATTGTTGGGGTTTTAGGTTTTAGGGAAGGAATATGTAGTCTACAGATTGAAGAAGGTTCTATATGCTTTGAAACAGGCACCTAGGGCATTGTACATCAAGATTGACAAGCATTTGGATGAACTAGTGTTCTATTGGAGTCCTTTAGATTCCAACATTTATGTTAAAAGAGTTGGTAACGATTTCATCCTTCTGGTCCTATGTGGTGTTTAAATTCTGATGTTCTATGCTGTTACAATCACTTAAATCCATAACTTCTTTATCTACAAAATAAGTTAACTAGTTGTAGATAAAACGTAAACTGTATAAACCATATGCGCAATGGAAGACAACCAAGAACTCAATGAGACACAAAGAAGTTAGGTCAATGACTAGGGCAAAACCCACAAGGGGAAAACCAAACTAGATTCTTTTTCTATTAGAAATCAATTGTTCCACAGAGATACAAAGTGCAATGAGAGAATGAAGAAGTTCACCAAAATTTGAAGAAGATCTCTAATAATAGTAGCTGATGCAAACACTGAATCACTTTGGCTCTTCAAGATTTGCTTTTGCTCTTCAAGACTCTCTTTTTGTCTCTCTCAATCTTCCTCTAGACTTTTCAACTCTCTCTTTCTCAAGTTCGAATTCTCCTTTCACAATCACGAGTAAGTGTGTCAAGTAGGATGAGAGGTACAAATATATAAGAAGAGCAAGGAGGTCAAATTCATGAGGGAGTATCTCCTATGCCTCGAGGAGGAGTTACATATGCTAAAATATAAGTGTAACTTATGCTGTAAAGGAGAGGAATGTAACTTATGCATTTAGGAGAGAAGTGTAACTTATGCATTTAGGAGAGAGGTGTAACTTATGCATTAAAGAGGTGTAAGAGGAATCTTTTTATGACGAGTCATTAAAGTGTGTAAGAGAGTGTAAGAGGTGCGTAAGAGCATTAAAGAGAGAAAGAGAGGAATGAATCCATTAAGAGAGAGAGAGAGAGAGTAACATATGCATCAAGTGAGGGGAGTTACATATGATATGATTGAGTCTCATGATTGAGAGACTTGAATTTCTTTTTAATTATAATATAATAATATCATAAAGAGAATAACAATAATAATAATAATATTGATGATTAAGTTAAAAATTGAACAATTAAGATTGATTAAGGACAAGTTAAGTGATTTTCTATCATGAATATATGATTACAAGTTGATGGAAGGTGATTTACTATTTTTGGAAAGTCATGGTTGCAAAGATAGACATGCCTTTCTATTTTTAGAAAGTTACTTTAGAAAGGTAAAAAATGAAATTCTATTCAAGGAAATTCATCCCATAGCTGTCAATTTTCAACATGTAGATGATATCTTTATTACAGGTAGTCAGGAAAAGGTAATAGAACAAATCAATTATAGTGTGAGAAAAGCTTTTGACATCACTAGTCTAGGCCTCCTAAACTATTGTCTAGATGTACAAGTTTGGCAAACAAGTAGTAGCATTTTTGTCTTGCAAAAATAATATGCTGGGAGTTTGCTAGACAAGTTTAGAATGATAGATCGCAAAATCTTGTCTACACCTATGGAGAAAGGGTTGGAACTTTCAACAAAAAATGACTAATGAATTAGTATAGAGGTAGCTAGTGGGTAGCTTGATATATTTTACAATCACTTACTTGATTTGAGTTTTGTTATGAGCTTCATTTCTAAGTTCATGACAATGTCAAAGATAGAGCACCAGGCAACAATGAAGCAAGTGCTGAGATATGTGAAAGGGACACATGACTTTGGCATTCTATGCAACAAAAACAAAGATCCTAGGCTATGTGGGTATATGGATTCAGATTGGGTAGTTTCTATTGATAACAAAAAATTCCACTTCTGGATATGATATCAACCTTGGCACTCATGTAGTTACAAGGACCAACATGAAGTAGCATGTAATAACCCTTTCATGAATAGGAACATGATATTGAAGAACAATTAAAGGAGGAGCGTGCAAGGTAGTTTGGCTTAGGAGGATGCTTTGAAATATGTAGATGCAACAAATAGAACCAACACTTGCATTATGTGACAACCAAGGGGTGATGAAACTTTCCAATATTTTAGTCTTCTAGGAGTGTACCAAACATGTTGATGTACACTACCACTTCATCAAATAACTTATAGGAGATGGATCTATTGAATTGAAGTATTGTCCTATAGAGGATCAAGTTGCAACCATTTTAACAAGGGCTTTGGGTCCTAAAAAATATGTAAAATTATGAGATAAGCTTGGTGTAATTAGTGGATGGACTATTAAGGGAGAGTATTAAAGTAAATATTATTTTAATAATGGTCAATTAGGTACTATAGTTGGGCATTAATAAAGTAAATTGGACTTTAGTTAATTTTATGCTTTATGTCTTATTTACCTTTAGTGTGTATTTCAATCTATCCCACAATCATAAAGTGGATTGATTTGACACCATTGTAACCTATATAAGAAAGATTTTGTTTTCTCAATATTTACTCAATACAAAGAACTATTTTGAGTATTCGTGGTTTCTTTATGTGCTTAGTTTTTGTAAGATGTGGTATGTGCAATAATGGATCTTCCCTTTAAAAAATCCAACCATTCTCACTGGAGGGTTTGGAATATAG
The DNA here is from genome assembly GCA_034641835.2 of Pinus albicaulis. Classification (NCBI taxonomy): domain Eukaryota; kingdom Viridiplantae; phylum Streptophyta; class Pinopsida; order Pinales; family Pinaceae; genus Pinus; species Pinus albicaulis. Next base: position 778,699,614 of record CM076570.1, read on the forward strand.
TTGGGACACACTCATAATAAAGAATGTCTTAAGCTTCTAGTGTCTTGCAACAACCTAGGAGATAGACAATGATATTGGTTCTAGTTTGAGAGAGTGGTCACCCTAGGGCATGTACTTGCCTTGCTACCTTATATTAAAAAAAGAATGTATTTTGCTCAAGAAATAGAGCTTTGTGAAGTCTCTAAAGGGCTCTTTTGTTGACCCTAGGTGAAGAATAACTTGTACAACTCATTTTTTCCAAATTTTCAATTTCATTCAACCCTAGCATGTACTTTAGGGCATTTTGGGCTCTACTCATTTGCAATATGGCATTTAATAGAGAACATGCGTTCTATCTTCTTGTGCACTCATTATAAATCTAGATAAATTCGTTAATGTGCTTTAGGATGTTCATCTATCATCTATCACAAAATGGTCTCTCTTCATTGTCATTGATGCGTAGATGTTAGCTTTGGGTAACATGATTGCTCCAAATTTTACATGATTGACACTAATCCTTGATAATGATCAATTTTGTAGTCCATGTCAAAAGAAGCAAGGTGAGGTGTCACAAAGGTTGCAATTCCACCTTTAGCTTCTTCATTAATAGAGGTGAAGAAAGTTGCGTTCGACCATATATAACTCCAAGCATTATTTGTCACAAACTTGACAAAGTTCATTTCTTGTGAACACAATTTGAAGACTCTAAATTTTGGTTGTCATCTCTCACGAGCCATGATATTTTTGGAAGGATTATTGAGGCTTCGAACATTTCATGATTCTACCTTCATTAGGAGTGGGTAGTGATGATATCCAAATTGGTCACATCAACAATATCATCAAGTTTGACTAAAGGTTTAGACAAGTTTGAAGTCAATGGGTTCTCTATGCCATTTGTATAATAATCCTTCATGACATGTGTTTTGGTTTTTTTGGGTCTCATCGGTGTTTGAGGACTAATGGGAATTCCAAGGGTGAGGTAGGGTGCATGCCCTCCTATTGCCACCTTGAGGCAAGACATTTTAAGTAATTGATGTATGAGAGGTTGTTAGCTTGATAGGTTGAGCATTTTGGGCTACAACATAATTATTGCTATGAGAAATATTGAAAGTGACATGAGCTCAACCATCATTAGAGTCATTATTGGCCTCAATAATCCATTGATCTTGAGTTTGAAGGGCCTAGTTTTCTAAGGCCTATGGCTAGTTTGGCTTGACCATGAGTGAGCAATCTTGGATCTTATGGTTAGGGCTTTGGCATCTAAAGTAGGTGTTAGTAAAAATGTTGGACTAAACACACTATTTAATTAATCTATCCTACACTTGAATCAAATTGAATTCCTTAATTTTTTTTAATAATTCAACTTTGAGATATCTATTCTACTAGGTTACAAGGTAAATTTTTTATTTTTTTTTAAGCTCATGGCATATGAAGTGATGTGTTTGAAGAAGGTCCAAAATTGCATGGAAGGTTGGGAAATTCTACCCATAGGGAACAACATAGGCAAGAGTTTTGCTTGGTTGAGAAATCCTCAAACCAAATGGAAAAATTGAGAAGTGTGTTAACATACCTAGGACTATGAGTAGCCTTGGTAGTACAATAAGACTTGTTACAACAAAATCTAGCACCTAATGCATAACCTCACTAGGTGCCCTAGGCAATTTGCAATACATGGGAGTTTCACCTTTGTCACCTTAGCAACTACTCCCCTCTCTTTAGTGAAGGATACAATCCAACACAAGGGAGGCATCCTTGGTAGGGCTTAGGGATCAAGTATCCAAGGATCCTTGGTGAAGTGCCCTCTAAAGATTTTGCAATGTAAATCCACTAGATAAAGGTATAGGAAATTAAGGTCTTATCAGTGTTTGAGGACTAATGGGAATTCCAAGGGTGAGGTAGGGTGCATACGGAGGTTGCCACCTTGAGGCAAGGCATTTTAAGTAATTGATGTATGAGAGGTTGTTAACTTGCTAGGTTGAGCATTTTGGGCTACAACATAATTATTGTTATGAGAAATATTGAAAGCGACATGAACTCAACCATCATTAGAGTCATTATTGGCCTTAATAATCCATTGATCTTGAGTTTGACGGGCCTAGTTTTCTGAGGCCTATGGCTAGTTTAGCTTGACCATGAGTGAGCAATCTTGGATCTTATGGTTAGGGCTTTGGCATCTAAAGTAGGTGTTAGTAAAAATGTTGGACTAAGCACACTATTTAATTAATCTATCCTACACTTGAATCAAGTTGAATTCCTTAATTTTTTTTAATAATTCAACTTTGAGATATCTATTCTACTAGGTTACAGGGTAAACTTCTTTTTTTTTGGCTCATGGCAAATGAAGTGATGTGTTTGAAGAAGGTCCAAAATTGCATGGAAGGTTGGGAAATTCCACCCATAGGGAATAACATAGGCGAGAGTTTTGCTTGGTTGAGAAATCCTCAAACCAAATGGAAAAATTGAGAAGTGTGTTAACATACCTAGGACTATGAGTAGCCATGGTAGTACAATAAGACTTGTTACAACAAAATCTAGCACCTAATGCATAACCTCACTAGGTGACTTAGGCAATTTGCAATACATGGGAGTTTCACCTTTGTCACCTTAGCAACTACTCCCCTCTCTTTAGTGAAGGATACAATCCAACACAAGGGAGGCATCCTTGGTAGGGCTTAGGGATTAAGTATCCAAGGATCCTTGGCGAAGTGCCCTCTAAAGATTTGGCAATGTAAATCCACTATATAAAGGTATAAGAAATTAAGGTTTGGGGTGGATGAAGGAGTAAACTCTAGATTTGGGTTTAAGGGAGCTATGGGTCAATCTAAAGGCTATGGTTGACCTAAAGAGTCTCAAATATGTTTCTTGAACAAACCAAATCAAGAAAATACTCAAGGTTGCTATAAACTAGGGTTTTAAACTAACAAATTACTGCAAAACAATAATTTATAACAACATCAAATTTGGTTGCGAAAATAGGGATTGAATTATCGAAGATTAAGGCTAGATTAGGGGGTAAACTAAGGTCAAAATTACACCAAATTTTGATGGTTAATAAGGTGTATAACAACATATAACACCTTGACATCAACCTTAGAAGATGGCTGAAAAATGCATGAAAAACTTTAATTTTGCTTCTCTATTGCAACTTTTACCAATGTTTAACCCAAGGCCATACTTCAAGTCATCAAATGCTGAAAATATAAGATTTTGCTATAATCTAACACTAATTTACCATGAAAGAAAAAGAAAAACAACTTTTATAACTACAAAAAAATGCTACATAAAAGATGGACTAATGCCTTATCAATTTAGGGCATATGGAGTCAAGGATACAAACAATTCTAGTGCTACTTTGGAGTGATTTTAAATCCAAATAAACTAGGGAAAATAAACTAACTTACCTCAAGGTTTGAGATTTAGGTTCTCAATTTTTTTTGGATGATAAAGTGAAAGGAAGACATATATTCTACTCTTCAAATACTTGGAGGAAAGCTTTAGCTCAACAAGGGACAATGAAGCAAATACCCAATACACTACTTAACACAAGAGCATTAATCCCATGGAACATAATACCAAGATAAAACAAATAAACTAAACTAAACTTCACCATTCATTATCCAAAATCCATTAGAAGCATCCATGAAAAAATATCACAACACTTCACTAATCTACCCAAGAGAAGTCACTCAATTAGGCTTCCATAACGTACAAGAGAGAAGAATCACTAATCAAGAGAAGCTATGATCCCAAGTGTGATAATGATCCGAGGAAAAATTCGAATCCGAAGTTATGATCCCAAGTGTGATATTGATCCAAGGAAAAATTCGACTCCCCTATTTATATGAGGATAACCAAGTTGATTTTCCTTCAAATTAAAGATAAAATCCCTAAAAACTAGCAAATCCATGATACAAGGTGGATGGTTCATCAAGCTAAGCCCCAAACACAACCAAAATAATGAATTAACTTGAAAATAAGCCCCAACTAATCCACACTTGTGAGTCAAAAACCTCCAAGGGTGGCGTTATCTCCAAAAAATGCATGTCTTTCCAATAATAGGTGCAAGAGATGACCCTAGGGTTTGCCTCATTTGAAGGTCATGCCTCCTCATCAAAGTGGTGCCACACCATCAAATAAAAACCCTCTCAACCCCAATGATATCCTCTACGTCATCATGAAGTGCATCAAAAGGGTGGTGTCACCATTCTTCGACTTGACTTCACAATGGTGTAAAGTGTGAAACCCCATCCGGAGGGATACCAAATCATCATCATCATCCATCATCACCAAGAGAATATCAATGTCATCAAGAAGGTACAATGCCATCTTGGGGCCTCTTGTCTTCTCTTGGGCACACATAATATCCAAGCAACATCCTAGCTTAGATCAACAATGTCTATGGTGCTATGGTTAAGGGAGGATTTCATCATATGTGCCAAGTCTTCCTCAAAGTCAAGGTCCCTCAAAAGGTGTCCAACATCCTTTGTCAAAGTGCCTTGCGTTATCATCAAAGTGATTGGACATCAAATATGAAGAGCTGGAGAAGCATCATATTATCCCGCAAGGGATCCTGGTTAGACTTGGAAGGATCACCTAACAAATACTCAAGGAATTAAGTTACATCAACATCATGGGTACAAGAACTATAAGAGCATCAAGGTGTACCATATGCAACAATGTCAAAGCCATCAAAAGGTACTTCACACAAGTATCATCTTCAAATGTTTGACTAGCTTATGATTGTAGATGGGTTACCATATTTAGGTATGCGAGGGTTATCACATGACCCTTTTAGGTGTTCTCAAACCTAAAGGGAGGAACAATTCCTAGGTTGATCCTTTCAAATGATAGGTGTTATGGCTTGGGGTTTACTTCATGGAAGGTGTCTTGGTCTTATATACTAGGTTGTGTAAAAACACTGTTCAAAAGAACCTTTGTAGAGGGAGCTCTTAGTTGCACAAGTTACCTTCAGTCGCCTTTGTTTTTCCAAGCCCCGATATTTGCCTTTTTCTTCATTTGACGTGGCTTGTTTAACAAGCTCCATTGATTAATTGTGTAACAATGATGTTATAATTCTCCTTTAATGATGGGTAGTCTGTTGCTTCATTGGGGCTGGGATGTTCAATGAAAGTTCCTTTTAGTTTGATTGATGTGATATGCATGGATACTCTAGGGTATGGGTGGCTATATAAGAGGGGGTAGAGCTCAAGTTGTAATTGGCTTTTGATTGCTTTACATCCTTTGTTAGCCCTTGTCATTCTTGTAACAAGACTCATCCAGAAATGAAAAAAGATGAAGCATTTGGTTAAGTTGTGGGTACCTTGTGATGCTAACCATGTGACTTATACACCTCCTCCTTCTGGGGTTGAATCATAACCTTTGGAGGTACTTGTCTTGATTCTCCAACAAGAACATTGCTGTGAATTAACAAAGTTGAAGTTGGGTTAAATTTTACATTCTTGATCCCTGACTAAGCCATAGATGAATCCTAAAAGCCCTATGGTGTCAGGCAGGCCTGTGAAGGGCACGATGTGCAAGCTACCGAAAGAGGATGGGAATTAATGGTGACATGGACAATTCAAAATGAAAAATGCATGCACCTAAGCTCCTCTTGCCTTACCTTAGGCAACTAATAACAGACCAATGGTATTGTGGTCATGAGCTTTTCATTGTCATAGATAGAATGTTTGTCACAAGTACCCGTCTGGTTCGTTGTTGTATGAAAATGATTGCATTATATTTGTCTATATGTTAATCATTCACATAAAGAATTCTTCCAATTAATGTATGCATGATTTGTGTTTTTAACTTTGTTTTTTAATTGTATTGAAAGATCTGCTTTGATATGCACTCTTTGTTTTTCAAAACTTCTTTTCTAATCATATTGAAAGATAATTTTCTTTGATGTGCACTTTAGGTTATACTTAATTCCATTTTTCTGTGTGACTAATCCTTTTTTATCAAGTTAGTTACTATTTTATTAATATATAGGAATATATTACAATTGAGGAGATGGTGAGGCCCATTAGAACCTGGTCCACCACTCTGTAAACCAGTGAAAAATAAAGTTTTTGCCAACCTTGACCAGTATTGAAGACCGTGGAAAATATACCATTTCTCAAGCAAAATGCGGCAGAAGTTTGAAAAATTATCTTAACTACCATAAACCTAACAGTAGAAGTGGTCCTTAAGCCGTCTGGCTGGTAAGCCCAGAGACAACTAAAGTGGTATTGTTCATATAAATGGAAGGAAATAAATAAGTCTAGAGGTCAGTCCTGAGATTCAGTTTCCAGATGGATGGGATTTGTAGGAGTTCTGGCCACCATTCACTCAGCTGCACCATCTACTCTAAGCTACCTTATTTCCATTGAAAATGTTTAAATATTATGGAATCTGCTCAAGCATCAAGATGTCCTCAATCTAGAAAAAATGTCTACTATGAAAGTTGGAAAAGACTGACCATGAAACTTGTGTCAACCAATGTTCCACCAAAACTCCTATATGGGGAGACGCGGGTGCGGGGAGACGCACAAGGGGGACGTGTGGGAGTACCCTGAAATTTTAGGGAAATTTCGGGGGTGCGGGGAGTTGTCAGGGTATATATATATATAAAATTCAAGTTCATATTCATTGTTAAATAATAAATAATGAAAGCATAAATATTAAATATTAAATAGACTAATAATAATATACTATATACTAATATGAATACCAATACATTGAAAATTGAAATTTGATCTACACATGATAAGATTTAAATTCATAATTGAATTGAATAATGACATACATTGATCCATCCTCATCTTTCATTTTGATACATACATCATTCATATGACATACTCATTATTCTAATATTCATCCATAATCAATGATCATTCAATAAATAAATTCAATAATCAAATCTTCAAAGAAATTGATCCATGATTCCATATCATTCATCATTCTACAATCTACAATGTACATTGATTTAAAAATTAATTTCATCATTCATCATTCTAGAATTGAAATTGAAAGCAAAACATACTAGAAGTAGATAGTAGATACTAAAGTTTGAACTTTGAACACTAAATAGTAAATAGTAAATTTATATAACTCAAAGTTTCAAAGTCAAAAATAGTTAAGAGTCAAGAGTCAAGAATCAGTCTGAGGTCAACAACTGAAAAGTAAAAATAGATAATTTATTAATTAGCACTGAAAATAAAATCAACATCAAGGTCATAGAGAGGTCAAGGTCAAAGTAGCAGAGGTCAGCCGGATGTCGAAGAGCTAGAAATGAAATGAATCATTGAATAATGAATCGTAAACTTTTTTTAAACTTACCTTTTTTTTTTTTACCTGTTCTGTTCTGAAGCACCCTTTTTGCGTCTCCCCAAGACTCCCAAAAAAGGGTGCGCAGGGAAATGCACCCCCAGGAGACTTCCTGTCCCGGGTGCGAGGGGTGCGTGCACTCGACCCTGGGGGACGCGACCCCGTGGAACACTGGTGTCAACACTTCTTAATTTGCATGCTGTTGCATGCTTTACCATGACCATTTATATATTGTTGCAAATACAAATTCACACATACATTGGCTTTGGAAAAAATTAAAGGAAATTCTGGGCAACTGGGAGAGGTAAAAGTTTGTAGAGAATGAATAGTCAAGGCACGTATGGACTATGGAGCCAAGGGTAAAGCATAAATTGCTTTACCATGGTCCATGACCATTTATATCTTGTTGCAAATACAAATTCACACATACCTTGGCCTTGGAAAAATTAAAGGAAATTCTGGGCAACTGGGAGAGGTGAAAGTTCGTAGAGAATGAATAGTCAAGGCACGTATGGACTATGGAGCCAAAGGTAAAGCATAATATGGATTAACTCTGCATGTGCATCTGTTCTTGCTATTTAAGCAATGAATTAAGGGAAGGAGGGGAGTGTTCTGTATTGGTAATCCTTAGGCCTTACAATTAAGATAGGATATTTATGTCTTCCTGCCCGTAATGTTTCTGAATCTCACTATTCTGTTGTGGAACTCCAAAATGGCTTATGCTGATTTTTGCTTTATTGGGTTGAACTGATTAAGTTATATATGCGGTTGTTAATATAGTTATTTTTTGTTTTGTTTAATGAATGGTTATCTTGTACAATTTTCATGCTGGTACACTGATATTTTGGATATATTACATGGCTGAACTTAGTGCCAATTATAAGTTTTTTAGGTGCATATGCTTCTATGTTTTAATAAATACAGATAAGTTATCAAGTTTGTTATGTTAATGAAAGTCGTGAATCGTGTTATTGTCTTCAAATTGCTTTCAAAGCTTTTTCTCGTGGATTATATTCCGAAGAGTATTTTACCACTAACTATATACCAAAGAGTGAAATTTATCCTTATACAACTGTGAGAACAGATTTCCATTTAATTTGTAGTCTGATCATTGATAGGTTTTCTTTTGTTCATTGAACAGATACTTCTACCTTTGAGTTTAGCACTGGAATAATAATGATAAAGACTCAGAATTAGTTAGGCTGCCTACTTGAAGCATTTTATTTTGGGATATAGATTTTCAAGCAGCACACATTAACTTTTTGAAAAGTTTAAGTTTATTGATGCTCTAGGTGGTTCCTGTACAAACATTGGCTATATTTGTTTCATCATGTAAAACAATCCTTGTTGAAGATGATGACTGCTTTTTTCTACAGGCCAAAGAAGTTTTACAGGAAATTTTTGAGGTGTGTCTGAATGCAGATGCTGCAATGATGGTTGAATCAGATGAAATAAAGAAAGTCATCTGTTTTCTAGGTCTAGCAAAAAAATGTTCTGAGATGATTCAACAGTTTTCTGAGGTTTATCTTAGTGAAAAGATGCATGTCAATGACCTGCATGGAATTGGCAAGTATGGCACCTCTCTTAACATGTTTTTTTGAACCCATTTTTTGTTGCTATCTTGAGTTGTCTCCTTTGGAGAGTGTTATGATGCCACCCAAATTTGTCATCTTTGTTGCACAGGTATGCTGCAGATGCATATGCCATTTTCTGCACAGGTCATTGGAAGGATGTAGTGCCTGATGACAGTAGGCTGAATACATATTGGAAGATCTTTGGAAATCTGAAAAGACTGGAAATTGTTGTAAAGATGAAAGCATGGGATCTTTGGAAATCTGAAAAGACTGGAAATTGTTGTAAAGATGAAAGAATGGGATCTTTGGAAATCTGAAAAGACTGGAAGTTGTTGTAAAGATGAAAGCATGGGCCCTGAGTCACCTTGATTTCGCTTTTGTTTTTTGATTCTCACTCAGATAAATGGTAAGGAATGTTTTGCATTTCATTTGTCTGCAAGTGATTTTGTATATATTGTATGAAAGCAATACACTGTAAAATATTACCAATTATTGGAAAGTATTTATCTATTTCTTGAGTATTTCTAGGCTAAAAGGGAGCAACATTTGGATTCCTTGCTGCTAATGTTTGGCTGAAGAAGGCTAAATCTATTTCTTGGGCATGGCGTAATAGATTAAGTTTGAAGAAGTCTGAAGATCTTGGTTTGCATATGTTCCATTCTTATCCTTCTCCGATAAGAATATCATTCAACGCCTTCAAAGGATTAAGATGTGTATCTTGAGGAGGATATTTTGTCGAATCTTGATTTGGCTGTAGGTTCTTCAATTGGAGTAGAATCTCCTTTGGGTTTAACACCATAGGCAGCATCCATTGATTTTCATGTAAACATGACCATTGGAGATTAGATGTATGATGGTGTACAACTTGACGATGTTGACAATTAGGGCCTCCTTTTAATCATAATTTCATTGTATTGTAAGGGAAATTTTGGTTGTGTATTAATTGCAATCTGTCAAATTCTAATAAATAGAGGCAAATTTTGATTATGCAACAATTTGAGAGTTTTATGAATTTGGGTTCTTATTTCATGTAACCTGGATGCAAATTCATTCTGTAAGTTAGCTCTTGAGTCTTTACAATCACATTAATTGTAGTTTTTTTTTTTGAAAATGCTTCATATATTTTCCCAAATAAAAAATGAGTACAACAAAGTTCCAAGATAGTTACAGCATGCAAACAACAGGGGAACCCAGAAATTACCGTCATCATATGAGCCTGGGTCCCCATGGGGAGGGTTTCATCATCATGACAGAAAGCACATTGGTGAACTTGTTGCAGTAGAGCCAACTATTGCTTAAAACTCCACAATCTCGAGGAGAAAGGGGATGAGAAATCTCTAAGTATTACAATGATGTTTCCACATAAAATATTGTATTTTGGGTATTTGACATCCCTTTGGTATACGGATTTCTCTTGCAGATCAATTGAATTTGAAAAAGAACTTATACCTTAGTCACTTGACTTGCTGGGCGTTACAGCTTTGGAAATGATTTTCTAAACCGTGGTGAATTGGTAACTCGTTTCAGTAATTCTGGCGAGGCCCAAGATCAAACCTAATGGCTGCTACTATAATACAGTTATGGAAATGATTTTAGCAGCAAGCCATATTTTTGGGATAAACAGGGAGGGGCAACAGGGCTGCCTTTGGTGGCTTGGGACACGTGTATGTTATCCCATTTTCAATCAGGTTTGGATCTTGATATCCATGCTCAAGGGGTGGCCCTTCTCGACAAATGGGTGATACAAGCAGTGAAAGGGGCCGCCCCTTGGCAGGTCTTAGTGCATCTCTGAATTTAACAGGGTCATCACATTGGAGGATTGAAGTCTTTTCAGCTTTGTAACATTATCGGCAATGGGGGAAGGCCTGTGTTATCTTGGGTTTTGTTCTGCTTAAGAGGTGTCTTTGGGTTTCTCGGTTGGTAGTTCGAGTGTCCTTGGGATCTAGCCTCCTGGACAGTCTGGACATGTCAGTTTTCTGGGGGTCAACTTGGACTCTCTTCAAGGTATGCTGGTAAAAGGTTTGCTCGGAAAGCCTGTTTTGAGAAGATTGTATGTAATATGGAATTCCAACACTAAGCAATGGCACAAGTGAGGACTCCTAATCATGCCCAAGATCCTATTGGTGTGGACAATGTTATTCTATACTATATAGTGTTGTTGTTGTATGAATCCAAACAGTTATAGAAAATGGAGATGCAAGGGGAAAGTCCTGTTTGAAGGGATTGGAGATGGTGAAGTGGGAAGCCTATTTATATGTATCAGACAAAGGACATATATGAGTTGGTGTGACTCTCCTATGACATATGGCTCCTCTTAATTATAAGGTAGGCTTGGAGATCCAGTGGAGAGATGTTTGTGATGGTGTTAGTCCACTGGAAAGGCTTGTGCCTCCTTTAAACATAAGGTTTGGGGGTGGGTATAACTTCATCATGTATTAGTGGTCAAGATCTTAATTCTGTTGCCCCATGCAACAAACTATGTACCCTTTACATAATCCTTTTCAGCTTTTGAATGAACAAATCCTTTGCTACGCTTTGGTAGAAGAAGGCTAAAGCATATTATAAAGTATTTATCTATTACTTGGGTAAAGTGTAACAGGTTGGGTTTGAATAAGGCTGAAGATCTTGTTCAGATATGCTACGTTCTTATACATCTCTGCTAAGAGTATCATTTAATACCTTTAAAAGATGGGATGTGTATCTTGGAGAATATTTTCTGCAATTTTGTTTTGGCTGAAGGTTCTTCAATTAGAGTAGTCTCCTTTAGGTTCAATTCCATAGGCAGCTTCCATTGCCTTTCATGTAGATGAGGCCACTGCAGATCTGGTGTATATGATCTGTAACTTGGTAATATTGACAATTAGTGTTGAAAATAGGGGTGGTGTAATCTTCACTTTTGGCCATGTTTGACCTTATATTGTATCATTATTATATTTATAGAACTGATGAAGGCAGACCTTGTTCATATAGGCTCAAAATCCAATTGGGGGAATCATCCTACCTTTGAGTGGGGTATTTCTACACCTACTATTATTTGTAGTTCTCATTAATGTACTTGTTCATTCTCAATAAAGTGATATGCCTAAGTTTACCTATCAAGTATTGTGCCCTCTTTTGTGCTTGGGCTTCTTTCTCTCTTTAGTGCACTTGCTTGTGGTTTTTTTTCTCTCTCCAGGGTTGTACTCCTTGTGTGATATCTCTTTAAGTGTTACTCTGTCCTAGTGCTGGTTATTTTTCTCTTTATTGTGGAACTAGGTCTGCAATGGTTCTGTTCAATTATTTCGATCTCTTATGAATCTAAACATTGATTTGATTTGATTCCATTCAGTGCTGGTCATTTTTCTCTTTATTATAGAATTAGGTTTGCGTTGTTTCCATTTAATTATCTCTCTATCTCTTACGAATCTCAACATTGATTTGGTTTCATTCAGATCTCTAGCTATCTCTTGTGAATCTCACCAATCAGGTCCTTCTTTATTGTATTTTCATTGTTTCGCTTATAAAGGAAAATTTTGGTTTACTCATTGAAATGATTTTCCTTTATCTGCCAAATTCTAATAAATAGAGGCAAATTCTACTTGTGCAATGATTCAGGAGTGTCACGAATACATGTTTCCATTTCAGGTAACTTAGACGCATATTCATTCTATAGTTAACCCTCAAGTCTCTATGATCATAAAGATCTTAATTTTGTTGCGTTGAACAATCAGAATATGCATCCTTTCCACAATCCTTTTTGGCTTTGCAATTAACAAAGCCTATTAACGGTTAATTAGGCTCAAGCAACCTTGCAAATGTTTACTGCCCAATTGCATGAAATGAAGCAAACTAGTGTAAGTGATCTCAATTGCTCGGGAGTCCTCTTTGCTTGTACTGAAGTATGATTTTTTTAAAGAGTTGCATTCTATTATTAATTACCAATCAGCAAATCCACCTTAAACCTCATATGATTGGGACTCTCCATTTCAAGCATGGATTTATGTCAAAAAGATTCAATCTTAAACATTTGATACTGCGATTTGACTCTTAAAGTCTGCGGTACTTTGTTCAAGCTGAATTAACACAATATTTTGAAGTATTCCATGCATTAAATTTCTGTCTGCTGTGTTGCTCTCGAAAGATTCTGGAACTGCACCGAGTGCTTTTATAGACTGGAAATGTCTAAACCTTTTTATTGAATTATCCCATCTTGGATAAGTCTGTGGAGCTCATGACTTTTTTAGTTGCATAGATCTAATTTAATATAACTTGCATAATTGTGTTAAGCAACTAGTTCGCCATAGTTTTGCTCCACCTGTGGAACAAATCACTTTTCTTCATTGTAGGAAGGTTAGATTGGCATATGAAGGTGGTGGGTTTGCTGTTATTTTGATGGGCTTGCTTCCTGCGAAGACAGATAGAGAGAGAATTTTCTTATTGCTATTAGATAGGTTGTTTTTATTGTATTTCTCTATATTGTATTGCTGCTTTGCCCTGCCCATCCATTCACTGGATGATAGTTATTCATTTTTTCTTGTTTTTCATTTTGCACTTTCATTAAGGTAAAGGAAGAAAAAAGAAAAGGAAAAGAGAGAAGAGAAAGAAGCGATGGGTATGGATGTGTTTGAATTTGAATTTGTGTCTCATTGAGAATAAGAGTGAGTGAAAACTGAATCTTATAACAGAAGGGGTATGATAGAACTTAGAAGTAATGGAAAAATCAGTGTCAGCTACAGCTTCTTCAGCTAAGAACTGAAAGGGTAAAATGGTGGTCTCTGCACGTTTTCTAAAACATCTCCAACTTAGCCATGACAGTGGAAAGTTTATTAATCTGCAGGAGAACAGTAGAAAGCTAAGGTTGCTCAAACTCGAACGCAAAGCGGAAGCCAAAGATAAACCCAGACTTACAGCTGAGGAGAACATGGTTTCTTGTTATATTAAAAAAAAACAACGAAGATGGAGGTGAAGGTGTTATGACTATAACCAGCAGTGACAACACGGTGAAGATAAAGGCCAAGGCTTAGAACAAGAAGAAAGTGGATTCTCCCTTATTTTCTGCATTAAAGCAATGACATTGTAGTGGTAAGCAAGGGCAAAAGCAGTTTTTCACAATTTTACAACCACAGCAGGACCAAAGTCCGTCTCCTGTCAAGAAACAAATACAAAATTCGTCATTGAGAATAAAGTCAAGAGCTTCATGTAAGGACCCTCATAAGAAGAAGAAGAAGAACATCAATGATACTTACACGAGTGAAATCTCAAGATAATGAGTGTCTTCCTCCAATGTTCTTCATGCCTCCCTCCGGGAGGAATATTATGACACTCCTTGGGATGTTCTGATCATCAGGTATTGTCTCACTTTTTCTCCAAGCTATTAGCTTTTTCTTTTCTTTCTTTTCCTTTTGAAGTTTTTACCATAGTCTCTTTCATGTAGAGTGAGGATTTTGACATTGTCTAGAAAGATAGCTCTGCATGTAAGCACCTTGTTGACTGGTCCCATAAGTCAGTTGCCTTGATGGATGGTTTAATGAAGGTTCTATTCTGTTTTTTGCTCTGCCCTTCTTCCTAGTTATAACATAGTTAAAATTTAAGTACAGTAGCCCATTCCCATGGGTAGTTATGGATTAAAACAGAGAAGCTCATTATCATAATCAGAGGGATTACCTTATGGTATACATAGGGACTAACTTGATATTCTTGGTTGCCAGGGTTGTCCTTGCTACCTACAATAGTCAATTGCAGGTTATGGGATGTTACACAAGTGCAATTCAATGCGGCACTATTTAGGCTTTAAGAGGTGGCCACCCGGTAACTTAAAATACGCACATGAATCAAGGATTCATGATCCAGAATTAAGGGATTAAAGTGGGGAATAAATCCCAAAGCATCAATCTTTTCAATTATATGTGTCATCATGCATAGACTGAAATAATTTGCTCTGTATTGCAAAGCTACTCCACTTGTTCCTCCAGTTTTGATATTTTAGATTTTCAAAGCTGTCATCTCTTCATTAAAAAAAAGTTCCACCAATTAATAGAACTGATGTACAGAAGTTAACATTACTCATCTATAATATGCTAAAGAACCACCTACATTTACATAAAAGGGGTATTTATGTAAGCATGTTTGGCTTGTTTGAACTACGGAGTGTGACATAAAAGGACATATGATTTGTTTGACCATAGTATCCTGCAATAGTAAGTGCATATTATGGCTCATGTGAGGAAGCTTTCCTTATTTGACATAGGGCCTTGTGACTACATGAATAATTATTATGTAAGCTGCATGTCTCACTGTATCTTTATAACTTCTCTTCCTTAAAATTGAGGACCTACATGACCATATAAAAGTCCACATTATTTCTATAATATTGACATTTTGGAGTCATTGTTGAAGCTATACTGCAACACAGGGAGGACTTGCCTCACTACTAAAATGTTATTCTAGTAAGGTATTGTTTCACTTTTCATCGTTGTACTTTTTAATAAATAAAATGATTTTCCACTTTTTTTGACGGTTGCATTACTCCTCTTAGAAGAGAGAGAATTGTTTTGATAAATGCATGTTGTACTTTCTTAATAAATAAAATGATTTTCCTCTTTTTTTAAGGGTTGCATTACTCTCAGAAGAGAGAATTGTTTTGATAAATGCATTATTATGAGCCTAATTTATGCCTTGCAGTTGGTGATTATAAACTACATGGATATTTTATTTATTAGTTCTTAATTACCAAGGTAAATCTTAAGAGTGGTTGGTACAAATACCATTCATTATTGGAGTGAAGGTGTAATTATTTTCCTCTATCATTGAAAGAGCTTTGTTTATTCTAGTTTCAATCTTTTATTTTTTTGAAATTGTTTCTTACTTTATGTGACATAATGCTATGAATGTTTGATCGTTTTACCCATAATAGTTGGCGACATGGTAGGTTTGTCTATAGATTCATAAAAATAAAATAAAATAGGCCATTGACATGCCAATTTTCCAAAACCAAAGCGGGGTATTAAACAAAAAGCTCTAATGAAATCTGATTAGAATTACTTTGTTACACGCTCAAGGCAATCAAAAAGATATACAATAATAAACATTAAAGTTTTCCTTGAAGGGTTCACCAAAACCATGCACAATGTCGTAAATATTAGGTTCATATAACACTTATGTAGTGTAAAGGGGTTTTCTTCCTTGGGGCCAATCTATCATTTGAGGTGGTTCATCCAAAAGCAAGGGCATTCAGCCATTATTCTCGTTCTCTTTCGTGGCTTGGGCACATTACGAAAGGACATGGGAATGCAGGATACCTCGTCGTATAATCATAGATGTGGTGTTGTGATGTCGAGCATGTAGCAAACTCTACTTTTGGGCTTGTAAAACTTGTTTGTGTGCCTAATGACGGGTTTGATGATGGCCTTGTTGTTGGTAGGGCCACAAACTATATGACAATAAGAGAAAGGGTTGACATTGTTACCTTAGCAACCTTTCTCCTACTTTGTAGTTGAATTAAACTACAAGGGAGGCTTCCTAAATCACCTAAAGGATGTTTTAATCCTATGGCTTAATTTGAATAGTAAAGGTCTATAGTGTTGGATAGAGTACTATCGAGGCCTAAGATAACTTAAATTTTCAATATTAGGGTTCAAATACTCTATGCCTAGACGAAGAATAAGACTCTTATGAGTTAGGGTTTGGATGATATGCAATGAAAGGGTATTTAGTGCCATATAACAGCCCAAGAAAATATTTTCCAATGATTTTCAACAACAAATGATAGAGATCTTCCAATAAAGATTAAGACTTAGCTAGGAACTTATTTCTATGGCTATTTTGTATACAAGAAAGCAAAAAGGTAATGTTAGCCCTAATTAGGAGGGTATAACCATGCGTTATGCTAGCTTTTGCTTTTAAGCAATTTATAGATGTAAACTCTAATTTGTAAGCCATATTCATCCACACAAAAATGACTTCAATTTATAAATGAACCTTAGAAACCCTAGCGAAAGCCCTATATGTTTAGGAGGGAGAAAAAGAACATGAATTTTAGAAAAAGTTATGGATGATCAACACATTCATGGTTAGTGCGTCATCCTATTAGGGTTTTCTGGAGTGTTTAGGGTTAAATTCCAAGGGAAGGACCTTGATGCAGTAAGGGGGTATGACTAAGACATCCAATTTTAATACTTTGAACTAGAGGGGAGAAATTAAGTGTAAGGTGCACATGTGTTTGAGAGAATAATTTTACATGTAATATTGTAGCAAGATTCCAATGATAATTAATCATTTAGTCATAACATAATAGAAACCCTATGAATAAACAAAGGGAATTGAAACGACGAGCTGAGGGAATGATGAAGGGGGGGGGGGGGGGTTTATGTTTTCTAGGTCTTCGCACTTTGAGCTTTGGAACAAACAATGGCAACAGTCATTGTAGCTCTGATGGCTTACAAGACTTGCTTGCCTCACCACTTGTACGCACATGCAGGGACTTCATTAAACTCTCCTTGATTTCGTAGTCGGTCTCCCCATGAACTCTTGTCTAGCATTGCCGACATATTGTTTACGCATTTTTTAGCTAACAACTGCATTGTTTATTCATTTTTGTATCTTCCCACTGTGGAAGCCAGTCCATTGTTCGAGACTCTCCCTTACTGTGCAGAGTTTGTAATGTATTTGTGGTTCATCTCATTACAGTCTCAATATGGTTAGCCCCAAAGACCATGTCGACTTAGAGCCGGAACCAGAGGACATTCTGTCGGTTTGGGGGTTGGAACTAACCCAAAAAAAATTGGAGAAGGTTAAAATGCAAGCGAGGTCTCCACTTGGCAAGCGAGGTGGTGTTGAGATGGATTGGGAAGTTGGTGGCGGTTTAGGTTTTCTGGAATAATCAAGAAGCCTCTCATCAAAGGCGGTATCCTGGCTACAGGCAGTGGAGTCTTCAGTCGGTCTGGAGAATGCAATTTTACAAAGAGTTGAAGGTTTTGTTTCCCTGACGTATTTTCGTGTAAGATCTTTATGTCTATTATTTCTTAACCGGTGGCTTGGAAGACATGGTAAAGGGCCTTAGTTTGCTAAGGCATGAAGGGTTAAAATCTTGAGTAATTGAGAAGGTAGAGGTGGTGTCTCCGAGAGTGGGTCAACGTTTAGATAAGACTCATGATGCAAAATCCTGCATGTTGTTTGTCTTGGTCTTGTGTCTGAGTTGACTTTGTATTTGGAGCAGTTGGGTAATAATGACGGGTTGTATGGGGAGTCTTTGTTTAAAGGCTTCCTGATACTGGATGAGTTGGAAACAAACTGCCAACTCACAGAAGAAAGAAGGCAGAAAGTTAATATTTTCACTCAACAAAGCCAAGGAATAGATAATGACATTTCTATGGGGCTGAAGGAGAGCTATCTACTTCTTGATCCAGAGACCCGGTCTCCAGGAGTAGAGGCACCACCTCATAGTGATGAGGTGCCAGTTTCTTTGCTAGAACAACACGGTGGAAGAACCGTAGAATGCTAAAGCTCTCTGTGCTTCTTTTGGTCTTGGGCAGACCTTTGGCTCCAAGAGGAAGAAGGGGAAAGTAATCAAGAAGGAGGTAAGGCCAAACTTGGCATTGGGAGTTCATGTTCTGATGGACGAGGCCATGGCATGGCAGCCTCAGAACTTATCCTGGTTGGGCGTGTGAAAGGTTGTCAATATTCTTCAAACTATATCTCAGAGTGGATACAGAAGTCAAGGAGTGGAGGTCCGACCACTCAAACTGAGGTTATCATCCTGACTAGAGGCTGGTTTATGGTTAGGTTCACAAATGAAGTAGTGGAATGCGTTCTGGAAAGGAAATGGGGTTTTGGGAATTCCCCAATATTCTTCAAAAATGGGCGCCATTATTCGACGCACAGAGAAAGGCTCGAAGAAATCTCGGTTTCGGTGTGTCTGCTGGCTCTCTCGTCGCAACTCTGGTCGGTGGGGTGTTCAGAGCTATTGGCAACACACTGGGCACCTTTCTAGAAGCAGCTATGTCATTCTTGGTGACAAAAGAGAGGAAGGTGGCTTGAATATTGGTTCGGTTGAACCCAAGAGAGGGACTGGTAGATATGATGCAGATACAAGTGCACGACCACTCTTTCTCTCAACTTTTGGATTGTGAACAATTATTGTTCCGCTGCCATCATTGTCATAAGTATGGTATTGTCCTTTAGGCTTCCGCAGACGTAGGAGACTTTGGGAAGAGCCCGAACTTGAGGGCAGTGTTGGGGAAGAGGTGGAGGCGGAGGTACAACATGCAGAGTTGGATACTCAACAGGATGGCTTCATTAAGCCCATGGAATTTTAGTTGCCACCACAGGGGGACAGGTGGGAGCACTAAACACCACTCGAGAAAGCCAGGGCGAAGCGGAACTCATGGGACATGCGTCACTTCTCGCGGATACTAATACTTCCCTTTTTATTCTATCCGTTAATTTATTTCCTCAATCTATTTGTCACGAGCCTGGTCCCTCCAGGCATAAACCTGTTGAGTCTTGTACCACTATTTATGATCCTATAACTCTTGACAGTATCATCTCTTCCATTTTTGAGTTATCTTTAAACAACATTCCCCTAATACTTGAAGAGCATCCCTAGGGCCCTATGTGCCTTCCTGAAACTCCTCACTATAACCTTAGGTAGAGAGACAAAAAATATGGTATTGGTATCCCTGTTGGAGGTCTTGGGATCCACCATGAACCCTTTGTTCCTATTAAAACCAGAGCCAAAAAATCAAACATCTCTAAAGCAAAACTTAAAGCAATACTTGATATTGCTAATGGCAAGCAATTATCCCCAAAAGGGGTGCTTAGAGCAGCGATGTCCCCTAGCATGGTATCTCGATGATTGTGATGTCCTACCACTGTAGAGGGCTGGCCAGTGCCCACAAAAAATTGGCTCAAAAAAGCCTCTTTTGTTCAATTCATTGTGATATTATCTTGCTTCAAGAAACCATGGGTGAAGGGGACATAATGATGAAGTTTTTAATCCAATTCCTTCTTGGATGGTCTTTCTTGGCCCTTGATGCATATGGGAAATCGAGAGGACCGACATTGGGATTAAGAGATTGAAGCATCAAACTTCTAAATTCTTGGGGGTCCGATCTGGTTCTTGAGGCCGAGGTCTTTTCTTCTGATCTCGGGTTACAATTCACCATTATCAATATCTATGGCCCCTACCAAGATAGAGTCAGCTTCTGAAACTCATTCTTCTCAATGTCTCTTATAATCAACTCTATGGTAATCCTGGGAGGGGATTTTAATGTCTCTTTGGGTTTGTCCGAGTCTTGGGGGCCTCATGCCCAAGCAGATCCCCCGGCGGAATTTTTTCTTAATAAATTCAGGGGGGGTAATTTCATTGATATAGATCCAATCAAGCTAAAACCAACTTGGAGGAACAGGGGAACTGGTGAGGATAGAGTAGCAACGCGATTGAATCACTTCCTGATCAAAGAGGAGCTAATTGCTGACTCTATATTAATTAGGAAGCAAGATAATATAAACACTTCCTTGTTTTCTTGGAGATTAAAGGAGCCAACAGGAAGCCTGGAGTAACATTTAAATTTAATCCCTCCTGGCTAAAGGAGACCTCTTATAATGTTCTTATATATTAGCGGTGGCGATCACCTGTGGATCCACGAGGCCAGTCAAATGCTCAAACCTTCATGGAAAAGCTAAAAAGAATGAAGCATGCAATGATATCTTGGGCCAGAGAAAAAAAGAGCAAAGATGAAGCCCTGTTACACCCCATTCATTCGTCCTTAGCTGAGATGGAAAGTATAGAAGGGGATGGCTACAAGTCTCAAGAGAAAAAGGAGGGAATAAAAAAAATGGAATTTGAAAAGCGAAGGATCCTGAAAAGGGAGGAAGAACAATGGAGACAAAAGAGCAGAGCTATTTGGATTGAGGCAGGAGATGAAAACTCAAAATTTTTCCAAAATTATGCCAAGGGCAGAAAAAACTCAAATACCACCTAGGAAATGATGAAGGAGGATGGTGGCCTGACCAACTCCTTTGATGAATTGGCTTCATTGGGGGTCTCACACTTCAATCAGTTATAAAAGGCACCTCTTGAAGCTACTATTGCATAAGTCATTCAAGTGGCACAAGCTTTCCCAAGCTTTGTAGGGGAGGAAGATAAAGACCTTCTCATGTCTCCCATATCCAAAGGGGAAGTAGAAGGAATCATAAAAACCATGCAAAAGGATAAGAGTCCGGGACTCTATGGCTGGACCATGGAGTTCTTCCAACACTTTTTTGAGATTTTGGGGGAGGAATTCACTGGGGTGGTTGATGAGTCCAAAGTTAGGGGTTTTATCCATGAACCTCTCTACACTAGTTTCCTGGCTTTAATCCCCAAAATTGAGGAACCCCTGCATTTTGATGACTACCGCCTGATTTCCTTGTGTATCTGTATCTACAAAATCATTGCTAAATCTATTGCCTCCCGTTTCAAAAGAATCTTATCTCGTAATATCTCAAAGGAGCAAATTGGCTTTCTTGATGGTCGATAGATTCATGAGGCCATCGGTGTAGCCCAGGAAACCCTCCACAACATGAAGAAACAAAATAAAAAAGGCTGTATTGTCAAAATTAACCTATCAAAAGCCTTTGACAAAATCAGTTGGATGTATCTTTTTTGTTATGCAACCAACTCACAAAATAGAAGAAAAGATGGATCAACGAGTTAAAAATTATCCACTTCGAGGGGGAAACATCCTTTACATGATCAATTATTGGATGATTCAAATGACAAAACCTACTTTCTATATATAGAAGTCTAAGGGGTCACAATTTAATCAAAGCCTACATAACAATAATAATGTAAGGGCACAACAATAACAATAGTGGACTTCTATGGAGCACAATAATAACAATATGAGGACTACATGGGCATAACAATAACTATAAGGAGGCTACACTAACACTAACAATAACATGCTACACTAGTGTTATAGGGACCTAACATTCCCCTCTCCTTAAAAAAAGTGTTGTCCTCAACGCTTGAGTAGTTTTGGATGTTTTTGTATAAATTTCTCATCTTCTCGCGTGGAATCTTCAGCGGGTAAGTTCTTCCACTTGATGAGATACTTTGAAATTGATCGATTTTGTAGTTGTCAAGTTCTTCTTTCCGTGACTGCTTTAGGTTCCAATATTATTTTATCTTCCTTGTCAAGTTTTGACAATATTGTTTGAACTAGGAGCTTATCACCTATAACTTTCTTTAAGCATGAAACATGGAAAACTGGATGCACTCAAGAAGATGCAGGAAGCCCCAATTTGTATGCCATAGTACCAATCTTTTGCATCACCCTGTAAGGACCATAGTATTATGGTGATAATTTATTATCCTTCTTAGCTTGCTTGAGGGACATTTGTTTGCATGGTTGTAGTCGTAAAAATACCAAGTTGCCCACATCAAAACTTCTTTCGCTGTGATGTTGATCTGTTTATTGTTTCATTCGATTCTGCGCCAAAGTGAGGTTATCCTTTAAGAGTTGGAGAACTTGTTGATGCTTGATGTGATCTCCCACTGCTTGAACCTTATAATTTTCTCTTAAATATGATGTGATGGGCGGTGGATGATATCCATAAAGTGCTATAAATGGGGTCATTTTTGCTGCAGTATGAAGGAAGTGTTATATCACCATTAAACCAGAGGTAACCACTTGATCCATTGTGTTTGTTTATCAGATACAAAGCAACAAAGATATCTTTCAAAACATTTGTTCACTATCTCATTTTGCCCATCGGATTGAGGATGATAAGATGAACTATGAACTAGTTGAGTACCCAAATAAGAAAATAATTATGTCCAAAAATTTCCAGTGAAAATGGGGTCTTTATCGCATACAATAATATATGGGTTTCCATTTAGCTTTTGAATTGTTTCCATAAATGCAGTAGCAACTGTACTGACTTTAAAGGGATGAGATAATGCACAAAAGTGTGCATACTTGGTATGTTTATCAACTACCACCATGATGACACTCTTTCCTTTGGACTTGGGTAATCCTGTGATAAAATCCATTGAAACCTCTTCCCAACGTTGACTTGGAATGGATAAAGGTTGCAGCAGATCCAAAGTCTTAATTGTCTCAACTTTATTTTGTTGGGAGACCAAACATTCTGCTACAAACTTTTGAATAGCAGTTTTTAAGGCCAAAAAAATTCTTTCTTGACCTCGTGGTAAGTTTTTAAAAACCCTGGGTGTCCTCCTAAGGGAGAGATGTTCAATTCCAAAAGAATCTTTTGTTTTAGTTGGGAATTTTTACAAAGATATAAGCTATTTTTGTACCATAATGTATCATTTTTCCAGCTAAATGTATCAAATGTATTGGGATATTACTGCAACTTTTGAATGAGTGTCCACACTTCTTTGTCATTCTTCCATTCCTCCCTTGCTTCGGTTATCCAATTTGGTTGGATAATAGAAATGACACAAAGCAATGCTTCCACATCCTTATCTTTTCTTAAGAGTGCATCTGCAACCACATTTAACTTCCCTTTTTTGTAGATGATTTCAAAGTCATAACCCAACGTCTTTGTGACCCATTTTCGCTGCTCTTCTGAAGATAGTCTTTGTTCCAAAAAACATTTAAGACTATCATGATCTGTTTTTACCTTGAAGTGTCTTCACATTAGGTAAGGTCACCATTTCTTTAATGCATGTAGTATTACAAACATTTCCTTCTCAAAAACAGGTTTTTGTAAATACTTCTCTTTGATTGGGCGACTTTCAAAAGCAATGTGTCTTCATTCTTGCATTAAAACAACACCAATTCGATTTCCTGAGGCATCACATTCCACAATAAAGGTTTTTGTGAAGTTTGACGTAGCTAAGACCGGTGGGTGGAACATTACCTCTTTAAGATGTTCAAAGGCCTGAGTTGCTTCTGGAGTCCAATAAAATGCATCTTTATTTAGTAATGTTGTTAGAGGTGTTGATATTCTCCCATAATCCTTAACAAACTTGCGATAATTGTTAACCCAAGAAATCCTCGCAGATGCTTTATGGTTGTGGGGATTTTCCATTCCTTAATGGATTTAATTTTGTTAGGGTCTACCTTAACACCCTAATGAGATACAATATGACCAAGATATTCCACCTCCTGTACTCCAAAAAAACATTTGGATGTTTTTGCATACAATTGTTTCTCCTTCAATAGTTTGGGCACCTTGTCAACATCTTGAACATGGTCGTTCCAAGACTTGATGTAGATTAGTATATCATCAAAAAAATACTAACACAAATTTTCTAAGGAAGAGTTTGAAAATGGAATTAATCAACCATTGAAATGTACAAGGTGCATTGGTAAGGCCAAAATTCATGACCAAAAATTCATAATGGTCGTAATGAGTTCTAAATGCTATTTTTAGAATGTCTTCACTCTTCATTCTAATTTGATGAAATCCTGAACGAAGATCCAACTTGGTGAAGTAAATTGCTCAATGTAATTCATCCAGTGATTAATCAATGACAGGAATTAGAAATTTAGCTTTAATAGTGAGCTTGTTGAGCTCCCTATAATCTGGGCACATGCGCCATGATCCATCCTTCTTGTGCACCAATACTACTGTGGCAGAGAAAGAAGTTTGACTAGGTTGAATTATACCAGCCTCTAACATTTCTGCAATCATACTTTCAATTTCACTCTTTTGGGCATAAGGATATCTATAAGGCCTGATGTTTGGAGGAACACTTCTCGGAATCAAATGAATAGCATGATCATGTTCACGAATAGGTGGGAGGCATTTGGGAGTCTCAAATATCTTGGAATGATTGTTCAAGACTTTTTGGAGATATGAAGAAATAGATGATTTTGATGTTTGAAACTCTTGTGAGCATAATTGTGCAATTACGCCTCGTTGTTCTTTCTTTAGAAGCTTTGTCATGTCATGAGAGTTGATTATCTTTCATGGTTTTCATGTAATACCCCTTAATTCAACTTCCTTTCCTTCCCAAAAAAATTTCAATAAAAGTTCTTCAAAATTGAAAGTTATCGAACCCAAGGATTGTAAACATTGAACTCCTAGTACCACATTAGCACCACCCATTGGAATGGAAAAAATTGGGCTATTCAATACATATTCCCCCAAGGTTAGCTTGATATTATGGCACTTTCCAGAGCAATTTATAGTCCTCCTTGGCTATCTTATAATGAATAAATTATGGGTACTACCTGAATCAATCGACACTATTACCTTTTCTTCTTGATGTCCTTTTATCTTGAGAGTTTGAGGAGTGGTAATTCCTGCCAATGCATGACAAGGTATGGTTTGATTCATATCTTTTTTCTCTAAGGCAAGTTATTGGTGTATATCCTCTTCTTTTGAAGTTTCTTGTTCATTTTCTTCTTCCTCTTCACAATTTATGTAAAATAATTTCTTTTCAGCACACTTACGACCTTTAGTGTATTTGCTATCACAACTGTAACAAAGCCCTTTTGCTCTTTTTTCTTCCAACTGTTGTGGTGTCAACCTTGTAGGTTGTGGAAGGCTAAGAGTAACAACACTTCTATCTTTATGGTTGTGAGTGGTAGGTTTCATTGTCGCCAAAATTTTGCTTTCAATTTTTCTTCCCAACCTGAATGCCTTCTTCAATGTATTAGGTTCTCAAAGGCGAACCTCATGCTGGATGTTATCTTTTAAAGTCCCTATGAACACAACAATACTATGTTCCTCTGGAATATTATTTACCCTTATATTCAATTTTTGGAAGTTCTTAATGTGCTCCATCATTGAACCCTTTTGTCTGAGATCTATCAGTTGGCTAAGAAGGTGTTGCTTTTTGTATCCTCATAATGTGCTATCATTTCCTCTGTAAAAATTGACCAAGTGACAAGTGGTTTACGAGAACAAAGCCATCGATACCATACAAACTGATTTTGTTCTAAATATAAAGCTGCAATGCGTACCTTTTGTGTGTTTTTCACATTATGGAGCTCAAAGTATTGCTCAATTTGTAGTATCCATGTTATCTTATCCTTACCATTAAACTTCCTCATATCGATCTTTGGAATATGGTGGGTCTTTAATTGAACGCTAGAGGCTATGGAATCATGATTAACATTTTTTTTTTGTTCTCATAATGAGTTTCATCTAATACCTTTTCGCCATTAAGAAGCATTTCTTGTAGCAACTTTGACAAATCTTCTATTTTTTCTTCTATACCATCCATATTAGCTTTCATGTCTGATTTTAAACTATTTATGTCATCTTTGGTTGCTCTTTGTGAGATCAATTTTTTTTTGCACTTGGTCCCTTAATTTGATATATCATGTTGCATTTCTTCCTCTTAATGTGTCATAATAGAGTTTCTGAGGGCTTAATGGGTGTATAATTCTTGTTTGGAGGCATTTTAGAACCCAATACAAATATCTATTCTTCAATATGCCCTTGGAATCACTTCAAACTGAATTTTCAAACAAGAGTTATGCACTTTTTTTCTTACTTTTAGGAGCTCGGTCTTGAAACGGTTGTAACTCTGTAATTTCGGATCTCCCAGATCTGAAATTTGGTTCTCCGGTAGCTCTTTGAGTCTTTTTTCCAATTCCACAGGTCAAACCTTTTTTGGATTCTTCATGAAAAAGTTATGCCTGATCTCCCACAATGACATAATTATGGACTGGTTCAGTAGCACGAACTTGTACGATGTGCCACATGTCACTGTTTCGACATTCGGCTCTGAAATCGATGCAAAAGAAACTACAGTCCATGCGCTTTCGACCACTTATAAAATTTTAATCCAATGCCTGAAACGAAAGTTATGATGATTTTCCCTCGGTCACCTGTTTGAGATGAAATTCTAGATCCTGCAAAAACCCTAACTTACACAGATCATATCTCCGAAAATGTTGCGAACCAAGGTATTTATACACGAATTTCATCAATATTTCGGCTCTTCGTGGGAAAAATTTCAGCTTCTAAAGCCTAGTAGAAAAAAAGTTATAGTGAAAATTCCAAGATGACCTGTTTGCAACAGTGAAACCCTAGACTCCAAAGCTCTGATACCAAATGTTATGCAGCTAACTCATAAAATAGAAGAAAAAATAGATCAACGACTTAAAAATTATCCACTTTGAGGGGGAAGCCTTATTTATATTACATAAATGAACAATTCATAAATGATTCAAATGAAAAAACCTACTTTCTATATATAGGAGTCTAAGGAGTCACAATATAATCAGAGCCTTCATAACAATAATAATGTAAGGGCACAATAATAACAACAATGAGCTTCTATGGGATACAATAATAACAATATGGAGACTAGATGGGCACAACAATAACTATAAGGGGGCTACACTAACAATAACAATAAGGGGCTACATTAGTATTATAGGGACCTAATAATCTTCGACTTCTTTTGACCCATTTAGGATTTAGTATTGGCTTCATAAACTAGATCACAGGGTGCATAACCAATGTGATATTTGTAGTACTTATAAATGGAGCTGCATCATCTTTCTTTCATAGTCAGCGTGGGTTGCGCCAGGGATGCCCACTCTCCCCATCTGTTTCCTCCTCGCAGCTGAAGGTCTTATTCAACTTATTCATGCAACTATCAGGAGGGGAGATCTCGAAGGTATAGAGGTTGTTGTAAACATATTCATTAATCACCTCTTTGTTTGACATACTCTTATTTTGTGATGGCTCATGAAGATAACTCCTTTTTCTCTATTCAACACTTGATTTGTTTTTAAAAGCCACTGGTATGAGTATAAATGGTCATAAGTCTTCCATTTCCTATAATGGTCTCATGAGGGAGGAGATCCTTCGCTCCCAAACGATGTTTCCATTTGACTGAAATCCTCTTTCAGAGAGCTTCAAATACCTTGGTTTATTTCTCAAGCCGGACTCATACATGAAAGAATGATTGGAATTGGTTGGTAGCCAAAGTGGAAAAGAGAGTAGAGCATTGGAGTTTCAAGTGGTTATCTAGAGCTAGACGTCTAGTTCTCATTAAATCGGTCCTCACAACTATTCTAGTTTACTGGATAACTTTAACTTGGGTCCCAAAAGGAGTACTGGAGAAGATTAGGAAAGTATGTTTCCGTTTTCTCTGGGCAGGGGAAAAAACAGAGGAGGTCCTCCCATGGGTTGCATGGGATAAAATTTCTAAGCCAAAATATAAGGGAGGTTGGGGCATCAAAGATAAATCTTCTTTCTCTGTTTCTCTGGCGTCCAAATATGGTTGGAGGCTCTTAACTAAGGAATACCTCTGGACAACTGTAGTAAAAAGGAAATACATTGATCCTATTTCAATGGATGACTGGCTTCACAACCCTGAGAAGAATTCAAATAACTCCTCTATCATTTGGAAGGCAACTCTTGCCTCTTTTGATCTGGTAGCTGAAGGACTTACTTGGAAGGTGGGGGATGGAAACAGTCTAAGGATAGGGGTGGACCCATGGGCGGGCTGTAGTGAGGTTTTTTCCCTTCCTGTTGACTTGAGGGATTTTATGAGCACATAGGGTATATACTATCTAAGTCAGATTGTGAAGGAGGAGAAATATATTCGCTGGAACCAAGGGTGGAAACAGGGAGAGGAACTATCAATTGAAGAACATTGGGGAAACACCTGGCAAGGATATATCAGAGATCTTCTGATTTCCAACATTAGAATTCATGAGGGAGTTGATGAACTCAGATGGGATTTCGCCCCCAATGGGATCTATGCATCAAAATTTGGCTACAAACATATTTTGGGTAGGATTTTGTGCGGTGATCTGGAATGGTGGTACAAGTCCCTTTGGAAATTAAAATGACCGACAAAATCCAAACTTTTCTTTTGGTGCTTATTAAAGAATAAAGCTCCAACGTGGGACAATCTCCAGAAAAGAAACAAGCAGGGTCCGGGTTGGTGCAACGTGTGCAGACCTTGGAAGAATCCTCCCATCATCTCTTTATCAGTTGTCCCTTCTCAATTTCGGTATGGGAAAATATGCTAAATATACTCGATATCAGATAAGCATGGACTGAGATTTCGATTGGTCATGCCTGGTATAATTGGTGGTCTACCACAAGTAATGATCATTTGAGAAGCATCCCTCCAATTCTGGTTTGGGGTATTTCGCTGGCTCGAAATAAAATATTTTTCAAGATCAAGTTTCAAATCCTCTCTCCTTAGCTATGAAATGTGCCTCAATCTTCTCATTGCTCCTAAAGTCCGCATCCCCGACGAACCGATGGAACATTCAAGTAGAAAATTATAATCCTCTCATTCCCAGAGCATGTTTTGATGGGGCTTTGGATGGCCATAACAGATGTGGTGTGGGAATCATCATTCATCTCAACTCCTCTAGGTCATTGAAAGCATCAGTGGGCATCGGTTCTGAATCAAATAAATTTGGAGAATTACTATGTTTAAAACTCCTTTTATGTTGGCTAAGACAATTGGGCGTTGATTCAATTCAGATATTTGGAGACTCTCTGAATGCCATAAACTGGGCAAAAAAAAAACAACATTGTCAAAATATGATTTTGGTTCCTATTTTAGATGAAATCCTTCTCATATTAGCTGGTTTTGTTGATGTTTCTATATTTCATTTATACATGGAGCATAACCTCGAAGTCGATCTATTTTCTAAAGCAGGGCTTCAACTGGATTTGGGCAGCTGGCATATAATTGAAGACAAGACGGGTCTGGTCTCGGTATAAGATCAACTGCCATATCAACATTAAGGGCCTCTCAAAGTTTTAACACTCTCCATCCATGTTTTTATTTTGTTGTTTTGTATAATAAAGAAGACAAACCATATTTCAGATACTTGATTCAGAATATTCCAACACTCTGGAATTTTGGCTTAAACATCATTGCTCGGCTCTCGCTCTGTTAAGACTATATTTTTTGATATCGGTAGTTTGTTTTCTCCTCGTTGGGAGGCCTGGGTCCAAATACATCTTAAAATATTGTATATGAATGTTTTTTGATTATATTCCCCACCTTGAATTATATGCTTTCTAGATGACCTGAGTTAAAACTCATTTTCCTCTAGCTTTTCTGTGTTGCTCCTTTTCTACGCATTACAGACTTGGAATTTCTTGAATGCTTAAATACATCTACATATGTAACTTTTTATCCTCTTAATAAAAAGTTCGATTTTCCTCTGGAAAAAAATAATAATAGAAACCTTACTTTAAAACATAAAACATGGAAAATATTAATGATAAGACAATAAACTTACAAAATTCACTACAAAAGGCAATTCTTTTAATACTAGAATAATATCTCCATTCAAAGATCACATCCACAAGAAAGTAACACTAATAAAGACTACATCTTGCCCATAATAGCGAAAAAAACTAGCTTTCACTCTTAGAGAAGAAAATACTATAATGTGTGATGATGATGAAATGAAAGGAAGGGAGTTTCTATTTATGTGAGACTCATCCCACTCATTCTTACAAGAATCAACTAAAAAATCCCTAATTACAAGTGTTCCATAAGATAGATGTTACAAGTCAATCACATAGCTTAAAAACATAACAAAGATGCCAAAAAAAATTCCCACACGTATGGGAGAAAAACCTCAAGCATGACGTTATCCTTCAAATGAGATTTGAATGCCACAAATAAGTGTCATTTGGGATAATGAGTGCCCCATACTCCAAGGTGTAGCTTCCAAGTCATGGGCATGCCTCCAAAACATATCCATACCAAGACATCATATCCATGGTGCTCAACATCACCCTCCAAACTGAAATGAGGGCTAACATGGCACTCTCTCTCTCACTCAATCACTGGGGCTCAAAAGTGATGTGTGAACTCTCCCTTGTCATCGCAAGGATGACCATCATCATTTAGGCTTTGTAACAAGTAATAACCATCTTGGGTCCACTTGGCACATCATCAATATCTCCAACACCAAGCTTCACGGGCTCAACGTTTGAGCACTTGGAGGTACCTCAAAGTGTCAAATATCGTGTGGGGTCATCAAGTAGTCCAATGCTTTACTATGGATAGGCATCGCTACATCAACAAAGATCATATTCTCTTTCAGGAATGGGTAAAACGACCTTTGCAGTTTTGCTGAGAAAGTAAGTTAATCATTTCAAGAGGCCTCTAATATTGTGGTGAAACCATCCATCAAAACCCTTTCAAGATCAAGTGAAAATTAACAATAGTTAGGAATAATAACCATATATGCATCATAATGGACCATAGCTAATGCTAGGGGCACAAATATACTTCACACAAAGGTTACCTTCAAATAT
The DNA here is from genome assembly GCA_034641835.2 of Pinus albicaulis. NCBI lineage: Eukaryota > Viridiplantae > Streptophyta > Pinopsida > Pinales > Pinaceae > Pinus > Pinus albicaulis. Next base: position 778,730,678 of record CM076570.1, read on the forward strand.
CTAATTAGATTGAGTCGTGTATACAAGTTACCTTCTTATGTTAGGGATGGTTAGATGAATAACCCTATTAGGTGTTTCCAGTCCCCAAGGGGAAGTGACATGTCCCAAGTTAGCCCAACAAGTCATAGGTGCGAGTGAAAATTATGGAAACAGAGTGGGAATTACTTTAGGGAAAGTGCAATGGCCATGTGACCAACTAATGGAGGTCCAACATCCTGAGTGTAAAAATGTAAGGAGAGAATGATAGTAAAGGAACGAGTTACCCCTTTTTTTTACTTGTTATTTTAACCTCTCTGGTGCACCTTTTACTTTATGACTTACTTTGATTTGGGTGTATAACTTAGGGTCCCAAGCTTGCTTTTTGAGATTTAATATTTAATACCACTTAATGTTGAGACAATGTATTGCTTATTGCTCATCAAGGTTGAGACAATACAATAATTCCTTTTATAGATGGAGGATCATGTGCTCGAGACATTGTGTGATGGGTAATGAAGGGGTACAACTCATGCTAGGGTTTTTCTCATGCGCTAATCAAATGTCCCAACCATATTTTTCATTTTATCTTTTTTTTCTATGTTGTACCTTTCTTATGCTTTAAATTTCTTTTAGCCGCATCAACCTCTAGGGAAATTTTTTTGGGTCCAAACTCAAGGATAAGGATGAAAAGGTGCCAATCCCTATGACCAATGACCACCAGCTTGAAGAATGGAGATGGAATAACGAGAAAAATGGAAAGTGGTAAGTATAGAATATCATGGACACACTATTTCAATCAAAGCCTCCCTAGTAGTGCCCTTCCTAAATTTTAAGGCCTCATAGGAGGTTCCACTGGACTAGAGTTGAAGAGTAACCTCCAAGGTAAAATGAGGGAACAATAATACAACCAGGATTGGTCATCATCCAGTTGACCCCTTGATCCATATTTGTATTCCTAAAACATTAATTGAAAGCACATGATTACAAAATTATTAAAGTACGTATCGATGGATGACCCACCTTCCTTCAAGAGGGAATTTCAGATGGGTGAGAGAAATATATCCGGAACAAGAATTGGAGGATCCTGACACCATGTTATGTGTTGATCACAAAGGACTTCTAGCTAGTTGGGTTTCCAAGGGGGAGAGAAGTTTTCTCCTATGAGTTACCCATTTTTTTGTGGGTAACAGGGAAACACCTTAGCTTTTGATTTAGGATGACATTAGGGAGTGAGATCAATAACATTGATCTAACATTATTAATCATTTAGGTGCCCCTAGTTTAAAAAAAATTATCAATGTTACTCAAAGTTAAGGGATAACTTTTTAGTTTAAGTATATATTCACATCGACAAATTCACCACCACAAAATTACTTGTAGTCAAAGAGGATGCTTGCTGCTTCTTAACAAAATAGGATTTCATTATGTCAGTTGTCTTCCATTGAGGTATGTCGAGGGTAAAATCCTCACTTTTGTATTGCAAAGCCTCAAATGAAGAGCATGACAAGCATAATGAGTGTTTCCCCAGTCATTGGATGACCATTAAAATCTTAATGTGCCCCAAGCATTATCAAAAAATGTCCTTTGAGAGGAAAGTAAGAACTAACAAAAAATGAGCTAAACAAAGAACGAATTAAGAGACATATATAAATGTTACCTTGAAATCCTTGATTTGCATATGATGGACAATTTCATAATATGTCTAGAGAGAGAGAGAGAGAGAGAGCGGGGGGGAGGGGCGCAGGAGATAAGAGAGAAAGGATGAGAGAGAGGAATTGAGAGTGATGGGGGAAGAGAAAGGATTGTAGGGGGGAGATAGAGAGAGAGAGAGTGAGAGAGTGAGTGATGGGGGAAGAGAGAGGGAGGTAGGAGAGAAAGGGAGAGAGAGGAAGGAAAATGGAGGGGACTTGAGAGATAGGAGGAGAAAGGGAGGGATAGAGACATGGAGTTGGAGGGGGAGAGAGGGATGGATAGAGATATGGATCTGGATGGGAAAAGAGAGATGGAAGAAGAAATACATAGAGAGTGAGAAGTGGAGAGAGAGAGAGTGACAAGGGAGAGATGGAGAGAGAGTGTGTATTTTTGTGGGTGAGATAAAGAGACACAGAATGAGAGATGGGGAGAATGGGGGAGAGAAGGAGAGAGAGAGGCATATAGTAACAAAGTTGGAAGGTGAAGAGAGAGAGAGAGAGAGAGAGAGAGAGAGAGAGGCATATAGTACAAAGTTGGAAGGTGAAGAGAGAGAGAGAGAGAGAGAGGAGGAGGAGAGAGTGATATATAGATATATTGGATAAAGAGAGTGTATGTTTTGGGATTGATATAGAGAGACAGAGGGATGTAGAGATATAGATGGAAGGTGAAGAGAAAGAAGATATAGATGGAGACAAGGAGGGAGGGATAGAGAGATTGATAGATATGGAGTGGGAGAGCACATGTGTTTGGGGGGGGGGGTGAGATAAAGGGACAAAGAAGGAGAGATGGAGGGACACATAGATATATATTGAGGGGGGAGATAAGGAAGAATATTTCTTGCACTAGATGCATTGATTTCAGTGTAAGTGGTGATTTCTAATCCTATTTGATTTTTTTCACTAGATGCATTGATTTTAGTGTAGATGATTTCTAATCCTATTTGATTTCTTGCACTAAATGCATTGATTTTAGTGTAGATGGTGATTTCTAATCCTATTTGATTGCTTGCACTAGATGCATTAATTTCAATGTATATGTTGATTTCTAATTATATTTGATTGCTTAAACTAGATGCATTGATTTCAATATAGATGATTTTTAATCCTATTTGATTGCTTGCACTAAATGCATTGATTTCAGTGTAGATGGTGATTTATAATCCGATTTGATTGCTTGCACTAGATGCATTGATTTCAGTGTAGATGCTGGTTTTCTAATCCTATTTTCTTACTTGCACTATATGCATTGATTTCGGTGTAGATGTTGGTTTCTAATTTTATTTGCTTACTTGCATTAAATGCATTGATTACAATGTAGATGTTGTTTTCTAATCTTATTTGATTTTTTGCATTCGACGCATTGATTTCAATGTATATGTTGATTTCTGATTTGATGTAATTGGATGTATGATGGTACATTAATTTTAAAGCCATTGGATTAATAATGTGCATTGATTTTAGTGTAAGCACAAAAAATTACTGACATTGTACATTTATTTTTGTGTTATAGTAATTAAACCTATTAATATTGGAGAGAAAGAGAGACAAGGTATGATGTTTACTACAACAACTCGAGCTAAATATTTAAATGGTTTATGATTTCAACTGTCATTTTAATATAATCGATATGAAAATATGACAAAACTAACAAGGGTGACAATAAGAATAGTAGAAGAAAATAGTTTGAGATTGAACACAATAAAGACTATTTGTAATTGACTACATTCTTATTATTCATATTTTCTATAATTCAATATTATTAGAGTGCCACTTTGCATTCAAAAATTTTATTTCATCATTTTTCATCATTAAAGTTATTTTACAATATTTATCATCTCAACAAACTGAGGTGACTAAGCAAATTTAAAATTAAAGTGACTCGATAAATCTCAGACATATTTAGCATATTTAAAATGACTATATTAATATTAGATGCATATACATATTATTGATACAATTAATCATATGTTGCTCATATTATCAATAGATTCTCCATGGCCGCACACGAATGAAACCAACGTAGATCCATCTAAACTTCGAATCTATCAAGTGCTGAGAGGGATCAAATATCTCGAGGTGAAAACCTCTCAATTTTTGCACTAAAAAAAGAGGTTTTCATCTCAAGAGATTTGATCCTTCTCGACGCTTGATAGATCTGGGGTTAAGATGGATCTAGGCTGGTAATAACAAAATGACCATCATGGAGTTTAGAAAGGACAAAGTGATTTTCCATTAGGTCGAGGCTTTATTTGGTGAGTTTGTTGGTAACTCGATTTTGTTTTTTGTATATATGAGGGAGCTTGATATCATGGAATGATCTAGTAATAAGTTTCAATTGCTTTGCTATTGCAAGTATTTGTATGTTCTAAATTTGTGTCTATTCACTCATCTAGTTAATAACCAACAAGGAGTCACTGAATGCATGTGGATTTATCATATACTCGTCCAAAGAAATTTCATCATACAAAAGATCACCATTAATTCTTTAGTGTTGTTGGTCCCAATGCTAATATTTGCTTTGAATAGGAAGTAATGCTTGTTAGAAATATAGAAGTAAACCAAAGTCGAACAACCCTATTTTGACCTTGACAAGCACCATCAAAATGTCCCTGTATTTATCCACTTGAAATTCTCCCAACCCTTTGGTGAAATTTTTCTTGGGGGTCTCTTTTAAAAATGTAGTAACCCCATCACTTGAGATGAGACTTTGAAGGTTGGAATATGAATTTCTTCAGGTAGAGAGGCATTCATAACAAGAAAATTTCCCTATATAACTAGATAAGGCACTACTAAAAAAATCCAATTCCTTCCTCGAAAACCAAGATTGTAAACAAGCTTCAATATTCAAAGCATGCCACAAAGATTCAAAACCAAGATAAGCCCTTCAACCTCTCTCTAAACATGAAAAGAATAATAACAATGCATAAATATATGGGAGTTAGATTCCTCATGGAATTTGCACAAGGGGCACCTGCTAGGATTAACCTTACGTCTTATTTGTAAAACATCCCAAGCTAGGACTTTTTTTAAGAGGGTTATACACATGAGCAACTTTGATTTAGGTGGTGCTTTCACGTTTCACCACCACCGAATTTTCACCTCAACAACTAAGAACATAACATGATACCCCAAATTCACACTATTGTAAGCTCCTTACTTATTAAATTTCCAATTAAGTTCACAATAATTTTGACAAAGTCTAATGTGAGCTCTGTTGCCACAAAAATATAGCAGGTCTAGTGCAAAGCATCACTAGGTGGATCCAGACCTTAAGGAAATGAGAGATTGGTTTCCACTGTTACCTCAACAAAGTTTCTTCAATTATTTAGTGGTATTCAACCACAAGGGAGGCTTCCATAAGAGGATTACATAAAGTAATACCTAATAATAATGGGCTCAAGGTGATAAATGAGGTCCAGATATTGTGATACAACACTGGCAAAGCGAAAATGACTTATAGTCTTTAGCAAAGTTTAGGAATTCTATTCTGAAACCAATTATAGGGTTGTTATAAGTTAGGGTTCTGTAGTTTTTCAATGATAAGGCCAGTGATGTCATATAATAGTTGGAAGAAAAGTTCTTTCAATCAAAAGTCAACAAAAGAACAAGTCCTTCAATTATATATCAAGGATGTATGGTTTGCAAAGGAATTTCTATGGCTAAAACATGCATAAAACAACAAAAGGATGATGACGTTAGCCCTAAAGATAGGGTTTATCATGCAAAGAATGCTAGATTTTTCTTTTAAATAATTAATGCACTTCCTACTTTAAGAACAATGATACATCAAACATGAATCCCTATTTAGCAATATTTCACATAAACCCTAATCCTAACCCTAACCCTAAATATCTAGAGTTTAAGAGGAAAGGAAATTTAATAAAGAATAAGTTTGATAAACACCACTCTAATTAGTGCCTTGTTCTAACTGGGAAATTGGAGTCTCCTAGGGAAAATCCAATGAAAATGATTTTTTGGATGTGGGTGGAATAACTAGGGCATCCACTTATAAACCATAGTGCTTTACTTATGAGGGAAATTTTAAATTTAAGAGATGCAAGGCTCAAAGTTTTCTTAAAGGATTCTAGGAAAATAATTTTACATATTATAGAGGAGCAATATTTCAAGATAAATTGATCAATTTATATCATGGCACATGTAGAAATGCTACTACATAAATACAACATGAAGAATGCAGAAAATATGTGGTAAAATTACAAAATTTTCCACAAGAATCACTTCATTCAAACCCAGGAAACCATCCTCAAGAAAAATACAATCTCCGAGAGTGATTTTCACCATAAAATATCACATTTTGGCCAAATAAGAGACACAGACTAACGTGCACTCCCAGAGAGAGAGTTTGATGAGCAAATGATGTTAATGAAATGAAATAAGGTCTTTACTACTTATGTAAGTTCTAACATGTTTTATTTTCCATAATTTTACAAGCTAAGCATAAGCCTACCTCAATTGGCTCAAAAACATAATAAAAATGAAAAAAATAGCCCACACATGGGAAATAATGATCTCCAACTTGATGTCTGTTAAGAAATCAATGCTAGTATAATTTAGGGTTTGATTCCCCTTTCTTGATAATTACTTGTGAATTATGTTGACTTCTTTTAATTCTTAACTAGTTTATCTTTCATCAAACAATAACCAAATTATATGTTCATGAAGATCGTAAGAACAAGAGACACAAGATGTAGGCGCTCAGCCAGGGAAAAACCCCTATAAGGGGAAAACCCAGTCACAAACTCTTCCTTCCGTAGATTGAAATTAAGATGAGACACTTCCAAACTTCTTAGACCTAGACAAAGACCTCCTCCAACCACCAAGTCAACCCTTCCATTCAACAAATGATCTTGACAAGATATTCCACGTGACAACTTCCCAGCAGCAGCTTCAGTCCAGAATTTTAGCCCCCCAACACTAGAAGTTCGACCGCTAACTTTAGAATTTCGGACCTGTAGTAGATGCAGATTTTCAGCCCTAGCAACTTCCCACAAAACTTTACACGCGTGAGAGAAAGATATCACAAAAATATTCTTAGGTTTTCCCAACAAACTTCGTCCTCTTCCAACTACTTCACACTCTTTTTCTACCTCTCTTGCTTAAAGATTGAATTTGTTGAGTGAATGTGACAAATAGGTCGATTGCCTCTCCTTATATAGCCTTTCTATTGGGTCGAATTTCAATCATGTAGGCCATCTTCTCGGGGACATGACCGATTTGGTGTGGAGGTGACAAATTACCTTTCGGACTAAAAAATAAATCTTTTATATGATACAAAAGCCCAAGAAGGGTCTAATAAAAATGATAATGACTCTAATGAATCAAGAAAAAACCTAGAAGCCTTCAATGAAGGCTTTGACCTAGAAAACATTGACCCAAGTACGAAACCCATGCTTTAATAAGTCATTTTATTTTTGACAACTACAATTATGGAGACTGAAGCTAGTTACATTCTTCAACACTCCCTCTTAACTAGGCAGGTATTCATAATTACATGCATATAAGAGTACACATAATATTTTCAAAACGAAATGAACTACGAAGTGTTCTAGCACACTCAGTGCTTCAGACTAGATTCCTGACCATGGTAATATATTCGGGTGGGACTAAGATGGACTCATAGGTACCATTAGGCTTACTTTCTGACCATCAGCCCAGGGATCCAGGCGCGTATCCAAGGTAGGAGCTCAATGACCAACACCACCCTTCCTCTTCGGGATCTAGACATCAACACACAAGGTGACCATATTTCCTCCCGAACATCCACGTTTAGATGCTTCATCTCTCCTTATCGACCAAATTTTTAATATCAACTAACCCAAGCATGCTTCTAAAATTTTCTAATATAAACTAACTTCGTCAATACATCAAATACTTGTTCATCCATCAGAATATATTGTAGCTTCATGACCCAATATTGTACAAAGCTCCTAATGTAGTGGTACTTGTTATTGATATGCTTCGTCCTTACATGGAATTTAGGGTCTTTAGAAATATTGATGATGCTTTGATTGTCACAATTTATCACTGTAGGATCCAAAGCATTAGGGGAATTTTGAGTTCTAAAATGGGCCTCCTAAGGAAATTATAAAATAATAGTGGAAATAATAAAATAAGGTTTGATTACATTATCAAATTTTAGAGGGAAAAAAGAAAAACTACTTTTTCAACTCGTATTTTCAACTTATCTCTCAAAGTTTTTACTCAAATTTCGAGCGGGAGTACTTGTTGGATGCAAAATTTAATTTCTCATCCAAGGAGTACCCATGTTTCATACTTTCAATGGATCCTGCTACATGAAAATGAGAAATACATGAAAAACATGATTGCAATCACGGTTTTTCATGTATTTCTCATTTTTCATGTAGCAAGATCGAAAGCATGCAACATGGGTACTCCTTCGATGATGAATTAACTTTTGAATTCAACAAGTACTCCCGCTCGAAATTTGAGTAAAAAATTTGGGAGATAGGTTGAAAATACGAGTTCTAAAAGTAGTTTTACTATATTATTATTTTTTAATCTTTCTACCCTTTTACTTAAAAAATGGTGAATCATCCCCCATGGTTGACATCATAATATTGACATCATCATATTGAATCCTATTGGTTCTTATAAAGTTTATTTTGGTTGTACATTTTTTTTAGGAGGCCCATTTTAGACCCTAAAAATTCCCCTAATGGCTTTCCAAACAAATTTGAAAAACGTTTTATCAACCAGACAACTTCCTTTCCTACTTCACATGCAACAACATATTATGCTTCAGCACTACTTAACGCAACAAGATCTTGTTTTCTACTCATCCATGAAACAATCACAGATCCCAAACTGAAACATCCTCCCGTAGTGATTCTTCCATTAGTTTCACTACCACCCTAATCAGAATATGTACAACCTGTTAGCTTAATTTCCTTTCCATCATATTTCAGAAGTGATGTATAGTGCCACATAGATATCTCAAAATATGTTTGGTAGCTATCCAATGGTCATGAGGAGGCTCCAACCGAAATTTACTAAGAAAATTTACGACAAAACATATATCAGGTCTCGTATTTACCAAGTACATAAGAGAGCCCATCAACTTACGATAACTAGTAGGATTGCTGAGATTAGAGTAAGAGCTTCTCAACTTCTTGATATTAGTGATCATGGGAGTAGTCACAGGATTGGAATCCATCATAGCGAATCTATGCAATATCTCAATTATGTATTTCCCTTGACCCAAATATATCTCTTCGGGTTTCTACCAGACTTTGAAACCCAAGTAATAGTGCATAAGTCCTAGATATTTCATTTCGAATTCGGATGCCAACATTTTCTTTCATTTTCGTATTCTACGCTCCACACATGTGATAAACAAATCACCCACGTATACTAGTATAATGAATGGTTCATTCTTGACCACCTTGATGTAGAGATTTTCATCTGTATAAATTTTGACGAATCCAATTCTTAAGAGGTATGCATCCATTCTTGCATACCATGCCCTAGGAGCTTGCTTCAAGCAATATAGGGCTTTCTTGAGTCTGCAAACATGTGTATCCCTGCTATTTATTTTGAAACCTTTCTATTGTTTAATGTACTCTTCTTCGTCCATGGTTCCATTTAAAAACCTTGTTTTGACATCCATTTGATGGATATTCCATCCCATAGTATCAACTAGTGAAACGAAATATCTTATACTAGTATACCTGGAAATAAGAGAAAAGGTTTCTTCATAGTCTATGCTTGTCTTTTGTGAGAAACCTCTTGGAACGAATCTCGCTTTGTATTTTTATATGCTTCCATAAATCACATGTTTGATTTTGTAAATCCATTTTGAAGTGACAACTGATTTTTCACTTGGTCTAGGAATAATTTCCCAAACCCCATTCTTCATGATGGATTGATCTTCTTCTTGCATCACTTTCTTCCATTCTTCTTAATGAGCAACTTCTTCAAATGTAGTTGGTTCAAATTCTATCAATTTTATCACATATGTTGCATATTCTGAATATCTGTTTGGTCTTTTGCTTTATGTAAAGGTTCCTTTAGTAGCTTGTCCTTTAGCATCTTCAAGTGTAGCTTTTAACCTATTTGACCTCTTCCTCATTTCTTGAATAATCATAGGTTGAATAGGTTCACTTGGTCCTTATTCTTCTTTGTTTGTAGTTGTCTTATCATGATTCTCTTCTTCTTCAAATAGTGGTATATCTTCGTCATCAGAATTGATCAGAATATCCTTGGATCTTTTGTAGGCATGATTCTCATCGAATATAACGTCCCTTCTCACTTCAATTTGTCTTCCTTGATGTATATTATATATGATTTTCAAGAAATACTGTAGCCAAAAAATATCCCTGTAATGCTTGTAGAATCTAATTTCTTATGCTTGTCATTTGGTGTTGAAAATACCGAGAGGGGGGTGAATAAATATTTCTTTTCAAATTTTTTTTTTACTAGTTAATATCACTTACACTTAGAACTCAAAATGAACAATAAAAAATAAAGAATTTTATTAATCAGATATAACGAGGACTTAAATCCTCTTCTTTACAATGAATTGAGTACAATAGTAGTTTAGGGCTCCAACCCTAGATGAAGACACCAACCTGCAATCTCCCAAGCTCCAACCTGTAGTTTTCCAAGCACCAACTTGGACTTCACGAGGCTTCGACCTCTAGGGCTCCAACCCTATCTTCCCAAGGCACCAACCTTGTCACTTTGAGGCTCCAACCCTATCACTGGTACATGCACCAACCTGATCTTCTTCAGGACTCCTATCCTTTAGGGCTCCAACCCTTAGCTTTAATTTGTTAGGATAAGTTCAGTTGTTCTTCACGGATCCCAATGACATCTTTAATGAGCCTTGTCAATCTCTTGGCCAACACTGCCTTCTCCAACTCACTTCATCGATGACAACATTGTATTCTTTAGCTTGTCTACACAACTCCTCATGCTACCAAAACAAAATATTCAAGGTCACCTCATGATGGCTTCAATTCATCATGATCTCCAAGGGTGTCTCCAAGAATTCAATCAATACTTGGTGATGCCACAAGATGGTGTAACTAGGTTCGGTCTTCATAATGACTTGTAATTATGAATTTATGTAATGAAGAGACAAAGATAATAAAAATAATTTTGTAATAATTGCCTCATGGGTTTCATGGGAAAGGAGTTTTATTATAGGTCAAAGAATTCTCCTTGATGTCTTTAGGAGTTTGTTGTCTTGTCATAAATATAATTTAGAGTCATGTATATGAAGTGATCTTACACTTGTAAAGGAAAAATTATTGATGTAAAAGTACACTCCAAACCCTTGTTACTATGCTCCACAAAGTCGTCTCAATATATGTTGGAGTTATCCCTTGAACAAGCCAACCTACCATCAAGATGATCATGTCAGCCTATAATTAGTGAGACAATCCCTATATAAGAGTGGACTGCGGCCTCACTTCACCAACAATAATTTAGACAAGGGTCTACAATCAAGTGCGAGGTTAAGGTCTGAGTTTTGGTGTGAAGGGAAGTGGGAATTCAGTGAAGGATAAAGGAAGCGTAGTGCATGAATAAATGCTCTCGTTTTGGGTCTAAGTCTTTAATACAATTGCGGATTGCAGTACGTAAAAGAGTATGGATATACCACAGAAAGGAAAGCTACAAAGGTTTTCGAAGGAAGGGTCAACCTAGTCTGCAATAAAGAGTGTAAAAGAAGTATGCTATCAATGATAAGAAAAAACAATGTTACCGATGAAACGAGAACTATTACCTCAAAACGAGAACTTTAGCCCAAAAAGACTCAAAAAACATGAAAAAAACGCCCCAAAAACAAAAAGCGTGTATTCCAGAATGCATTTGTTTTTTTCTCAAGGTCAAATTTCACCTTTTTATAAAATTATGCTAAAAACGAAATTGTTTCTTGAAAAAATGATTGAAAAAACACCCTCAAAACAAAACGAGTTGATGCTAGAATAACAAAAAGAAACATTGTGTTACACTTTTGACACATTGTAACAATGGAATTAAAGACAACATATTAGGACATTGAAAAATCGTAAAATTCTAAATTTTTTGATAGATGGTGTTAAATATAAACAAAATCATGTCTGAAGGGCTTATCATTTCGAACAATTTTTATCCATGTTGTTAAACATAAAATATCTTGACTCTAAACAACCCTAAAATTGTAATTATTTTCAACCATAACATTAAAGATAAAATTTCGTGGCGCATAAAAACCTTAATGACAAGTTGTAAATCTCAAGTTTTCAAGATACTTGAACCATGAAATTATGGAGAAATTATATGACTTAAACAATTTTTAAAAATGAACAAGTAAATGAAAAATTTATTATTCATATATTTGTTTGTTTATATATAAATTTTTTTTTTTTTTTTTTTTAAATTGTTTTTCTATATTTTAAATTATGATTGTTTTAGTTTTAAGAAAATAAAAATTAAAAATTAAAATCTTCTTATATATGTTTGTTTATATTTTAAAATTTTAATTGAATAGTCTTTCTTTCTTTTTATTTTTTTATTTTTTATTATAATAGTTTTTTTTTTAATTAATTTTTTAAATAGTTTGTGTTTGAAAAAAATAAATAAAATAAAAATTAATTTGCTGCCCGCTAGGGGTCGGAGGCAGGCTGGGCAGCCCTCGACGGCGCCGCCCGGCCAGCCTCTGGTCCCCGGCTGGGTGGAGGGTGATTCTCGAAATCACCCCCGGCCAGCAGGGGGTGATTCTCGGAATCGCCTTCCGCCCAGCTAGGGGCTAGAGGCAGGCTGGGTGGCGCCGTCGAGGGTTTTCCAGCCTGCCTCCAGTCCCCGGCTGGGTGGAGGTAGGCTAGGCAGCCCTCCATGGCGCTACCCGTCTGGCCTCTAGCCCCCGGTTGGGTGGAGGGAGATTCTCGGAATCACCCTCCGCCCGGCCGGGGGTTGGAGGTTGGCCGGGCCACACCGTCGAGGGCTTCCCAGCCTGTCTCTAGCCCTCGGCTGGGCCGAGGGTGATTCTGAGAATTTCCCTCCACCTAACTGCGGGTTGAAGACAAGCTGGCAGCCCTAGACGGCGCTGCTCGGCCTGCCTCCGGCCACCGGCTGGGTGGAGGGGGATTTCGAGAATCACCCTTGGCTGGGCGGAGGGCGATTTCGAGAATCACCCTCGGCTGGGTGGAGGGAGATTTCGAGAATCACCCTCCACCCAGCTGGGGGTGGTTCTTGGAATTTCCCTCCACCCAACCGGGAGCCAAAGGCAGGCTGGGCAGCCCTCAATGGCGCTGCCCATCTTGCCTCCGGCCCCCGATTGGGCGAAGGGTGATTTTGAGAATCACCCCTGGCTGGGCGGAGGGTGATTCTCGAAATCTCCCTCCACCCAGCTAGGGGTGATTCTCGGAATCGCCCTCTGCCCAGTCGATGGTGATTCTCGGAATCGCCCTCCGCCCAGCCGGGGGTGATTCTTAGAATTTCCCAACCGGGCGTGATTCTCAGAATTTCCCTCCGCCCAGCTGGGGGTGATTCTCAGAATCGCCCCTCGCTCAGCAGGGGGTGATTCTCGGAATCGACCTCCGCCTAGTCGGGGGTGATTCTTGGAATCGCCCTCCTCCCAACTGGGGGTGATTCTCGGAATCACCCTCCACCCAACTGGGGGTGATTCTCAGAATCACCCCCTGCCTAGCCGGGGGCCGGAGGCAGGCCGGGCGGCGCCGTTGAGGGCTGCCCAGCTTGCCTCCGACCCACGGCTGGGTGGAGGGCGATTCTCAGAATCACCCTCTGTCTAGCCGGGGGTCGGAGGCAGGCTGGGCAGCCCTTGACAGTGCCACCTGGCCAGCGTCCTGCCCCCAGCTAGGCGGAGGGTGATTCCGAGAATCTCCCTCCATCCAGCCGGGGGCTGGAGGCCAGCCGGGTGGCACCATCGAGAGCTGCCCAGCCTGCCTCCGTCCAACCAGGGGCTGGAGGCAGGCTGGGCAGCCCTCGACGATGCCACCCGGCCTGCCTTCGGCTAGGCGAAGGGCGATTCCGAGAATCACCCTCGGCTGGGCGTAGGGTGATTTCGAGAATCACTCCCCGCTGGGCAGAGGGAGATTCTGAGAATCGCCCCTGGCTAGGCGGAGGCCGACCGAGTGGCGCCGTCGAGGGCTGCAGGGCAATTCTCGGAATTTCCCTCCGCCCAGCCGGGGGTCGGAGGTAGGCCAGGCGACGCCGTCAAATGAAGGAGATTGAGTTTTGGATCTATTTTCAGGTTCATGTAAGTTTTATTATAAAAATTTAAGTTTAAATATTTTATTTTTTATTTTTTATGTCTTTATACTAATTTTATTACTTATTTATTTTGTACTTGATGATTATGTACAACACTAGCATGTTGCGTACGAAAAGGAACAAACTGCATTCCATTGAGAAAGACCCAGTGCAATGCAAATTTATTCAACAAAGAATTAACTTTCTTGAATTCCTTCCAGATGCAAAGCAAGAAGTTGGTTTGAGAAAAGGGGATTTTAATGAATCACGTGTGGCAAAAAAAGCAAAGGAACCTCAAATCCACTTATAATGTAGAACATTGGAAAGGAACATTTTGGAAGATTTGTGGACATGAAAGATCCATTAGAAGATGAAAATGACCAAAATGAAGTAGAAAATGTTGCGGAAGAAGCCACCAATGATGTTCTAGATGATGTTGAACATGTATTAGTTGATATTATTGAGGATATTTAAGTTATGCTTGCAAACAAAGCTCATTTTTGAGATCTATTAATCATTTTTACTCGTAATGTTTAGAATTTGATATTTTATGAGAAGAATCCTTATTTTTTGCAAAAAACATGTGATTACTATTACTTTTTGACATAAAATTCAATAAAAATGCCATTTTCTTAAGTTTTTTTGTTAAGATTTTCCCAAAAATTAGTTTATTTAACATGTTTTTTTTAACAAAAAGTCTCTAAAAGTGTATTTTTTGAATTCTATTTGTATTGTAAATTTGTATTTTTTTGTCATATCGTTCAAAATATTGGTTTTTTAGCGACAATTATTTGATGTGATTGAAAAATTAATTAGTAATACATAAACTTGTAGAAAATATAAAATTTATAATATTGACCCTTTTTTCATTTTTTATCTATGTGAAAAAGTGAAGATATCATTACAAATTTTTATTTAAAAAAAAAAACTTCTTTTTAAAACACAAGTACATAAATGCACTTAAAAATAAACATCTCACGGAAGAAGAAGACATTAGAAAATGTATAGTGTCAAAATCAATCCTCTAAAAAAACGTTGGTGATGACACACCACTACTATTCAAAATCGACATAAAAAGCATCACAGAAAAGAAAATTAAAAAAATAAAAAAAAATTAAAGTGCTAAAAACATGCTCAAAAAAAAAATTTGATTCTACATCACCACTTTTCAAAATCGTGTGTTTTTCTTGCGGCACATCAAAATAAGGTATTTAACAGAAGCACTTTCTATTTCATTGGTAATGTGTTGTTACAAGCGTTGGTCTTCGGTGAATTCTCTAGTATAAACTCAGAAGTATACACAACGTTAAGGAGGGATATTCTAGCAAGTGCAAGAGCTCGGTCTTGGGTATCAAAGGTGTAGATAGAATTTCAAGGAGGAATTTCTTAGAGGCCGAAAGGAAAATAATACAATCACATTATTTGTGGTGCTAGAATAGGGACCGAGTCTCCCTAGTGTTGGTGTAGTGTAGTGAAAAAAAGGAAGATCAACATAAGGAGCCTAGAAGAGAAAGTGACAAGGATGTTGGAGGCATACTAGTGTCAAGGGTCTTTGTCACGGTCTTGGTACTCGTCAATTGAAGGACTATAAGAAGCATTACTATCAGTTTTTCCTCTCCAAGAGGGAGAGGTTTTGGCCTTGGCTTGAAATCCTAAACATTGTGTCTCTTGTGCATTTGACAATTGAGTTGATGAAGAACATGATAATCTAATGAAGATGAATATATAAGGGAAAGAAATAATAAAAAAATCAGTTATATATCAAGAAGTCAAATTTTAATAAACCTCATCTTCAACATGGTATCGCAGCTAAGGTATGATAAGAAAGCAAGTTTCAAAACAGCTGCCAAGGTCTGCTCAGAAGGGAGACAAGGATCATTTTTCTAAAATGACCAAATTCAGCAAATGATCTACATTGATATGAAGAAGGATCTATAGTGAAGAGGTCAAACCCTAGATCTAGAAGGAAGATCGTTCTTTAAGAAGTAGTCTACAAGGAAGTTGGTGAAACCATCTCAAGAAGACCAAAGACCTTACTCAAAGGACTTATACATCAAAGTCCCTTCTAGAGGAAAAGCAAGACAAAGAAGGTGATCTTAATCTCCAAAAGATATTTGGTGTTGAATCCAAATCAACACTGTTGGAGACTTTATCAAATCGTCATTTTGTTGAAGTCATCATTAAGCCATCCTTGATCATCATCATCAAGGATCCAAGGTGATCTACCGCTTTACACCACTCTTGAAGAAGTCTATCTAAGAAGGAGCTCCTGCTACTATCTACATCATCATCAACAAGGAAGTTTGTAGAAGAAGAAAAGCATCCACTTCAAGTAAGTATCTTTGTGACTTCATCTAAATCTGTCAAAATGTCATTTTGCAAAGAAAGCAACAAATTGGTTGGGGTTTCAAACTTTCTTGCATGGAAGAAAAGGACAAATCTAAATCTTATTGAAAATGAAGTCATGGACCATATCAAAGGGTCATCAACTCTACCTTCAAAAGAAGATACTCAATCTCATGCCAAATACATGATGGGGGAAGTGAGAGCCCAAAGGATTCTTATAGAATATATAAAAGACTCTCATCCCATATGTATCAAAACTAGAAACTTCAAAAGAAATATATGACAAATTGGTGGAGCTGTTATCAGTGAGTACTGCAGGATAAGTAATATCTCTAAGACAAGAATTGGGAGAAATACGAGATCAATCCTAGGAATTGGGAGGAGTAATGTCTGATAGAGAAATGACTACAGTGGTACTGAATTCTCTATTGGAGGGATGGGGAAATTTCACTTCGAGTATCTATGGGAAGAAATAAGCTACACCATTCCAAGATCTATGGTCTCTATGTAAGATAGAGGAAACCAGGTTGAAAGCAAAAATTGATATAGGATAAAATGAAGAGAATCAAGCCTATGATGGCATGTCAAGAAGAAAGGGAAAAGTTGGTAAATTTGGTCCTCAGAAGAAAAGGAGAAACATGGATAAGATACAATGCTATGGATGTAATGAACTTGGGAACGATAAGAAAGATTTTCCCAAACCTAATTAGGACAAGAGGAAAAAGGAAGAAGCCCATATCACCAGATAAATATAAGAACCAGATTCAAAGAAACCTAAGAAAGAAGAAGTGAAAGATTTCTACTATGATTGAGATCATCTTCCTCTTTAAAAGGTATCTATCAGTTGTAAAATAAAATGTTAGGAAGAATTGTATGTTATATAGATACATCACTTTAGAATTGGCATCATGACGGAGGCATCAAAGGAGGAGAACTCGTCATAGGAGAATCTATGTACGTGACAACAATGATATGAAATAAGTAGCTCTTGGGAACCTCACTGAAAATAACATTTATAGAGGGTAGTCATCTAAATCAAGGTTCATTATTCATTAATAAATATGGAAACAAATGCTGAAAATTTTCTAATGGAGTCCTCTTTGGATTCATTGGTTAGAAATAAAGCAAAAGATTTCATCAAGAATTCTATCTTGAAGAATTATGAGATTAGGATATGATGAGATATTGATGAAGCAGATCAACGGAATACAAACTTTCATTCTAAGGAAAAAATACTGCAGGATGACTCAAAAGGAAAAGAGATGAGGTACATGTATATTTATGCTTACACTGGATGTTATGAAGTCATTTCATATGGTTGCAGGTAGTATACTTCTATCTTTAGAAGTATGATAAAAGGAAAATAGAATCTCCTTCGATGCAAAGGTTTCCAAAAGGCATGATCCACACGTGATGAAATCAACATAATATGTCATCATATGGAATATGAGGTGGTTGTACACAATCAAGGAATTGCATACTGAAGCTCATGGGAATGAAATAAAATTGTGTGGATCGTGAGAAATGAAACCATGTTAAGAGGCAGTCAACATCCAAGGAAACCAAGAAGACTTGACTAGGAAATCTCCTGGGAAGATATGTAATCTCTGATAGAAGCCTGGAAAAGATGAAGACCCTTGAAAATGCATATTTTTAGGAGATGTGTCAATCTGTATGAAGGATGTTGATGCCCACAAGAAGATGTCATGATATAAGATCATCACTGAGGTAAATTTTTTATTTAAGTGTTCATATTTATAATTGAATAATATCTGGGTGAGCTTATGAAGGGATGCCGGCTGGAAGTTATATATGTATTCCACAAGATGATAGCCATATGGCAGGATGGAACATCCTTGGAAGAAATATGGTCCAAAGGAAAGCACCATGACATGAAACTATACCATATGAGAAGATTGATGAACCACTTTCAGACATAATGAAGACATGGCTCATGGACGAAAGTGATGGATGATCTGTGCCCTATGAAGAGATCCCAAAGATTAAGAATCCTGAACAATGGAGAAATTTATGACATCGAAGAAAGGATTTCTTCATGAGCAACTGGGTGTTTCATCATTACTGCTGTAGGTCCCTGTTTAAGAGGGAGCCTGGTAATAAGTTTCTTACTTGGAAGAAAATTGGTAATTACTAAGACGAGAGGGAGCTTAGGTACATTCCTTGTATAGGAATGAGTACATTGGAATATGTCATTCCTAAATTAAAAGGAAGTGACAGATGTGGTTCTCTAATTCATGTATCATGCACTAAACTAGGACTAACCGCTATAAGGCTTAGTGAAGGCCATTATGAGAAAATGGATAGAAAATTTGTTCTGGTCTTCACCTGGGAAGACAGAATGGAGGATTGGGTAATCATCTGGAATCCGATAGTCTTTGAGGATGTATTAGGGGATCCAAGATAAGAGTAGTTGTGGAAGGAACAATGTTTTTTGAGGACTGGGAATCCAAGATAAGAATAGTCTTGGACATACCCTGAGTGAAACCGGGTGGGGTATGATCCAAGAGAGACAATGATGAAGGTGTCTATTCATCATTAGTCTCGTCAACATTGGAGCTCAAAGATCTCGTGGAGAGATGTAGTTGTTAGTCAAGGCCTTGCACTATGACAATGCAGGTTGATATAATGCTATACATATGGGATTACCAATTCGATTCTTCAGATTGAGAGTGACCATGTACTATTATGAATACCTCCCTAGTTAAGAGGGAGTGTTGGAAAGTGTAACTAGGTTCGGTCTTCATAATGAATTGTAATTATGAATTTATGTAATGAAGAGAAAAAGATAATAAAATGTATTTTGTAATACTTGCCTCATGGGTTTCATGGGCACAAAGTTTTTATTATAGGTCAAAGTATTATTCTTGATGTGTTTAAGAGTTTTTCATCTTGTCATAAATATAATTTAGAGTCATGTATATGAAGTGATGTTACACTTGTAAAGGAAAAATTATTGATGTAAAAGTACACTCCAAACCCCTGTCACTATGCTCCACAAAGTCGACTCAATATATGTTGGAGTTATCCCTTGAACAATTCGGCCTACCATCAAGATGTGTAATATTCCGAATAGGAAATAGACAGCAAAACACAACAATACAAGCATACAACTATATAGGGAAAATGCCGGAAATAGAATATAAAGCAAGTACACATAAAATGCCAGGAATGCTAAGCCATTTTATTAATCTGAGAACATATATGGGTACAATGGATAATCAGAATAAGTGCACCTATCCTTGCACAAGGCAAGTGAAGAACCCTCTCAGAAACAGGAAATGGCTGCTATAGAGACTGCGTCCCAGCTACTGGAAGAAACTGCCGTAAACTGCTGCTGCTGCAATGAACTGGAACTAGGGGCTGATCCCCTCGCCGGAATGAGCTGAAAATCTGTAAATAGCCTGTACTCTCTGCTCCAGACAAAACCCAGAAACCATGAACAAAATGGACCACCTCCGAAAATCACCCCAGAAGCCCTCCTCAAGAAAAACGCTGTCCCTCCAGGCCCAGCGCAGATGCCAAAAGAATATGCTGAGAAAGAGCCACAAATCCCTCCGGAAACTCTCCAACTGATAGAGACTAAACCTCCACACTGAAATACACTGGATCTCCCACAGAAATCCCCACAACTGAACAACTCTAACTCAAACTGCGTCCTCCCTCCAGAGACTGCGCAGTCACCCAATGAAGCTCAGCTCCTCAGCAAAACACCCGACCAAATCACCTGCTAAAGACTGAAGAAATACCTTGCCCGAGCAGGCACTCGAAGTCCCCCGGGGCCAAGGGTGAGATCTCCGACCGGAGACACTCAGTCGCACTAAACAGTGCTGCAGACCGACTAAACAGCTAGCGTGCTCAAGTAGACAGAAGTCTAGCTCAAAATATCATCAACATCAATAATGCCCCAAATGAGGAGGCTCCTCCCCCTTTTATAGCATTGGTTTCCCTCCAAAACCAACGTCCTCTCTCTCATTGGCTCCTCCACGTGGTGTGTGGCCCCCCTTGGCTCCCCCCTTAAGTTACAACGTTGCATCTACTAGGGAAACACTTTATTTTATTTAAGTGAGTTAGACCCATTTTCTCACTTTTATTTATTAATAAACTATAGTCGGCAAAACTATACAAAAATCAAATATTCAAATTAGCGGTGCTAATTAGGAATATTACAGTCTCCCCCGGCAAAACGTTGCTTGTCCTTAAGCAACTGAAGTGATGGATGCTGCAATGTCTCCTCGCTCTCCCAAGTGGCATCCTCATCCGGCAAAAATTGCTTGTCCTCAAGCAACGCTTGAACAAGCCTACTCTCTAGCTGATGCTCCCTACCGATACTGCAAAATGTGCCTGGGTCCCACTGAAACCTCTTTGACCTATGCATCACCCTATGCATCACCCTGATACGAAGGGATATCTCAATGCCAGGATCCCAAAGTGACCTCTCACAGTACCAGCCAACCAATAATCCTCCCAGATCCCATCGCCACCGTGGCCAATAATCGCACAAGTCCCACGGCTCAGACGGTGCACTACCCTGCAAAATCTTCTCATTCTCCCAAGTGGCATTCCCATCCGGCAAAAATTGCTTGTCCTCAAGCAACGCTGGAACAAGCCTACTCTCTCGCTGATGCTCCCCACCGATACTGCAAAATGTGCCTGGGTCCCACTGAAACCTCTCTGTCTCCTGCATCACTCTGATACGAAGGGATATCTCAATGCCAGGATCCCAAAGTGACCTCTCACAGTACCAGCCAACCAATAATCCTCCCGGATCCCATCGCCACCGTGGCCAATAATCGCACAAGTCCCACGGCTCGGACTGTGCACTGCCTCTGGCTATGACCAATGCTCTAAGAGGTGAAGACCACCAACAAGCATCAATGCTCTTGGGCTCCTGCTGCGCTGTACCTGTAGCTGCATATGCTACCCCTCCAACTGCATACCAACTCATCACCTCTCTCCAATCCAAGTCGTGACTCAATCCCATGCTGATCCTGCTCTCCTGAAATCGGGATGGAGTGCTGAAGAAATGATGTCCTGTGCCGCCCTGCCAGCTGGAATCTATAACCTCTATTATGTCCAAGGGCCCCTGCTCGACTGTGCTCCCTACGAAGAATACCGTACCATCTAGAGGGTACCAACTCATGATCTCCCGCCAGTCCATCCTAGAAGAAGAATCCGATGTAGCAATAACAACGGCATATGGAACACGCCTGAAGTGTTGCCGCCAACCCGTAATCAACTCCCACTGCTCTGCCCTGTTTGCCAATGAGAGCTGCCTGTAGAAGGAAACCCCTCTCTCTATAATGGGCCAAAGTGGGCAAGATATGCTGCAAGCTCCATCGATGTACTCCTGGAGAGTACTACTCACTGAAAGTACTGCAGCTCGACTGACTGTATGTACATCTATCTGTATCTCATCAATGTGTCGGCCAAAAGATGAATGCTCCACCATATCCAATAGCTCCTGCTGTCTACTAGCCCCCTGCATAACAATCCCATCAACCTCCAACATCTCTAGAGGATATGGATCTGCAACTGTCGTCATTGTACTCAGTGTCAATGCATCTGACTGCTCCTCCTCAATGGCTGACCCCGCGGTTAGCCGCATATCCATCACCGACTCGATGTGAGCCTCCATCTGGCTCTCCCTCAAAGGACCATCATGCATGATGTGCATAGCATCCTCCTCTACTGACACAGGCTCCATCACATATAGCTCCGACTGGATCGTCACAAGTGTCTCATTGCCTAGGGCATCTCCCATAGAGTCCCCTGATTGCTCACCCTGTATACTGGAATGCAACTCTGGTCTACTGTCTCCATCTCTGTGTGACTGCTCTCGCTCCCCAGAAGCGACCTCAATCGATCCTATGGACTCATATGAAGAAGAGTCCTCACTCTGGCATACAGGAGAAAGGCCCTCCTGTTCTACCTCCACCACCTCATCTGCAGTGAATATGCCATCCACCCTCTTGATGAAGTGTCGATACAATGTCTGGAGTCTAGACGCATGCTGGAATGCTATCTCTACTGAACCCAGTATCCTCTGCTCATGCATGATCTCAACATGCCCCGAGGGAAGAATGATGCATGTCTCCCTCATGACCTGCTCCCCGGGTGTAGGCTCAGCGATGACCGATGTGCCACCCCTGTAGAGGATCATATCATCCCTCGACCTGTGGCTGTCAACTAGTAAACCAACCCAGTGCCACTGCTGAGAGGTCTCTCGCCTAGTGTGCTGAGTGCCATCCAAACATCTTGGGTGTGCCTCGCATGCCCCGCTGCTCATGCCCAAAGTGCCAAAGGACAACAATAAAATCGGCTGTGCCTGTGAGTGATGTAGAAGAGGGTCGGATGCATGAGTCCCCCACGAGATGCTGTCAAGTATCGCTCATCTCGTTCCCCTCATCGATCCTGGGTGAAATACTCCCAACGGTAAGCCTGGTGTCCCTATCCGTGAGCCTCCCTGGGTGCAATACGCTAAAACCATGCTGTGCAGCACCATATGCCCTCGCATACCATCGGTCATCCATGTACTCCTCGGCATGCCACTGCACACTGAGGCATACCCCTGTGTGCTGCTGGATACCCCAAGCTACTGTTGTACCACCCTGTACTGTCTCGTGCCCTGACTGTGTCCAGGCATCGGTCACTCTCCGCGTGCTATCAATGTGATGTAGGGCACTCCTACTCCACAATGCAGTCCCACACACTACGGTACACCACCATGCAACTCCATGTCCACCGGCAATCCACTGCTCAATGATAGAGGCTCCCACACATCCCTGAATGTGATGACCTAGAGCTGTGCCTCTACATGTCGGACTACCACCAATCGGTAACATCGCCTCCACCGTCGCATCGCTATACCCGCCGACGAATGGATCATCACTCCAAAACCTCCTCGAGGGGTCTGAGAAGTGAATCTCCCTATGTGTCAGTAGTGTTACCACTACTGCTCGGCTCTGCTGCGTCCTCTGTGCCCCACACAAAGGTGAAGAATCCTTGGCCCCATACAAGGCGCCATCTGGTGGCCTGCCAATGTCACCTCCTTCGACAAGCTCCTGCCAAGGTATGTTGACCACCCCGGGATCCCGTATATGGGTGTCATACCAAGACAACCTAGGGTGTCTGCTCATAAACTGGTTGGCCACTGACGCTGACCGACACTCCCCTAGCGAATACGCATGCTCTGCTACTACGCCAACTGTATCTTCCAAGACATAGTCAACTGACCTGCCTGGGAAATGATAGGTGATCCCACCTGGATCCCAATGCCAATCTGGGGTCCCTGTATGCCCAACACCTAGGAACTCTTGCTGAACTACACCTGGGTCCACCACTATCTCCAAAACCCACTCCACCGGGTACCAACTCAAAATCTCTCGCCATCCAACCTCAACATGCGGATGCCGTATCCTGTGCAACTCTGATCGTCTCATACCGTTATCCAAGTCAACATATGAGATCTGACTAGGTGGCTCCGTCTCACTCTCTCCAATGGGAAGAGGTGACCCAACAATGCTGCTAGTCCCGTCCATGCATACCTGAAGGGGAATGATCTGACGCTGCAATGTGCCCCCTAGTTGTACCATCAGGGAATCCAGTCGTTCCCCAATGCAGGCCAACTTGGTAGCTGACTTAGCACAAGCCACTCTCATGCTCTCCAGCTCCATGTCCTGCAACAAAATGGCCTCCCGAACTGATGTGGCCTTCCCTTTCAAAATTCGAAGGTCTTCCCGAAGCCGATGATACCGCTGCCTGCGACCATCATCCGATACCTCTGTATCTCCTAGTGCCTCATCGAAGGTGGATACATCTCCTGACACTGCACCCATCTGTGTGCTGCTACCACCCGAAGACTCGGACGCGACTCCGGTCATCACCTCAATGGATGGCTCTACTGGGGTAGGCTCTACCTTCTCCACTACCACATCAACCGACACGGCCAAGGAGGTCTCCAATGAGAGTGAATCCTGTGTCACACTAGGTGTAACCTCGGACTCCCTGCAATCCTGTGTGCCCTCCTCCCCCAAGTGCGAGGTAACCATTTTAATGGTTTTCCTCTCCGGTACTCGGTCAAGCTGGAAAGAGGTATCCAACTTCTCCACCCAAGCTTCCTCTGAGCGCCTGGATGACCCGTCAAATGTCGGTAGATGGAATCTACCCACTGCGCGCTGCAAGCCCCCATCATGTGAGTGCCTATCCCCGCTGTGAAAGTTGCGGGGTCTGCTATCCTGCTGGAGCTGAACAAAATCTCTAAATGAGATAAGATCTCTGATCGTCGGCCCGCGTGCCAGGTACTCTGCGATGTAGGCGTCCATCTCGCCAGGGTCAACCTCCGGCTCCCGCTGTGCTTCTGCCCCTGTGTCCTCTGCTAGGAAAGTGGGCATAGTGGATCGCGTGGGTGCATGCGATGCCATGATGGGGATAGCCCCATGCTCTGGCATTTGGTGGGATGTGCCCGATCCCTCGCCGATCTGAAAACCCCTTGGGGTTTCCCACTGCCTAACCTCCAATGCAGTGAGTCTCTGTGACACATCCTGCATGTGTTGGAGGAGCGTATCTCTAAATCTCCTCGCATCATCATCACCTGCCATTGGCACTTTCTGCTATGTGCCTACAGGCTCCTCAGAAACTGCACGGCTGCTGCAAAACCATACTACTACTTGACTTCGACCTTGTAAGCCCCTTGGGGTTTCCCGCTGCCTAACCTCTAGCGCAGTGAGTCTCTGTGACACATCCTGCATGTGTTGGAGGAGCGCCTCTCTAAATCTCCTCTCATCATCATCACTTGCCATCGGCTCTTTCTGCTATGTGTCTATAGGCTCCCCATGAAATGGCACTGCTGCTCCAAAACCATACTACTACTTGACTTCGACCTCCGATTTACCCACTGGAAACTGCTCAGAAAATTCTAGGAATTTGGGAAGGTGATCCTTGCCCAAAACCCAGAAAAACCCAGAAATGGTTTCTTCGAATTCCAACCTTCAAAATTTGACCCTTTATATTTTGGCCCTTTTTTCAATTTCGTTTTTGGTACTGCAACTGCTATTGCTCTCCAAGGTTCCAGCAAACCTCTGTATGATCTCTTTCCCAATGTCATAGACCACAGGATGAGCCAGAATTATGCTCTGATACCACTGTAATATTCCGAATAGGAAATAGACAACAATACACAGCAATACAAGAATACAACTATATAGGGAAAATGCCGGAAATAGAATATAAAGCAAGTACACATAAAATGCCAGGAATGCTAAGCCATTTTATTAATCCGAGAACATATATGGGTACAATGGATAATCAGAATAAGTGCACCTATCCTTGCACAAGGCAAGTGAAGAACCCTCTCAGAAACAGGAAATGGCTGCTATAGAGACTGCATCCCAGCTGCTGGAAGAAACTGCCGTAAACTGCTGCTGCTGCAATGAACTGGAACTAGGGGCTGATCCCCTCGCCGGAATGAGCTGAAAATATGTAAATAGCCTGTGCTCTCTGCTCCGGACAAAACCCAGAAACCATGAACAAAATGGACCACCTCCGAAAATCACGCCAGAAGCCCTCCTCAAGAAAAACGCTGTCCCTCCTGGCCCAACGCAAATGCCAAAAGAAATATGCTGAGAAAGAGCCACAAATCCCTCCGGAAACTCTCCAACTAATAGAGACTAAACCTCCACGCTGAAATACACTGAATCTCCCACAGAATTCCCCACAACTGAACAACTCTAACTCAAACTGCGTCCTCCCTCCAGAGACTGCGCAGTCACCCAATGAAGCTCAGCTCCTCAGCAAAACACCCGACCAAATCACCTGCTAAAGACTGAAGAAATACCTTGCCCGAGCAGGCACTCGAAGTCCCCCGGGGCCAAGGGTGAGATCTCCGACCGGAGACACTCAGTCGCACTAAACAGTGCTGCAGACCGACTAAACAACCAGCGTGCTCAAGTAGACAGAAGTCTAGCTCAAAATATCATCAACATCAATAATGCCCCAAATGAGGAGGCTCCTCCCCCTTTTATAGCATTGGTTTCCCTCCAAAACCAACGTCCTCTCTCTCATTGGCTCCTCCACGTGGTGTGTGGTCCCCCCTTGGCTCCCCCCTTAAGTTACAACGTTGCATCTACTAGGGAAACACTTTATTTTATTTAAGTGAGTTAGACCCCTTTTCTCACTTTTATTTATTAATAAACTATAGTCGGCAAAACTATACAAAAATCGAATATTCCAATTAGCGGTGCTAATTAGGAATATTACAAGATGATCATGTCGGCCTAAAATTAGTGAGACAATCCCTATATAACAGTGGACTGTGACCTCAATTCACCACCAAGAATTCAGACAAGGGTATGCAATCAAGTGCGAGGTTAAGGTCTGATTTTTGGTGCAAAGGAAAGTGGAAATTCAACGAAGGTTAAATGAAGCATTGCGAAAGAATAAATGCTCTCATTTTGGGTCTAAGTATGTAATAAAAGTGTGGATTACAGTGCATAAAAGTGGAGGCATATACCATAGATTCAAGGAAGGCTACAAAGGTATGCGAAGGAACGGTCAACGAGCGTAAAAGAAGACTGCTATCAGTGATAAGACAATCCTCGATCTTGGATGAAATCTCCAGTATAAATTTAGAAGTACACACAATGTTAAGGAGGGATATTCCGGCAAGTGTAGGAGATCAGTCTTGGGTATTAAAGGTGCAGATAGAAGGTAGAGGAGGAATTTATTGGAGGCCGAAAGGAAAAGGATAGAAGCACATTATTTGGGCTACTGGAATAGGGACCGAGTCTCCTAGTGTTGGTGTAGTGCAGTGCAGAAAAGGAAGATCAACATAAGGAGCCTAGAAAAGCAAGTGAAAAGGGTGTTGGAGGCATACTAGTGTCAAGGGTCTTTGTCATGGTCTTGGTACTCGTCAATTGAAGGAAAATAAGAAGAATACTATCGGGGTTTCCTGTCTAAGAGGGAGAGGTTTTGGCCCTGGATTTAAAGCCTAAACATTGTGTCTCTTGTGCATTTGATAATTGACTTGATGAAGAACATAATAATATAACGATGATAAGATATAAGTGAAAGAAGCATACAAAAATTACAAGTAATTATCAAGAAGAGAAATTTTAATAAAATCCCTAATTTCTCAACACAAGATGTCTTTAATCAGTTGTCTCAAGAAATGTATTCAATAGGTTCCTCCAAGTCTACACCACACAAGTCTTTTTTCAACAACTCCTCTTGGTCAGGTTCAACAAGTCTTCAAGAGGTCTTCAAAAAATTGCTCTAGGATCTCTTCCAAATATTCTTTTGAAGTTGCCTAAGGTTTGAAATAAACACTGCTTCAAAATACCTTCTAATTTTCTCTATACTATCCTTGAACACCTTTCAAAGTATTGTTCAAGACTCCACCACTTCAAGCCTTTTTTACTTAGTTCTTTTATAGGTGATAGATCTTAGTTTAAAAAATTCTATGGACCTTCCACCATGGTCCAAGCTTGTCAAAATTTCTCCAATAGTCAACCCACAAAAGGTTAACCACAATCCTTAAGGTTTTGAACCAAGTTTGCTGTCCGAAGCACTGAGGTATCACTGCAATCCGAACTACAGAATAATAATACAACCAAGCTTAAAGAAGTCTTGAGTCTTTGATGTATTAATGATATATCTCCATAGTTGTATATCTCACAGTTGTTACCACTACAAATATACCCATAGAAAAAGGGGTCCGAACTGTTCTTGACACCACAAGTCCGAAGTGATATTGCTAGAAACAAGTTTGGGGTTAAGTTTTCAATGCAGATAACACGCTGCAAATATGAGGATCATCCACTGTGTATGTCTGAGCTTCTGAAATGAGTTGACATTAGATACAAGCTTCAATCTCCAGGTGACTCTCCACGTGTCATAGGCTATTTCCGAGGCTACAAAACACAGATTTGAGCCTAGGCTATTTTTGAGGCTACAAAACACAGATTTGAGCCTTTCTTTCAACAGTCATTGTCACAAATTTTTAATCCAAATAATAATCCTTCAAACCCTCTTCTTGGTGTCCTTAAATTTGCTTACTATTTTTTTTCTTTCACTTTGAAATCCTTCACCGAAATTGATGATAAAAATGAAGTGGCTCAATTTTATATTTATACTAGATTGTCCTTAAAGAAAATACTTGACTATTGGGAGGAAGGGGCTGACATGAGGAACTAAGCTTAGGTCGGCTAGGGTAGAAAATATATTATATTATCTTAAAAATTCAATTTCTCCCAATCTAGAAGGAGTTAGAGGGTGAGTGATAGCTCATTAGAAAGGGAAAGTTGTCTTCTATAGACCTATATCAACTCCATCCTTAAATAGGGTCATTTTACCAACAATAAAATATTTTTGTTAGGTTTTCATTATTATTTTATTTATGGCAGCCATTAGGATTTTATATTTATGTTTTAGGCATTCAATGTTTAGGCTCCTTTATATAATTAGGCCATCAAGATGATTAGTATTAGGGATTCTTTAAAGGAATCATGGAAATCAACAAGACTAGGGTGCCTTTTCAATATGTCTTCAATATGTCTTGATTTAGGGATTCTTCATCAATGATCTAAGACTATCCATTGTTTCATGGACATTAGGGAAAGGCTTTCTTCCTTGGCATTAGGTCATGATAAGTATTATGAATTGCGTCAATGTGTTAGGGCTAAGGAATATTCTAGAGTATTATGGGAATTTAAATAATGCATCAAAAATCTAGGGATAAATGTGCTTAGGGTTTTGTCATGTAGTTAGGGCACCATCACGAAAGAGTTTAAGGCATGTATCACAAAAATAATTTCCATCTCCAAAAATGCCATATCGACATCAATGACCACCTTGAATAACAGTATCCCCCTTTGTCATTGATGGAAATATTCTTTCCCTTCCAACAATTTCTCCCCCTTTCAAATCAATGGTAAATGGGGTGCCCAAGTACTCTCCCTATCATATTTCTCCATCGTATTTTCTTCATCGATGATAGTTATTCATGATAGATATGTTTCTTTCCCTGTCACAATGCTCTTATTTAATGTACTTTCTCCCCCTAAGCCTCTGCATGCCTTCATGGAAATGGATGAGGTAGATGATCAACCAAAACCCCTACCTGCATAAGCTCCTCTTGCTCTTATTCTTTGCTCAAGATAAGAAAGATTGCTGCCTTGGAAGGCATATTCAAAAATCATAATTTTCTTTAATGAAATTATTCCCGAGAGATGATCTATCAAGATTTTCCATGTGTGACTCATCAAGGGTTTCATAGGGCTCTTTCACGGATAGCTTATGCAAGAATGGTCAAGAATCACCAACTCCCCCTAAAAATATGCATGGTCTCCTTTTTGGCAGAATTACATCATAAAAACTTGGAATATCATCTCTGCTAAAGATGCATGTATCAAATCAACAACATGTGTTGTTGGCTTGAGTGTTCAAGAGACTTTTAGATCCAATTTGATTGTAACTTTCTTTTCTGGCTTGGTAGTCATGGTTTTAACTTGTTTAGGGACCCAATTCAAGTTACAATTACGAGCCATATGTCCAATTTTATGACATTTGAAGCACTACATCTTGTTAATGAATGAGGAATCATGAATTCTTCTTGAAAATTTTCTTCTAGGGATATGATGGGGACCATTATATTTGTCCTTGTGGTATGCCCTACAACCCTTTTCCATATGCCCAAAATTTGTACAAGAATATCAATAACCAAAAAATATAATTTGGTACCTAGGAGATGGAGATTGTCTTGATGTACTTCTGAAGTCTTTTTTTATTGGGATTCTTTGATGATATCCATTTCCTCTTGCATCCTTGATACCTTTTGCAAAGTATTGCCTTGATTTACTTCTAAGGTAATTTTTCCTTAAAATCCTTTAGTCAAATTTATTGTCTCTTGCATTCTTGACACCAACTGTAGATATTCCTAGGGTATGGTTTATTCCAATGTGTTCTTGAATTTCCTCCTTGCCTTTCTTGGAACTGGGAGCATCAATATTTCTACAAGCTTCTCCACATTCTTGTTTTTTGAAGCATTAGGGTTTGCATCATTTATATTTGAGGTTTCACCTGCATAACCATGACCTGATTTATCGAGGAGAGGTATTTGATGACTTAGGATATCATTTAGGGTTTGAGAGACATTTAGACTCTTTTTCAAATGATAAACTCATTTTCTTAGGATATCAATTTCTTCTTTCATCATCTTGCACTCTTCATCCTTCTTTTCTAGATGGTTCTCCGTTTCTTCCTTCATTCTTGGTGATTCACATGATTGGCCCTTAGCTGAGGTGATATCTGATTTTAATTTGAAGATCTATTCTTCTCTTTCTTCAAGTTGGCATACCATGGCCTTTATTTCCTTTTCTGCTTCATCGATTTTTCCTTCCAGGAGGACCAAAGCTTCCATCACTTTTTCAGTTCCTTAGGCTTGTTTCTTTGCTCCTTCTAGTTGAGATTCGAGAGAGGAGACCTCTTCCTCGTATTGACAATTTTTTGCTTCAAGTTTGTTCAAATCCTCGTATCTTTGTTCAAGATGGCTTGATAAAGTTTCTTACCTCTTATTTTCTTTATCCAATTTATTTGTCATGGATATGACTTCTTCACGATGCATTTTCTTGTTTTGATGAAATTCATCCTTTAGCTTGGTGAGTTCCTTATCTCTTTCTTGTACTTGAAGCTTGAATAGGTCAACTTATTTCCTTGTCTTGTCAAGGTCACAGACACCATCTTGTGATTTCTTCTTAAGCTCTTCATTTTCCTTTTCCTTTTTCAAACTGCTTTTCTCTTCTAGGGAAGCTATAAGTTTTTCCATGATATCTTCTTTGAGATCTTCTTAATTTTCTAGATCATTATTGGTATTGATGTATTCACTCTTGTTCTCAGCTTCCTTAATGGGATCTATATTTCCTTGTAGTTTTTCATCATCTTCATGAATAGAGGTCACGGTCAACCTTTTGAGTGAATATCTTGAAGTTTGTCCCACATATCTTTTTCCGATGAACATTTCTCCACTTTTGCCTTTATAGGATCTGGTAGCCCACTCAATATTTCCTTCATCGGTCTTGCATTATATTCATTGTATCCTTATTCCACCGTGCTTTCAGTAATCAATGTTTCACATACTTGAAACCCTTGAGATATTAAGAAATTATTCATTCTTTCCTTCCATATATCGAAGTTTCCATTGAACAATGGAGCTTTCCCAATTTGATTATCTTCAGTTTTCACGGTTGAGGAAGAGACATATTTAGAAGTATCAGAGGCTTTCTTCCTTGGATTTTCCATTTGTGTTCTGAGGATCGACCTTCAAGCTGTTAGGCTTTGAGTGAAGGTACTGGATCTGATACCAATTGTTAGAAATACTGAGAGGGGGATGAATTGGTATTTCTTTTCAATTTTTATTTTTACCAGTTAAGATCACCTATATTTAGAACAAAAAATGAACAATATAGAATAAATGATTTTATTAATCAAATAATGAGGAATTAAATCCTCTTCTTTACAATGAATCGAGTACAATAGTAGTTTAGGTCTCCAAACCTAGATGAATACACTAATCTTCAATCTCCCAGGCTCCAACTTGTAGTTTTCCAAGCAACAACTTGGAATTCACGAGGCTTCAACGTCTAGGGCTCCAACCCTATCTTCTCAAGGCACCAACCTTATCACTTTGAGGCTCCAACCTCTAGGGCTCCAACCCTATCATTGGTATAGGCACCAACCTAGTCTTCTAGAGGATTCCTATCCTTTAGGGCTCCAAACCTCAGCTTTAATTTGTCAGGATAAGTTTAGTAGTTCTTCACGGCTCCTAATAACATCTGCAATGAGGCTTGTTAATCTCTTGGCCAACATTGCCTTCCATAACTCACTTCATCGATGAAAACCTTGTATTCTTTATAAGGTATCTCCACAACTCTTGTTGGTACCAAAATATAATCTTCAAGGTCACCTCATGATGGCTTCAATGCATCATGATCTCCAAGGGTGTCTCCAAGACTTCAATTAATACTTGGTAATGCCACAAGATGTATTCAGTCAGTTGTCCCAAGAGATGTATTAAATAGGTTGCTCCAAGTCTACAACACAGAATTATTTTTTCAACAACTCCTCTTAGTCATGTTTAACAAGTCTTCAAGGGGTCTTCAAAAAATTGCTCTAGGATGTCTTCCAAATATGCTTTTGAAGCTACCTCAGGTTTGCAATAAACACTGCTTCAAACTTCCCTCTAATTTTATATATACTATCCTTCAACACCTTTAAAAGTATTGTTCAAGCCTCCACCACTTTAAGACTTACTTATTGAGTTCTTTTATAGGTGAAATATCTCAGTTTAAAATTTAAATGGTCCTTCCACCATGATCCAAGCTTGTCACACTTTCTCCAACAATGAAGCCACAAAATGTTTACCACAATCCTTAAGTATTCAACTGAGTTTGCTGTCCGAAGCACTATGGTATCATTGCAATCCGAATTGCAGTGTAATAATACAACCGAGCTTAAATATGTGTTGAGTCTTTGATGTATTAATGATATGTCTCCATAGGTGTTACCACTGCAAATGTACCCACAAAAAAGGGGTTTGAAATTTTCTTGACACCACATGTCTGAAGTGATATTGCTAGCAACAGGTTCGGGGTTAAGTTTTCAATGCATAGAAAATGCTGCAGATATGAGGATCATCCACTGTGTATGCCTGAGCTTATGAAATGAATTAACATTAGATCTAAGCTTCAATATCCAGGTGACTATCCATGCATCATAGGCTATTTCTGAGGCTACAGAACACATATCCGAGCCTTTCTTTCAATGGTCCTTGTCACAAATTTTTAACCCAAATAATAATCCTTCAAAAGTCCTTAAATTTTTTTACTACATTTTTTCGTTCACTTTGAAATACTTCACCGAAATTCATGATCAAAATGAAGTGGTTCAACTTTATATTTATAGTAGTTTGTCCTTAATGAAAATACGTGACTGTTGGGTGAAGGGGTCAACATGAGGAATTGAGCTTAGGTTGGCTAGGGTAGAAAATATATTATATTATCTTAAAAATTCAATTTCTCCCAATCTAGAAGGAGTTAGAGCGTGAGTGATAGCTCAGGAGTTAGAGCATGAGTGATAGCTCATTAGAATGGGAAAATTTTCTTATACAAAACTATGTCAGTACCATCCTTAAATAGGGCCATTTTAGCACCAATAGAATTACTTTTATGAGACTGTAATTATTATTTTATTTATAGAAGCCATTATGATTTTATCTTTATGTTTTAGGAATTCAATGTTTAGGGCTCCTTCTTTATAGAATTAGGCCATCATGCTAATTAAAATTAGGGATTCTTTAAAGGCATCCTGGGTATCAACAAGAACATGGTGCCTTTCAATATGTCTTCATTTAGGGCTTCATCATCAATGATCTAAGGCTATCCATTGTTTAATGGACATTAGGGCTATGGATTCTTCATGAGGATTAGGTCATCATAAGTATTAGGACTTGCATCAATTTTTTAGGGCAAAGGCATCTTCTAGAGCATTATGGGAATTTATATTATGCATCAACAATCTAGGGCATAAATGTACTTAGGGTTTTGTCATGTAGTTAGGGCACCATCACGAAAGGGTTTAAGGCATGTATTACAAGAATATTTTCCATCTCCAACAATGCCATATTGACATCAATGAAAAAATTTACCAACATTTGGAACATGAATGTATGTGGGACACCCAAAGATTCAGAGATGGTCCACACATGGCTTCTTCCCCGTGAATTCTTCTTCCGGTGTCATATTCTCAAGGATTTTATGAGGACTTCTATTTTGTATATATAATGATGTCATCACTACTTCTCCCCATATAAAATTTGGTATATCTTGATCAAATATCATAGTTCATATACATTCTATTGTTCTATTTTTCCTTTCTGTAACTCCATTCTACATGGGATTGTAGGGAACAACGAGTTCCCTCTTAATACCTGCTTCTTTACAATATACAATCAGTTCTTTTGAAGTGTATTCTCCACCATTTTCGGATCTCAAAGTATTTATATTTCTTTCAGTTAAGGTTTCCACTTCAGATCTAAACTCCTTAGACTTTTCGAACACTTCGTCCTTTGTCTTGAGAAGGTAGAGGCATGTATTTCTAAAATGATCATCAATGAAGGTCACATAATAAATATGACCTCCAAGAAATTTTTTAGACATTAGCACACACACATCAGAATGAGTGAGGTCTAATATTTCTTTAGACCTTGTGTCACTACTTGTAAAATATTTCCTTGTATTCTTTCCCAAATCACATCCCTTACATAATCCTTCACGATATTCCTTGATGTTAGGGATTCCATTTATCATTTGATTAAGAGAGGGAATGATCTTGTAATGTATATTCCCATATATTATATTCCACAGTTCGATAGGATTGATCTCAAGGTGAACTAGGGCTTGAGGATATGGTGTTATAACTCTATATAGCCTTCCTTAATGAACTCCAATCACTTTTTCTTTGTCAATGCTTGAATCTTTTCCCCAAACCATAAATTTACCATCTACAAAGGAAATCCTATCTCCTCTATCTTCTAAACAAGAAATTGAAAGTAAATTCTTTTTCAAACATGGAACATAGAGTATATTGTTGAGGTGTATCTTTGCTCCTTTTTCCAGCTTCAATGATGTAGGTATAAGGCCATTGAATACATAACTGTTGTTGTCTCCTAGCTCCACTGCATGAGATAAAGGTCCCTTTGATAGAGTATGAAGTAGTCCACTTTATTTTTTCATATGTCCTGATTCTCCACTATCAATGATCCATGCATTGTCATAATCATGAGTACCTATAAGTGCAACAAAAAATCCTTTGCTTTTGACTTTCTTAGATAGGTTGTAGATGAATCCAACTTCCTAAAAATCTTATGATATTGAATTCAGTCTTCAAGTAACTTGTCATAGAGGGAGTAGCATTTTATTCCAAGCCAAAAAAGTGATCTCCAACGTTCTTTGACCTTATCTCTAATACCATGTTGAGATATCAATGCTAGTAGAATTTAGGGTTTATTCCTCTTTCTTGATAATTACTTGTGAATTATGTTGGATTCTTTTACTTCTTAATTCGTTTATCTTTTATCAAGCAATTACCAAATTATATGTTCATGAATATTAGAAGAAAAAGAGACACAAGATATAAATGCTCAGCTAGGGAAAAACCCTTATAAGGGGAAAACCCAGTCAAAAAATCTTCCTTCAGTAGATTCAAATCAAGATGAGACACTTATAGACTTCTTAGACATAGAAAAACACCTCCTCCAAACACCAATTCAACCCTTACCTGAAATAGATGATATTGACAAAATATTCCAAGTGACAACTTCTTAGCAATAACTTCAATCTAGAATTCCCCCCCCCCAACTGTAGAAGTTCGACCCTCAAATTCAGAATTTAGGACCTCAGTGCAGTAGATACATATTTTTGGCTCAAAAATTACACAAAAAACTTCGCACATGTGAGAGAAATATATCCCAAAACTCGGCTTAGGTTGTCCCAACAAACTTCGTCCTCTTCCAGTTACTTCACAATATTTTTCTGACTCTCAAAGATTGAATTTGTTGAGTGAATGTGACAAATAGGTCGAATTGACTCTCCTTATATAGGCTTTCCACTGGGTCGAATTTCCTTCTTGTAGGTCGACTTCTCGGGGACAAGGCCGAATTGGTCTGAAGGTGACAAATTACCTGTTTGACTAAAAAATAATTCTTTTTACATGATATAAAAAGCCCAAGAAGGGTCTAATAAAAATGAAAATGGCTCTAATGATTCAAGAAAAAAACCTAGAAGCCTTCAATGGAGGCTTTGACCTAGAAAAAATTTACCCAAGCATGAAACCCATGCTTTAATAAGTCATTTTATTTAACAATAAATTTTCTTTTGAAAAGTACAATTATGAAGACCAAAGCTAGTTACATTCTTCAACAATGTCATCCTCCATAAATTCTCAAGGTGCCTCAAGAAAGTGACAAAATGGATTATGGGTGCTGACTCTAAGAAAAACTTGAAAGTGCATGGGTATGTCTCCATAAAGTGCCTCCTCAACCACGACATCATACAAATTATGTCCTATGTCAACCTTCTAAGGTTAAGAGGAGAGACATGACATCATAATAAGAAAGTGTTGGGGTCCAATGGTGATGTTCAAGCCCTCCCAAGTCATTTCAATGATACCCAATCATCATCTAGGCTTTGGAACAAGAAACATCCATCAAAGTCAAGGATAGCTTGGGGGCATCCTAGGTCCATCGGGGCACATCATCAACTAGTCCAATGCTCAAGCTCATTGACTTAGTAGTTCAAATTCTAAAGGTACATATGGGAATCAAGTATTATATGGAATCATCGCATAGCCCAACACTCACATCTGGAGGGGCCAAAATACATGAAGGTTATCACTTCTCTTAGAATGGGGTGCAACGACTTATGGAGTGCCGTTGAAGGGGATCAAGCCCATCTATCAAAGGTATTTGATGTTATGATAACACCACCTACCAATTTTTTTTTAGGATAAAGTGAGATCAATAATCATTAGGGATAATAACCATTAGAGCATCATAGTGGACCATATCCAATCCTAAGTGCACAAGAATACTTCAAAAAAAATTCACCTTCAAATGTAGTTACCTCACTTATATTAGGGATGATTACGAAAAAAAATCTATTATGTTTTTCCATCCCCATAGGGAGTGACATGTCCTAGGTTAGCCTATTAATCCATAGGTGTGTGTGATAATTATGGTTATAGAGTGGGAGGGGCTTCAAAGAAGGTGCCACATCCATGTGACTAGATAATGGGGGTCAAACATCTTGAGTTAATAGATGTAAGGAGAGATCCATCATGGAGGCATAAGTTATCCCTTTCCTCAACTTTCATTTTCGGCCCAATTGGTTCCCCTTTTACTTTTAACAATTTGTTTTTATTTGGTGCATAGCGTAGGAGCCCAAGATTTATTTTTCATCTCAATACCCCATTAAGATGTAATAGTTTCTCCCTCATTAGGGATGGGACTTTAAAGAGTTTCTTTTTTTAGAGGATGCATTAAAGGGTTGGGGAATTGGGGGATGAATAATGAGGGGGTAGAGCTCATGTTAGGATATTTCCCACTGCTGATGAGGGGGGTAAAGCTCCTGCTAAGATTTTTTCCACGCACTAAATAATGTCCCAACCATTATTTTAATTTTCAATTCTTTTTCATTGTGCTTTATATGATTTTAAATTTATTTTAATTGCATCAAATTCAAGGGACAAGTTTTCAAGCACTAACTCAAGGATGTGGATGAAGGGTGACAATCTCAATGATCAATGACCACGAACCGAAATAATGGAGATGGATAATAGGGACATATGGAGAGTGGTAGGTATGGATTATCTTGGAAATGTTAATCAATCAATTTTTTTCCATTAGTATCCTTCCTAAAACCTAAGGTATTAGAGGAAGTCTCACTAGAATAGAGTCAAATACTAACCTCCCAAGTGAAGTGTGGAAACAAGAATACAATTGATATTGGTCAATCATTTAGTTTGCCATGTGATCCCTATTAGTATGCCAATATTATTAAATGAGTGTACATGATTAAAATAATGGTTAAATTACTTTCCGATATATTACCCACCTTCCTTCAAGAAGAAATTTTATATGGGAGAGATATCTAACTAGAGAAATAGGTGGAAAATCATAGCATAATGTTGTGTTGATCATCATAGGGTTGCTAGTTGGTTGGTTGTTCGAAAAGGAGAAATTTTTTGCTAGGCATTACCCACTCTTTGGTGGGTCACAAGCCCTATGAAGTTTAGATACAAAAATTTCCCAATTCCTCACAAGCATGGCATTAAATTCTAGATCGATCGAGTTCACCCAACCTTGTTTCCACAAAGTTTTTCCATAGGATTTTTTTTTGAATTGAGGGTTGTTCTCCCAATATCTCTTAAATGTTGGACCGAGTTTCTAAGAAGGAAAATATTCCTATTATAGCACATTATTGCATCTACCCAAATTATTATTTTTGTTCCATCTCCCACTTGTTAGGACAAATGAGGGCCTACGTCAAAAAGATGTAGAGACATATCTTTCCATTGTTAAACACATTTTGAATCAATTTTCGCTGTTTTCTAATCCAATCATTCAAAGAATTCGGTGCTATATACTTTTGAATCAATATCTTCAAAGATTATATATTCTGAGTGGGTTCCCTAAAGATTTTTCTACCAAATAATGATCAAATATATGATTTTGCTTTAAGCCCCCCCACCACTCAAGCCTTAGTGCTAGCCATCTTTTCAATATCTAACCCAACATGATGCTTTAAATTCACTATTACCTTGCTAAAGGAATTTATAAAAAAGTTTTTGATTTTTCTTCAGTACAACTATTGGAATATATGCAAGGGTGTGCAAATAAATGGGCATGTCTATAGGATTGAATTCACTAGGACCAATATTCCCCTCTTGTCAACCATTGATTGCACTAGAGGGAATTATTCTTATGATTTTGGAGACCAACCACCGTAGTTAAGATTTAGTGTAAAGGTTTGGTACTTAAAG
Source organism: Pinus albicaulis (assembly GCA_034641835.2). Classification (NCBI taxonomy): domain Eukaryota; kingdom Viridiplantae; phylum Streptophyta; class Pinopsida; order Pinales; family Pinaceae; genus Pinus; species Pinus albicaulis. Next base: position 778,769,539 of record CM076570.1, read on the forward strand.
CCATTGTTCAAGTCCAAGTGATGATAAAGGAAACATTTGTTGAAATATGTTTATTTTTGAGTATCTTGGGAGGTACTCCAAGCCCTAGGTTTAGGGTTTGGAGGGCAAAGCAAAAAAATAGTCACTTATGGGCTTGGAACCCAAGCATGGGGTTTTTCACCAATCATGTTTTGGGGAATTTCCATGGAGCACTTTGGAAATACGATGGAATGAGACGATAAAGGGCAGAAAGGAGAATTCAATGCTTTGAGAATCACTAAATTCCAAGTTTTCCTTAGTGAGATATGAATCTTTGAAGTTATTAAATGGGTTTGCACATGAAATTTCAAGGTCGATCTAAGGTCATTTAGGCATGTGACATATTTTCAAACCCTTAGATGAAGTTTTGGGAGCCCTTGTTTATGTTTATATATCCAAGGTGATGTGGAGGAATAAACTTATCTATTTTGCAACAAAAACACAAGTGAAGAACTTGGTGAAGGCAAGGAATTTTCTAGGTTAGCCACAAAAAGGGAGAGGAAGACCAATGTGGGATAAGAAGGCTGTTTGAAGCCTATTTCAAGGTGACAGAGAGCTAGAGAAGGACTCAGTACCCTTGCTAGAGAAGCCACAACCTTGAGGACTGTTTTAAGGGCAGTGGGAAGGGTGAAAACCATTGTGAAAGGTTGTCGCATCTTGGAGGAGACTTGCTATAGCAAGCCACAACAAATAGAAGGGAGGCCAAAGGGCTGTAAGGGGATAGAATAACCAAAAACTTTAGCGTAGGGTCACATCCCCTCTTATAAGGGCAACCGCAATAATAGAAGGAAATTCTGGCCCAAAATTAAGGAGCGTTAGGGACTGTATGTTGTGCCCTAGGCAGTCCAGAATTACAATAGTCAAAGGAAGCTAAAAAAATGAGTTGGAATATGCATTTTGGGTGCATATTGTGTGTGTTGGGTCATATTTTGTGACCTGATTTGGATCGGTTTTATAGCAACTTTTGGGAGCCATGAATTGAAGTTGACTTGGGTGGCAAGAAGACTTCAATTAGGAGTAGATTTCATAGTAAATAATTGGGAATCATTGGTCTGGTGGAGGGCAGTGTGTAGATAGCCCAAAGTAGCCCAAGACAAGCTATCCTCAAGTGACAAATAGGAGTTGAAGGTTGGTTTAAGATTGGTGTCGAAGTGAAGCACCTTGATGGAAAAAGGTGACTACTAGCCTGGCAGTTTGGAGCTCGGGAAGTGGCCAGCCTAGAGAGCATATTGGATTAGCCCGTGTGCATGCAAAAAAAGTGACTTGCAGTAGTGTTACATGGTAGCCCTCCTGGAGTCTCAATGTGTTGTCCTTTTAATGACTAAGGGGAAGCTAGTGAGCAATACATAAGTGAAGGACCGACAAGACAAGATACGACATCGAGAAGATGCAACGAAGTTTGTCATTGTATCTTGTATACCATATATTGTTGTATTATTTAGATTTGGTTTAATATAATGAAGATTGGGTTGTACATTATTGTACAATTTTGTTAAAAATTAAGTATACTTGTGCATGTGTGGTTTACTGCTTTATATTTTTTTCTTTGCAAAGTAGTTCTAGTTGATATTATTGGTTTGGTAGCGTCAGTGGTTTTAAGACTCTAATAGACCCAAGATCATGGAAATTTAACATGGCATCATAGTGTGTCTGAGCTACTCTGGAAGTCAGTGAATCAGAGTTGTGCACAATGAAGTACAATGTGAGAGGTAGGTCATCACATTGTAGGGGACAATGTCGAAGTTGCAGGCATGTCTCTAGTATGAGGAAAATTTGGAGGGTTTGTCCAGCTATAGTCCTTGTAAGGAAAGGATTAGGTTGGTCTTGCAGGTCAATAGGATTTGGGATCTTGCTGAGACAACCATCAAGAAGCCAAATAACCCTAAGGAGATGGAAATATATGAATATTTTGGTATGAATGCTATATTGATCATCCTAGATGGTGTGAAGGATTCCATGATACCTCATTTGTACGTGAAGAACATCACAAATTAGATGTGGATGGCTCTTCAGAACTTGTTCCAGAATAAGAACGAGAACTGGGTATTGGTATTGGAGGATAAGTTGAAGTCCACCAAGATGATAAAGGGTGAAGGGGTGACTTCGTATATAACAAGGTTGTCTCAGGTCCTAGATGAGCTTGCTGCCGTCAGTGTGAAAATTTCAGATGGAGATATGGTGAGGATTACCTTGAAAGGGTTAACCAAGGAATGTAATCCCTTCATGAAAGGAATCGTTTCCAGGGAGAAAATTCCAGACTGGAATAGATTGTGGGACGACTTCATTCAGGAAGATTTGCAAGATGAGGATCTTCATCCATTGAAGAGGGAAGATGAGTACGTGTCACTTGCAGCGTGAATGAAGGGTAAGCTGAAGAAGGACTTGAATAAAGTCAAGTGTTTCAAATGTGGCGAGATGGGTAATTTTTCATCGAGTTGTCTGATGAAGAAGAAGGGAGATGATGAGAAGAGTAAGGGAAAGTAGGTTTCCCGTGTTGCCACTTCAGCTGAGATAGATGATCTCACCAAGATATTGGAGAAGGAGGACTTTTCTATGATCTCCCATTTCTTTCAAGGTACTTTCAATGAGGATGGATGGTATGTGGACAGTGGTGCGGCGAAGCATATGACTAGGTCATAAGAGTTTTTTGAGAATCTAGCTTAATGGGACTCAAAGTTTCACATGGTGTTGGGAAACAAGAGTCAGTTGGAGATTTGAGGATTGGGTGTTGTGCCATTCAAGATGGAGACAAGACGAGTGATGCGGGTCTAGGATGTATTGTTTGTACCAGGACTCAGATATAACGTGATTTTTGTCTCGATGATAGAGAAGAATGAGTTTGAGGTCTTGTTACAGGATTGGAAGGAAAGACTCAGGCCTAGAGGCTGTAGCTCCGCTGGTATCATGCTTGGAGTTAGACATCGTGGTATATATAGGATGATAGGAAAGACCATAGATCATGAGAAGTAGGTGCAGACTTCAAAGGAGCAGGTACATGTTCCTGAGAAGAAGGTCGAGGTTCAAGATACTCAGAGGGACTCGAGTTCTAGCAGGAGCTTTTAAATTCATAGGGAGACTTTGCATCCCAAGAAGAGCGCGTGGTTAGTGGGGAGAAAGGGTGCTTCCACATATACCAAGAAGGAATCATGGAGGGACTAGAAAGTGATATATGAGAAGAAGAAGTAGGGTGCTTCCAGCAGTGATAGTGACACTTCTGAGAGAGGTGTATTTCACAGAATAGGGATTGCTGTGATTGTGAGTGCCAAGATTTTGGCGAGTGTTGCGAGTAGTGATGATGATGATGAGTTACTTCCTAGTCTTGGAAGTACCACCCTCTCTAAGAGGGAGTTTTGATTTTTTAGTAGCTTGGGAGGTACTCCAAGCCCTAAGGTTCAGGGTTTGGAGGGAAAAGCACCTTAAGAGTCACTTATGGGCTTGGAACCGAAGCATGGGGTTTTTCACCAATCGTGTTTTGGGTCATTTCCATGGAGCACTTTGGACATGTGATGGCATGAGATGATAGAGGGTAGAAAGGAGAATCCAACGCTTTGAGAATCGTCGAATTCTGAGTTTTCCTTAGTGAGATATGAATTTTTGAAGTTATTAAATGGGTTTGCACATGAAGTGTCAAGGTCAGCTTAAGGTCATTTAGGCATGTGATGACTGTTTAAACCCTTAGAGGACGTTTTGGGAGACCTTGTTTATTTGTATTATACAAGGTGATGTGGAGGCATAAACTTATCCATTGTGCAACAAAAACACAAGTGAAGAACTCATTGAAGGTAAGGAATTTTCTGGGTTAGCCGCAGCAAGGGAGAGGCAGACCAAGTTGGGAGAAGGAGGCTGTTTGAAGCCTGTTTCTCTGTGACTGAGAGCTGGAGAAGGAATGAAACCACCACACAATTTTTCTTTAACCATACCATAACAAGGTTCAGTGTTCCTAAGGAATTGGTATACGATCATGGGAAACGTTTTGAGAATGAAATATTTTAGGAGTTATCCCAACACCTTGGTTTCTCTCACGAGTTCGTGTCCCCATATTACCTTCAATCCAATGGACAAGTAGAACCTGTCAACAAAGCTCTCAAAATAATGTTGAAGCGTATGGTGAATAATCACAAAACCAATTGGCACCACATGGTGTTTTTAGCCCTGTGGGCATACCAGATAATGGTAAAATCATCAACAGGGTTCACAACCTTTTAATTAGTCTATGGGGTTGAAGCTATGCTTCCCATTGAGCGTGAGATCCCCACCCTGCATTATTCCATCAAAATTATCACCGACACCAAACCTTTAGAGAAAAGGTGGGTGCAACTGGAGCTTGTTGATGAAATTCGATGAGAATCTCTCCAGAATAATGAAGCACATAAAAAGAGGGTAAACTCCCCATTTGATTGCAACATTACCCTGCGGACATTCACCGAAGGTTATTTAGTTCTCCGCTACGATATTTCCCAAGAAGATTTAGGACCTGGGAAGTTAGAGACATTATGGAAGGGCCCATACATTGTCAAACATTTCCTCCTCATGGGGGGCATACATCTTGCAGAGCCTGATGAGACTTGCCAAAAAAATCCTGTTAATGGAATCTACCTAAAAACATTTCACCCATAAGAATGCTCAAGAAGCCCTAGAATGTACATGTATGCACCATGAGTTAATTTTATGATGATCACCTCATCATGGATCCACTCAATTTTATCTCTCTTCATGTGTCGTAGATGGATCATCCGCCAGTATATCATTACAAATTTGATGATGGTGCCTCTCGATGGTTGCAAAACCTTGCTGCAACAACCTTGGCCATATAATCTCATGACCGAGCACCCTGTCTCACCAATGGAATATGTATCAGACTAACCACCACTAATCAAACCAAATACGATGCCATCATAGGCCTCTTGGACGATGCCTCCCTCCTAGGTATCTAACATCTGCATGTATTCCTTGATTCCCAGCTCGTGGTATCGTAATTCAAAAATACCTCTTAGGTTCATGATCCATCCATTTTTCAGAAGTATTTGCATGCACAAAGGTTAGCTCAAAGTTTTGTTCATATCACATTTACACACATACCAAGAGATCAAAATCACACAGTTGATCGCATAACTAATCAAGTCCGAGACTAGAATGAATCACATATGTACCATCAAACATGAACCATAAGCATAACATCCATCACATATATGAACATATACATCACATGTATAAGCATATACACAAAACACATCATGAGAGCTGCCAAAATATCATATCTTGTACACACACAGACACACATATACATATGAGTACACACACACACACACATACAGATATATATATATATATATATATATATATATATATATAATTTTAAAAATATATACAAATAAACAGACCCGGGTAAAAAAGTCCTCACAAACATGGGAGCATCCTCACAATGGGTGCTTATCCTGGTACATACATCACATACAATCTAGGGTTTGGGCCCTTCCTCCCTCTTATGAGGTCCAACAACCTCAGTAGGTGCCAAAATAGGACAAGCTGTGGCCACTTCCCTTGCGATGTGCCGAAGAACTGATCTTGATGCCCGATCATGTGCTATCACTGTCCCCACCACCACCTCTCCTAATCTGTCCCACACATCCTCGGGCGTCCCCCTCATCAGGGCGTTTGCCTTTCCCCATGCATCCTCATCATATATATACATATGAGTACAAAAATATATATACATTCGCTGGCTCAAGGCTAGGTAAAAAAATTCCTCACAAATAGGGGAGCATCCTCACAATGGGTGCTTGTCCTGGTACATACATCACATAAAACCTAGGGATAGGGCCCTTCCTCCCACTTCTGAGGTCCAACCACCTCAGTAGGTGTCAAAATAGGACAAGATATGGCCACTGCCATCACGATGCACCGAAGAATTGATCTTGATTCCCGATCATGCACTATCACTGTCTCCACGACCACCTCTCCTAATATGACCCACCCATCCTCAGGCATCCCCCTCGTCAGGGCTTCTACCTTTCCCCAGGCATCCTCATAATCTCAGAGTTATGCCGCTAAAGCCACTGACTAGGCCTCCGCTACCTCGGCACGCTCCCATAGTATCTCCATCTCCTTTACAGCTGAGGAGCTGGACCCCTCCCCAGAGGGACCTACAATCTCAAATCGCTAGCACTGTGTAGGCCACCTAGGTCCCTCCTCCTCCTGTCACCACCATCACCACGGTACAATAAGAGTGCTGACCACTACCATGCGTCTCATATCATTGCCTACTAGGTAGGCCAATGGTCGTCCCCAAGGTTCCACATCTACAAGCACTAATGCATGATATCAATACCATACAAAATATACATCATAAAATATAAATGTAGAAATCACAAATCACATACTTGCTGGCCCCCAAGTGTCACCAGGAGGGAGCCCCATATCTAGATCACTTGTGAAGTTCACACCATTTTATGGGTAATAAAGAATCATATGAGGGATATAATTAAACCAAACCTCCACCTGGGCATTCCAATAATGCCTCGCTACACCACCACCAACCCTCGACATCACGAGTGCCCACCGCCTCATCTGTGGGTCTCTAGCAGGACCTGGGGGTACTGCTAAAAAAGGACATAGAATCACAACTTGCTCATACAAGATGCTACAAATTATGCTGGCATAAAAAAAGCTCTGAGCCCCTCCCTGTCGCAGTACTTTCAACTAGGATGCCATCCCTTGATACATAAACCCGACCTAGTAAAAAAAATGCCCTACATGCAGCCTCTGCAATACTGTAATTTGGGGCCCCGATACCCGGTGTGGGGATGCCAAACTTGCTAGATGCATGATCATCAGCAACGATTCTCACTCGAAAATATATAATATGGAATACAACCTGATAGACCCATCCTCAATATGGTTGGGCTTATAGTGGCACTCTTCCCACCTTTGAATATATACTTTCCCAACCAGTAGGGGATGTGGCAAAACCTCTCCAAAAGGTACCAACCCGGTAATAAAATAAACATCTAATGTAACATTGATCAGTAGATCGGTCCCTCTAATGATGAAGATCTGTCAATCTACATCCCAACAAGGTATAAAAAATTGCAAGAACCCATCCTGCGACCTCAAAATGGGGTCCTGAACGGACTTCAGTAACTGCCCCGCAACTAGTGTTCTGCTAGCCGCATGATCCCTCGCGATCGCTATCCGCAAGGGCTCCCAGTACTGATCTCGCATAATGTCCCAGTCATGGCATCAATGATTCCAAAATGAAAAAAATCAACCTCTTAGGCTGCAAAATAAAAATTTACTCCACCGTGTGACTTTTCCCATTATAAACGCGTGTGTCGTGCATCATTTTTTCGAACAGAAACATCTATTCACAGAGAAGATGCACTTCCCATGTTCCTATTCTAGTTACAGGTGCGTAGACATAGCAGGGTGAGGAGGCCAATCCACGACATCACCATTCCAGCAACATCGCGACTTTCAACCTTTTAACCGCATGGACCGTGTGGCTGTCAACCCAATTCTCACGACCACCACACGACTGAGCGAAAATCGCCTGCGCAATCAAGGATATTTTACCATAAAAAAAGGCCATACATGGTACCCCTGTACGACCTACCTAACCTAAGACTACCAAATTCACAAATCTTAGGTTTCAAGCTCTCACCCATCTCTCCCCGCACACTTCCCTGGTACACAGGCTGATCAGAATGATAAGAAACAACTCCTTGATTAGCTCTGGCCTCACAAAATAGTAAGTGAAAATGAGGTACCATTTGGCCCACTTTTCCATATATATCGCCCTTTTTGACATCTTCTTGAGCCCAATGCAGGAGCTTAGGACCTCCGTTTTCAAAACCGTGAGAGACATAAGGATCAACACCACATCGTCTTCATCATCGTACCCTTTGTTCCATTTTTTTCCCAAACTTATTTTTTGGGCCCGCCAACACTCAAATTATCACTTTTGGTGTGCCTTCTCTTGTTTTTCAATTCATATTGTTCAACTATTTTTATATTATTCATATGTTCAAAAAATATTTTTTCACTTGGGGTATTGGGCATTGAAATTGCATATACACAAAAAATACCCTGCGACGAGCAACACCCTAGTGGCTAGGTGATAGAGAAAGTATCATTCACCACTCCACATGATATACTTCCTACGAATTTTTTCATATCCTAACATCATTTCTCCAAAATGCACCATAGCGTCCATCATTTGACCACGTTTACCACCACCTCGCCTTGCATATGGTAAATGTCCACGCTGGTCGATGGAGCCTTCCCACTCATGGATCACCTCATGTTATATACCCCCACATACTATTGGGATCCATGACCATCTACTCAGGCCTGGGAACCACTTCACTTGCATGCCTTGAAGGTCAAAGTCATTCTTCTTCACTCATTTCTTACCAACCCTATTCCCGGGCCACCCCTTGTATTTTGCGACGGATCAAGAAGGAAACACTACCACATTCCACATTTGGCCTATCATCCTTCCCTTCACATAACCCATTTGTATCACTTCATCTGCCTCACCAACCCCACATCGAGACTAGCCAATGGCCCCCCCACCCTCAACAAACAACACTATTTCTACATCCTTATGTAGGTCAACATGTTTTTCAGGGCACCCGTCTTTGTGTTTGTACATCCAAACCACCTTTACATTATTTTGGAAAATGTACATTTTTTTAAAGTAAAAAGGTTCCCACCCATATTTTCATGTCTTATACTCGGTGGAAGTTTCTAGTCACCCTTGGTCGGAGCTCGCACATTATCCACTTTCCTCCTACACGTCAGTTAAAACATACTTATACACACCCTGGATGTCCTACCGATTCCAGGGCCATCCCTGTCAGATAAATCATTTTGACTACCTCCAATTGCATTAAAAATCCAACCTCAATCCAGTTGTCCATATCCATTGGTATAGCCAACTTTCATTATCATGCCTGGCTGACCCACCATGTTATAATCTTCTTTCATCTATTTTCTTGATTCCCCGAATCAACACTTTTCGGGCGGTTGATACTTCTTTCCCACCGACTTCAACAGTCATATTCCAGGATTTAGTTTGTACCTTGGATACATCCCCCCTTTGTGGGACATCCTCCGGTGGCAAAATCAGAATCACCATTACCCATTGATGTCATCGGTCCCCCTAAAATTCGACACTAACATCAGTTTTAATGTCAGGGTGGTACCGTACTCAATAACCGTCATAGATCTTTCGTTTAGTCGAAGACCCACTTATAACTAAGCACATAATTAAGTAGTGATTACATCATGATGTGAGGGAGGTACCCAAAGTCGAAGACCCATGCATACATAAACACCCCACTCAAGAAATTATTCACCTGTTTTTTTCATGGGGGAACCATATTCAGTCTATTTATTAAGAAACACTCTTGAGGGCATTAACAATTATCATCACCAACCATCAACATATCAACTACTACAGTTGGAATGGACATAATCATTCTCTGTATAATTGTAATAATCCACCACTAATCATCATAATGGGCATGGGACATGCTCGCCTCATATAATAATTTTTTTTCACTCAAGTTTTCTTTAGAGCATGGTTATCCTTTTTCCTCAGTCATGGGGTTCCTCTACTCATTTTGTGACATTTTATTCTCTCTCTCGAAGCAATTACTCAAGATCTCAGTAAGAACATAAAAACATGATGTATTTCGGCTATACGTTTTCTCCTAACCTCATACATCAGGGGGAAACTATTAACACCAAAAAATCATACACTCTAAAAGACACCTAAGGTCATCCAAAAAAACATACAGAGAAAATTTTTCCTGCTGAAGACATTATGGAAGTCCAAAAATTTAAATTTTCCTAAGGTTGCAAATGTAAAATTTGGATCACACACTATATACAAAGGCCAAAAGCGTGACCATACGACTTTTTATTTGGAAGTCACGGTTAATGAAAAGTGTGAATAAAAAAAGTTGGGACCACTTCCCACACTTGGAGGATGATTCCTTGACATATGTCAGGAAAGGAAAACCGAATTTGAGTCACCCTGAAGATATGAAACCCTCAATGGAATAATATTGTCCCACCCTTGAGTCACTATAATTCATGAACCAAGAGGGGGAATATGGATTCAAAAAATTATATATAAACAATTCGTGGGAGAACCCAAAAAAGAGACAATGTTATGCTAGCAAAATTACTATCAGAGCAACACCACATTTCATTCTTGAAGAAAAATAAGCAAGGGCATTAGCATGTTGGCCATATTGCTTCTAAGCAATCCATCATCATAGTTAGAGAAGAAGAGCCCACCATTGAGAGAGTCTTCACACTTATTTTGAGAGAGAGGAGAAGCTTGCAAAGATATTGAGGAAAGTGACCTCCTTGCTGAGGATTTTTTAGCACCATAGCTCAAAGAATTATCTTCAAGTGTTTAGTATTAATCTATTGTATTCATCTTATACCACCAAAAATCAATATAGGGAGCCTTTTTCCATTATTTTGTTGACTTTTTTGCTTCATTAAGCATTATTTGTGTATTTATATCTTTGTTTATTTTATGTTCATAGATTAATTGTTTCTACTATTTTCAATGCTTTGTTTATCTAAGTCTATCCACTTACAACACCAAATTTATCTTTGTTCATTTTCCAAAGGAACAACCAACTTCTAAGGATGTGTTATTTGGTACTCCATTGCCCCAAAAACACTACAAAAATTAGCTCTAGTTTTCTCATATCTTCTCACTAAATCCTAATCTAAATGCTCTGTGAGGGGAAGAGTATTAGCTGTGGAAGTAGCTTTATCAATAGTTTGAGTTTTCTTTGATTGGGCCAGAGAATTGGGATTTGATGTATATGTTTTATTTAGAGAAACACTTTGACTTTTTTATTTAGTTTGTACACTGTTAATTTCTTCTTCATCTTTAATCAAGTCATTATCAATTAGTCCTCCTTGAGAAACATCCCATAAGACATTAATTTTACTAGATTCTTCTTCCTCTTGGCTTTCATTCTCTGATTGGTTTTCATTCTCACCTTCAGTAAATGATTTGAACATATTTACAAAAGCGGAGTAAGTTTTTTTAGAATGCTTATCATTATGAGCTTGAAAAAAATCATCATGTGCATAATCATCAGTATTGAATTATTCAAGAGTATTATGATTAGGATTGGAGGTGGATTCCTTTTAAAAGGTCTCCAAGGTTTTTTAATCACAGGAGTTTCATAAAGGAAAATTTTCACATCTGTTATCTCATTAGGCATTTTTTTTATTACTTTTTGAATAGAGTCTAAATCGATATTTTATTTTTCTTTTTTATCATCAACTGATTTACTAGTTAAATTCCTTTTAGAAAAATATATTGTTTTATTTCTTTCTTGTCCTAAAGCATGTTTCACAACAATTTTAATATTTTTTTTCAACGTTTAAGGCTTCTTCCATGTTTAGGGATAATGCGGCTTTTTTTTCTCTAATAACAACAAATGAGATATTGGATGGAAGAGAAGTAGTATAAACCCCATTTAGTACATCATCCCTTGGCCTAGAAGCTGCAAGGACTCTATTAAGGATAGAAATAAATCTTTGATTAAAATCCTTGATTGGTTCTCCTGATTTCATTTTAATCTTTGATAATTCACCCACTAAGGATGCTTTATTTTTATCCTTTCCATACTTTTTGATAAATAAATTTTCAAATGTTTCCAAAGTTGTAATAATTCCATCAACTATAGTGAAATACCAATCAATTGATTTTCCTTCAAAATTAAAAGGAAACAATTTGCAAAATTGATCTTCATGTTGAACTACAAGTAACTTAAGAGATAACATGAATTGTTTAAAATGCTCTTTGGCAGTAATATGACCTGTTAGTGTAATTATGTCAGTGATAAAAAATAACTCTTTCAGTTGTTTTCCTAAAGTCATAGGTAGTTTTTTTTTTTTTTTTTTTTTAAAAACAAGTTGTTAGAAAATAATTATGATCACTGAAGAGGTCTAGGTCAAGTGTGCTCCTCCTTCCTCTCATTTATCGCCACCATCATTTTCACGGTCATCTCCTCCATCATCATCATTTAAAAGGTTTAGGGCATGCCATTCCACCTCATATTAGTCACTGTCTAGGGTCATCTCTGCCTTTGTAAAATGTTCAGTTTGTCACCTTAAACAAGGATCTAATCCTTTATATCACTCATAAACACTAAAGAAGGAGCTAGTATGTTTAGGAAATGAAGTGAAGACTAATTGTCTTGTTTCAAATGGTTCAAGTGTCCAAAAAGTTCAAAGAAATTCAATTTTGTATTACCGTGTCATTAAAAGGAGCAAAAAAAAGTCATTTCAAGTGTCAAAGGTTGAAAGAGGTCAATTCTCACTTATTATCTCATTTAAAGACAAAAAGGTAATTTCCAAATGTCAAAAGGAAAAAAGGTCAACTGTAGTTTTACTGTCTCATTAAAAGGAGAAAAAAATGTCATTTCAGGGTTTAAAAAAAGTAAAAAGGTCATCTCAAGCTTATAAAAGGGAAAAAGAAAAGTCATTTTCATTCATTGTTACCCTTTGATGTGTGGAAGAGCGCCTCTCTACCTCACTTTCCCTCCAAAGGTGTTCAAACTCAAAATCCAATTTATAAAATCACCTTAAAATTCATTTTCCACCCTTCTTTACCTCCCTTGTTACAATTTTTCCACCATTGTTATGCTTTTGTGTGTTTTTTTACGCTTCTGGGTAAGCGTGTTACGCTTATAGAAACTGCTACACAACCCTTTGTTACACTTATGAGTGTTGCACAACCCTTTGTTACGCTTTTGAGCATTCGTTGCTCACTTTTTCCACCATTTTTATGCTTTTGTAGATGTCTGTTACGCTTCTCGAGGAGAAGAAGATATAGGTGTTGGGCACCAAAAACCTCCAAACCGGCTCATTAATTGGCTCCATTACTTTGTGACATCCTCATAATAGGTAAATGTCATATCTTATGCCATATTTTGGTTAAATTTTGAAGGTTTAAAACATTTTTATGCTCATTGTGATTTTCTCCACACTATCACTTATCCATGGTATATAAAAAAAATTACTTTGACAAACCCTAACCTAGCCCACCTTCCTAAACCCTAACACTAGTACCTAAACCCTAACCCTAGTACCTAAACCCTAATTCATACATCTCATACACCTTATCCCCACATTTATATCATCCACACTATTCCTAACATGTCAAATTCAAGCAAACCCTAGATTCTAGCTATTTCATAGTGAAAAAACTTGAAATTTACCGTGTTTTCTAGATGTAGTCATGCTCCACACATCCATTTTTCCTCATTCCACTTTTAGTATGGAGCTAAGATGCTACTCTATGCACTGCATTTTTCTTAGAATTTTTTCTTAGCTCCATGGCCCTCATTTCATCTTCTAAATCTACACCACTTCTGCAATAGCTATTCTCATAGTCAAACATTGGGAATTTTCTATGTTTTCATCATTTTTCCACCTTCCTCACACTTTTTTTCCCTCATTCCACCCAAAAATTGGAGCTAACACACAACTTAACCCACTCAATTTTTCTAGAATTTCTCTCAGCTTCATGATCCTTCATCTCATCCTCTAAACTCACAATTCCTACATTCTGTTTTTCCAGATTTCCATACATTCACCCATCTCATTAACACTCTAGGGTTTTCATCATTCTATTGACAAAAAAATGGAAAGTGACAAGAATATTTTCAAGGGAGGACACCATCTCAGAATATAACCCTTCACAATGCATGAACTCAATTACTTACCATTGGCCAGAGGATGATTTGAGAGGGCTCAATGTTTGAGATTTTGTGAAATGCTCATGGAAGAGGAGTATAATTTCAATTGACCAGCCTATTTTCTACATGCTACAACATGGGAAAGGTCACTATTAAAGGTATGGATATAAGCCTATTAAAAGACCTAATTTCTTCAATAACATGTATCCCTTGTCATGGAGAGCAATGGTTTAAAGGCATGGAGTTAGACATTAAAAAATACAAACAATTTCTCAAGCCTCATGCTAGAGACGAGCCCAAATACCTTTTTCCTTTTAGACACCTCATAAAAAAGTATGATCCTATGATGATGTTCATAATGAAGTAATTCACATGTGAAGGAATATTCTCCAGGTTGTATAGGTGTCATATTAGGTTGTTTATGCATTTCACCTCTGCCAAGACACTTGATTTTCCATTTTATTTAACAGGAGCTTGATTAAGATGAACGAGAGGGTTCAAATTAGAAGACAAGATCATCACACTAGTATTTTTCATCATGGTTTTATCAAGCTCATTGTATTGCATCACATGTCCTCTATCAACATGACTTGGGAAAATTTCTTGGAGAGATTGTCAGCAATGCCTAATATTACCCCTCCTATCTTTCATAGTACATCATCAACACAACTCATGGAGGTTGGATCTTCTAGCATGCCAACCTAGCTTTTAGATGCTCCTAGGGTTTTTGAGTTTAGTCACACCTATGAGAAGGGGAAGAGACAAGTATTTGCGTCAAAGTTTGCCAAGAACATTCTTACACTTGACACCATTGTGGGACATTGTGAGATAGAGGAGAAACCTATTTTTCATCATCATAATGAATCAACGCCATTGGAGGTTGGGGTATCAGAGCATGTAGAGGTTAGATCAGCTGAAGAGATCATCAGAGAAAAAGATGAGGAAATAGTAGAATTGAAAAATATGTTTTCTATTGCTAACTCTCAAATAATTTTCTTGTAGCAAGAAAATTTTCAATTGAAAGTGAATCAACTCCTACAAAGAAAGCCCAAGTTAGACCTAGAGGAAGTCAAAGGTAAAGGTAAGGAGGTTTTTTTTTTTTTTTAATAAAATGCAAGAAATGGAGGCTAAAACACAAACAAGAAGACCAAAAACAATAGGCGTCAAAAGGGTGTTGGAGCTATAAAGAGAGTCAACTCATCCACCAAAAGAGTTGACCTTTGATGAGCTTATAGCCATGGAGATTAATGAAGACATAGAACTTTGGTTGTCAAGGGTAAATGAGCATTTGGAAAACCTCTTGAAGAGGGCTAAGAGGGACAATAAGTTGCAAAGACACATGGCAAACCATTATCGCACCAGGAACACAATTTCTCAAATAAGGCTGAAACAATTGAAGAAAAGGCTAAAAGATGCACAAATGAAGCTTAAAGAGAAGAATAGAGTGGAATTATTGGTTGAAGCTTCCTTGGCTGTTTAGCCCATCACTTACAGGTTCCATAGAACCAATTTTGAGAAGTTTTGATGAATTTTGGTTTTTTTTGTGATTTTTGCACAATTCTGGAAATTCCTCATTGCAGAAGGGTAATTTTTTTTTGTTAATATTATTTTGGGGGCATCCAAATGATGATTTATTTACATGGATGGCTGGATTTTGATGAGTACATCACAGATCAGGAACCCCATGGCATGGCAAGCTATACTTTTGGAGAAAAATCTAAAAAACCACTCATTTTTCATGTTTTTGCCACCTTTTTGGAGCCTCTGTTACGCTTTTGAAGAATGAATTTTTAAAGGCCTTCTCGTGGGTAATTTTGAAAAATTAAAGATGTTTTGTAAACTATATAAAATAGGCTAGTTGAATGTTCTTTCAAAACTAGATTTGGACTCCTAAAAAGTCCTAAAAAGTGCCTCCAAAGTTCAGTTATGCTTCTGCAAATTTTTGTTACCCTTCTGTCAAAAATGTCACAAATCAACTTTGGATTCCTCAGGACACTTGTCAAGCTCAAAAATGGTCACAGATTCAAGGTTTAACTTTCCTATGAGTTGGAATTAGAGTTATTGTGTTGGTTTTTGCTTCCTATCATGAGGGAATATGTAATTAATGTAAGGGACAAACGCTCTTAGTTCATAGCTAAAATTCAGGGAATGGTTTCTAACCTCCCTAGAATCTAGGAAATGACTCATCTTTCGTATTTATGATCCATTTTCGATGGGATTTAGAATTGGTGATGTTTCATAGTCTATATTTTCTATAAGTAGACTCTCTTTAGTCTTTTGTTGGGTTGGATAGTCTTATTTTGCAGTGGAGCTATTGTAATAACATTTTGGAATGAAATCAAAGAGAATATTGCAGAACTTGTGTTGAGAATCTCGTGGTATGCATTGGAGCATTTTTTCTTCCTATGTATGTTTATATATTAATGTTAAATGATATATTTTCCTCTTTCAGATACATCTTTCCATGTGTTTATCTTGTAAGTTTATAAGCAAAAAGCATGTCTGTTCATGCTATGTTTTAGACAAGGTTTACATGATATGTCTATTTACTTCTAAATGAATGAATTCACCTTGGTGCTCATTCATACTCTCTATCACTTCATCCTATACTCAATGACCTATTAAAATGATTTAAAACTACCTATCAAGCCTCACACATCCTCTGCAAATTGACCTTGGAATTCAGACCTAAAAACCTTACACACAATCTTCTCATTGACCTTTCTATCCAACACTTAAAACATCAAACAAATCCCATTTACTGAGCTTACATACCTAGCCTAATATCATTAGATACTCAGTCATTCCTTTTTCTGTAAAAGTGACAATGAGAGAGCCCTCTATAGTCCTAGTAGGGCTAGCTACCTTACCTAAAGCCTGGTTTGAGGTTACCTTTCTTCAATCCCATTTTCAACCTTGGGAAGTGGGGGAGAATGATAAAATTTTTGGTGCCGGTGCTGGGGAGTGATTGCTAAAATTTCCCTAGGAATATTTCTTTAATTCTCTGAAATTTAGACTTGTAGGTGACAAGCCCTAGCATTCGAAGTAGGTTGAATTCTTAAAATCTGAGCCAAAGTCTAAAATCCTATCTTAAGCTGGCTCCTAAAAGACATACCAGGTCAAATCCAGACCCAAATCCCTCACCAATTGTGTATGACCCCGAGAGTATTTTTAGAAAGCATACAAACAAGTCTCAGAAGGTTGGAAGAGCTATTCCTCCACTTGGCAAATCAAATTCCTTGCCTACGAGATTTGTTTCATAAGATTTGTTTTATAGTTCAAAATCTGAAAGAGATTTGCTTAGAACTAAGTCTGAAACCTTTCTTTCAGAAACCACCTTTGATCCTTTTGATTTTAGCTGAGTATAACACCTTGAAAATAAATCCTAATGAGTCTGTCCAAGACTTTACAGCTAGATTCAATAAAATCTATGATTCAATTCCTGAGAATTTTAAGCCTCCTACAGGCCTTTCTTTACTTCACTATCCTGATGGTTTCGATCCTGACATGGCCTATCAGTTGAGGGAAATAAACCCATCAACTCTTGAATAAATGCAGAGAAACACAGTGAGTGTGGAAGTCAATTTGATCATCAAGAATTCTAAAATCAAGATGGAGGAAAGACTGAATATCAAAGAGGAAACATCTACTTCATCAGAGGGAAAAATAGATACCTTGATCAATACCATGGTGAAGATGATGGATAAAATGTCCATTGTTGATCGAAACGCTGAACCATCCATTAGAAATCCCAACTTCAGGGGTCAAAATCAACAGCCTCAATACAAGATCAAGCAAAGGGAACAGAGGGGTCATGATCCACAAAGTCAACAACAAATTCACACTCCATTTCAGAAGAATTACATTGAAGGCTCTGATGAAGATGATGAAGAAGAAATTTTTGGAAAGAATAATTTGTTTGAGGAAAATCAACAACCTATTTTCCTCACTGAAGAAGATCAATTTTCTGCAGAAATTTGTGCACTGAATGATAAAAAAATGTTTTGTCAAATGATGACATTTTATCGGTGCAGACAGAAGATTATCAGAGGGGATATCATAATGCTCTTTCTCTAGTGCAAAGATAATATGGTTTGAAGAGTAGGAATTTTCCTATAAACTCCAATCAGAAAAAAACATAACGCTCAAGTAGATGCTCATCATATAGAAGTTACTGCTCCAAATAGAGGTAAAGACAAAGGATTTAATGTTTGTAATCATGCTAAAGGAAACAAAGCTTCCTCTAGTGGTCAAAGAAAGAATAAAAAATTCCAAGATGGAGGATAGAAGAAAGAGTATTCACACAAAGATCAACTTGAAAAGAAAGATGCACCATTGAAAGAGGTAGAAAACATTGTGCTCTTGTTAGTCTTGAAAATTAAATTTCAAAATTGAAAGTCTCCATTACTCTAACTGAAATAGTTAATAATGATCAGTACAAATTTCAAGTTGTTAAGTTGCTTAGATTTGATCAAATTTCTGACATGTTTAATGTGAGTGATTATCACCCTCAACTTCTTTTTGGTCCTACTGTTGATGGCGATCTAGAAGATAGTGAGGTCCCGCCATTTTATCTAAGCCTCAAAATACATGATTCTATCCTTCATAATGCCATGCTTGATTCCAAAGACTCTCACAAACTCATGCCCAAGGGAATTATGGAAATATTAGGACTGGGTATCACAAGACCTTATAATGATCTGTATTCATTTGATTCAGGGAGGGTGAAATGTCTTGGACTCATCAAGGACCTAGTGGTGTCATTAGAGAAAATCCCAACCAAGAATGTCCTCATGGATGTTGTTGTGGCTGATATCCCTCCCAGATATGGAATTCTACACTCTCGGACATGGGGAGTGAAGATTAGAGGTACCTTACAACTTGACTTGTCATATGCTACATGTTAGCACTCCACCAGTTCTCCCAAGTTTTAAAAGGAGACTGACAAAGGTAACCATAAACCACTTTGACCTTGTAGCTAGCCCTACCAGGCTAAGAGGGCTCTCTCTATGAGATCACAATCAAGGATTAACTATGATATGAAGGATATTAGTCTAGGTATGATAGGCCCAGGTAGGTTTTGAGTGTTTTAGGGTTTGATGCTGGACTAGGGATGAAACCAAGTAGCTAGGTCTAAATATCAAAAGGGTTTACAACTGCAAAGATATAAAGGAGCAAGGTAGTAGTGGATATATGATGGATTTAGAGTTTTGTAGGTATGGTGGAGGGTCTTAAAAAGTAGAGAGATTTAATGAGCATGTTTAACCATGAATTCATTAAACTGGAAGCATGAAACGCAAAATGACATTCCCATATACACAACACTAAATGAAAAGAAATTTTCCTATGAATTGTAAGGAAAGCCACTGAAAATAAACGATATGGGAATAGGAGCTATATATAATTCATCAAAGACTATAATAGAGAAAAAAACATGATCATAAAGTCACTTCACATGAATTCCTATATAATAGCTGCAACCGCATCCTTTGATTTCTGAATATGAAAGTGAAAGTACAAGCTACAAGAGTTACAATCCTCTGATGTACAACTAGTAAAATGACTCTGAAAAATGATAGATATAGACCAAAAATACCTCTCCCCTCTTTTAGGGGTTGAATCCCCCAGTTGTGGAGCTGATTACATGATATGCTCAACAAAACCCTAGTGTCTAGGGAGGTCAACCAATTCACCTCATCATAGGAAACTAGATATATTTGACCAAAAATCAGATCAACAAGCATGTATCTACCCTAATTTTCTATTCACCTACTCAATTACACTTCATGACATCATAATATCATCACCATTCATCAATTACACAAGGAAAAGTCAAAATTTGTCAAACTGCCTATGAAAAATGCGTATTGGAGAAAACACAACGAATTCTGGAGAAAACGAAACGTGCTTTGGAAAAAGGAAATTTGAAGGTCTTCCATGTGTCCAAATGTTGATATGAAAGTTTCTATGGATAGCCCTAGATGTATGCTACATGATAGGGTGTTCTAGCACTCAAAAAGGTTGCTTCTAGCCCTCCAAAAATTCATTCTCCCAAAATTACTCAGAAAAGGCAGCGACCATTTTTTTGCTAGTTTTTGGGCATTTTGACCCTCCAAAAGTTGCTGAAATGGCTCCAACATTGAATAGGATTGAAGTATGTGTCAAGAGGAATCCACCAATGAAGATAATTCATCCATTTGATCTCCCCAACAAAAGTGCAACGTGCCCCATGCTGCATTTTTTCCAGTGGGACTGGTTTTCAAAATTGTCAATTTTGACAAAAAAATCAGAATTTTTCTGCAAAAATAAGGCTCAAAGGTAGGTCAATATATAGCTAACCATAAATATTGTAAAATTTAGAGACATTTTTTTTCTTTGGAATCTTATGAACAAAAACCTCCTCCAATTGTCAAAAATACTTTCCCATTTGATCAAAATCAAAATTTAAATTTGATCACTAAAAAACTAGAGAAAACACAACGTGCTTGGGAAAAGTGACTGTTGGAGGCCTTCTCGAGGTCCACATAACTATCTGAAGGTACCATTGGAAATATTAGGATATATTCTACACAATGGAGTCATCAAGCACTGCACAAACCTTCTCCAAGCCCCTACACAATTGTCTTGAAGTCAAGCTATACAAAAGTGCAGAAAACCTCTTGTAGCAATTTGTATTTTTGGAATTTCTCCCAAATAGTAATACTTGTATATAAAATTAACGAGTTTTTTTTTCCTTGGTCTATGATGGATAAAAACCTCTTTCACTTTTTTAAAATTCATCTCTATTTGGTTAGAAGCACATTTTGAATCAAAACTGTCCATGTGTGCAATGTAAACCCTAGGTAGCCGATATCTTGGAAAGATGAAGCTATGATTTCTTAGAATTTGGTGGGATCATACCTATTTATATCACCTCCATTATGCCTCCTCTTCTCAATGGTTTCAGAATCCATTGCTAACCCTAGTTCAATGGGAAGGAAAATTAGGGTTTAGTGAAGGGAAAAACATGGGATTTGCGTAGTTTTTGGGAATGAAGGGAGATGAAGGGGTTAAGGGCTTCCTAAATTCTTGGGAAAATTTATGGGGGTAGGGAGAGATGTTAGGGAGTAGGGGAAAGGGAAATTTTAGGGAATGAGAGAGAGGAAGGGGTCCAAAGAGGGAAAATACAGACCTAACCTAGAAATGTCTAGTTTAGGCTAGGGTTTGTGGGAAAATAGTGAAAATGAGGGATATGATTGATGAGAAGTGATTAGGATGATGTATAAAAGGTGAGGGAAGGTGATTGAGCTTCAATCTCAGGGTTTTAGTCAGCAATTTGTCAAGGAGAACATGAAACCAAGCAAATGTACTAGAAACCATAGAAAAAGGGAATTTCTCTTTCCAAGCATGAAATGAAGACACAAGAGGTGATTTGGATGACCACTTACTTGTCACTGATACACTGGACTCTAATTTTGATGAAGAATCCATATGCAATGAATATTTGTGCCTCCTAAAGAATAAAACACAACATTAAGGCAAAGCGCAACGAGTGCGTAGAGAATGCACAATACAAAGAGATATGGCACCCTTGGGCACACAAATTATTGTTCTGAGGGTGCAAGTGGTCTTTCGAGGTGGAGATAAGTCTCTTGAAGATGAAAAGAGAAAATGAAAGATATTTTTTTTTGTCTTTTTGTATCTTGGAAGTCCTTTTCTTCATTGTGGTGTGGTGGTGGCCCACCATGTGCTTTTCACTTTTTATTTGAAAACTATGCATCTTTGAACATTATGAACTTATTACATCATGATTGAATAAAATTACATATGAAACAAACTTTATTGACGAAATCCCTATTACTACTCCTTCATTTGCTAGATTTATGCATGAAATGACTGATTTTGGTGACTGAAACCCTAATGACCTAATGGTGACACTGAGCTAAATGAGGACCATGGTGACCTAACTAAAATGAATATGGAGACCTTGAAATGATAACTCATCCAACTAAGATATGATAATGACTGGCATATGAGATTTTATGGAAGGAGCAGTAATAGTCCTAGACACCACTAGCTAGTGACCAAATTTTTATTTGAAGACCTACTGAAAACATGACAATTTGACTTGACACCCTAATTTTTTTTTTGAAAGAGCCCATTTGATCACTGGTGACAGGCTGAACATACTAACACTAACACTACCAGTCCCGTCTTTGGGCAAGTTAGGAAACTATACGAGGAAAGTAAAATGAAGTACATGATCAATAGCCGAGAAAAAAAAAATAGCCATCATATTCATGCTGTTCATACAGATTTAGAGTCATTTATCTTGTTCAATGATGAATTTTTAGCATCTTCCGAAGTTTTGATTGAAGAAAAAGAACACAATTTTTAATTTTCAAATTCTGTTTTAGAATTGGCAAATGCAGAAATTTATGAAAAAGTGCCAAGTGGTTTGGGTACAAGCACATTACCTAAAAAAGGTGATGAAACAATGAAAGAAAAAAAATATTTTTATACATCAGAACTCTCTCAAGCAACAAGCAAATTTCAGCCATCTGATTTGCAGTTTCTGGATGAGGAAAGTAGTTTGTGGACCATGGACTTCGATGGAGATTTGGGCAAAGAAGGGGCTAGAATTAGAGTGTGGATTCAAAATGCTATAAATCATTCATTAAACATTCCTCACAATGTTTGAAGGTCCTCCTACAATATGACTTTCGAATTTTCAAATAATGTAGCTGAGTATGAGGCTTTGATAGCCAGTTTGAAAATTCTCAAGAAGTTAGGTGCCAAGAAGTTTTTTGTATATGGCGACTCTGAGTTAGTAATAAAGAAATTCAAAGGGGAATACCAGGCCAAGCATCCAAGGATGTGAGCTTATCGCAATTTAGTGCTAGACATCCTCAAGACATTCACCGAGTACACTTTGTCATTGATCCCAAGGGACAACAATGTTATTGCTGATTCTCTTGCCACTTCGGCGAACATGTTCAAAATTCCATTGTATCCTAATAAGAAGTATGAGATGAATGTCAAACACTACCCTGCTGTCCTAGATAATTTATAGCATTGGCAGGTATTTCAATATGATAAATAGATCAACAACTTCTTGCAGATAGAAGAGGAATTTGTGAATTCTCAAATGGATAACCAGTGCTATGAGGATGACCAAGAAATCCATGAAACAAAGATGCAAGTGATTCAACTGAAATATAAATACATTCCAATAGGTTTTGTACCTTTGGAAGAGCTTTTATATCAAGATGATTTTGCATGCAAACCGACCATGTTACCGACAAAAGTGGGAGTGGAAGATCTCAAACTTGGCACTCCGGAAAAGCCAAATATGGTTAAAATTTAAAAATATTTGGGTGCAGAAATGAAAGGTAAATACACAACACTTAAGTATCAATTTGCTAATGTATTTTCTTGGGAATATTCTGATTTGAAATTCTATGGTAAGAGCATAATTCAACATACCATTCCCTTGAATCCGGATCAGAAACCTTTCCACCAGAAGTTAAGAAGAATGAATCCCAAGTTGCTGCCCTCTATTCAAAAGGAGGTAAATAGATTATTTACTACTGCTATTATAGTGCCTCTTCACTTTTCAAATTGGATGTCTAATCTAGTGCCAGTGATAAAGAAGACGAGAGAGATTCACTTGTGCATTGATTTTAGAAATCTGAACAAAGTGTCATTGAAGGATAATTACTCACTACCAAAGATGGACCATATTCTGAAAAGGGTAGTTTTATCTTCCAGACTTTCATTTCTGGATGGATACTCGGGGTATAGTCAGATTTTAGTCCATCTAGATGATCAGGAAAAGACAACTTTTATAACACCTTGGAGCACCTTCATGTATGCTAAAATTCCTTTAGGATTGAAGAATGCAGGGGCTACTTTTCAACGAGCTATGGATATTTCTTTCGCCAATGAGAAGGATGTATTTTTGGTCATTTATCTTGATGATATCACTATTTTTTTAAAAACATATGAGCAACACTTGCAACACTTGCAACACTTGCAACACTTGAAAATATTTTTTCAGAGATGTAGAAAGTTTGGCATATCGCTGAACCCAAAGAAGAGTATTTTCGCTATGGAGGAAGATAAATTGTTGGGACATATCATATCAAAATATGGAATTAGGATAGATCCTTTAAGGATTGAAGAAATTTAGACCTTGGACTATCCTGGGAGAAAAAAGGAAATTCAGTCGTTCAATGGAAACATCATTTTTTTGAGAAGGTTTTCCCCTAATCTTGCTGAACACTTAAGGAAAATTACTGACATGCTGAAGAAATATAGTGAAGTGAAATGGTATGAAGAGGCGAAAACATAATTCAATCAAGTTAAATTGGCTTTATATCATGCTCCTATTCTTATTAGCCTAGATTATAGACTTTATTTTATCATTTAATCATTTTCCTCGGAGCATACCCTTGCTGCTGTCCTCATGCAAAAGAAAAATCAAAACATGAAGAAGCCTATTGTCTTCTTCAGTAGAACCATAAGAGACACAACCTTTAATTATGACATCATTGAGAAACAATCCTTGGCATTAGTCAAAGCATTGAAGGACTTCCAAATCTACATTCTCCACTCTCATGTCACTGCATATGTTCCAAACGCTACTGTCAAAGATGTGCTTACACATAATGATATGGAAGGGTGGCAAGGTAAATGGATCATTGCTATGTTGGAATATGACTTGGAGATCAAGCCCACAAAGTTGATCAAAGGACAAGTCCTGGAGAATCTTATGGCAGATTTAAATCTCCATGCTTTGGATATTAATTTTATTGCTGCATTAACTGAAGACCAAGAGGCTGAAACATTACCTGAGGTATTTGAAAATTTCTCTTTATCGCCTTGGTACGCTGATATAGTTCATGTTTTGAAACACTTGAATCCTCCTCCCAGCTTGCCACGTAGTAAGGCTAGATCTTTTAATTTAAGAGCTCTTAAGTACTGCATTCTTAATGGTGTCTTGTATTGGAAAGATTCGTTGTTTGGTTGAAAAAGAAGTTGAAAAGTGATGATTGATTTTCATAAAGGTAAATATGGCAGTCATCTTTATTGGCCAAGTTTATTTTATGATGTTTATAAAACAGTCATGAGTTTTCATGAATGTCAAATCTTTTAGGGAAAGAGGAAGCTCTTACCTTTTCCCTTAAATCCAATTGAAGTGCAAGCGTCATTCCAGCAATGGGGACTTGAATTCATTGGTGAGATCCATCCCCCATCATCAGCTAAACATAACTGGATACTCCTTGGCACAAATTCTTCACTAAATGGATTGAAGTCATCCCAACGAGACAAGCTACTGACACTTTTATTATTCAGTTTTTTGAGAACAATATTCTGTCTTGTTTTGGCTGTCCACACAAGATCATTACTGACAATGAAGCTGCCTTTAAGTCCAAGAAAATGATTGAATTTTTTGATAAGTATCACATTAGGCTTGGTCATTCCACAACATACTATCCTCAAGGAAATGGGCTTGCTGAATCGTCAAATAAATCGTTGGTGAACATAATCAAGAAGATGTTGCAAGAAAACAAGAGGAATTGACATAAAAATCTAACCAATGCTCTATGGGCGGATAGAGTTAACACGAAGAGATCAAACGACATGTCACCTTTCCAGCTCGTGTATGGTGTTGACACACTATTCCCTACTTCTCTAGCTGTACCGGTGATGAAAATTATGCAAGAGATAAAAAATGAACCAAATGATATCCAACGAAGAATTAGCCAAACGATCCATCTACAACAGTCAAGAGATGAAGTCTTCAGTCATACTTCAAAGCTTCATGAGAAAATACAAAATATTTATGATAGGAAGACCAAAGTTGATGATTTCAAGCTTGGAGATGTTGTTCTTCGTTGGGATGCCCGGAATGAAAACAAGAGTAAGCACATAAAGTTTTACAATCTATGGAAAGAACCTTACACGATCACTGCATTCAGAGATAATAAAGCATTTCTACTAGAGGATCTTGAAGGGCAAGAAGTGTTGGGAGGACCAATCAATGGTAGGTTCCTCAAACAATATCTTACGTGATCATTGAAGATGAAATCCACTTTCGCTGTACATATCATTTTAATTTTATGTCTAAGCAATAAGGAAGTTGTTGCTGAAGTTTGAAGCCCGAGGAGAAGGCCATGGTACTTCTACATTCAGCTCATGTTTTCTTTCAAAAAGTTCAAAAATTTCCAGTCAGTTGTCAAAGTGAGAGTCAAGTTAGTTTTTTTTAGTCAAATTCATGTCCAGATTTAGTTAATCATTTCTAGTTTATCAAAGTTTTTCAATATCCAGTTTTGACTCCATTTCCCAATGGTAAGGCTACCTGATCTATGGTGTTCTTGAAATCTCCTGAAGGAGCTGCCATCCCCAGCTAGAGCCGATGTTAGCATTAGTATGCCAATGATAAAAAATAACTCTTTCAGTTACTTTCCTAAAGTCATAGGTCAATTTTTTTTACTTTTTCAAACAATATGTTAGAAAAAAATTTTGGTCACTGAAGAGGTCTAGGTGAAGTGTGCTGATCCTTCATCATTTATCGCCACCATCATTTTCAAGGTCATCTCCACCACCGTCATCATTTAAAAGGTTTAGGGTATGTCACTCCATCTCATATAAGTCATTGTCTAGGGTCATATCTACCTTTGAAAAATGTCCAGTTTGTCACCTTAAACAAGGCTCTAATCCTTCATCCCACTCATAAACACTAAAGAAGGAGCTAGCATGTTTAGGAAATGAAATGAAGACAAATTTTCTTGTTTCAAATGGTTCGTGTCAAAAAAGTTCAAAGCAACTCAATTCTGTCTTACTGTCTCATTAAAAGGAGAGAAAAAAAGTCATTTAAGTGTTAAAGGTTCAAAGAGGTCAATTCTAACTTATTATCTCATTCAAAGACAAAAAATTTGATTTGCAAATGTCAAAAGGCAAAATGGTCAACTCTAGTTTTATTGTCTCATTAAAAGGAGCAAAAAATGACATTTCAGGCTTTTAAAAAGGTAAAAAGGTAATCTCAAGCTTATAAAATGGAAAAACAAAAGTAATTTTCATTCATTGTTACCCTTTGATGAGTGGAAGAGCACTTGTCTACCTCACTTTCCCTCCAAAGGTGGTCAAAATCCAAATCCAAATTATAAAATCACCTTAAAATTCATTTTCCACCCTTCTCTGCCTCCCTTGTTATGCTTTTTCCACCATTGTTATGCTTGTGTGTTTTGTTATGATTCTGGGTAAGCGTGTTACACTTCTAGAAACTGCAACGCAACCCTTTTTTACACTTCTGAGCACTGCACAACCCTTTTTTACGCTTTTGAGCCTCTGTTTTTACACTTTTTCCACCATTGTTATGCTTTTGTAGATGTTTGTTACGCTTATGGAGGAGAAGCATATTTAGGTTTTGGGCTTCAAAAAACTCCAAACCAGCTCACTACTTGGCTCCATTACTTTGTGACATCCTCATAACAGGTAAATGTCATATCTTATGCCATCTTTTTGTTAAATTTTGAAGGTTTAAAACATTTTCATGCTCATTGTGTTTTTCTACACAATGTCACTTATCCATGGTATATAAAAAAAATTATTTTGACAAACCCTAACCTACCCCACCTTCCTAAAACCTAACCCTAATACCTAAACCATAATTCATACATCTCATACACCTTATCCCCACATTTATTTCATCCACACTATTCCTAACATGTCAAATTCAAGCAAACCCTAGATTCTAGCTATTTCACAGTGAAAAAAATTGAAAATTTCCATGTTTGCTAGATTTAACCACCCTCCACACATACATTTTTCCTCATTCCACTTTCAGTATGGAGCTAAGATGCTACTCTATGCACTGAATTTTTATTAGCTCCATGGCCCTCATTTCACCTTCTAAATCTACACCACTTCTACATTAGCTATTCTCACAGTCAAGCATTGGGAATTTCATGTGTTTTCATCATATTTCCACCTTTCTCACACTCATTTTCCCTCATTCCACCCACAAATTGGAGCTAACACACAACTGAACCCACTCAATTTTTTCTATAATTTCGCTCAGCTTCATGATCCTTCATCTCATCCTCTAAACTTACACTTTCCTACACTGTTTTTCCAAATTTCCATACATTCACCCATCTCATTAACATTCTAGGTTTTTCAACATTCCAGTGAAAAAAAAATGGAAAGTGACAAGAAGAGCTTCAAGGGAGGGTTCCATATTAGGCTAGAACCCTTCACAATGCATGAACTCAATGCGTTGCCATTGGCCAGAAGATGCTTTGAGAGGGCTCAATGTTTGAGATTTTGTGAAAGGCTCATGGAAGAGGGGTATCATTTTCAATTGGCCAGCCTATTTTCTACTAGCTATAACATGGGAAAGGTCACTATTTCAAGTATGGAGACAAGGCTATCAAGAAACCTAATTTCTTCAACTACTTGTATCCTTTGTCATGGAGAGTAGTGGTTCAAAGGCATGGAGTTAGACATTGAAAATTACAAAAAATTTCTCAAGCCTCATGCTAGAGAGGAGGCAAACTACCTTTTTCCTTTCAGACACCTCAGAAACAAGTATTCTCCTTTGATGATGTTCATAATGAATTAATTCACATGTGAAGGAAGGTTCTCTGGGTTGCATATGTATCATGCTGTTGATGAATTTCACCTTTGTCAAAACACTTGGTTTGCCATATTATTTGTATAGGATTTTGATTAAGATGAATGAGAAGGTTCAGAGTAGAAGAAAAGATCATCACACTAGAATTTTTCATCATGGTTTGATCAAGCTCAATTTATTGCATCAACTGTCCTCCATCAACATGACTTGGGAAAATTTCTTGGAGAGATTGTCGGCAACGCCTACTATTAGCCCTTCTATATTTCCTAGTACGTCATCAACACAACTCATGGAGGTTGGATATTCTAGCATGCCAACTCAACTTTCAGATGCTCCTAGGGTTGTTGAGTTTACTCACACCTATGAAAAGGGGAAGAGACAAGTATTTGCGCCTAAGTTTGCCAGGAATGTTCTTACCCTTGACACCATTGTGGGACAATGTGAGATAGAGGAGCAACCTATTTTGCTCCAATATAGTGAATAAATGCCATTAGAGGTTGAGGTAGTAGAGAAGGTGGAGGTTAGATCAGCTGAAGAGATCATCATAGGAAAAGATGAGGAAATAGGAATTGAAAAGGATGTTCTCTATTTCCAACTGTCAAATCACCTTCTTGCAACAAGAAAATTTTTAATTGAAAGTGAATCAACTCCTACAAAACAAGCCCAAGTCAGACCTAGAAGAAGTCAAAGGTAAAGGTAAGGAGGTTATTTTTTTTGACTAAATGAAAGACATGGAGGCTGAAACACAAATAAGAAGACCAAAAACAAGAGGCCTCAAAAGGGGGCTGGAGTTAGAAAGACAGTCAACTCATCCACCTGAAGAGTTGACCTTTGATGAGCTTATATCCATGTAGATTAATGAAGACAAAGAGATTTGGTTGTCAAGGGTAAATGAGCATTTGGAAAAGATCATGAAGAGGGCTAAGAGGGACAATAATCTGCATAGACACATGGAAAACCATTATTGCACCAGGAACACAATTTCTCAAATAAGGCTGGAACAATTGAAGAAAAGGCTAAAAGAGGCACAAATGAAGCTTAAAGAGAAGGATATATTGAAGTTGTTGGCTGTAGCTTCCTTGGCTGTTTAGCCCATCACTTATAGGTGCCATAGAATCAATTTTGAGAATTTTTTAATCAATTTTGGTATTTTTTGTGATTTTTGTACAATTATGGAAATTCCTCATTGCAGAAGGGTGACAAAATTTTATTACTCTTATTTTGGGGGCATACAAATGATGATTTATTTACATGTATGAATGTATTTTGATGATTTCATTACAGATCAAAAACCCCCATGGCATGACAAGCTGTAATTTTGGAGAAAAAACTAAAAAACCACTATTTTTCATGTTTCAGCGACCTTTTTGGAGCCTCTATTACACTTTTGAAGTAACCTTGGGGGAATGGATTTTTTAAGGTCTTCCCTTGGGTTAGTTTGAAAAATTCAAGATGTTCTAGAAACTAGACACATAGGGCTAGTTGAACGTTCTTTCAGAAGTGGATTTGGACTCCTAAAAGTGCCTCCAAAGTTCTATTACGCTTTTGCAAATTTTTGTTACCCTTCTTTTAGAAATGTCACAAATCAACATTGGATTCCTCAGGACACTTTTCAAGCTCAAAAATGGTCACAAATTAGAGGCTTTTCTATCCTATGAATTGGCATTAGAGTTATCATGAGGGAATATGTAATTAATGTAAGGGACAAACACTCCTAGTTCATAGCTAAATGACTCATCTTGTGTATTTATGATCCAATTTGGATGGGATTTCGACCCGATGAGGTGTAATAGTCCATATTTTATGTAAGTAGACTCTCTTTAGTCTTTTTTTGGGTTGGATAATCTTATTTTTTAGTGGAGCTATTGTAACAACACTTTGGAATGAAATCAAAGAAAACCTTGCAGAAGTTGTGTTGAAAATCTCGTGGTATGCATTGGAGAATTTGTTCTTACTATGTATGTTTATCTATTCATGTTAAATGATATATTTTCCTCTTTTAGATACATCTTTCCATGTGTTTATATTGTAAGTTTATAAGCAGAAATCGTTTTTTTTCATGCTCTGTTTTAGACAAGGTTTACATGATATGTCTATTTACTTATAAATGAATGAATTCACCTCAGTGCTCATTCAAACCCTCTATCACTTCATTCTATACTCAATGACCTATTAAAATTCTTTCAAACTACCTATCTAACCTCACATATTCTCTGCAAATTGACCTTGGAATTCAGACCTAAAAACCCTACACACAATCTTCTCACTGACCTTTCTATCCAGCACTTAAGACATCAAACAAATCCTATTTACTGAGCTTACATACCTAGCCTAATATCATTACATACTCAATCATTCCTTTGACTGTAAAAGTGACAAAGAGAGATCCCTCTCTGGTCCTGGTAGGGCTAGCTACCTGACCTAAAGCCTGGTATGAGGTTACCTTTCTTCAATCCTATTTTCAACCTTGGGAAGTTGGGGAGAGTGATAATAGGACCATCGGGATTATACTTTGGAAGCCATCTTTCAGAATTCTTAATTAGATCATGTTGATCTTCTGCAACGACAATAGTTCCAATGGATAGGTAGGGTTGAACTTCCATAGGTGAATTTGGAGATGGCAAACTTGAATTTGACAATTGAGGATAAGCAATACCTTGAATAGGAGAACCTGAAGGAGGGATAATCAGAGGTGAAAGGACTATATTTTGAGGAACTGATGAAGTGGATGAAATTGGAACCTAAACCAAAGTATTTGAGGGTATTATTACTTGAGATAAAATAGGATCAATTTCCTAATCAACTTATTCCAAAGAGAACACGGGGTTTGTAAAAGTTGTAAACTCAGATGAAGCTCTAGGACTGGTTTTTGTTGATGATATAGGAATAGGTTCATAGGAGGATGATAATATAGCTTCGACTTCTTGCTCAGGTATTTTCCTAGTTGATATATCAAATAATATAGGGGATAAACTTGAGAATTTTCTTTGAGATCGAGTATATATTCTAGAAAATTGAATTTGAGGGTGTACAAGAACATATGATACCTTAAATGATTCTTTTGTTGTAAATGTTAGTGAAACAAGTAAGGTTTCAATTGGATGAACAACTGTAGATGAGGTAATAGTATTAGATGATTTTATAGGATGAATATACTCAAAAGGTTTATCATCCATACAATATCTGCGGCCCTCCTTCTAGCACCGAATTGTTGATAGGCGAAAAAAATCCTCCTGTAACAATTGAGTATTTGCTTGATCAAAGTCCCAATTAGATTCCTTTTCGTTTGGTATGGACGTATACTCTCCAGAACAAAGGCCCGGTTTCCTATCTAAAACTAAAACTAAAATAAGAAAAAGAACTATTATTAATGTAAGGAAAAATATGTAATATAATTTTTTTATAATTTACAGGATATCATAACACATTACGTTAGTATGATTTAACCAATTTAAACAAAACAATAACATGATTTAAATGATCATAATGCCACATGTAATATCATTTAATTTAAAATTCTAACTGGAATTTGAATCTAGAAAACCGTACAGATAAGTTTGGATTGAATATTTATTTTAAAACTTCAAAAATATTTTCAGGTTTTCATCCTATTCAAACATAATTTTGGTATTTTCTGAAATATGTATGCATGTATAATCTAAAGGAAATAAATAACAATTTATATCTTGGAAACGAAAGAAAATATGACTATCTTTGAATATTAGATTTCGATGATCAACCAGTAATGAATGAATTAACAAATTTTCAATTCCTAATGATAAAAGAATGCAGACTATAACATTTTCTTAAGAAATGTTAAACAAAATTATCAAATATTCAATCAGAATTAAATAAAATAAAGTCATAAAGCAATACCATAGGAATCCATTAAGTAATTAAAATAATGTCCTGACATAAACCTCATAGATCATCACATATTAACATTGAAAATGGTCTTAAAAAAAGATGGTACTTCAAAATTGATTAAAAAAGCAAGTCTGTAGTCTTCACTGATTCTATACCCTTTGCACCAATGCATGAGGGTCTATAAATAAAAAAAATATAATAATATAAG
This sequence comes from Pinus albicaulis, assembly GCA_034641835.2. Classification (NCBI taxonomy): domain Eukaryota; kingdom Viridiplantae; phylum Streptophyta; class Pinopsida; order Pinales; family Pinaceae; genus Pinus; species Pinus albicaulis. Next base: position 778,801,997 of record CM076570.1, read on the forward strand.
TTTTGAAACAAGAAAATCAGTAGATTTTCTAAAAGTAAATGATCAATTCTAAAAATAAAATTTTATCCTTTTTCAATTGATATTTGGCAGAGAAGTAGGCATTCTTTCCTCATCTTCCTCATCTTCATAATTGAGATTGAGTAGAAGGTGAGGTGCATGTACTTCGATATGAGTTTCCCATTGTGAATATATCTGATAAGTTGGAGAGAAATGAATGGAAGGAAACTAACTGATGTCAATTCTCGAACATTCTTCTTCTTCTTCTGACATTTGGCCTCAAATTTGGAAATAAGCTCGATTTGTTCAAAAGGTAGTTGCATAATTTTTTGGAAATTTTGTTGTTTCCAAACATTAATCCTTTTGATTTCCACCTAATCCTTGTAGAAATTCGTTGTAGATTCAAACAACTAATTGTAATTTTCTAAAACAGTAGACTTGATTCTACTCTACCAATTGCGTAAACCAATTTAAACGATCACGAAATCATGAAGCATACAAGAGAAAGAATTCAATCAAAAAATCACACAAGGATTTCCTGGGGAAAGTGTAGTGCCCTACTCTTGTTGGCTGACAATGATATGAATTTTTAGCCCTAAGACCCACACTTTATTCTTTGAGGACTTCACATTAAGGATACAAACAAATGACTCTATTATTAGTGGATTTGATGGTTATGCATGTTCTTTATTGATACTATGATGATCATAAAATTAATGGTTATGCATTTTCTCTATTGATATTACGATGATGATAACATTAATGGTTATGTATGTTATTTATTGATATGATTGTAGAATTAATGTTTATGCATGTTCTCTATTGATATTATGATGATGATATCATTATAGGATATGTATTCTCTCTATTGATATCATGATGATGATAAATTTGATGGATAGGTATGTTTTATATTGATGTTACGATGATGATAGCTTTGATGGATATGTATGTTTCCCATTGACGTTATGATTATGATAACCATGATGGATGTGTCCCCTGTGTTAGCTACTTACGTTGGTTCTGGTTCACAATGGACAACGATGTGAATGAATAAGTCATGTTGATGATGCTATTATGATAATGACTAGCACTGAGAAAATTTGTTACTAATGATTATTGAGTATGACATGAAACCACCAGAGTTATTCACATACAATGAGTTGATGACATTTGGTTTGATAGAAATTAATATTTTGTATTTAAAATTCTAAGTTTAGTTTAAAATTTCTATATATATAATCTAATGATATGTCAAAGGATGCAGGAAAATGTTAGTTTCTTGGCCGAATGACTCACATATGGGTGATGGGGTTGTACAATTGGATGTATCAACATAGGAGGGGTGGGAAAGTGTCCCTAAACTCACCTGCTAGCACCCTCGCCATGCCTTAGGCTGGAAAGGTCAATTTTTTTTTTTGCCTTGAATATCATGATGTCATGGGAGCAGGTCCTAAATTTGGGTCGCTTACGAGGATTTTATGGGGGGGCATGTATCAAGGAAGATTCCCTGATCCCCAACACCATTACTCTCACTATAGTGGAAAACACAAGAGATGATAATGGTCTTTGTCGTTGCACCTATACTTTCCCCTCGTAGCCACTGGATGCTTGAAGGGCAAGTGAAGTGGCACCCTTGGACATTCAAGAGAAGTTCTTGAAGGGCACAACCAACTTGGCACCCTTGGCATCACAAATAAACTATTAGGCATGGAACTCTTGAAACTTAGAAGGAAATTTATTGAAGGGCATGACCAACTTGACACTCTCGACATCATTAAAACGAAACTAATAAATATAGTAGAGATATGAAAATTCTACTAATTCATATCAAGTGGTAAATGATGTTCGACCCAAGGAAATTAAATCGAGAATAAAAATTGGGGTAAGGGAAGAATAGGAAGAAATACAATGTTTTACCCTAAGAAATCTACCCCTTTCCATGTTAAAAAATATTAAGTAGATAATGTGCATAAGTAACTTAATTAGGAAAAAAAGAGGGAAGGAGTGACATAGAGTTAAGTATAAATATTAATCATAAAATAGTTAAAACTTCATTAAGAGAAGAGAGTAGTGAATTAAAATAAGGTTAATAAATTAAAATGGGAGAAATTTAGAGAACCTCCATGTGGCAAGAGCCAACATAAGAATATCCATCTATGAGACAAATTGAATTAAATTAGGACTCAAGAGGTAGTTAGGGGACCAAATCTGAGACTTATCACTTAACTTCAGTAATAAATATAAAATAAGGAGTAGGAAAATGGGGGATCAAGAGACAAATATGAGAAGAAATAGGAAGCCTTATTGGGGTGAGGAAAATACTTAAAAAAAAATTAAAATTAAGTAAATGATTTTGGAGAGTCTTGGTGAGAGGGTGACATATGGGTGGGTGAATAATAAAATTTTGGATTAATAGAAATGAGTAATTATGCATGAAATGTCAAGTGTCACCTATGAAGCCTCCTATAAAAGAAGGGGCAATCCATGGGAAATGGACTTTTGTTTACCCTATTTTTGGATGGAGGAGATTATGTCATTGTGAGTGGTTACAAGCTATAATTGAGTTTGGTGAGGTAGAGGACATTAGAGAGGGGACTCTTGAGCCAAGGAGGACACACCTCTATCAGCTAGTGAACTTGCTCCATTGTACAACCCCATTGCAACTCGGGGGTCTATGAGGAAGGAGATTACCCAAGGAGTAGGTTGGGATATCAACCGGTGGGTCACTACATTCGGTCCAAGCATGTCGACATTCACATTTGGAGGCAAATGACAACAATAAAGTGGAAGTAGTGACAAGTCAATATTGAGTCTCGTCTCCTATTGAACAATACATATGTTAGTTATGATGTTATTTTATATGATTTTGTTATGCTTATAATTAACATGTAAAATAGATGTATGTGTAATGAAGTTAAGTTCATGGATGTTTGATATAAATGATTAATATTTCTGAGTTCCCAATGTTGTATGTTAATGGTTGTATCCCTATTTTACTATATTATTCTTAAAAAGAAAAAGTAAAGCATAGAGTTGGTCCTCACACTTGGTATTAGAGCCCACGTTCAACCTATATGACCTATGAACCCTTTGAAACTTATTTTTTAGGAGTGTCACCATGAATTCTCATTAAAAAATTAAAAATAAATAAATAAATAAATAAACTGATCTAAAGACTCGACTCCTCTATCCATTCCTCCTAAGCTACTAGCAAGTAAGCCTGTTTATCTTCGTGGTTGCTTTATCTGTAAAATCTTAGACAATTGTATGGTTAATAATGCCGAGCTGTTTATTCTATGTTAAAATGGAGCTACCTGTCACAGTTTCCATAGGCCTGGTAGCTCCTTAAAACCTAGAGAAAGATACAATACTAAATATAGATCCGAGATTGCGGAGCCATAATCTATTACAAGGAAGATAAACACATCGTCCAAAACCAATATATCTGCTTCGAGCTATTAATGCCATATACTACCAAAAAATAAAAAAATCACACTTTTTATGCCTTATAATGCAAAAATAAATAAAAATAAATCACTGAATAATGACAGATCTGGGCTCATGAAACAAAGATCTAGCGTGGAAGTGTACCCTTCGAGGAAGGAGTTCACCGAAGATAATTGTGATCTAGCCACATCAAAAATATTTCAAAGTGAATTTGGACGATTTGAACAATTATTATACTCCTTTAAATAGTGTTTGTATGTGAAAATATGTATATATTTGAAATCACTTTTATTTTTCAATAAGTTTGCCATTAAATTTGGTAACTTTTGCCGATAAACTTGGTGACTTTCCCAGGTATAATTTTTTTCTCATTACAAATAATTCCTTATAGATAGGCCCTTTTGCACATATGAGTTAGATACTTTCAATTCCCATATTTTATTTATCCTACGTATGAGCATATCCACTTTCAATTTCTATTCGGACTACAAGATCATGGACAAAACAACTAACAGAGCATATCGAGTAGTTGCAGATTCAGATCCGCTTCAATTAGCAATTAATCCAGAGAACACGGGAGGTAGAAGCAATTTGTTCGATTCAGTTAAAATATTTTCAATAAATTTTGCATCTGAGTTCATGGTTACTGTACATGTCAATTATGGTTAAGTTCAAAATATAAAATGGGAGACAATAAATTAGAAAATATAGAATAAATCCACAATAGTAAAAAGTTAAATAATTTGGTGATTAACGTTGGAAGTTTCAACACTTCTAGAACAAATTTATAAACAATCGTGAGGTAAATATAAATAAAAATAAATAAATAAATAAACAAAAACAACAACAAATAATATGTGAGCCAATCCAAGAGAGTCAAGAACGAACACTAAATAATTTGGTGATTAACGTTGGAAGTTTCAACACTTCTAGAACAAATTTATATAAAAATAAATAAATAAATAAACAAAAACAACAACAAATAATATGTGAGCCAATCCAAGAGAGTCAAGAACGAACACAAAATTCCTTATTGTAATTGGCACACATTAAATATGCCCTTCAAATGGTGAAAATTTTGTTATAGGAAGCATTATTAATCTCTAATTATGAATATATATGGTGCCCAACAAAGATAAACACCTGCTATCTGCTGCAAGGACTGCACATGCACATATGGTTATGCTGACCCACTGATAGAGGTGTAACTTAATTCTGCATTTCTTGAAATGGCATGAAGTGCTCCTTCAATATTCATTTATTTATGGTTGGATGATTGCAGCAAGATCGAAATTTCTGTTTTATTTCAATGTTTTTTATTTTTTTATGTTGGAGGATTGCAGCGAGATGGAAATTTCTTATCTAAATGTTCAAATTGCATTTTATTTTGAGATTTGGCGAGATGGACATAATACTGATTGTTGTTTTATAGTTTATTTCATATGAAATATTTTTACGGTTTATTTCGTATGAACAATTTTATTTATATATAATTGTCTGTTATGAAGGTCTCTTATTTTAGATCTGAAAAAACCTAACATTGAACACCAAAACATCTGGATGGTGGTAGCTATATAACTTGTATAACTTCCTCACATAAAGTGTTTAATTGTCTACAGAAATGCCTAAGAAAGTTCAACATAAATGCCTGGAAAAAAATGAACATAAAAACGACTGCATATAATTGCATTGAATGCAATTATTATTTTGTGCATTTTTCCTTCAATGTTATAAGGTAAATATTATGAAATTTGGAGCAAATTTCTTAATATTTGAACGAATGACACTTTTCCATTCAATGTTATAAAGTATTATCCAGTTTGGAGCAATTTTGCCAGAATTTTGGAGCAATTTGCCAGAATTAAGAAATTGCTATCAACATGACTTTAATGAAATTCTTACCATTTAAATGAATTTCAGAATTATACATCAACCAGAAAGTGCTGGATCAGTAAATAAGTGCAGATTAACTAGAAAAATGTTGGGTGAAGCACTAGATCAATGGAGAAGTGCATGAATACCGGTAGAAAAATATGGTTGGACTTGGGGAACTTGACAAACCTCAGAGCCCTCAATCTTTTTGGCAATGAACTCGAAGTCCCAGTTCCTCCAGTTGGTATCTTGAAAAGTTTCAATTCCTCCAGTTTCAGAGTACTGCATTCCCAACATCTTCCACGGTATACCATCACAGTTGTGGCTATTTCAGTTATTGTGAGTGCAATAATCTCTTTACTGTTTTGCATTGCATTTATTCTTTGTTACAGGGGAAGAAGAAAAAATAATATCAAATCAGAGGAACTGTCGATCAGCATTCCTGAAGAGCCATCGAATGGAAATGGCCACCGAGTCATTCAGTGCTGGTAATATAATTGGAAGCAGCACTATCAGCACTGTGTACCGAGGCGTACTAAATGGCAAAGTGGTGGCTGTGAAAACATTGAAGATGGAAAATTCCAAGGAACTGGATCATTGTTTCAAGAGGGAGCTTTATACCATGGCTCGTATCAGGCATCAAAACCTGGTAAAAGTGGTGGGGTATGCTTGGGACAACAGGTTAAAGGCATTAGTAATGGAGTTCATGCCAAATGGAAAACTAGATGTAGTTCTGCATAGCATGGATGCAGGGGAGGGGCATTCAGCTCAACTCGATTTAACAAACCATCTAAGCATCATCAGATCAATAGCTCAGGCACTGGTTTACTTACACGAGAATTATGATTTCCCCATCGTCCACTGTGATCTGAAGCCTACAAACATTCTTCTGGACGAAGATTTTGAAGCTTAAGTGAGTGACTTTGGTACTGCTAGAAGGCTTGGGATCCATCTCCAGCAAGAAGTAAGCCAAGGGACGTTGTCTGCTTCTTTTCAACTAGGGACCATCAGTTACGTCGCACCTGGCAAGACTATCTGCCATTTAACTTTAACATCATATATAGTTCGTTTACTCTGTTTACTGCAGATTCCTGAAATATTCTGAAATGGACTTTGCCCATATCTATTTCTAAATGCCCATTTGTTTATATCATAAATATTTAAATTACCCAATAATGAATTTGAACCAGATGCATTGTGTGCTCTTGCAGAGTTTGCATATATAGCGAGGGTGACTCCCAGCGCAGATGTGTTCAGCTTTGGCATAATCCTGATGGAGTTATTGACGAGTAAAAGACCCACCAGTTTTCCTAGCTTGTCTTCTGCTTCTGACCAACAAGGCACTAGTTTGGGAGAATGTATAGAAAATGGTTTCAAGGACTGCAATTAGTGTAATTGATCCACTGTAATCGTATAAATTGTTGCCGTGAGCTATGCAACTGCCACGACTCGGCTCCTGTGTTCGGCTTAGTTCTGGTTTTGCTCGGCTTTGCTTCCGATTCTGATGCGAAATTAATGGACAACCATTTACAGACTTGGATCTGTTGATAACTCATAAAGGGCCACCATCTACGCTGCAGGCAACAGGTGGATGCCTCTATCAACGTGCCTCAACGTGTCTGTATGCAAAAACACAGGGGACCTCAAAACAAAAGTTAGGATATGATTTTCTAATAAATAATGACTTTAAAACCCGAACTTTCGATAAAAGTTTTAAACTGCTTCTTTCCCGAACTTTGGATAAAAATTAAATCAAAACTTTGAAAATTTTCAAAGTAAACTTTGGATAAGCCTTACACAAAGAAATCAAAACTTTGGTTAAAGGAAAAATCCTTGCAAATACAAATCGAGGTCTGCAATAAGACCCCAAAGCTGAACAGCCAATGAAAATCAATTAATTTTTTTTAAATATTCACTATTTTGAAGGACTTTGGTTAAAACCATTTGATGTTTAGAAAGTCAACAAAATTAATGCGAGATCAAAGCTACAGGTATAATAATTTTACAGTAAGTTAAAAAGGTTAAGTGAATTAAGGATTTATATTTACTAAATGTAACCTTGTTACTATAAGGATAAATTAATATTAAATTTAAATTTGATAGATAAATTAATATTAACATTAAGTCATATATTTGGATTATTTTCATAACCTCAATAATTCCACTACCTAAGGCAGGTATAATAATTTTACAATAAGTTAAAAAGGTTAAGTGAATTAAGGATTTATATTTACTAAAAGTAACCTTGTTACTATAAAGATAAATTAATATTAAATTTAAATTGGATAGATAAATTAATATTAACAATAAGTCATATAGTTGGATTATTTTCACAACAATCTGCATAAATTTTGGTGGACATTACTATGGTAAATCACAATATTTACATGTTCACTTTTATCTAAATTTATGCAAAGAAATGCATAAATAATTGTGGGCAATAAATCTTGATAGATCTGCCTATTTACCAGAAGGGAATAATGTCCCAAGTAACTCCTGCACTAGTGCCATTCCATCCTTTTAAATTAATGGTTGTATTAGTTTAACGTTCTTAGAATCATTACACTTATTTAATTATTGAAATAATTTCCATTTAATTAATGGAAGTTATTATTATATATTCTTGCATTATTAATACTTGATCTTAAATATTTTATATACTAAGGTATAACATTGTATCATGCCATACAATTTTAACTATTTGATCCAGGTGGATATTGGTGGCCACCTACCTATTCCACTTGGGGCCTTACCATTGTCTCTTTCAGTTTTTTTCACAACTTACTATTTTTAGCAGTTTTTCGGGTCCTGAACTTCTGGAGCTGTTTTGAAGCCCCAAATGGAGATAGTATGCTGAAGTTACATCCTCGGGAAGTTGAAACACCAATTTACCCAAACGGGGCCCATAGTTTTGGCGCTTCATCTCCTAGAGTTAGGTTTTTGAACGTTTAGAGTTCTTCATTGTTTCTCCATAATAAATAGGTCCTCGAGCCTCATTGTAACACAGTTCAGAGGTTTGTAGTTGGCACATCTCTTCTTAAAGATTCGCTACTAGCACCCTAGCTATTTTATTTCCATCATGTTTGTAAGCATATTTCTGTGATTTGATAGTAATGAAATGAAGCCTTATTTCCACTGTATTTCTATGTGTCTGGTTATTTCTGTTTTCTGTTGCGTTCCTGCATAAATCCGGATTAGTGGTATCAGAGCGGTCTGCTTTTTCTCGATCCTTCTTTGCATGTCCCCAACGAGGTCGGGGTATAAGGAGTTAGGGCTCGATCTGGTGGAACCTTTACAAGATCAGTCGCGCAAACCCCGACGGACGCCCATGGGGGAAAAAAAGAAAGATGAGGGAGCATGAGATCCTATCAAAATATTGCTCGAGGAGGCCCTTGAAAAACAAAGGAACGCGATGATGGATAACTTTGCCTAGATCCTTCAACGACTGTCCACCGGCGGTGCATCTACATCCAGCAGCCACTCTGAAGGCACGACTCCCTTTAAGGTACACGTAAACTTTGACATTCCCATATTTGAGGGTCAAATAGATGCAGATGTTGTAGATAGATGGTTGAATCTATTAGAAGGATATTTCTCGGTTCATGACTTTTCCGACCGGGAGAAGATTATTTTTGCACTCCTCAAAGCTACCCCCCATGTCAAGGATTGGTGGGAAACCTACTGTGAGAAAAAGGGATAAAGATGTGCATGAGCTAACGAATCTGTTCCATACCCTACGCACAAAGTTGGGTATCAAATATTCAGAGAAACATTTGGTGCTAAAGTATCACGGTTGTCTGCACATATACATTCAGGAGGAAATGGAGTTCCTCGACATCTCTACGCTTGATACGAACATACCCGATTATCTTTGCTAAGATTGAGCGAGAAATTAAAACGAAGAAGCGAGACTTTGGATCTGCAAATAAACGAGAAGGTGTGCCCCCAAACGCGGAACAGACAGGCAATGCATGACCCAAGACAACTTGCCAAAGACACGAGCAAAAGAACAACACCGCGAAACGAAGGAGACGGGGGAAAGTGGTGTGAGGTTCCATAAGAGCTCACTCACAACACAAGTGAGTGTTGGGCCCAGCGATCGGTACTTGTTTGAGATGAGGGCTTAAGATCGGATACCTCACAAGAGGTGGGAGCGACAGGGGGGGGCAATGCCACTACGAAGATCCAGAAGGAGGAACTAGAAGATCCAGAGGAGGTAGAGCGTCTCTTCCACTCCCAGATGTGGGTAAAGGGTTCCCCTCTACGGTTCATTGTCGACAATGGGAGCCAAAAGAACCTCATTTCAATAGATGTCGTGAAGCGGTTAGGCTTGCTGACCACAACGCACCTACAACCATACACCATCGGGTGGCTTCACGAAGGACGAGATCTCCGCGTTAGCCAGCAGTGCCACCTTCCCTATAGCATCAAGCCCTTCACGGATGAGGTGTTGTGTGACATTGCTCTTATTGATGTTTCTGATGTATTATTAGGCCAATCATACTTGTGGAAGCGACATGCTGTGTATGAGTCCCGACCTCGCGTTGTTATTGTTACTTTGGGAAATAAATTGTACAGGATACCAGAGGTATGACCGCCTCCCATTATCTCTTTGGTTACTGCAAAACAATGTAGTAAGCTCATTTCCAAAACCAGGAAATTTGTTTTCCTAATGATCCGTCCCTAGGGTAAGAAGAAGACTGTGGCCACGACCTCCAGACATGGCTCCTCTGCACGAAAACAACAAATGGACAAGGTTGTGGAGGAGTACGAGGACATCTTCACCTCACCCACAGGGGTGCCTCTACACTGTCAGGTCAAGCACCCCATTGACCTGACCCCAGGTGCGCCGCTACCCAATGGATCAATCTATAGGCGCTCTGTTCTGGAGAATGATGAAATCAAGAGGTAGTTTCAGGAGCTCCTATAGAAAGGTCACATCTAGCCAAGTTCATTTCCCTGTGGGAGCCCGATCGTGTTGGTACAGAAGAAGGATGGGACTTGGAGACTCTGTATTGATTATCGGGCCCTGAACAAGATCACTGTTCGGAATAGGTATCCGATCCCACGGATTGATGACCTTCTGGACCAACTCAAAGGGGAAAAATATTTCAGCAAGATCGACTTGAATTCTGGGTATCACCAGGTACCAATTGAACCCTCTGATGTGTGGAAGACTACCTTCAAAGCCAAGGAGGGCCTTTTCGAATGGCTCGTCATGCCTTTCGGATTGAAAAATGCTCCCGCAACCTTCATGAGGTTGATGGATGACATATTGCGTCCATTCACCAGCTCATTTGTAGTGGTATACTTGGATGACATTTTGATCTTCAGCCAAACTTGGGAAGAGCACCTCCACCACATCCGGGAAGTCCTCCAGACATTGCGACAGCACAAGTTGCGTGCCAATTTGGAGAAGTACAATTTTGGCATGACCCAGGTTCAATATCTGGGATACATTATTGATGAAAGGGGGGTGCATGTGGATCCAGCCAAGATCCAATTCATTCGGGATTGGCCAGCCCCAACCACCCTAAAAAAGCTTCGCAACTTTCTGGGTCTTGCTAATTTCTACCATAGATTCGTGTTGGGATTCTCTCATATCACTTGGCCCTTGAGTCAAGTCACCAAGGGAGGAGCGAAAGCAAAATTCTGTTGGTTGGAATCTCAACATAAGGCGTTTGTAGAATTGAAACATCGCCTCTGTTCTGCCCCAGTGCTCACATTACCAGACTTGCAACAACCATTTGATATCGAGACAGATGCCTTTGAATATGCTATTGGGGCAATTCTTACTCAACAGGGGCATCCAATGGCATATCACAGTGAGACATTGTCCGACACAATTTGAAAGTATCCCAATTATGACAAAGAAATGTATTCCATTGTGCAGGCTTGTCGACAATGGAAGCATTACATTTTGGGGAAGGAGACAATCATCCACACAGAACACCGACCCCTGCAGTTCATACAAACACAAGGGAAGTTGCAGAATGATCGCCATCAAAAGTGGTCCACATATCTACAACAATTTCATCTGAACATCAATTACAAGAAGGATAGCACCAATAATGTTGCAGACTACCTCAGCCGACCACCGATCGTGGCCATAACCACCGTTCTCAACTCTTGTGGGCATGAGACTTCTGATTTGCTGCTTCTCTACAAGAGTGGTCCAGAATTCAGCTACACATACAAGGCACTCTTGGGGGGTATGCAGGATCCAAATTTTCACCTCCAAGATGCACTATTATGTCACCTGGGACACCTTTGTGTTCCTTCAAGCGAGCGTGCCAAGATGATATGGGAAGTGCACTACAGTCGAGTCGTTGGGAATTTTGGGGTCGAGAAAACAGTGGCAGTACTGCAGAAGTATTTCTATTGGTCGAACCTTCGACAGGATGTCGGGAAGTACATCAGATCCTGCACTGCTTGCACTATTACCAAACCAACCATCAAGAAGCAAGGGCTCTATACTCCGCTACCTACCCCTAGTCGAACTTGGGAATCCATCTCCATGGATTGCATGTCAGACCTTCCTTCTACTAAGCATGGAAATGACTGTGTTTTCATGGTCATCGATAGATTCTCAAAGATGGCAATTATGGCGGCCTGCAAGAAGAATATCACAGTAGAAGCCACTATTAAACTCTTCTTTGAACGAGTATGGATGCACTTTGGGATTCCACAGTCTATCATATCAGATCGCGATAGTAGGTTCCTTAGCACATTCTGGTCCAGCCTCTGGTCAATGTTGGACACCAAGTTCACCAAGTCCACAACTTTCCATCTCCAAACTGATGGACAGACAGAGGTCGTCAACAGGATGATTGTACACATTCTGCGCATGTACAATTCAAAGCATCCACACACATGGGATGAGAGCCTTTCCTATGTACAACACAGTTATAACCGGGCTCTCCACAGCTCAATCAGCCATAGCCCCTTTCAGGTGGGCTTGGGATTCCAGCCACTATGTCCCGTTGACGTAGCCATGCCATTTGCAGCTACTCAGGCCGATTCGGCTCATGTCCAGTCTGAAGCTGACAAAGCAAAAAAATTCATCGAGCGCATTCAGCACGTCCGCTAACAGGTTCATGACATATTGGACAGAGCCAATGCTAAGTACAAGCAACGACATGATCAACATCGGATGCTACACAACTTCCAGGTGGGCGAAAAAGTGTGGCTACATTTGCAGAAGGAGCGCCTCACTAGACCCCACCGCAAGATTCGCCCACTCCGATATGGGCCGTACACCATCACCAAGGCTATAGGTAACAATGCCTTCGAGCTCAGTATTCCACCATTCCTTGGTCTGCACCCAGTATTCAATGTAGACCGCCTTTGTCCCTACTTCCCACCTCTATTTGACACCTTTGACATTGCAGAAGAACTCACACCAAAAGAGTTAAACCCAGACTACATGGAACAGGCCACCATAGACTATATAATGGAAATGCAATTCAAGAACACTTGCCGACAGAAGATCCAACTGTATCGGGTTGTAAAAGCTGGCCAACTCCTGCACCAAGGCAAGTGGTTCACGAGGGACCAAGTTCAATAGAAGTTTCCTCATGTCATGGAGGAACTCAACGCAATGGGGACCATTGCTTCCTAAGGGGGGAGGAATGATCTAGGTGGATATTGGTGGCCACCCGCCTATTCCACTTGGGGCCCCACCATTGTCTCTTTCAGTTTTTTTCACAACTTACTATTTTTAGCAGTTTTTCAGGTCCTGAACTTCCGAAGCCGTTTTCAAGCCCCAAACGGAGATAGTATGCCGAAGTTATGTCCCCAGGAAGTTGAAACACCAATTTACCCAAACAGGGCCCATAGTTTTGGCGCTTCATTTCCTAGGGTTAGGTTTTTGGACATTTAGAGTTCTCCATAATAAATAGGCCCTCGAGCCTCATTGTAACACAGTTCAGAGGTCTGTAGTCGCCACATCTCTTCTCAGAGATTCGCTACCAGCACCCTAGCTATTTTATTTCCATCATGTTTGTAAGCATATTTCTGTGATTTGATAGTAATGAAATGAAGCCTTATTTCCGCTGTATTTGTATGTGTATGGCTATTTCTGTATTCTGTTGCGTTCTTGCATAAATCTGGATCACTATTCATGCACTTATATATAAATATTTATTAAGGTAGTCCTAAATTATCCATTGTTTGGAATTGGCATCCCTATCAAATATGCATGCAATTTGGTAATTACCCTATTTTTGATAATTATCATATTCTAGTCGTATATTATATAACATAATATTTATATGTGCTTATTATTAATAGTAGAGTTGTACTTCCATTATTGAAGTCATAAAATATTAGAAACTTATACTCTCTCTTTACTAATGACAATCTCAGATTATGTTATGATAATTCTAACAACCACCTCTATCATTTACATGAAATAATGTAGTCTAAGCCTACTATGATGATTTATATTGATTGTATCCTTATGATTAAATCTTATAGGAAGGTTTGAAATTGATAGGTGAATTAAATTATCAAGAACTTATAAATGCATAAATAGTTCCTTTGGAAGTATATAATAATAAAAATGAATTATAGAACCACTCAGGTTGGTTATAATTTTTATTGATTGGATTTATCTTATATGTAAAATCATGTTAAATTGTGGCATGATTCATTGGTGAACCATGGTTATAATAAGTACAAGGAGTCGGGCAACTAGAGGGCGCAACTTGGTGTCACCATAAAATCCAACTCCTGCCACCCACCCAATGACGGGGGAAATATCACAACACAAGAAAAAATACTAGCCAGATAAGTGTTTAACTTAATGAGATCATTCCAACACATGTCTGAGGCATTAATAAACCACTTGTAATAGGAGCATGGAGGACCAGTCATACAAAATGAAGCACCCCGAAACACTACAAGAAATGATGCACATCGAGATTTTGAAAAGGTAAAATTTCCAGATGTTTGGGGGTCCAAGGATGATAAATATGCAGAGGCATGGTTAGAAAACATGGCTATGTGTTTTACCCTGAGAGATTACAACTCAAACATGAAGTTCAAGATGGGTATATTCCATCGAAAGGGAAAAATACTACTTTGGTGGAAGACATTATTACCCCAATTGGGGATGGATATCTTAGAAGTAACTTGGGAATTGTTTGAAGAAAATTTTAGAGAACAGTACCTGTCAAAGGAGTTCCTTGAGAGGCAATTAAAATAATTCAATGCATTAAATTAGGGGAGTCACTCAGTACCGAAGTATGAGGCTCGTTTCATGTAATTACTCCGTTATGCCCCTCACTTAAACACAGAAAGATCAAGGTGAAAAAATTTGTGTATTGAATAAATGATAACATTCGGGTTAAGGTTATTGTTGTGTAACCAGCTCAAAAAAGAGAAGAAAAGAGATATCAACGCCTTAGAAATGAGCCACTTCGAGGGGGCAACCTCCAATACATTACATAAATGAACAATTCTTGGATGATACAATTTACAAAACCTCCTTTCTATATATAGGAGTCCATGGGGCCATAATGTAATCCTAGTGGGCCACAATGTAATCCTAGCCGACCTAACAATAATAATTTAAGGGCACAATAATAACAAAATGGGGTTACAAGGGTACAATAATAACAATAAGGGGTTTACACTAACAATAATAAGGGGCTATACTAGTGATATAGGGACCTAACATGCCCCTCTCCTTCAAAAAAGTGTTGTCCTCAACACTTGAGTAGCTCCGGATGCTTCTGTATAAAATTCTCATCCTCCCATGTAGAATCTTGAGTGGGTAAGTTCTTCCACTTGATGAGATACTCTGAAATTGATCGATTCCGTAGTTGTCGAGTTCTTTTTTCTATGACTGCTTCAGGTTCCAATATGATCTTCCCTTCCCCATCAAGTTCTGGCAATACTGTTTGAACTGGAAGATTTTCACCTATAACCTTCTTTAAGTATGAAACATGGAAAACTGGATGTACTCGCGAAGAAGCAGGAAGCTCCAATTTGTATGCCATAGTACCAATCTTTTGCAACACCTTGTAAGGACCATAGTACTTTGGCGATAATTTAGTATCCTTCTTAGCTTGCTTGAGGGACATTTGTTTATATGGTTGTAGCCGTAAAAATACCCAATCTCCTACATCAAAACTTCTCTCGCTGCGATGTTGATCTGCCTGTTGTTTCATTCGATTTTGTGCCAAATTCAGGTTATCCTTTATGAGTTGGAGAACTTCTTGCTGATGCTCGATGTGATCTTCCACTGCTTGAACCTTCGAATTTTCCCTTAAAGATGATGTGATGGATGGTGGATGATATCCATAAAGTGCCATAAATGGGGTCATTTTTGCTGCGGTATGGAAGGAAGTGTTATACCACCATTCAACAAGAGGTAACCACTTGACCCATTGTGTTTGTTTATCAGATACAAAACAACGAAGATATCCTTCCAAACATTTATTTATGATCTCAGTTTGACCATCATATTGAGGATGATAAGATGAGCTATGAGCTAATTGAGTACCCAAACAAGAAAATAACTCCGTCCAAAAATTTCCAGTAAAATGGGATCTTTGTCGCTCACAATAACCCTTGGGCTTCCATGTAGCTTTTGAATTCTATCCATAAATGTAGTAGCAACTGTACTTGCTTTAAATGGATGAGATAATGCACAAAAGTGTGCATACTTGGTAAGTCTATCAACTACCACCATGATGAAACTCTTTCCTTCAGACTTAGGTAAACCTGTGATAAAATCCATTGAAATCTCCTCCCAGCGTTGACTTGGAATGGATAAAGGTTGTAGAAGTCCCGGGGTCTTAATTGTTTCCACTTTATTCTGCTGGCAAACCAAACATTCCGCCACAAACTTTTGAATATGAGATTTAAGGCCATCCCAAAAAAATTCTTTCTTCACCCTGTGGTAAGTTTTTAAAAATCCTGAGTGTCCTCCTAAAGGAGAAGTGTGCAATTCCCGAAGAATCTTTTGTTTTAGTTGGGAATTCTTACAAAGATATAAGCGATCTTTGTACCATAAGGAATCATTTTTCCAACTAAATGTATCGGATGTACTAGGATCTTGCTGCAACTTTTGAATGAGTGTCCATACATCTTTGTCCTTCTTCCATTCATCTCTTGCTTCGGTTATCCAATCCGGTTGGATAATAGAAATGGCACAAAGCAATGCTTCCACCTCTTCATTCTTTCTTGAGAGTGCATCTGCAGCAACATTAAGCTTTCCTTTTTTGTAGATTATTTCAAAGTCATAACCCAACATCTTTGTGACCCATTTTTGCTGCTCTTCTGATGATAGTCTTTGTTCCAAAAAGTGTTTAAGAGTATCATGATCAGTTTTTACCTTGAAGTGTCTTCCCATTAGGTAAGTTCGCCATTTCTTTAGTGCATGCAGTATTGCTAACATTTCCTTCTCATAAATAGGTTTCTGTAAATACTTTCCTTTGATTGGACGACTTTCAAAAGCAATGGCTCTTCCTTCCTGCATTAAAACTACACCAATTCCATTTCTTGAGGCATCACATTCCACAATAAAGGTTTTTGTGAAGTCTGGCGTAGCTAAGACCGGTGCTAGGCACATTGCCTCTTTAAGATGTTCAAAGGCCTTAGTTGCTTCGGGAGTCCATGAAAATGCATCTTTCTTCAATAATGTTGTTAGAGGTGCTGCTATTCTCCCATAATTCTTAACAAACTTGCGATAATACCCCGTTAACCCGAGAAATCCTCGCAACTTCTTTATGGTTGTGGGGACTTTCCATTCCTTAATGGCTTTAATTTTGTTAGGGTCTACCTTAACACCCTCGTGAGATACAATATGACCCCGATATTCCACCTCTTGTACTCCAAAGAAACATTTGGATGTTTTTGCATATAATTGTTTCTCCTCCAATAGTTTGAGCACCCTGTCAACATGTTGAACATGATCCTTCCAAGACCTGTTGTAGATTAGTATATCATCAAAAAATACTAGCACAAATTTTTTAAGGAAGGGTTTGAAAATGGAATTCATCAACCCTTGAAATGTACAAGGTGCATTGGTAAGGCCAAAAGGCATGACCAAAAATTCATAATGACCCTCATGAGTTCGAAATGTTGTTTTTGGAATATCTTCGGTCTTCATTCTAATTTGATGATATCCTGAACGAAGATCCAACTTGGTAAAATAAATTGCTCCATGTAATTCATCCAATAATTCATCAATCACAAGAATGGGAAATTTATCTTTAATGGTGAGCTTATTGAGCCCCCTATAATCCGGACACATTCGCCATGATCCATCCTTCTTGTGTACCAATACTACAGGAGCAGAGAAAGAACTTTGACTAGGTTGAATTATACCCGCCTCTAACATTTTTGCAATCATACGCTCAATTTCGCTCTTTTGGACGTAAGGATATCTATAAGGCCTGATGTTTGGAGGAACACTTCCTGGAATCAAATGAATAGCATGATCATGATCACGAATAGGTGGGAGTCCTTTTGGGAGTTTCAAACACCTTGGAATGATTGTCCAAGACTTGTTGGAGATCTGCAGAAATAGATGATTTTGATGTTGGAACTTCTAGTGAGCATAATTGTGCATTTACGCCTCGCTGTTCTTTCTTTAGAAGCTTTGTCATGACATTAGAGCTTATTATCCTTCCTGGCTTCCCCGCAATACCCCGTAATTCGACTTCCTTTCCTTCTCAAAAAAATTTCAAGAAAAGTTCTTGAAAATTAAAAGCTACCGTCCCCAAAGATTGTAACCATTGTACTCCTAGTACAACATCAGCACCTCCCATAGGAATGGAAAACATTGGACTAGTCAATACATATTCCCCCATGGTTAGCTTGATATTATGGCATTTCCCAGAGCAATTTATAGTTCCTCCATTTGCAACCATCACTTGACATTCTCGTGCTGGGTATAGGAAACAATTTAATTCCTTGGCTACCTTACAATGAATAAAATTATGGGTGCTACCTGAATCAATCAACACTATTACCTTTTTCTTCTTGATTTGTCCTCGTATCTTGAGAGTTTGAGGAGTGGTAATTCCTGCCAGTGCATTACATGATATGGTCGGATTCATTTCTTCCTCTTCTAGGGTTGGTTCCTGGTGTATATCCTCTTCTTGTTCATTTTCTTTTTCCTCTTCACAATCTATGTAAAATAATTTCTTCTCAGCACACTTATGACCTTTAGTGTATTTGCTATCACAACTGTAGCAAAGCCCTTTTTCTCTTTTTTCTTCCAATTGTTGTGGTGTTAACCTTGTAGGTTGTGGAAATCTAGGAGTAGCAACACTTCCCTCTTTATAGAAGTGAGTGGTAGGCTTCCTTGTCGCCATAATTTTACATTCAATTTTTCTTGCCAACCTGAATGCCTTCTCCAATGAATCAGGTTCCAAAACGCGAACTTCATGTTGGATGTTATCCTTTAAAGTGCCTATGAAGAGACCAATCCTGTGTTCCTCTGGAATATCAGTTACCCTTATATTCAATTTTTGGAAGTCCTCAATGTGCTGCCCCACTAAACCCTTTTGTTTGAGATTTATCAATTGGCTAAAGAAGGTGTTGCTCTTTGTATCCTCATAATGTGCTATCATTTCCTCCGTAAAAATTGACCAAGTGACAATTTTTTAACGGGAGCAAAGCCATTGATACCATACAAATGTATTTTGTTCTAAATGTAAAGTTGCAATGCGTACCTTTTGTGTGTTTTGCACGTTATGGAGATCAAAATATTGCTCCATCTGTAGTATCCATGTTACAGGATCCTTTCTATCAAACTTCCTCATATCCATTTTTGGAATATGGTGGTTCTTGCCGCCAACATTAGAGGTTATGAAATCACGATTAACATTTATTTTGTTCTCATCATGAGGTTCTTCTACTATATTTCCACCATTAGGAATCGTTTTTTGTTTTAAGCTTGTCATCAAGCCTTCCATGTATGATTTTAGATCATTCTTCATGTTTTCCATGTTGTCTTTCATGTTTTCATCGATCTTAGCTTCCATGTCATCAATCTTAGCTTCCATGCCCACTTCCATGCCATCCATCTTAGCTTCCAAACCATTCATCTTAGCTTCCACGCCTTTCTTCAAACCATCCATCTTAGTTTCCATGCATTTCTTCAAAACTTCCATTTCATTTTTTGTTGTTCTTTGCGAGAGCGAAATTTGTTGCACTTGCTCTTGTAATTTTGATATGTCATGTTGCCATTCTTCGTATTCATGAGTCACAGTAGAGCCTTCTAAAGGTTTAATGGGAGTTGAATTATTTTTAGGGGCCATTTTAGAATCCAATACTGATATCTATTCTACAATATTCCCTTGGAATCAATTCAACTTGATTCTTCAAACAAGACTTATGCAATTCGGAAAAAAAATACACACCTTTTACTTGATTTTTAGGAGCTCTGTATTGAAATTGAATTATCTCTGTAATTGAGAATCTTCAATATCTGAAATTCACTGCTGTAGTAGCCTTCTGAACTGTCTTTCAAATGCCACAGGTATGATCTGATTTGGATTCTTCAAGACAAAGTTATTTCCAATCTCCCACAATGACCCAATTTTGGACTGGTTCAGTAGAGCGAACTTGTACGCCTTGCCACGTGTCACTGTTTTGTCCTTCATCTCTGAAATTGATAGCCAAGAAACTGCAGTCCGTGCACTTGTAACCACTTTTTACGGCACTCCAATCCGATGCCCAGAGAGAGAGTTATTGAACGTTTCCCACGATCACCTCTTTGAGATGAAATTCAGGAGCCTGAAAAAGCACTACCTTCCACAGATCATATCTCCAAAAATATTGCGAACCAAGCTCTGAAATTTTTTGAAGAATTTCTTCAGGATTTCAGCTTTGCACCATATGAATTTCAGATTCTGAACCTTCGTAGAAAATTTTTTATAGCGCAAATGCCACGATGACCTGTTTAGGAGCCTGAAAAAAGACCTAACTTCCACAGATCATATCTCCGAAAATATTTCGAACCAAGCTCTGAAATTTTTAGACAAAATTCCTCAAGATTTCAGCTTTGCACCCTAAAAATTTCAACTTCTGAAGCTTTGTAGAAAAAAAGTTATAGCGAAAATTCCACGATGACCTGTTTGGAGCAGCGAAACCCTAGAATCCAAAGTTCTGATACCAAATGTTGTGTAACCAGCTCCAAAAAGAGAAGAAAAGAGATATAAATGCCTTATAAATGAGCCACTTCGAGGGGGAAACCTCCAATACATTACATAAATGAACAATTCTTGGATGATACAATTTACAAAACCTCCTTTCTATATATAGGAGTCCATGGGCCATAATGTAATCCTAGTGGGCCACAATGTAATCCTAGCCGACCTAACAATAATAATTTAAGGGCACAATAATAACAAAATGGGGGTTACAATGGTTCAATAATAACAATAAGGGGGTTACACTAACAATAATAAGGGACTATACTAGTGATATAGGGACCTAACAATTATGATATTAATGCCTGGCACCTTGCATGAGGCAGTTCAGCGGGCGATCATTACAGAGGAGGAGATCATGAATAGTGGTCCTAGTAAGACAACTAGGCCTGCAAGATCAAGAGTACCTAGTGGAAATAGTATGGAACATAGAAATTTTCAAAGGTGTCTTGTGCTCAATCATCAAAAGTGGTAAAAAAGAAATCAAAGAACACCATATAGGCATCCAGCTCAATAGTTGCACAGGGTACCTCAACAAACTCGTCAAGAAAAACATCATTTTCCTATGCAACGACGCCAAGTCACACCACCTCAACATCAATTCCAACAGTGTGTCTCTTTCCAGCAGATTTCTAGTCCAACTCCCAGTTCAGTGGGTAGTAGGAGCCAAGCTCCTGAGAGAGGGTGTTGGAATTGTGGAGGTCCTCACTATGGGAGGGATTTCCCTCAAAATATAGGTAATACCAACTCAACTCAGAAAGCATTTATAGTGGGGGATATGGGGAAGGTTCATCACATCCATGTAGTAGGAAACAATTGCCAGGTCGAACACCAGTCCACTGTGTTGGAAACCATAAGTAATATTGATGGTATGAGTTTTGTCATTTTAATAGATCTAGGAGCTACTGATTCTTTTATTTCTTTAAATGAATTATCAAGGATTAAACATAAACCAATTTCACAACATGGTTTTATACATGTAGAAATGGCGTGTGGTATGAAAAGAAATGTAGGAAGGATGGTAAAGGATTGTGAGGTGGACCTAGGTGTATGTAAGACTAAGGTATCCTTGAAATATATGATCTTAGGAGTCTATGACATAGTTATAGGAATGGATTGGTTAGAATGACATGAGGAACTCCTATACTGCAAAGAAAATGTACTACATTTCATAGATGATGATGGAAAAATAAAATCATTGAGGGGAAAGAACCGAGGGGTGTCCCCGAGGTTCATCTCCTCCATGAAACTAACGAAATGTAGAAGAAAGGGATGCCAAATTTTCATGGCAGTAGCTATAAATGAGAAGGGTGATTCAGAAAACCTTGATAAACATCAAATTATTATTGAATTCAAGGATTTATTTCCTGAAGAACTACCTGGGCTACCCCCAAAAAGGGAAATTGATTTCAACGTTGACCTTAAACTAGGCACTGAGCCTATTGCAAAGCCACCCTACCGTATTTCAGCTCCAGAGCTAAAGGAATTTCAAATCCAATTAAAGGGATTGTTGGACTTGGGGTTCTTATGACCCAACATATCTCTGTGGGGAGATCATGTGATTTTAATTATGAAGAAGGATGGGTCTTGGTGATTGTGCATTGACTACCGCCAGTTGAACAAAGTGACGATAAAAAATCAATACCCTTTATGAAGGATATATGACTTCTTTGATCAAATGAGGGAGACAATTTTGTTTTCAAAGATAGATCTGAGGTCAAGATATCATCAGTTGAGAATCAAGGAAGAAGATATCCCGAAGAGAGCCTTTAAGAAAATATTTGGGCATTGTGAATTTGTAATTTTACCCTTTGGACAGACTAATGCCTCAGGTATTTTCATGAGTTTGATGAATGGAATATTTCAGGATTACTTAGAAAATTTTGTACAAGTATTTATCGATGACATTTTGATATACTCAAAGACCCCATAAGAGCATGATGAGCACTTGAGGATAGTTCTGCAATGTCTTATAGAACACCAACTGTACGAGAAGTCATCAAAGTGTTCCTTTTACCAAAAAAATATTCATTATATTAGGCACATTATCTATGGGGCTGGCATCACGGTAGACTCGAAAATATTGAGGCCAACATGGAATGGAAAACACCAACCAATTTTCATGAAATACGAAGTTTCACTGGCATTGTAGGTTATTATCGTAGATTTGTCGAAGGGTTTTCGAAGGTAGAAATCCCCATTACCGAACTCCAAAGAAAGAATAAGAAATTCATTTAGACTAAAAATGTGAAGAGGAATTCCAAAGGTTAAATGTGTTATTAACGACAATGCCAATTTTGAAAGTGCCAGATATGGAACAATATTCTTTGGCTTGCACCGATGCCGCCAAGCAAGGGTTGAGTTGTGTATTGATGCAAGAAGGAAAAGTAATAGCATATGCATCAAGAAAACTTAGAACCCACGAAGAGAACTACACAACTCATGATCTAGAAATGGCAACAATTGTTTATTTTGAGACACTACCTTCTAGGAAGGAAGTTTGAACTTAGGATTGACCATTGTAGGCTACAACACATATTCAATGAGGACCACTTAAATGAAAGGAAAAGACAGTGGTCTAAGCTAATCATTGAATATGATTTTGATACTACTTACATAAAATTAACGGTAAATAGGGTGGTTGATGTTTTAAGTAGGAGGCCTCATATATTTTGAGTGATTCCCTTAAAGACAAATTTGAGGGAGAAATTGTTTGACTTACAATTGAAGGACACCTGGTACAAGGAGGCTAGAAAGAAATTGAGGGAGTATAAAATGATGATCCAAAAATATGAATAATAATCCCTTGATAGTGATGAGATGCTATGATTTTGGGGATGGATATATGTGCCACCGAATGAAGATATATGCCAGTTGATCTTGAATGAAGCACATTGTGCAATATACATGGCACACCGTGGTGTTAAAAAGATGAGTGCAGACCTAAAAACACTCTTCTTTTGGAAATGGATGAATAAGGACATTGTAAACTTTGTAGCATGATGCTTAGAGTGTCAGCGAGTAAAAGCTAAACACAAACATACAACAGGGTTATTGCAACCCCATGAGATACCATAATCTAAATGGGAAGTTATATCAATAGAATTCATTGTGGGACTACCAATGACCTCAAGATGACATGATTCCATATTTGTAGTGGTGGACACATTGACTAAGAGCACCCATTTTATACCAGTTAAGACTACATGTAAGGCACCAGAGATGGCGAGAGTTTTTATTGATGAGATTATGAGATTACATGGAGTTCCTAGGAAGAACATATTAGATAGGGGAGAAATGTTTACAGGAAGGTTAGTTTCCAAGAAGCCTTGGGAACCCAGTTGAACTTCAGAACTAAATATCACCCTGAGACAAATGGTCAGACAGAGAGGACTAATCAAATCCTCGAAGACATGCTACGGATCTATGTGATGGACTAAAAAAAGAGATGGGAGGAGTTTTTACCCCTGGTGTAATTTTATTACAATAACAATGATAAAAGTTCCATCAAGATGGCACCATTTGAGTTCTTATATGGAAGACTGTGAAAAACACCTCTCAGTTGGGACTGACTAGAGGACCGAGTATTAATAGGACCATAAGTGGTGCAAGAGATGGAAGATAAAATGAATATAATTAAGGGGAGGCTAAAAGAATCACAAGATCGAAAAAATAGTTATGCTAACACTCATCAGATATGCCGATGTTATGAAGTGAGAGATAGGGTGTTCCTAAGAGTAAGGCCCTAAAAGAGTTCTATAAGATTTTGAAGGGGAGAAAAATTGTCTCCGCGGTTTGTGGGACCTTATGAAATCTTAGAAAGAAAAGGGTCGATGGCATATATGATTGCTTTACCTCCATCCCTAGCGCGTATGCATGATGTGTTTCATGTTTCTGTTTTGCGTCATTATATTTCAGATCCTTCACATGTTATTGACTTATGTCATTTGCAGGTTTTAGACGAGGGCATGGTGATGGCCGAACCAGTTCGCATGCTAGACCAACAAACTTTGCAACTTAGACGATGGTTTTTGGACCAGGTTAAGGTCGAGTGGGACAATTTTAGTCCTAGTTCAACAACTTGGGAGGATGCCGAGGAGTTGCGTCATCGGTTTCCTTATCTATTCGAAGGACTTCAAGACGAAGTATATTATTTAGAGGGGGTGTATGTAGTGCCCTATTCTAGTTTATTGACTGTGATATGAATTTTTAGCCCTAATACCCGCACTTTATTCTTTTAGGACCTCAGGTTGAGGATCTAGACACATGACTCTATTATTAGTGGATTTTATGGTTATGCATGTTCTTTATTGATACTATGATGAAGATAACATTAATGGTAATGCATGTTGTATCTTGATATTACGATGATGATATCATTAATTGTTATGTATGTTCTTTATTGATATGAATGTAGCATTAATGGTCATGCATGTTCTCTATTGATATTATGATGATGATAACATTAAAGGATATGTATTCTCTCTATTGATATCACAATGATGATAACTTTGATGGATAGGCATGTTTTCTATTGATGTTATGATGATGATAGCTTTGATGGATATGTATTTTTCCCATATATGTTATGATTATGATAACCATGATGGATGTGTCCCCTATGTTAGCTACTTACTTTATTTCTAGTTCACAAGGAACAACGATGTGAATGAATAGATCAGGTTGATGATGTTATTATGATAATGACTAACACTAAGAAAATTTGTTACTAATTATTATTGAGTATGACAGGAAACCACCGAAGGTACTCACATACAATGAGTTGACAACATCTGGTTTGATGGAAATTAATATTTTTTATTTAAAATTATAAATCCAGTTTGAAACTTGATATATATATATATACTATGATGATATGGTAATGGCTGCTTAGTTGCTTGGCCGAATGACTCACATATGGGTGATGGGGTTGTACAATTGGATGGAACAACATGGGAGGGGTGGGAGAGTATCCGTGATCTCACCCGCTAGCACTCCCGCCATGACTTAGGCTAGAAAGGTAAAAACACCTTCGCCTTGAAGATCACGATGTTGTGGGAGCAGGTCCCAAATTTGGGTCACTCACGAGGATTTTCTAGGGGGCGGGCATCAAGGCGAATTCATTGATCTCCAACATAATTAGTCTCAATATAATGGACAACATAAGAGATGATAGCGGTCTCTGTCATTGCACCTATACTTTCCCTTCGTAACCACTAGATTCTTGAAGGGCAAGTGATGTGGCACCCTTGTAAATTCAAGAGAAGTTCTTGAAGGGCACGACCGACTTGGCACCCTTGGCGTCAAAAATAAATGTTAGGAATGGCACCCTTGGAACTTCGAAGGGAAGTTCTTGAAGGGATGACCAAATTGACAACCTCGACATCATTAAAAATAAACTAATAAATATAATCAAGATATGAAAATCCTACTAATTCATATCAAGTGGTAAATGATGTTAGAACCAAGGAAAGTAAATCAAGAATATAACTCGGGGTAAGGGAATAATAGGAAAAAATAAAATATTTTACCCTAAGAACACTACCCCTTTCCTTGTTGAAAAATATTAAGTAGATAATGTGCATATGTAACTTAATTAGGAAAAAAAAAGGGAAGGAGGGACATAGAGTTATGTATAAATATTAATCATAAAATAGTTAAAACTTTATTAAGAGAAGAGGGTGGTGAATTAAAATAATATTAGTAAATTAAAATTGGATAAATTTAGAGAACCTCCATGTGGCAAGAGCCAACACAAGAATATCCATATATGAGGAAAATTGAGTTAAATTAGGAGGCAGTTAGGGGACCAAATCTGAAACTTATCATTTACTTCAGTAATAAACACAAATTAAGGAGTAGGAAAAGGGGGGATAAAGAGACAAATATGAGAAGAAATAGGAAGCTTTGTTGGGGTGAGGAAAATACTTTTTTTAAATTAAAATTAAGTAAATGATTTAGGAGAGTCTTGGTGAGAGGGTGAGACATGGGTGGGTAAATGATCAAATTTTGTATTAATAAAAATAAATAATTATGCATGAAATACCAAGTGTCACCTATGAAGCCTCCTATAAAATAATGGGCAAGCCATGGGAAAGGACTTTTGTTTACCCTATTGTTGGATGGAGGATATTATGTCACTGCGATTCTAATGAGATATAGTTGAGTTTGGTGAGATAGAGGACATTAGAGAGAGGAATCTTGAGCCAAGGAGGACTCACCTCTATCAGCTAGTGAACTTGCTCCATTGTACAACCCCATTGTAGCTGGGGAGTCTGCGAGGAAGGAGAGTACCCAAGGAGTGGGCTGGGAGGTCAACCAATGGGTCACTACATTTGGAGGCGGATGACAGTAACATAATTCAAGTAGCGAAAAGTCAAGATTGAATCTTGTCTCTTGGTGAACGTTACATATGTTAGTTATGATGTTATTTTATATGATTTCGTTGTGCCTATAATTAAGATGTAAAATATATGTATGTGTAATGAAGTTAAATTCATGGATTTTTGATATAAGTCATTAATATTTATGAGTTATCAATGTTGTAAGTTTATGGTTGTATCCCTAGTTTACTGTATTATTCTTTTAAAAAAAGAAAAGAGTAAAGCGTAGGGTTTGTACCTAAACTATAGGGTTGGTTCCTACACTATAGTGTTGGTCCTTACAGAAAGACACAACTAAAAACCCCGCCATCTGCATATTGCATTAGTCAGAAAAATATGAGAATATTACAATGCTTGTATCATGCCTGAGTAACCTCTGCACTATCTCTATCTTTCTCACTACTTACTGGACAAGCCTAGGCCAATACTTCACCAAATTTTTGCTTTCCCAAGTTCCTATTTCTTTGCGCTGTTCACTTGGGTAATTATCCCCTATTAATTAGGTAAATCCCCTTTCAATACTGCACAATCCATCATAGGCCTTCCTCTAACTACATGCACCACATGTACAATTTGGATTATTATACAACTGATAGTACGCTTCCCTTGAAATCCAATCTCAACTCATTAAATCTCAGTTCACATATGCATGAGCTATTTATGGCTAATTTATCAGTTATCTAGTTGATCACTGAGTGTGGTTCAAGTTCCATTTCCACAGTTTGACCTTCCACTAGTTCCTCCAACAGTTGGAACTAGTTAAAATGACTTTAACTCAGATAAATTAAATTAATTAATTGCAACTCAAAATAAACTCAACCAGGGCTCCTAAAAAGTAGGAACCACTATGCATGGATCAAGTTAGACCCTCAAATCGAATTAACTTAACCAAATAAGTCAAACTAACTTATTTAACTTGTACAAGCTGTCATGAGATGTCGAATTACGATTTTCTTCTAATTTAATTCAAGGGAAAATTAAATTATAATTTTTCTTGGTTCCACTTTCAACATTTCGTGTCTCCATTTTCAACACTCCCTCTCAACAAAATGGATTCAACTCTACCCTGATCCAGTACCTTTGGAATTTTCTGCATGCAACATTTCTCAACGGTTGTTGTTTCTACTACAACATCTGCAACTTAAAAGCATAAAAAAAACAAATTGAATAAATTATGTCTGCAACTGTCTACTAGGAAAACTGTGCTACTTCTGACTATGCTACTGAGCCTCCTACTCTATTGTCAACACTACTCTTAAATCCTCAGTATCTAACTAAAATTGATCCTCTTGATACTGAATAATGTGGGCCCCTGTAGCAAGGTAATGATCCATGAGAAAAAAAACACCTCAATGGACCTTGCCTAATTTTTTTCACTCTTGGGACTATTTCTTCACATCACCCCAACTCTCACCTAGAGGTATGGATGCATGTTATCCCTTTTCCCACTTGGATCGATATTCCCCCCTACTGTAGGTATTTTCTTGAGTGGATGTCTCCACTCATCCTCCTCTCTTATTATCCAATTGTGGCTTCTCCACAGCTTGTTGAGGCTACTTTTGAGGCTGCATGTTGAGAGGTAATTCATGCTCCTTATCAACCACCAAGTCTCTAACCTTTGCATTGATCCTCAAGTATTTACATGCATCTTCGACATCAAGTTCATATAGGTTCTTTACTCACACACTGATATGATTCACCTATCCCGTGACGATGTGTCTAAGGAAAACCTTCCCTTTGTTAAATTTCACATCATAGCCACAGTCTTCCAATACTGTGATAGAAACAAGATTATTCTTTAGTCTTGGAACAAACATCACATCCTCGAGTCTATAGGGGAGCTAGAGTCCCTCTGAAAAGTAACTGTACCGATAACAGTTGCACTATACCTTCCATCATCTGCAAAATCAATGTCATGATTGAGGTATTTCTCCTCCAAGTCACTGAAGCGATATTTATTCCTCGTCATTTCAAACAAGGTACCTCTGTCGAGATACCACATGATTACCATTATAATGCTTTTCATGCATTCAATTAGAGTGAAATCAAGCAAGAATTGTGAATCTAGAGCTTCACATGATGCTGCTACTGCAAGGTCCTTCTTTCTTGCCTTCTTTTATGGAGTTTTCACGGCATAGTGCCAAAATTCATGATAGTGAAAGCACCTGATGTTGGACAAGTCTTTCTTCTTTCCCTCCTCACCTAGGGAATTATTTCCCTTGGCTTTATTTTCTTTAATAACTAATTCAAAATTATCTTCCACTTATTTGCATGAGTTCCCATCTCTGTTGTTTTTCCTTATCTCTGCTTGCACAAAGTCCGACCACAAACACTCCCACTTAGTAGATTCTACCTCCCATTTATCAAATCCTGGTAGATGTGCTAGCCCTCGGGAAGGCCTAGAAGTTCTAGGATGACCAGATCATCTTCAACAACTATAACACCAAGACCCCCAAGCTCATCCCGACATTGGATGACCTTTCTCAAGTACTGTGGTATTTTTTCACCCTTCTCCATATTGATTTTCCTAAGCTTGTTCTTCAGTGATAGCTTCATGTGGTCACTTATATTCTAAAACAAGTCTATCAAGGACTTCCACATTTCATATGGAGTTTCCTTCCCGTGGATGTTTGAGACAATATGATCTCAAGCTCCTTCCAGTAGGATCCTTCTAGCCTTGGCTACATTCTTCTTCCATTTCGCTAGATCTTGAGCATCTGTTGTTGGAGGCTTAGGAATATCACTGTCTATGAATTCCTTTAGCTCGTTATCTTCCAACTCTTCTTCCATCCTGTCCTTCCAAGCTATGTAATTCGAGCTTCCATCAAGGGCATACTCATGTCCTAATCCATAGAACAATATCCTGATCCCGCTGATAGTTCCAGAGAATAGATCTGCAAAACTCGTTGATCCTGCAAATATTGAAATATCGGTCTCCACTCAGCCTTGTTTCTGCTTCTCCAATTATGGCTACTCCATAGCTTGATGAGGCTACTTTTGAGGTGCATTTTGAAAGGTAATTCATGATCCCTATCAACCACCAAGTCTCTAACCTTTGGCTTGCTCCTCAAGTATTTTCATGCGTATTTTACCTCAACTGCATACAAGTTCTTTAATCACACATAGATATGCTTCACATGTCCCATGGCGACGTATCTAAGGAAAACCTTCCCTTTGTTAAATTTCACATCATAGCCACAATATTCCAATACTGCGACAGAAACAAGATTATTCTTTAGTCCTGGAACAAAAATCACATCCTCGAGTCTAAGAGGGGAGCCAGAATCCTTCTGAAAAGTAATTGTACTGATACCAGTTGCGTTGTACCTCCCATCATATGCAAACTCAATGTCATGATTGAGGTATTTCTCCTCCAAGTCACTGAAGAGATATCTATTCCTCGTCATTTGGAACGAGGTACCATTTTAGAGATACCACATGCTTCCCATTACAATTCTTTCCATGCATGTAATGAGAGTGAAATCAAGCTCAATTTGTGAAGCTAGAGCTTCACCTGCTGCTGCTAATGCAAGGTCCTTCTTGCTTGCCTTATTTTGTGGACATTTCGTGGCATAGTGCCTGAATTCATAACAATGAAAGCACTTGATGTTGGACAAGTCTTTCTTCTTTCCCTCCTCACCCAAGGACTTATTTCCCTTGGATTTCTTTTCTTTTCTGACTAATTCAAAATCATGTTCCACTTCTTTGCATGAGTTCCCATCTCTATTGTTCCGCCTTATCTCTTCTTGCACCAAGTCGGACCACAAATTCTCCCACTTGGTAGATTCTCCCTCCCATTTATCGGATCCCGGTAGATGTGCCAACCCTTGGGAAGGCCTAGAAGTGCTAGGATTACCAGATCATCTTCAACAAATGTAACACCAAGACCCCCAAGCTCATCCTGACTGTTAACACTGGAAAATCATACAAGCAGGAAATGACATTATTTAATTTCAAGCAGAAGGATTTACAGGGCTGGAAGACATTAAAAAATCTAGAAATTATTTAAAAGTCTCTAAGGTCTGAGGAAAAATCAAATTTGAGCAAGTCATAAATGCTTTTGTGTGCATAATCCTTTGTGAAGAGCGCTTTTGCGCGCTTTTTGACCTGATATGCGTGCAATCCTGGGAGTGGCGAAATGTCACTTTCTGGGACCACAAAAGCACACTCCACGATAATGATTTCACTTGAAGCCACCTAAGGACAACCACCAACGTGTCCTTAGACATCAATGGAGCACACAAAGGAATATTTGTGGCACACAATGAAATCATCCCCCTCTCTTGGGTCACCATCCACAATGTACCAAGAGAGGGAAGGAGGATTTGAATTCTCCTATATATAGCCACTATGAGATGAAGAACTTGTGAACACATTGTTATGCTGGCCAGAATTTCCCAAGAAATACCAACAGTGTGTGATCTGGAGCTGAAGATAGAGGGGAATCAATTGTTGGCCATCGAAAAATTTCAGTCCACCACAGTAGAGAGAGAGAGATACTTTGCATTGAGGCAAGCTTGGGGTAAAAACATCCTTGCATCGGGACTTAGAACCTATGTTCTAAGGGGCCCTTTGGCAAGAGAGTAAAGTTTCATCCTTATTTCCTACAAGCGCTCAGTAAGAGGGGCCAAGAGCCACCGTTTGATTATTGTTGCTGTTTGACTCTTTTCAAAGATTGTGTTTATTTGTTTTAGTTTTTAGTTTAGTTTTGGTTTATATATGCATGCTATTTCTCTATCTAGTATGCTTATGATTATAGCTTGTTCCATTAACTTACTTGACTCCACTTTTTTTTTTCTGCCTGTTACCAATAACTTAAGTGGGTAGACCACACCCCTTAAGTTGGTGTGATTTCGTACATACTTGCACCAAACACACTTCAACAGGATTGGTGACTCCACTAACTTTTATTACCAAGTTTATGTGATTGTGCATTTTTTGCAGAGACCTCCGTCTGTGCTGTGGAGTGGAGTTGAATTTCCTCTGATTTCTTTTGTAGTCCCTAGTTCATCCCAAGTGACAGACTGAAGCAGAACAACTCCAAAAATTATTTTTTTCAGGAATTTGCACACTTTTCCTTCCCATAGACACGCCCATGGCGCGCGTTCAGAGCTGACTCGCATGTAGAAATTACGCCTGTTTCAGCCTTTTGCACGCAAAAGACAGAAATAGAAAATTCTCCCTTATTTCTATCTTTTCCTACTTGTAAAGTGCTTGGCAGCCCCTAATACACCTGCCAACACTGGTTGTGGTACCTCGTAGCTTGCTAAAGCTCAATCTTAGCTACTTTTTGTAGGCTTAGTGTTGGTTTTATTTCAAGTTGATTTTTACAAAGTTCACACATAAGTTAAGTAGGGGGGAAAAATAACTTGCATTCCGAAAAAAAATTATGTTTTGCAAATTTTGGTACCAACACACCTAGATAACTAGCCAAAGTAAGTGCCCCAAGACCACATATGCGTAGCTAGTTTCTTTTTTCTAGTGTAAAAGTTATTAGTTTAGTTCAATTTTTTCACTAGGATTTTCGGGACTAGGATTGAATTGTTTATAGAAAATCAAGTAATCTCTGCTACCTTTCCACCCTCTGGTGATCCTAGGTAAGCATATGAACGCTCCCTATTCACAACTTGACATCTCCATATAGTTGATCACATAGATTAACTAGGAAAAATAGAAAGCGGCCATATCCGCACATGTTTTTCTTTTGAGCAAGGAACAATACAACATAGTTTAAATAGTGGATTTTGAAAAGGATCATCGAATATCCACACGTTCAAACTATGTGCTTGTCCACTCTGTGCTCACACACATGCACTCACTAAGCAAAGCAAAGACACCTAAAACTAACTTAACCAAACTCACTAAATTCTCCCCATAGGGGCCACAAAAGAATTTATAGCTTAAGTTAGGATCAAGGGGGTAGGCACCCAATAAGCCGCCTTGATCATTATTCATCTTGAAACATAAAATTTGATTGTTTAGGGAGCTTCAAATCCACCTATCAACCCATGGAAAAGAAAACCCGAGTGTGGCAGAGACCTGTTTCAGAGGGGGTTAGGCTTAAGTGCAGTGCGCGCGGTATCAGTTGGGGCTACCTAACCCGATTGATACTTGGTACTATTAGCTGACTTACCAAGAAGCCAATAATCAAGCACTCACGTGGGACGGTGGTACTTAGTGACAAAAACTAGGGCATCCTTTCCCTATAGGTGATGGTACAGGCAATCGTCAGACCCTCTACCCTTACCTTGGTGGATTTTCTTCGGTTGACTGGGGGCGTCGCAAGCTCTTACGGGGCATTGTGCTAGCACTCGCAAGATATCTTCTCAAGGCCCAGTTACATTTGAGTGTGTGAGGATGAATAGGTCTTCTAGGATTTTGAGTATCATATGAAAACAAAAAAAAACCACTTTTTTGATTGCTTGATCACATAGATTAATTTAAAGGGAAAATTTATTTTATTTTTGCTTTGTTTTATGTATGTGACCAGAATTTTGCTTTGATCATAGACTCTATCCTCTCAAATTTTTCCAAAACCAAACCTAGTCGATGCCAGAATGGACCCAACCGGACCTCGTCAATCTAGGCATCTTTTGGACCTCCCCCCATTACCGGGAGGGGTTCCAGGTCTGTCGCCATTTAGGCGTCAAAGACGGAACGCTGCCACCATTATTGGTTCATCTTGTATTGGAGCATCCATAGTTGGGAATCCTAGTCGGTCTCCCAACACCACACCACACACCATTCCTCCCATAACTCCTAGGGGGAATAGGAGTGTGTCCCATTTGGGAAGCTAGGTAGATACACAACATGGTAAGTCGCAGGCCAACTCTCTTCCTAACCAGAACTTTGTGTTTTCACACATTGCAATGGCGTCAACCTCCCAGTCACCTTTCTTAGCTTCGTTGAATCTGCCTGATTTAACCAAGATGAGGAATGACCCCATCGTATACAACCCTACATGGCCTCCCATGCCCACGAAGCTCCCTTTGGATATTCCAAAGTTCGAAGGAAAGCAAGCGGAAGACCCAGGTAATCATGTCATGAACTTCCACCTGTGTTGCTCATCGAACAGTATCATTGATGACACTATTCGATTGAGACTATTTCAACGCACTTTGACAGGAGTAGCCGTGAAGTGGTACATGGAGCAACCCTTAGCTTCACATCGAACCTTTGGTGCACTCGCCACTGCGTTCCTAAAATATTTTTAGTTACCCATTCACCATGATTTCAGAATGGAATTACTGACACATTTTAGAAAAATCCCGACCGTCCATATCTCGGACCATCTCCATGAATGGAGGCAGTGTCGTAGTTTATGTAAAGCTAAACTCAAAGATCAGGTTGTTTTAGATTTGTTCCTGAAAACTCTTATGACAGAGATTTCAAAGGATGTGGCACAACAAAAGCCCATATTCGAAGAGGACACCATCAACAAAGCCCAGCAGCTTGAGCTGATTTATACGCAGTCAGGATACATCTATAACATCCTGCCTAACGCCTCGCGCCTGAAAAATTATCAAGAATTTCCAGGCGCGCCAAACTCTGCAGACGGACTAATTGGGTCATTGACCCAAGGTTACCTAGGCAACAACAGTCAAAACCCTAGTTACACATACAGTTCTACCTAGAACATACCTCAACCCGGTTTTCAAATTCATCATATGCCTCAGCAAAATTTGACCAATAGGGCGCAAGCGTATCACCATGGAGGACCTTATTCGCCAGCTCAGGGGACCCAATACGTAGAAAGAAACAATGACGGAAGAGCTCCCCTCCAATAGCCAGGTGCAAACCAAGGACCACGTTATGCTCAGTCCCCAGGAAAAGACCCACCTATGCAGACCAACGCATAGGTGAAATTTGTGCAGCCGTCCCAAAACCAACCACACCAATACAACCAGGAGAACTACCCTCCTAACGTGGTGAAGAAAAAATAAAAAAGCAAGCCAAAAGGGAATCCTAGATAAGGGGGCAACAACCAGCAACACTCTCTGCGATCCTAGGCTAGAGGTAACTCCAATCGGAATCAGAGCCAGGAGCCAAGCAATGCCCAATGGCAGAGAAAAAGGCAACCTCTCCGAACAAACCATTATTGTTCGATATGTGGTGAGTACGGACACTATACTCACCACTGTCCCGATCTCCCTGAGCTAAAGAAGCTGCAGAATAACCAAGGGCAAGGATGATCTTCCCAGCAACCAACTATGATGCAAGAACCTTTACCCCATCAAGGGACGGTTAGCACTCAACAGCAAAATACATACGACTCTAGGAAAAGCAACCATGAAATTTACATGACTAGTGAAGAGATGTTTTTCCAAACACAGAATCGCAATTATCACACCCTTTATAGACACCAATGCGTCAGGGGCAAGTATCAGTGCATCGACTGCACCTTTGACCATTTCAAAT
Organism: Pinus albicaulis; assembly: GCA_034641835.2. Lineage (NCBI taxonomy): Eukaryota > Viridiplantae > Streptophyta > Pinopsida > Pinales > Pinaceae > Pinus > Pinus albicaulis. The sequence continues at coordinate 778,837,290 of CM076570.1, forward strand.
ATGCCTATAGAACCATTTCCAAAAATGGCGAAGGGACCCAATTGGCGAGCAGGAAACTACTCCAAAGCGGCCCATAATTATAGTATCGTGGACGATTTAGCATAGTCTCCCACTGTTATGCCAGATTTGGAAGTATTGTAGTCATGCCCAAAACAATGGAAAGCCCTACTTTCTGCATTAGGCGCTATCGACCCTGCTGATACACGCCTAATGGCTTTTGACATAGACAAAGTCACCCCCAGGCTTCCTTCCATGGTCGCTTTCCAGATACTAGTGTCGGTCCAGAATATCACAATTCACCAATGTGTCATAAACGAGGGTGCATCCACGTGCATCATGTCCAAAATGTTTTCCAGAAGTTAGGGTCTCCTGAACTAAAACCCTTAGTCATTACGCTTAGAGCATATGCCGGTCTTCCATCAACCCCCGTCAGCCTCGACCAAAACGTCCCGGTCTTCTTAGCCGAAAAGATGGTCCACATAGACATTGAAGTCTTGGATGCTCACTTGGACTACAATATAATCCTTGGGTGGAGTTATATGTACGCCATGTCAGCCGTAGCCTCCTTCGTCTTCCGCATCATGATGTTCCCCCACGAGGAATGCATCATTACTATAGACCAATTGATGCATAGCGAGAAACGACCCCTAATAAACACTGATTTAATTCTACCCTATGTAGATACATCCTCGGATGCTCTCTCACGGTACCGAGAATATGACCCCGTCAGGTTCAAACCGTCATCCGTTCTAGGGTCATTCCTAGGAGATCCGCCCATTATCCCTGATTCATCACCTGATGTCACAGGGGCTCCGGTGTGCATGATGTCCACATCAAGTGCCGAATCTAGTCAGGTCATGGACACAAGCAGTAATGGTACCGAGTCATCGGCCACGTCAGCCTCTCTAGCCTACACCACCTCCCAAACCCCTTTCCTCTACCCCCTAGCTGGTTTCGTCTCCCAACAGGTTTTGGAAACACTGGTATTACCAAACATATCACTGGAAATACCAGTTTGGTACCTCATTCCCCCTACGGGAACAGGAGCCACCCACACCATTTCCACAGGGTTGAAGCCCCTCAGTCCTGAGGAGGCCCCACCCATCCAAGAAACGGTCGAAACCACCCCTGCAAAGGAAATTTCCATTGCAAAACCAGTGATCACGGCTAAGAAAACCGAGAAATGATGAAAGAAGATGGTGACCCCCGCCATACAACGAGAATCACCAGTTTGTGCCATTTGCGACGTAATAGGTCACCCTACACATATCTGCCCAGAGCTGGATGAATTAAAACCACTCCTTGGCTCTGAGACAAACATCACGACACCACTTTCTTGTAAAAAGGAACCTACCACCAAAGGTAAAGGCAAAGCATTGCGTACCAATCATGCATGCACTATCTGCAGCAACTATGAGCACTATACCCATCATTGCCCAGAGATTCCGTGATATAGGGACGTCTTACACGCCATCGAGAAATCCTTTCAAGAGGATCCACCCAGCCAATCTATTGGGGATGAACCTCGTATCATCCTGTACCTGCAGGAGGAACGACAATCACCAGAAAGAAAACCATTTGTCCCTCTTCCCCCCAAGCCACCATACACCAACCAGGGATAGGGGAATTTGGTTACCTCATCCTCTTGACTTATCATGCACGTCGATTACTGCAGACGGTTTGATCAAGTATTTGACCAAAGGTCACGTAGGCAACAGTAATCTGTATTCAGGGAGTTACTAGGCAAGTCGTCTACTACAGACGGTTTGATACGGGTCTTTGACCCAAGATCACCTAGGCAACAGTAACACCCATGATACTCAAAGAGTTACCAGATAGGTATATTCTGCAGATGGCTTGATCAGATATTTGACCCAAGATCACCTAGGCAGCAGTAACACCCATGATACGCAGGGAGTTACCAGGTAGGTATATTCTGCAGATGAATTGATCAGGTCTTTTACCCTAGATCTCCTAGGCAATAGTAAAACCTAGGTAGGTAGATTCTGCAGAAGGCTTGACCGGGTCTTTGACCCAAGATCACCTAGGTAGAAGTAGTACCATGCACATCGATACTGCAGAAGATTTGATTGGGTATTTTTCCCAAGATCACCAAGGCAGCAATAGTACCATGCACGTCGATTCTGCAGACGGTTCGATTGGGTCTTTGGCCCAAGGACACCTAGGCAGCAGTAATCAATACCTTGGATACTCATACAATTCTACTCAGAACGTATCACAACCTATCTATCATGAAAGTCCCCCTAGCACTCATATACCAACCAGGGACAAGGGAACCGATATCCCCCATTCCCCGCGCAAAACGGACCACTGGCACAACGTAATGCACCAGTCAATCTTGTGCAACCCTTCCTAGGCTCATCAACAACCATACAACGAGGAGAATTATGATAATCCTCCAAATGCTGCAAAAAGAAGCTGAGAAACAAACAAAAGGGAGATCCTGGATAGGGGGAAGTAACCAGCAACGCCCCCTGTGATCTCATTTTGGGGGCAACCCCAACCTGTCATCAAAATGGTACCCATTAGTAACAGAAAAAACATAAAAAATAGGTAAAATCCAAAAAAAAATTCACCTCGGTTTTGTGTGCCTGTCCCTTAGACAGACGCGCTTAGGGCGCGCCTGTATTTTCCACAGGCGAGCTTAACGCGCATCAAAGAAGGGGAACATAGTGCTTTTAGCATGCTTATCCCCGGAAAATGCACACAGAGGGCGGGCCTTTTCCTTGATCGCCCGCACAGTCTAGGGAAAAAAACACTCAGAATCCGTACAAACAAAGTCTGTACGGACCATGGCACCATGAAATTGAAAAAATTAAAGTGCAGGACGTCATGGAGGTTATTTGGGCATGATCTCGCTAATCCCTGGTGCTCAGGTTGACCGCAACGGTAAGAAATGCTATGTAGAAGCTTCTAACCTCTCAAGAACTCAGCAAGTACAAATGAATTGAATTAGGGCCATATTCACCCATATATCACCCTTTTCAAAAACATGGGAGGACCATAACGAGAGATCAAAAGGTCTGTTCTCCGAACCGTAAGTTGCACCATAATCAACACTCTGTGATGAACAGAGGTGATGCCACACATTCGCACTCCCGAAAAAATAAATTTTCAGTGCCAGCAAGTATTCCCTCTCTCATATTTCTTTTAAAGCTCATGACTTTCAATAATATTTGATATTGAAGATGCTTTCACTTGAGGTAGTTTTTTTTGCAGGAAAAGCTTGCAAAACCATTCGCAACTCCATTCACAGAAAGTTCCAGAGCAGGTATCATTCTACCCCTAGCATGATAGAGTCCCATAAACTCTGCATATCCTGACATCATTTCTCCATCAGAAATCAATCATAGGGTCCTCATATCTGATCGTGTTTATCATCACCTCACCCTGCACATGATAAACATCCTCATTGGTTGGTAGAGCCTCCCCTCCATGGTGCTCGTCACCAACAGCAGATCGTATATCACAGTAAAAGTGACGCCATGGCCATACCACTTTAGTCCGGGAAACACCTCATGCCCATCCATCCACCATGCATAAGGTCAAATTTTACCATACAAACTAAAACCCCCTTCTCAGACGACCAGGTTGTACAAGCAGATCAAAAGCGCACCACCGTGCCTCACATTCGGCCCACCATACCTCCACCAACATAATCCCATCTGCAATATTTTTTCATCTGCTTCATCAACCCCACACATGAGACCAACCAATGGGACTCCCACCCTCAACAAAACGCTTTCCTCACAACATTAGTGAGCGAATACTTTCATGTTTTGGGGTACCTGTCTCTGTGTTTTGTACAAACCAAACCCCATTATTTTATTCTTTTGGTAAGTGTACAAAAACTGCAAATGGTGCACTACGTCCCCTCACCCTCTAATCCATCTTTTTCTCCCATGGCAACAGTCCCTGAACACCCTTGGTCCGGGTATTACACCCCCACGCACAAGCCACCATGAAATTCATAGCTAGTTTATACCCACCCTGGAAGTCCTACCAACTCCAGGGATTTCCCCATCAGAAATGACTATGACTGCCGCCAAGCTGCTTAGTATACTCCGACCTTGGGCCACTGAATCCCCATCATTAGTTTTCAGTCACCCCTAGCCAACATGCTTATGTTAAACCCATCACATCCAGGTCCCTGACCCCTCACGTCAGCAACCCCTCGTTCGGTTGAGGCTTCCTTTTTGTCGACTTCGACACCTATTTTCCAAAAAGGAAGCAATACCTTGGATTACCCCTCTCCATAAAAGGGGCATCCTCAGGTGGCACTATGGGATTCATAATTTCCCATAGATGTCATCGATCCTCCTGACATTTGACTACACAAAAAGCTTTCATGTCAAGATGGTATCGTACCTTACAACCATTTCAATTTGATCAAATTCGTTGAAGACTCGTGCCTCCATAAGAGTCTCTTTCAGCAATGCTTACATGGGAAGGTCCCAACCAGCGCCTATGCGTACAGTGCACAACTATATGCCATACCAAGTTTACACATATGGGTACCATATTCTACCTATTGTCAAAGAAAAAAATACCTTGGAGGGCGTCAATAGTCGTCATCAACAACCACCAGATTACTACCATATCAGTGATATAGACAAAACATATATCTGTCAAATAGATTTTTTTAACTAGCCACAACATCACGAGCATGGGACATGCTATAGAAATTTTTGATATGTATTGTATTATATTTGCTTACAAGGGTCCCTTAGGACATGGTCATTCTTGGAACCGGTGCAAGGTGTTTCCAATTCCAAGCTTCACACAAGTCTCTCTCTCTTTACGCACGATATACAGAAAAGAAACTATAATCTATTTTGGATATACAGTTCTTCCTAGACCTCACATATTAGGGGGAAACTGTGAACACTGGAAAATCATACAAGCAGAAGATGACATTATTTAATGTCAAGAAGAAGGATTTATAGGGCTGGAAGACATTACAAAATCTGGAAAGTATTTAAAAATATCTAAGGTCTGAGGAAAAATAAAATTTGAGCAAGTCATAAATGCTTTTGTGCACATAATCCTTCGTGAAGAGTGCCTTTATGTGATTTTTTACCTGATATGTGCGTAATCCTGGGAGTGGTGAAATGTCACTTTCCAGGACCACGCAAGCACACTCGAGGACAGTGATTTTAGTTGAATCCGCCTAAAGACAGCCACCAACGCCTCCTTAGACATCAAGGGAGCACACGAAGGAATATTTGTGGCAAAATGCAATCATCCCCCTCTCTTGGGTCACCATCCATAATGTACTAAGAGAGGGAAGGAGGATTTGAATTCTCCTATATAAAGCCACCATGAGATGAAGAACTTGTGAACACATTGTTATGCTAGCAGGAATTTCCCAAGCAATACTAGCAGTGTGTGATCCAGATCTGAAGATAGAGGGGACTCAATTGTTGGCCATCCAACAAGTTCATCCATCACTGTAGAGAGAGAGGGAGAATTTTCACCGAGGCAATATTGGGGTAAAAACATCCTTGCGTCGGGACTTAGAACCCATGTGCTAAGGGGCCCTTTGGCAAGAGAGTAAAGTTTCATCCTCATTTCCTACCAGCGCTCAATAAGAGGGGCCAGGAGCCACCGTTTGAATTATTGTTGTCATTTGACTCTTTTCAGATCTCATGTTTATTTGTTTTAGTTTTAGTTTATATATGCATGCTATTTCTCTATCTAGTATGCTTATGATTCTATCTTGTTCCATTAAATTGCTTGACTCCACTTCTTTTTCTGCCTGTTACCAATAACTTAAGTGGGTAGACCAAACCCCTTAAGTTGGCGTGATTTTGTACATACGTGCACCAAACACACTTCAACACTGACATTGGGTGAACTTTCTCAAGTACTGTGATATTGTGTCAACCTTCTCCATATTGATTTTCCTGAGGTTGTCCTTCAGTTCCAGCTTCCTATGGTCACTGCTATTCTAAAACGAGTATATCAAGGCCTTCCACATTTCATATGGAGTTTCCTTCCCGTGGATGTTCGAGACAATATGATCTCAAGCTCCTTACAGTAGGATCCTTCTAGCCTTGGCTACATTCTTCTTCTAGTTCGCCAGATCTTGAGCGTATGCTGTTGGAGGCTTAGGAATATCACTATCTATGAATTCCTTTAGCCCGTTATCTTCCAACACTTATTCCATTTTGTCCTTCCAAGCTATGTAATTCAAGCTTCCCTCAAGGTCATACTGAAGTCTCAATCCATAGAATGGTATCCTAATTCCGTTGCTAGTTCTGGAGAATAGATATACAAAACTCATTCATCCTGCAACTATAAACTCATATCCTTCTCTTCTATAGCGATTTCAACTCTGATACCATGTAGAAAGTCCTTATAGATTCAAACTACTAATTTTAATTTTCTAAGACAATAGACTTGAATCTACTCTACCAATTGCGTAAACCAATTTAAACCATCGTGAAATCACGAAACATACAAGAGAAATAATTCAATCAACACATTATGTGAAAATTTATTAATTTAAGAAATCCTACTGTTAATTCTCTATTTAATTCTCCTACTTGATTAGATACACAAGTTATCAATCTGAATATTCACAATAAAAACGAAGTAAATACATATAACAACCTACACATATAGATCATTTACTGAAAATCACACTCATATGACAAAGTGACACACATATTTTTCGGACAAATTTCCCCGGAAAAACCCAATGTGGGAAAACCGGTGCAACTAGATCTGGAGGGTATTATTATTAAGCAGATTACGAATACAAAATTTATGGCACCAAAATTGGTTGGCCCTATAGAGAAAAAACATGGCAACAATACCTCTTTCACTCGGAGACAGAAAATATGGTTGATTGACACCCTCAAACATGATTTACAGAACTCAAGCCCTTTCTGTCCCACCGGAAACCCCAATGCTGCTCCTCAGCCCTCTTTGTCAGGATTCCTGGCTTATGTTAGCCTTTGCACTGCTCTGGAAGGGCCTCCGTCACCCCTGAAGGGCTTATGCTACCCCTGCGTTGCCCTAACTGGGCCTGCGTCAGTCCTGTGTGGCTCTTGCTGCCTATGCGTGGCCTCTGCTAGATTGCGTGGCTCGGTATGCTGCCTCTCTGACGTTGTTGTACTCTTGGCTTGGGATCAAATCATCCCCTTGCCAATACTTCTCCTCGCTGCACTAAAAACTCCTATGAAATTATTAGAAAACCATGCCCTAGAAATTAAGCTTAGCTTCAGTGCTCCGCCAATGTGTGTGTGTTCTACAACTAACCCCAAGCCCTTCTCTTATAATTTTCTTGTTGAAACATCAACGACCATGATCTAATCTCTAATAGATAGCTAATATTAGAAGCTGCTTGATCCACGTCACTTAAGTCATTCTCATCACATGTTTAATTTAATTCAATTTAATCTTTTAATTTTCCTAAGTTAGACTTAGGGTCCTTAATTAAAAATATTAATTATTTGAATATCTCTTAAACCTGATGAAATTATTCTAAACAATTTCTGGGTCTTGGAGAACTCATGTAATCCATCTCCTCCACAAAATTTGGGAGCTAGAGAATATCCGATGCTACCCAAAAATATCAACACTCCCTCTTAGCGAGGAATGTGCTCTAACACTGCAATCACCCCGAAGTACTACTTTGATCTCTAAAATCAGTCTTTGCGTTGATGCTTGGCCTGCTACCTTCATCACTGCGCTACTGCTACTCTCTACACTATTTCCCATGAGTCTACCACCGTCACTGCTACATTCGTACTGCAACTCCCTCTCAAATTGTTGCATCGTGTTTCCAACTGCTGCACTGCAACTCAGTTGCTGAGAGTAAGAAACTAAAAGACCCCTGCCCAATGAAAAACAAGCCAGTCAGGTTGCATCTCATCACTGAAGCCCCTTAGGCTACTTCTCTGCACTATCCTCTTGAAGCCATTGCGCTGCTACAACATTGCACTACATAAGCATGCCTCCTATGCACTATTGAAGTCCCATCAACCCCTCTAGGATGTCGCCTCTACGCTGATGTTGCCTCCGCACTAAGCTGCTCCCTCTAAAATGTCCCAGCCTCTACCTCTACTTCACTGTGATCCTCTACACCCACTACTCCAGTCATCCCCGCTACTATCTTAAGGCTCCCGTAGCATGGATGTGATCTAAGAGTTGGGCTACTCCAGGATCTCGCCACCACTTTGTAGCTGCTCTATAGATCAATATTTCCCCACTTCCGTGGTTCATGAGCACTCATGGATACATCATCTTCAAAGCCATCATATTCTTTAGCTTCTGCAACCTTGGAACTAAAAGCTTCCTTGTCCTTCTTCGTTAGAGGAAAATTGTTGGCGAAGTGTCCAAGCTCACCACATTGGAAACATTTGATCTTTGATAGATCACACTTCTTTTTCCCTTGTTGCTTCTTAGATGCCAAGGCTGCATCTTCCTCTTCCTCCTTCACCTTGCCTGATCCGGTTTTGGATTGTCTCTTAGTCATTCGACGAATTTCCTGTTGTCGGAGGATAGCCCACATATCGTCCTAGTTTGGAAGGTCTTGTCTAGGCAAGATGCTTTGGAAAAATGTTTCCCAATCCTCAGTGACTGAATTTAGTGTAGTCCTCACCATGACATTATCCTCCACCTTGACCCCCATGGCAATCAGCTGATCCCGAATCGCCTACAACATGAAGAGGAAGGGATAGATTTCCTCTCGCCTAGTCATCATAAACAACATCATCTGGTTCTCTAGAAGCATATTCTTCTAGACGAATTTCCCTTAAATATTTCCACATCTCATTAGTCATCTTCTTCTTGGCTATGTGTGGTACCACATGATCCTTAACCTCGTCCATGATGAAGCGCTTGGCATGTGTCACTGCTTCATTATGCTTTGCGAGAAGAATAACATTGGTTGGTGTAGCCAAGACGCTCTCTACATGCTCCCGTAAGACATATGCCTCCAGGACAGTTAGGATTCTGGCCTTCCAGATAGAAAAATTGGGCAGGCTGTCCAACCTATCCTGATCACGCAGTTCGTGTGGCATCATCTGCTCAGAAATAAACTCTTGAAACGTATCTTCCTCTCCCTTCTTTTTTTACTACCCTCAACAGAAACTTGGATCTAGGGTCCTTGGCCAAAAAGGCACCCTCTACTCCCTCTGAAAATTGATTTCCTCCCTTGAAAATCTACCAAATCCAACGAATCAACTCTCTTTGATCACCCTACGATCAATCCTCAGATTTCTTTGGAAAAAATCTGTTGAGCAGTTGTTCTCCTCCTGCTCTTTGTCAAATTGGCTAGGAAATATTCTACACCAACAGAATCTCCACCACACCAGCAATTACTGAAGATCTGAAGCCCTGCTTCCGGACCACGACAATTCTGTACAACTCTTGAAACTAGACCTTGTTACCCTGGCTAGCCTCTGCGTGAGCAGACTGGCTCAGCGCAGGGACTGCAGCGGAGGCTGCTCTTGCGTCCCTCTAGATGGCACTGCTCTGTGTCTACGTCACCCAGTTGGGACTGTGTAAGCCCCTGCGTGGCCTTTGCTGGGATTACATACTCCTGGTGCTACGCCGCCCTCTCCGGATTCTCTGCTGCTTCAACTGCTCTCTGCAGCACAAATTTCTTTAGCCAATTTGTTGGAGATCCAACTTGATCTGCAATCACTCTAATACCACGTGATAATTTCTTAATCTAATAAATCCTACTGTTAATTATTGATTTACTTATCCTACTTGATTAGATACACAAGTTATTAATAAGAATATTCAGAATAACAATGAAGTAAACACATATAATATCCTACACATATAAATCATTTACTGAATAGCATGCTCATATGACAAAGTGACACATTTTTTCGGAAAAATGTCCCTGGAAAAACCCAATGCAGGAAAAATGGTGCAGCTAGCTCTGGAGGGTTTTATTATTAATCAGATTCTGAATAAAACATTTATGGGCACCAAAATTGGTTGGCCCTACAGAGAAAAACATGACAACAATACCTCTTTCAGTCGGAGACAAAAAATATGGTTGATTCACACACTTAAATGGGATTTACAGAACTCAAGCCCTTTTTGGCCCACTGGAAACCCCAACGTTGCTCCTTAACCCTCTGTGTCAGCCTTTCTGGCCTGCGTCAGCCTCTGCGCTGCTCTGGAAGGGCCTGCATCACCCCTGAAAGGCTTACACTACCCCTACGCTGCCCTGATTGGGCCTGCGTCAGCCCTGCGTGGCTTCTGCAACCTCTGTGCTACCTTTGCATGGCCTCTGTTGGACAGCGTGGCTCTGGGATGCCTCTGCACTGCTCGGTATGTTGCCTCTCTATTGTTGTTGTAATCTTGGCCTAGGATCATATCATCCCCTTGCCAATATTGCCCCTCCCTGCACTGCAAACTCCTCTGAAATTCTTAGCAAACCACTCCCTAGAATTTCAACTTAGCTTCAGTGCTTTGCCAATGTTTGTGTGGTCTCCAACTGACCCCAAGCCATTCTCTTATACTTTTATTGTTGAAACATCAACGAATGTGATCTAATATCTAATTGATGGCTAAGATTAGAAGCTGCTTGATCTGTTTCACTTAAGTCATTCTCAACACATGTTTAATTTAATTCATTTTAATCTTTTAATTTTCCTAAGTTAGACTTAGGGCCCTTAATTAAAAAGATTAATTATTTGAATATCTCTTAAACCTCATGGAATTATTCTAAATGATTTCTGGGTCTTGGAGATCTCATGTACTCCATCTCCTCCATAAAATTTTGGAGCTAGAGCACATTCGATGCTACCCCAAATTCTTAACACTTTACATAAAAATTTCCCAGGGAAAGCCACAGGTAAAAACCTCGCTATTTGCATATATCATTAGTCGTAAAAATATGAGAATATTATAGTGCTTTGCTCATGCTCGAGAAACCTCTGCACTATATATATCTGTCTCACTTCTTATTAAACAAGCCTAGGCCAATACTTAACGAAATTTTGGCTTTCCCAAGTCCCTATTTCCTTGTGATGTTCCCTTGGGTAATTATCCCATATTAATTATGGAAATCCCCATCCAATACTGTGAAATACATCATAGAACCTCCTATGATTGCATGCACTACCTGTACAATTTGGATGATTATACAACTGATAGTACACTGCCCTTGAACTCCAATCTCAATTGGGTAACTCTCAGTTCATTCATGCATGCATTATTTATGGCTGATTAATCAATTATCTAGTTGATCATTCAGTGTGGTTCAAGTTCCACTTCCACACTTTGAGATTCCACTAGTTCCTCCAATAGTTGGAACTAGTTAAACTAACTTTAACTCAGATAAACTGAATTAATGAGTTAAAACTCAAAATAAACTCAACCTTGGATCCTGAAAAGTGGGAACCACTTTACATGACTCAAGTTAGACCCTCAACTGAAATTAAATGAACCAACTAAGTCAAACTAACTTAGTTAGCTTGTACAAGCTATCATGAGATGTGGAATTACAATTTTTTCTAATTTAATTCAAGGGAAAATTAAATTAGAATCTTTATTGGTGTTATTTTCAAGATTTTTTGTTGCCATTTTTGACAATCCTTGGCAACAAGATCTTTTGTAGACTGTTTTAATTCTCTTGGAACTGCTTCCTTTAATGGATTGGAATTTGATATCTCAATTTATTCTATAAATTTTGTTCCCTTTTCCAAAAATTTTAAACATTTTTCATTTATTGTATGTATCCATGCTCTGATATCTTTGGCCTCTTTCTCCCCGTGACTTAAGGATGCAAACATCAATCTTTTATATGTTTTAGAAACTTTTGGAATTTCATCATATTTAAATTGCTTTTCCCAGTTAAGAATAGAAATTTTGACCACTCCCTGTCAACTACCCTACAAAAATGCACATTTTCGAAAAGGAATTCCATCATGTACGAGCATTCAGATTATCCCGGATTTATCATCATCAGTTATCTGTGTATCAGAGTTGTAAACCCATTATGAAAATTTTACTGTAAATGATTCTAGTAAGACCATCTATATATGTAAAAACCTAGGTAAGCCTATTATTTTGGTGACGATTTTCATCCTAGGAGGTTTTTAGTCTCCCCGATTCTTCTGTGTGTCTAAACACGAATGTTTGACATAGTTTTTCTCTACATCGTCACCCCAAATCTAGGGTGAAATTTTTCGTCAAGATCCTAGGTGAGTCCGAGTGTTTTATTCAATTCTTTTGTAAAAGTGATTTGTGAATAATTTAAGTTAATTGGCTAAATTATTTTAATACAAATCACTTGGTCTACTAGATCAAATTGAGTCACAATATTGGGTGATAAATTGAGGGTCTATAACGAATGGGTGTTCCCCCTTTGAGGGTTGAAATTGTAATATCCTTATGTAAAAAATATTTTGGTGCATGGTCCCTCATATTTAGACACCATGGATAAAATATTATAGTGTGGAAAAATTACTGATCCCCTCAAGTGTCAATTAATTAAATTTTCTGGAAAAAATAAATTAAAATACTAAGTAAAAAAATATTTACTTAGAGTCAAAATTAAAAGTCTTAGAGAAATTAAATTCTCCAAGTGGAAAATTTCCTGGGTCTTAAAGAAATTAATTTTTGGAAGTACCCCACCAAGGAAATATTGGAAATTTCAAGAAAAAATTGACCCTTGGGCCTTGGTGGTTAATTCAAAGTCAACTTTTTGAAGAAATTAACTCAAAATAATGATTTTTGAGCTAATAAAAAATGGGTTTTATGAGAAACTCAAAAATTCCTCAAAAATAAATATTTTAAACAGTGGAGATTAAAATATGATAAAATATTAACCAATGATCGAGATTACTTTGACGGGGATCAAGTCAACTAACCATTATTTTCCACTTGGAGGATTTATCTATAAACTAGAAGTCATTTGCTTCTCAAATTACATTTTTTTTTAGAAAGCTCTGAGTCAAGCTTTACTAGTTGTAATATTTTTTTTTATCAATATAGAAAAATATTTTGGGGTTTATTCATGGTGATGTTCCTCTTCTGCTTCTTGTGGTAAATTTTGGATTGTCTTCTTAATTTTCTGTTGAATAATATTTTATAAGTTATTTTTTCTTTAGCTATTTATTGGATTAACTATTTGCACATGTATCTTGCATTAATTATTTGGTTTAAATAGACATTATAATTTGATTTATCTAGCAGGTATCTCGAGGTCTTGAGGGTTATGGTGTTTATCTAGACCTTATTTATCTAATAACTTGATTTTAAGTGTGTTGAGATATCAAGGATTCAGATCTTGGGCATGAGGGGAAGTCTTCGTTTGGAACAACCAACTCCCAAGACATGAAAACTTCAAATCCCTCTTTGTTAAATTTTAGGCCTTACCTAATGATTGGTTTTTTGCAGAGATCTTGGACATTGCACCCCCATTTAAAATATTTTACTCATCTATTTTTATCGATTGTGAATTTAACGAATATATCTGCTTATAATTTTATTTTCTAACCCTTGTGTGTAGTTGGGGTTTTGGGTATTTTTTTTTTACTTGTACAAGTGAAGGTCTAAGCCTATTCAAGAAAATGTGTTGGGGTATGAGATAGATCTAGGCCCTAGAGGGAAAGATCTAATCTCAAATTTGTTTGTAGGGCCAATAATAAAGGATTATTCAGTGAAAATTGATTAAATTGAAGATATGAATTTAGAGGAATTTTTCATGAAAAAATTGTGAGATTTTTTGGGCCCATAGCCCTAGTTGTGGGTACCTCTACCCTTGTTGATTGGTTTCAAGGTTGGCCACACCCCTTGTTTTCCTCCTTTACCTAGGTTGCAGGACTAACACTTTCTCCAAACCCCCTCATTCACCCATTCTCCTCCACCATAGCCCTTTTAATCCCCTTATCCCTCCATCGTTAGTCCTTCCCTCCTTATCTCTTCCGTCCGTTGCCTCCCATTTTCCTCTATAATCCCTGCAACAGACCCTCACCTCTTTCTATAGCCTAGAAAAGTCCCTAATTTGGGTTGTGTTTCCCTTAGAACTCCCTCATAAACCTAAACCCTCTCTTCCGTGGCCTATAAGGCCCTCACCTCCTCAACAATGCCCATTTTCGACCCTCCCTTCTCCTTCAATTCCGTTTAGAAGCCTTCCTTACCTTTGCCACAGATCTGGGAAGGCCTCAAAACTACACATCAATCCCTCCTTTTCCCAATGTTTCCTCTTCGAGTCATATTTCAATCACTATGGTGTAATTTAAAAACTTTCTGAGCCAAATAATCATCATTTTATGCAGAGAATTTAGGAGTGATTTGTGTTGAAGGTGAACCCGATTTTAGAGAATTTTGTTGACAATTTTTTGCAAGCATCTCTAAGCCCTTGGGATCACTGTTTTGCACCTACTAACTCTTTTTGTTCTCACTACTCAATTACAACTAATAAATTTTTCAATAATAGTGAGAAAATACGCCTAGAATTAACATAAAAAATACTCATCATTGTCAAATAAATTCATAAATCAATTGGGTAATTTGGTCTCAATTTGGATTAACTCTGCAAATTATTTTGGATGACTGTACTCATTGCATTGTATGATCTAAAACAGTTCAGTTGCATAAACATTTTTCACTGATTAGTTCTCAATTTCAAGCATACTAATTCCAAAATAAAATTAAGTAAGGAGCTTAATATTGTTTTGGTTTCATTAAATCACTTTGCATCACTGAGATAACAAGTTAGTTTACTATTGTTCTAATTATTTCACACATTTTTCTTGTTAAAATATAAAACCATAAATATCATAAGAGATCTCATTATGTTCTTGATTTAGGTAGTGATTTGATCTAAAGTAACTCTCTGTAGTCATAAAAACATTTCTTGCTCTTTTATCATTGAAGCATAAGAAACTTAACGTTGTCCTAAGAGCCCTCGTAATGAGATAATTAAGGAACAACCTAACCTTGGGAATTATGCCATTATTTCTAACTCCATAGTTCCGTCAGATGTTAAGGTTGATGAAACAGTGGGTCATTTATAGGATAAAGTATGGTCTATGAATTTTGATGGTGCATTTGGTGAGCCTTGGCATTACACCAAGAGTGCTGCAAATCACAAGGGCTACTCAACTCTCATTATTAACCCGAGGTTCATAAGAAAATTAGAGGTGACAGTGCTATATGCACAGTAATTAGATTCTACTAATGCCACACTCAACTATGTCTTTTGATAAGTAGTACTTCTAGGCCATCCCTCCTACTATATTAAAGTGCAACTAGCTAATGCAATGCAAAGAATTACTTCCACTCTAAGATAAAGAGAGTGCCTATCAAACTTCTACTTTCAATTGAAAGTGAAATATCATCATAAACAATTAACCTAATTGCATAAAAGGAAACTATGCTATGTGAAATCATTCATATAACTATCCATTCATTTGCAATAAAAAACTATTATATCATCACATACTTCATCAAACCATAAACTAAATTTCTATCTATTGCTTCACTTAGGTTGTACTTTCATGTAAACTACTTTCCTATTCAAGCTAATTATAAGATGAAATAAAACATTAATGCCTACTCTATTTTTGCAACAAGGAAGGAAGAAGATCTTGAGTGGCCTAGGGGTATCCTCTGGTCATGAGTTCATAGTTGGGGGTCAAATCCATCCTCTTATAGGATCAAATAGAAATAAGGAGTAAAACAAGAGTGGAAATGATGACCTGCAGCGATGCTACAGGATCTTTGTATTGCTACAGGAAGACCTGAAGTGCTACAACAAGGAGGTTGAGAAGGATATAAGGGTGTAAAGGATGAAAGGAAGGTGTGGAAAGGTGTTATATGGTGGAAATAGGTGAGTTAGGGGTGACCAACACCTCTAGCCAAGATGAGAACCCTTGGAAGGTTTGTTTTACACTTGGAGGGCTACTCATAGTGGTGATGAAGATGATTTCACAAAACAGGGTTTTGGTGGAAAAATTGGAGGTTGGAGGGAAGAAGGATGAAGTCCAAGATGAAAATGATGAAAGGGGTCATTTTCCTACAACTATAGAGAGTCCTGCAACCAAAACACACATCCATGCATTTATTATTGACAAACTAACATGTTTAAGAGTGGAAAATATGAGTTGAATAGAAACTCTACTTAACCTATGCTAAAATATGATCTAAGCACAAATCCAACTTCTATCTTACAGTAAGAATATGATGAAAATTATAATCACACTATTTAGCTTTCCAAGAAATCATAAAAAAACTATTTTTGGATTATGTTTGGAGATCGTTCTCCTCATGATCCCATGAAAGAGCTGAGAAAGAGAGGCTACAAGCACAATTTTGACAACACAGATGCTTCAACCGGGCGCCCAAAAAGCATCGAATATTTTCTCATCTCTTCTTCTTAGCATGCATTTTAAGTTTTTTCTAGTTCTTTATCAGTTTGTACGAATCTACTCATTATCTATATTTCAGTATTTTCTGAAAAATAGACACAAAGAAGGCGTAGCATTTTGTGGTAGCTACCTTCTCTGTTGCTCCTCAGAAACACTTGCATGTAACAAGGAAAATTTTCCTTATCTTTTTGGAATATAAATTAGCACCCGATATTGTTAAAAAAAAAAAAAAGAATGCAAGGAAACTAAACAAAGCACTGGAACATAATATAAATACACAAGAGGGACATAGCCAATGGATTGGTACCTAACCCAAAAGCGTCAGAACTTTGAGACTAAATCTACTGGTGTCCCGTGTTTTGATAGTTTGGCAAATCAAAAGACAAGGCAACATCAGAACCAATCTTTAGAGTTACAGGATCTAGTCCTCCTGTTCTCAGAGATGGATCTCTCAAATGTTTGTTTGCAAAAGTTTATCTTGTGTGGTTATTGTATTGGTTTTAGACTAGCTATTAAGTGCAGGTGTTTATTTGTTTGTTTGGTTGGGTTGAATTGATACAATAGAACATGAAAGGTCTAGGAAAGATATATAGAACAGTAAAATATCTATTTCATTGGGCAATGGAGTCAAGAAAAGGTCATAACACACTCATCAAAGGATATGGGATATCAAAGGGAAAATATTACTTGGACATAGGATCCTTTTGTTTTTGGAATGGGATGAATATCAATGATTTGGAAAGAGAGTTTTAAATCTCAACAAAGGGAATTTGAAAGCATAATTTGAAACAATAAAGAGTTCTTTGATAGACAGGGCTAACCATAAATTTTACAAATCACACCTTTAAGCAAATAATGATTTCAAAACAACTTTCAAAGTAAAATCTAAGATTCGGGGAACACCCTATTTCCTCAAAGATTTTATTCTAAAGGACTTTAGAAAAAATATAATATTTACTGATAATCACAGTCATAGAAGAGGGAACACCTAAAAACATCTATGATCATAATTATAACGACCTTCAAGCCAACTGTTTAAGTGAGGAAAAAGGGCAAGATCAAAAAAGACCTCTCTGATTCACTATAAGCAAAGAACTTCAAAGGGAGACTTCAATAACAATTTTTAAGTGGCAGCAGACAAGTAGGGAGAACCATAAATCATGCTGAAACCAACTGTTCAAACTATTAAGGAAATAAACAAGCATGAAGACTAAAGAGAAAGATTAAAGCCTCTAAAATACTTCAGCAGAAGAAAACATAAAATAGTGAAGGATGAACAGGTCTAAGGTGCTTCCAGGAGTCATTTCTTAGCCTAATAATTTCTATCCTATTGTAGTAAGAAGTTATGGAACATAATGAAAACAGGGGAAAAACATAAAACAGTTCAGAATACTTCACCAACAGCCAAGCTCATGGATCCAATGATAGAGCCTTCTCAGGAACAAGCATGCAACGACATCATCAAGACCTCCAAGCCTTCAATTTGTTCTTCAACTTCAAAGGACTATGTAATGATTTCAGAGAGTTTCAATATTACAGCTTGTGATCAAATAACAACCAACCCCTCACTCATTTTCTTCAGAAGTATATATAGAAGAATGAGGAGGTGAGATCTGATAAAATATTTCAAAAACCAATTAATACAGACTTAAATGGCTTCTCAACCTTTGGGGGGCTCAACGAAGAAGCTTACAATAGGTGTCTTATGTATTAAATGATTTACATAAATATTTTAAGCTTGGTAGAAGCTTAATTTGACCTTTGAGGCTCTGTGTCATGTTAGAGTAACCCTGTAGATATCTTGTCATTAATTTTTTTCGCAGAATTACCCTTTAGTTGTGTTGTGAGGCATATATTTGATTTCATGCAATAAATTTGGCCTATATTTGATTTCTTTGAGGCACAGGTGTCTTTTGTAGTAGCTGAGAATAATTGATTTTCTTTAACTAAGGCGGTGGAGCTTTCTGTCAGATGGAACATTCTCATTTTTCCTTAAAATTGTGTTTTAGTCCGGGGATTAGGCTTTTGATAAGCATCTTAGATGTAATCCCCACAAATCTGTCCTTTAATCCTCTGTTCTGGTGCATTATGGTCTTCTATACTGATACTCTTGATTTGTGATTGACTTGCTGTATCTTTCAAATGTGCAGGACTGAAATAGGAATTGAATGGCATCAATGCCTTATGAAACACCGATGAAACGTGCATTTAACACCTGTGAATGATTTCCTTTGACGAATTGAAGGCGGGAGGGTCGCCACCCTCAGCCTGCGAATTTTCTTCCGAGTGGCGGAAAATCATTTAAACCCTACAAAAATACAAACAACTATTAAAAAATCCTGCATATATAGGTTGAATGCGTCAAAGGACGTTTGGAGGGAGCGTGGCCGTTGGATGGCATCATCCAACGGTCAGGATTTATCAGGAAAGATTGTAGAACGAGCGGAAAAAAGATTAAATCTGAGCCATCGATTGCGCAGAGATCGACAGTCGGGAGTGGAGGTTGAAAGTCAAACAGAGGAAATCTAGGCGATGAAACGTGGACCATCGATCTGCAGATCAGATCGACGGCGGAGATTCTTTTTCCGCTGCACGGTAGCCCGATTATCGTGCGTGCATCTTCGACGAGCGATCGCCGTTGGATGGCCCGCCCCAGATCGGACGGCGCATGGCAATATCGCTGGGCGTCCACGTCCGAACGATAACACACGATGGACGATGGTTTTGCAAAAAGTACACGGGACGCGTGTCACCCGGTGTATGGAATTGCTGGCGATCGGGAGAAAACCGCCTTTGCCCAAAGGCGGTGCGATAAATACCGCGCGGTTTCAGCAATCGGCTAGTGGAATGCGGGGACCACTGGGAGACAGACTCCGCACCTTCCGATCTGTGGATTTAGATTGACGGTGGAGATTTAGTGGAATATCATACCGGCGGAAAACTTTACAAAATAAAATAAAACCTGAAATTTGCAAATATCAAAGGTTTTTTAATATTTTCGAGGCGGAATAATTGTTTAAAAATGGAAAAGCGCCTGACTGACTCAGCGCCTGGTTCTGGCGCCAGGGCGCATGGAAGAAAAGGGTTAGAGACTTTAGCCGAAGGGGGCTTAAGTCCAAATACATAGAAAATATGCATTTTAATGGTTTTTCAAGGATTTTGAAAGGGATTTGAGGCTTTCGATAAGGTTAAGAGAGTGTCTTAAAACCTTATCAAGGGTTTTTTTGAAGTGGAAAGGGGAGAAAATTAAAAATGAGGGGTTTTCATGGGAAATGGAGGGATAGAAAAAGAGGTTAGTTTTTGAAGAGGAGGAAGGGGAAAATGGTGTTTGCAGTAGTACTCTTTTTTGGGATATTAGCAGGATTTCAGAGTTTTCAAGATGGGAACAACGGTGAAGGTTTGGACAGAGGCATGAGGCCTTCAAAAGTCTTCAAGAGCCAAAAATTTTTAGTAAGAAAAATTGTTCCTTGAAGGCTCAAAATAGATTTTAGCCACCTTTTGGGATAATCAAATTTTACAGGTGGCTAACAGTGGCTCCACTTGGGGATGGTGCCTTCTTGAAGGCATCAAGAACTTCAGACTTGGATTCTCTGGGAGGCTGACCTGTGCCTCATCCATTGTATTGCTCTTCTTTTGCTGGACGATCTTTCTTTGCTCTGAAAACATAATAGCAGTTATGAAGAATAATGGACTTCATCAATACAACTTTCTACCTACCCAATCCTACTGATCTAACATTTTTTCTTCATCAGAGTGCACTTGGATTGGCAAACTCTTTTCACAACATTTATTATTTTGAAAGCATAAAACTAATCTAATTCTACTCCTTATTTCTCTCTGAAATCAGATTAAACAGTTGAGTTTAGATGCTTCTCTACCTAATCTTCTGTCTGTTGGGATTAAACTGTCCAACAGACTTTCATTCGCTAAATTCTATAACAGAAATTGAAAAACATTCAAGTTAGGATTGGACAGTCTAACTTGATGATGGTCTATGGCATAAAAGACAAACTGCACATAGACATTTATTTTGCACAAAATTTAAAACAAAAAGGGAAAGCTTGAGATCTGAAATTTGAAAACATTTTCTTCCTCCTTTCTACAGCTCTATTTTTTATCCTTGTTTTGAGCTATCTTTGCTTTTCTTCTGGTTCAGGTTTTAAATCTGATTAGAACCAGATTTTTACATCTTTTGACTAAGAATTTGAAACAGATTTGAGTCATTTTCTCTTTGAAACTTTAGGTTCAGATTTTGAGCATATTTGAACTTTTCATTTCTATCCTAAACTATCTACTGATAAGCCAAGATTGAACAGTTTGGCAAATTGAATTCACTATCCTATCAGCAGAAAATTCAAAGCTAATTAGTCAAGGTTAGACTGTTTGACTAACTAGAAGTGTTTTTTTCAGGAGTGTCATTTGAGCTTGCACACTTTCAGATTTGTTTCTCTTTTTTGGTATGGGGCTATACCTTTATTGTTTTTACAACCTGCCCTCTTTTCTTTCTTTCTTTGTTTTTGTATTTTTGATTTTTCTAACTTTGAATGCAATGGTTAGACTATGATATTTACAATGAAAAATAAAATTCTTTGAAACTTAAGATTCTTGGAAAAAGTAATGCTTGAGCATCCTGCCATTGACAAGACCTCCATATAGATCTTCTCCATTCAATTCTTTCAAGAAAAATGCATTGTGACCCCTCTCAGCATGAATAATATAGGGCCCTTTCCACAAGTTCTCAATTTTTCCATGTTTTCCCTTCTCTTCTTTTCTTGAATCCCAATTAAGAACAACATTTACAACTTGGAAATTGTTTGCCTTAGTCCTCTTATCAAATAGTTTCTTCATTTTTTCTTGGACTAACTGTGTTCTTTCATAGACTTCCTCTCTGGTCTGCTGTAAATGGATTGTTTGGTTTATTCTTCTCTGCATATCATTTTCTTCAATCTGCACTTCTTGAAGGAGTTTCATGACTGGAACTCCCAATGAGGTAGGAAATACTGCATCCATGCCATAAACTAACTGAAATGGGGACATATTTATTGATTTATTTGTAGTTAATCTATCAGCCCATAAGGCATGAACCAGCTTACTGTGCCATGATTTCTGATTTTGTTCCAACAACTTTTTAATGATATTGATGAGGCTCTTGTTGGAAGATTCAACTAATCCATTTCCTTAGGGATAGTAAGCAGTGGAATGGCCCAAGGTTATGTGGTATTTGTAACATAAATCAACCATTTTCTTAGATTTAAAAGTAGCAGCATTGTCTGTTATGATTTTTCTGGGACAACCAAATCTGGATAAGATATTAGTTTCAAGAAACTTGATGATGACAGAGTCATTAGCATTTCTGGATGGTATAGCTTCTATCCACTTGGTAAAGAAGTCAGTGGCTGTGAGGATCCACTTATGTTGAGCTGAGGAGGATGGGTGAATTTCCCCAATGAAGTTTAAACCCCATTGTTGAAAAGGTTCCTCAACTCTGATAGGATGTAAAGGTAAGGGAAGGAGTTTTCTTTTGCCATCAAAGATTTGACACTTATGGCAAGACATGACTAGCTTTTGAGTTTCTGGGAAAAGGGTAGGTCAATAGTAACTAGATCTAAGAATTTTATTTGTTGTGGCCTTCCAGTAAAGGTGCCCTCCACATTCTCCGTCGTGCAACTCATGCATGATTTTTCCTGCATCATCTTCGAGTAAACATTTAAGAAAAATTCCAACAACATTTTTCCAATATAATACTCAATCTAATATGCAAAAACTCAAAGCTTTTTTTTTCAAGAATCTAGCTTTAGTTTTAGATAAAGAAGGAGGGGCATTTAGATATAAAAGCACATAAATAATGTCAGCATACCAAGGAGAATTTAGAAATGTTTCTTCAATAATAGAAGCATTAGATTCTTCTATTTCTTCTAACACATCTACCATATTCATGTCTAGTGCTTGGAAGTTAGATTCAGCCATAAGTTTTGCTAATCCTTGCCCTTTAACTAGTTTGGTGGGCCTGATTTCTAAGTCATATTCAAGAATAGTTGCAATCCATTTTCCCCTTTTACCATCAGGGTCTTGACTTAGAATGTCCTTGACAACAGTGTGTGGAACAAAAGCAATTATGTGAGAGTGTAAAATATAGACCCTAAAGTCTTTTAATGCTTTCACTAATGCTAAGGCTTGCTTCTCCATGATGTTATATTTGAGAGGAGCATCTCTCAAGGCCCTACTAAAGAAAGATATTGGTTTTTCTTGCCCCAAATCATTCTTTTGAAGTAAAACTGTAGCTATTGTATGTTCAGATGCAAAGGAAAAGATATAGAAATATTTGGTAAAATCTGGACTAATCAGGACTGGTGCTTGAGTAAGAGCTTGTTTGACCAGTTCGAATGATTTTTTAGCTGGTAAAGTCCATTTTACACCTACATCTTTCTTAAGCATGTTTGTAATGTTTTTTAATAGCTCAGCAAGATTAGGAATAAACCTCCTTAGAAAATTGATCTTTCCGATGAAAGATTGCAATTCTTTGAGGCTCCTTGGATGGCTGATCTACAATATGCCATCTATCCTTGTAGGGTCTATTTTGATTCCCTCTTCTGAAATTATATGGCCAAGAAGTTTACCTTCTTGGAGACCAAAGAGTGTCTTCTTGGGATTCAATGACAAGCCAAATTTCCTACACTTCTCAAAAAAATTTCTTAGGTGAATCAAATGTTCTTCATCAGTTTTTGAGAAAACGGTTATGTCATCAAGGTAAATGATTATGAAATAGCCAATGTCTTCAGAAAAGGCTATGTCCATGGCCCTTTGGAAGGTGGCCCCTGCATTCATTAATCCAAAAGGCATTTTGACATACATAAAGGTGCCCCAAGGTGTAGTAAAAGAAATTTTGATTTGATCACTTGGGAGCACTAGCACCTGGTTGTAACCCGAGAACCCATCTCAGAGTGATATCCTTTTTGACCCAACTACCCTCTGAAGTATATGATCCATATTGGGCAATGGGTAGTTGTATTTTAGGGATGCTTTTTTTAGGTTTCTGAAATCAATACAGAGTCTGATCTCCCCTGTCTTTTTCCTAACAAAAACTAAGTTTGATACCCATTCTGAAAATCTAACAGGTACTATAATGTCAGCATCATGCAATTTTTCAATTTCAGCTCTAACTAAAGGTAATAAAAGTGGGTTTATTCTCCTCAGTTTTTGTTTGAAGGGCTTTTGATTTTTCTTCAAGGGAATCTTGTGCTGAATGATGCTGGTATCGTAAGACTTTAGATCTGTGTATGCCCAGGCAAAAACATCTTTAAACTCTCTAAACATATCAATATATCGAGATTTTATGTGAGTTGGAAGAGTGCTCGACAATTTAATCATCTTGGGTTCCGTTAGGGAGCCTATGTTGTGTTCTTCTACATTTGTTTCTACAGGCTCCATTTTTGGTTCTTTGGCTACATCATTTAAGTCGAAAAGGTGTTCCAAAGGTGAGAGATCTCTTGGAATTGAACCGTTCTTACATTCTAAAACTTCCAGGTATCTTTGGTCCACGTTGTCAATTGACTCTGCTTCAAATGTATTCTCATAATGACTTATATCAGCAGAGTGTGTTATTTCAGCTTCTGGGATTTCTTCAATATATGGAAAGTTTTCTTTATGGCTGGTTTCTGATATTGGTATGCCGAAACTATTTTCTGATTTCAAGAAATCGTCTATGTGTTTGTCAGAATAAAACACTTGCAAGTGATCTTCGTTATCAGGTACAACAGGTCTGTGTTTTACTTTTATACTGAGTTGTTGATTTATTTCAGGTGCCTGACAATTGCTGGCATTGAAAGCGAGTTCATTTGCTAGATGATTCAATTCTCTTGGAATGTAAATAAGTTCATACTTTTCAAAGGTTTTCAATAGATCAAGGGCAACGTTTCGATATTCCTTAAGTCTTTGATTTTTAGCTGAGTATTCTCCTTTGATTTGTTTTATGATAAGTTCATAATCTCCTAAGATTGATATCCTCTGGGCTTCTAATTGTTTAAGCAGTTGTAAGCCTAGGAGAAGTGCTTCATACTCAGCAATATTGTTAGTGCATGGGAAATCCAGTTTGTATGAAAAACTCTGTTTTGTATTTTGAATCCACACACCTGATCCTGTGCTTGTTTTATTACAAGATCCATCAAAATTTATTTTCCAAAGTATGCCATCCTTATTTTCATTTTCTTGTTGCTGTTGATTGTCAATGTTTTGAATTTGATCGAAGGGAAGATTGGATTGTTGTGGTGAACTGATTGGGTCTATGTTTTCTTTATCTTTTTGAGTAATGTCATCTTCGTTATATAAGATAAAGGAATCTAAACTTGATTGAATAGAATAGATTGGAGAGTTGTTTGGTTTTTCTATGTTGCTCACCATGTACTTCATGTGAGATTCCCTATATAGTCTTCTATTTTGGTTAAAAATTGGAATCGTGGCATAAGACATGTCCATTTGAAGGCTTCCATGAAGTTTGGCTCCCCAAGATCTTGATAAGAGCATGCCATACTTAGGGGGAATGTCAGCTACAACTATATCCATAACTA
This sequence comes from Pinus albicaulis, assembly GCA_034641835.2. Lineage (NCBI taxonomy): Eukaryota > Viridiplantae > Streptophyta > Pinopsida > Pinales > Pinaceae > Pinus > Pinus albicaulis. The sequence goes on from CM076570.1 coordinate 778,862,227, forward strand.
GACTCTTAGCAGGGATCTGAGCTAGAGTAACACATAAATCCTTGATTAAACCCAAACATTTGACTCGACTTGAGTCAAAAGAATACAAATCTTTGTATGGTTTAGTAATATCTAAGCCTAAGCTCTCCATTACCACCTTGGGCATCAGATTGTGTGAAGCTCCCGAATCTAACATGGCATTGTGTAAGATTTTCTCATGTATGTTCAAGCTAACATAGAAGGGAGGGACATCCCCTTCTTGATATTTTCCTTCAACTTCTGGACCAAACAACAACTCAGGTTTGTCATCTGTCAAGTTTAAAGTGTCTGTATCACTTCCTAAGTTCAAAGCTTTCAAAACTTGATTTTTGTACACCTGTTGGGTTACTAGTTCAACTAGGGGGATGGTGATTTTTATTTTGGCAATCTCTGCCTCAAGGCTGAAAGGAATAATTGACTTTTTTGCATTTACATCTGTTTTTTCAATTGAATTATTTTCAGCAACTTTGATTTGTTGAACCTTGTTTGGAATGGTAATTGGGATAATTTTATTAGGACCACTAGCTGAAGTGCTAGGGGCGCTCTGTTCAAAATTTGGCTGGACACCTTTGTCTTTGTTTGAATCTAGTTTTTTAGTCGAAATTTTGGTTTTCTCTGTTGTCTTTTTGGGCTGGTTTTCTGCGTTTTTCTTGACAACAGTGCTAGTGTTCTTATCTTTTGAATTATCTATGTTTCCCTTGCTCCTAAGATCATACTGTTTGTGTATCTCCATGATTGCATTTTCAAAACCTAATCTATAGTCATCAGAATCTTCATAGGTGTTTGTATTTTGATCAGAAGAGAAAAAATCTTGTTCTTCCTCAGTGAGGAAAACATCATCTCCACTATCTGATCCAATCAAGTTTACATGGGATTCTTCCAACCTTTCCAACTCTCTATCTTCCTCATATTGATCTACATAGTTTTGTTGGAAGGGAGGTATAATATGTTGGTCATTTTCGTTCTGTTTGTCTTGATTGTTTTCTCTTCTATAATTCTGATTTCTATTTCGAGGAGCAGCTTGGTTTTGATTTGCTTGTGCTTTCTTAATTATACTCATCTCTTTCATCATTTCTTCCAACATCCTCTCCATTTTTGAGCTTGAAGTAGAAGGAGTGGACTCTTCTCTAAAAGACACTCTCTTCTCGGTTTTCATTCTTGCTCTCTTCTTCATCAAGTTGACTTCCACAGAAAGAGCACCTTGTTGCATATCTTCCAGAGTTGGAAAATTTCTTTCTCTCAGCTGATAGGTCATGTCAGAGTCAAACCCTTCAGGAAATTTATTTAAAGGTGAGCCCTGTGGAGGTTTTAGTTCTGGGGAAACTGCATTATACACACTATTGAACCTAGTGCAGTAAGCTTGTACACTTTCCCCAGTGTTTCTATGGAGGTTTTTGTAGTCAGAAAGGACTTGGAGAGGGTTTTTCTTTACTTCCCATTTATTTAAGAACGTTTGATGGAAGCCTTGGAGATCATTAATACTATGGGGGGCTAAACCTTTGAACCATTTTCTTACTTCTCCCCCTAGGCTCTAAGCAAATAACCTAAGCTTGACAGAATCATCATCGATTTCATTTCTGTCAAAGTAGTCATTGATTTTATCTACATGTTGTGATGTGGTTGTAGCATTGTTGGCATCATACAATGGAATTTTGGACTGATAGTCCGGTGGAAGATTAACTAATGGTACATGAAGGACTAGGGGAGCATACCATGCTTCCATGATAGGTGGTGGGGGCGGATTTATAACAGGAATAGTGGGCTGAGGTGTAGTGGTTTGAACAGTGGATGAAGGGTGGGCAGAAGTGTTGGACCAGGAATAGATTACTGAGCTGACCTTGGATGAGAGACACCTAAATTGAGAAAGAAATGTAAATCAGGTGGTGTGGTTTCTCTACTACCAAGTTGTTCACGTTGTTCTGGGGATGAGAGTGAGGACTCGGAATTTATCTGAATTATATCATCAAGTGACTTAGTTCTAAAAGGATTTCTTAAGTCGACTTTTGATTGGTGTAGGGCTGCGAGATTTTCAGGGACTGAATTAGATCTCAAGGGTGATCTGGAAACAGTTGAAAATTTTATCTTGGAAGATTTCTTAAGTATAATTTCAGGGTTTTCAACTTCTTCCAGTGGGTTTGAGTCAGGGTAGGCTCTAGTATGAATCTTTCTAGGAGCCACTATGGTATGTTTTTTAGACCCAGTTGAAAAAGAAAAGTTTTAACCAAATATGACAATATTTAAGAGGCTAACTGATCTTTTCAGAAGAAGGAAAATTTTAATCTTAAAGCCTTCTAGCTGAGTTTGTATGATGCTTGTAAAGACTTTGGATCTTCCCAATGGAGTCTTAAGGTCTGAATTTAGGATTGTGGAGTCGTCGGGTGGGAATTTTTAGCTCTTTTTGGAGATAAAAATTTTTATGGTCCACCACCAAGTTTATTATCAAGCCAAACTAAAATGTTTTGGGTTTTTCTAAGTTATTTTGGTCTTATAGGTTAAGAGAGTGTTCTAAGTTTGATTTAACACTTAGCTAGGGTGTCAAAACGTACAGAGCTTACTCTTATGGCTTGGTAACTGAAATCTTCAAGGTTTGACAAGGATTTATAAGAATCCTAAGAGTTACTTAGTTTGTCACTGATTCAAAGGTCCTATCATGATTACCATTACTTGGTAGTGCTTGAAAAATATTACTTATGTTATACTTCAGACAATCAGTGTTTTTTTTTGCAGATTTTACTCAGAGTCCCCCCGTGATTGCCATTATGTTGGTGTCCCGTGTTTTGATAGTTTGGAAAATCAAAAGACAAGGCAACATCAGAACCAATATTTAGAGTTATAGGATCTAGTTCTCCTTCTCTCAGAAAGGGATCTCTCAAATTTTGTTTGCAAAATTTTATCTTGTGTGCTTAGAGTATTGGTTTTAGACTAGTTATTAAGTGTAGGTGTTTGTTTGTTTGGTTGGGTTGAATTGATACAGCAGAATCATAAAAGGTCTAGGAAAGATATATTGGACAGTAAAATATCTGTTTCATTGGGAAATGGAGTCAAAAAGAGGTCACAACACAGTTATCAAAGGATATGGGATATCAAAGGGCAAATCTAACTTGGCCATAGGATCCTTTTGTTTTTGGAATGGAATGAACATTAATGATTTGGAAAGAGAGTTTTAATTCTCAACAAAGGGAATTTGAAAGCATAATTTGAAACAATAAAGAGTTCTTTGATAGACAGGGCTAACCATAAATTCTACAAATCACACCTTTAAGCAAACAATGATTTCAAAACAACTTTCAAAGTAAAATCTAAGATTCGGGGAACACCCTATTTCCTCAAATATTTTATTCTAAAGGACTTTAGAAAACATATAAGATTTACTGATAATCACAGTCATAGAAGAGGGAACACCTAAAAACATCTATGATCATAATTATAATGACCTTTAAGACAACTTTTTAAGTGAGGACAAAGGGCAAGATCAAAAAAGACCTCTCTGATTCACTATAAGAAAAAAAATTCAAAGGGAGACTTCAATAACAGTTTTTAAGTGGCAGCAAACAAGCAGGGAGGACCATAAATCATGCTGAAACCAACTGTTCAAACTATTAAGAAAATAAACAAGCATGAAGACTAAAGAGAAAGATTAAAGCCTCTAAAATACTTCAGCAGAAGAAAACATAAAACAGTGAAGGATGAACAGGTCTAAGGTGCTTCCAGGAGTCATTTCTTAGCCTAATACTTTCTATCCTACTGTAGTAAGAAGTTATGGAACATAATGAAAACAGGGGAAAAACATAAAACAATTCATAATAATTCACCAACAGCCAAGCTCATGGATCCAATGATAGAGCCATCTCAGGAACAAGCATGCAACGACATCATCAAGACCTCCAAGACTTAAATTTGTTCTTCAACTTCAAAGGACTATGTATTGATTTCAGAGGGTTTCAATATTACAGCTTGTGATCAAACAACAACCAACCCCTCACTCATTTTCTTCAGAAGTATATATAGAAGAATGAGGAGGTGAGATCTGATAAAAGATATCAAAAACCAATTAATACAAACTTAAATGGCTTCTCGGCCTTTGGGGGGCTCAACGAAGAAGCTTACAATAGGTGTCTTCTGTATTAAATGATTTACATAAATATTTTAAGCTTGGTAGAAGCTTAATTTGACCTTTGAGGCTCTGTGTCATGTGAGAGTAACCCTGTAGATATTTTGTCATTAAGTTTGTTCGCAGAATTACCCTTTAGCTGTGTTGTGAGGCAGATATTTGATTTCATGCAATAACTTCGGCCTGTATTTGATTTCTTTGAGGCATAGGTGTCTTTTGTAGTAGATGAGAAGAATTGATTTGCTTTAACTAAGGCGGTGGAGCTTTCTGTCAGATGAAACATTCTGATTTTTCCTTAAAATTGTGTTTTAGTTCGGGGATTAGGCTTTTGATAAGAATCTTAGATGTAATCCCCACAAATTTGTCCTTTAATCCTCTGTTCTGGTGCATTATGGTCTTCTATACTGATACTCTTGATTTGTGATTGACTTGCTGTGTCTTTCAAATGTGCAGGACTGAAACAGGAATCGAATGGCATCAATGCCTTATGAAACACCGATGAAACGTGCATTTAACACCTGTGAATGATTTCCTTTGACGAATTGAAGGGGGGAGGGTTGCCACCCTCAGACTGCGAATTTTCTTCAGAATGGCAGAAAACCATTTAAACGCTGCAAAAATACAAACAACTATTACAAAATCCTGCATATATAGATTGACTGCTTCAAAGGACGTGTGGAGGGAGCGTGGCCATTGGATGGCATCATCCAACGGTCAGGATTTATCGTGAAATATCGTATAATGAGCAGAAAAAAGATTAAATCTGAGCCATCGATCGCGCAGAGATCGACGGTCGGGAGTGGAGGTTGAAATTCAAACAGAGGAAATCTGGGCGATGAAACGTGGACCGTCAATCTGCAGATCAGATCGACGACGGAGATGATGTTGCCGCTGCACGGTAGCCTGGTTATCGCGCATGCATCTTCGACGAGCGATCGCCGTTGGATGGCCATCCCCAGATCGGACGACGCATGGCAATATCGCTGGGCGTCCACGTCCGAACGATAAAGCGCGATGGACGGCGGTTTTGCAAAAAGTACATGGGACGCGTGTCAGCCAGTGTATGGAATCACTGGCGATCGGGAGAAAACCGCCTTTGCCCAAAGGCGATGCGATGAATACCACACGGTTTCGGCAATCGGCTAGTGGAATGCGGGGACCACTGGGAGACAGAATCCACACCGTCCGATCTGTGGATTTAGATTGACGGTGGAGATTTAGTGGAAGATCATACTGGCGGAAAACTTTACAAAATAAAATAAAACCCAAAATTCACAAATATCAAAGGTTTTTAAATATTTTCGGGGCGGAATAATTGTTTAAAAACAGAAAAGCGCTTGACTGACTTAGTGCCTGGTTCTGGCGCCATGGCGCATGGAAGAAAAGGGTTAGAGACTTTAGCCGAAGGGGGCTTAAGTCCAAATACATAGAAAATATGCATTTTAATGGTTTTTCAAGGATTTTGAAAGGGATTTGAGGCTTTTGATAAGGTTAAGAGAGAGTCTTAAAACCTTATCAAGGGTTTTTATGAAGTGGAAAGGGGAGAAACTTAAAAATGATGGGTTTTCATGGGAAATGGAGGGATAGAAAAAGAGGTTAGTTTTTGAAGAGGAGGAAGGGGAAAATGGTGCTTGCAGCAGTACTCTTTTTTGGGATCATAGCAGGATTTCAGAGTTTTCAAGATGGGAACAGCGGTGAAGGTTTGGACAGAGGCATGAGGCCTTCAAAAGTCTTCAAGAGCCAACAATTTTTAGTAAGAAAAATTGTTCCTTGAAGGCTCAAAATATATTTTAGCCACCTTTTGGGATAATCAAATTTTATAGGTGGCTAACAAAATCAATAATGGATCAAAAAAATTCTCATTATCATTGCATTAAAAGGTCGAATACATCATATCACAGTAAAAAATAACACTAGTTCAAATATCAAGAGCTAGCTAGTTGAATACAAAGTTCCAATCCTAATGAGGTCTTGCACATGCTTATTTATACAAATGGGTATCTACCAAAAAATCCCTAAAAAGTAGGAACTTGGTCACCTTGATCTCAAGAAGAGTGGATCTTGGCTCCTTCGAATTAGGAGAATTTTTAGGTCTAAAATGGACCTCCTAAAGAAATTATAAAATGAAAGTATAAATAATAAATCAATATTATATTACATCATCAAATTTTAAAGGGGAAAAAGAAAAAAACTACTTTTTCAACTTGTATTTTCAACTTAGCTCCCTATGGGTTTACTCAAATTTCAAGTGAGAACACTTGTTGGATGTAGAACTTGATTCCTCATCTAAGGAGTACCCAAGGATCCATAAAAGTTATGCAACATGGGTACTCCTTGGAAGAGTAATTAATTTTTGCATCCAACGCCGTGCTCCCGCTTGAAATTTGAGTAAAATCTTCGGGAGATAATTTGAAAATACAAGTTGAAAAAGTAGTTTTATTATTTTATTATTTTTAATATTTTTTATTTTTTACCCCAAAAATGGTGAATCATCCCCCATGGTTGAAATCATAATCTTGGATCCTATTGGTTCTTATAAAGTTTATTTTGGTTGTACATTTTTCTTAGGAGGCCCATTTTCGACCTCAAAAGTTCTCTAATGCATAATTGCCACTTGCTTGGTTGCCTTTAACTTTGAGCTGTTGGGATAGATCTTGGTGTGATCTCGGGCTGATTGAGGGAGTTAAGGAGGTGGAAAAACGTCCTACAATCTCTCCTTATTGTCTACTTCGAGCCATTAGGTGGAAAATGTCTCAAAATATGGCTTCATTTCCTACAATTAAATCAGATTAGGGTACATGACATGACGAACATATTTCACCCTTATCACTAAGAGTAATATGAAAAAAATGTAAATAAATGTGAGAGAGAGACAACTTAATAAGCTGAAGGATGGCATTTCAACCCCTTAAAATGTACCTATTGATGAGCCTCATCATCACCCCTCTACTAAAATGATTGTTCATCCTCTGAGCAACACAATTTTCCTTGCTGATCTCTTTCAAAGCCCTGATCTCCTCCCTAACATACCAAGGTATCTTAAATGAAGTTCCATATGGTGGATGGAATTCTACATTATTTTCTGTCTCAACCCACTCCTTTTGTTCTTTTGTCTGATATCTCCCTTCACGCAACCCAAACAAAGGTGGGCTATGCTTCAATCCTATCCATTGTATCCTCATTCTTTGCATAGATCTTTTGTAGAAGGGTGACCTCTCTAATGCATTCTTAATTCTCTCAGGAGAGTGGTATTCCCTCTACTGTAGGATAAGTGGTCAGGTATGCCATCTCCTTTGGGATGCCTACAAAATCTCTTCTCCTAACAACCTAGATGTTTCAACCAAGTGTGAGATGGCCTGCTCTTGTGTTTCAAGGTATCTATGTGCTAGAAAATATCATTTGATATTAATTGATGGTTACTGATGACCCCCCTAGGGCTCATTAGTTTTGATCTAATTTGTAGAGGTTCACTCGCTTCTCTTTCCATTACTCTTCTAACCTCTATTTCTCTTTCTTCTTCATGTGTTATCCAGGATGCTAAGGCCATTAATTGCATATAACCCAACCTAGAATTAGGGTACCAATTGTTCATATAAGTTTATATGAGGTTATTCATATATAATTCAACCATTCTACCCCTCTCTCCTACACTATAATGTTTGCAAAACTCAATTAATTGTCTATAGTTATGAAAGGGTAGGGAACCATGTTAAGGTAAGGTCCTGATTTGGAATTGTAACCATTGATCCCCAAGATAAAATCCGTAGGAATTTGAAGCCCATCTGTACTGCATGGCATCCATTCAATGGCTAACCATAGTGGCAAGTTGGGTGTATTTTTCCTATAGTTTCCCTTGCAACCTCATGTTCTCTGTTTGAACTTATTGTAATTTCTCTTTCACCGTAGATTCTCTGAGCCTTACATCAACCAAATTTTCCCCATTTAAATGAGCCTTTCTTCCATCAAACCACATATCTAACATTATTTTCCTTGGCTATCTGCATCCATCTGTGGGTGTGCCCTCTTTCTATCTCTAGCTCATGTAGGAGGGGGAATGTGAAATTTTCAGGGATCAGTCTCCCTCCCTCAATAAAATTGTAATAAGATTCCAAAATAGGTTGTGGGTTAGGTTCTTGAAACTCTATGATGTGTTTTTCAAAGGTCATTGGGGAGGTTGTTGTCCCTTGTAATTGTTGTTTTTCATCTTGTTCTCCCTCTTGCACATATTGACATTCTATTTGTGCACTCTTACCCTAAATTTGTGCATTATTTTCCTCTTTTTTTGCGTTCTTCTGTTCCTGTAGAATTTCTTGTCCTTCTTGTAGCATGTTATGTTTTTCCTATAGCATGCTCCATTCTTCTTGTAGCACTCCATTGTCTTCTTTTTGGAGGTTTGTGGGTGATTCTGGTTTTTTGAAGGGTGATTTTATAGTGGTGGAGTTCCTTACATAGGCTATGGGAGTCTTAGGTTTGGGCTTTGGAGAGGTGACCTCCTCAAATTTTCCCTCATCTAGCCTCACCTCCTCTTTCTTACTTGGGGACTCCTCAATGGTAATTGGGACTTCTGTGAGAGTCTGGGGTCTTCCTTGTTTCATTCTAGTGCTCTTCCTTGTCTTAAAGTAAAGAGGGGATTGTCTTGGAATTTTCTTCTTAGATTTCATAGGAGTGCCCAAGGCAGTTAAAGTGGAAACTACCTCATCCTCAGTGCTCCTTGGTGACAAACTAGTTTTCTGAGGGGATATCTTAGCTTAATTTGGTTTAGTGGTCCGTTTAGGACTTAAGTTTACCCCTTATAAATTTTCTTCCTTTTATTCCTCATCATCTCCTCCTTCTGCCTCTGCCTCCTCTACTTTTTCTTCCTCTGTTTCCATCTCTACTTATTCTGTTGTCCTCTCTGTGTCTTCTTCCTTTTTTCTGGTGTCTCTACCTCCAATGCTAGATGTAGGGGTTTCCACAGGATTAATTATTTGGCTTCCTATCAGTGTATCTCTATCCATGTCTATGAAATTGGACCATGGGATAATAATTCTTAAGTTGTTTAGGGCATTCTACACTATCAACTTAATAAGGACATGATGGGATAAGTGTTGATGCTTTCCTTCTCTAACTTTTTGGCTCATGTCCCTGATGGAATGGAGGAGGAAGTATAGTACATTTAATCTCTGGTCAAGAGGAAATTTTTTGTGAATTTGAGCTCATGAAATAGTCTAAAGTGGTAGCTATATAATACACTCAATCTTCCCTCACAGGAGATGTATTTCAAAATGTGATAAGATACCTCATCCTATGGATAGGGAAATATTTCTCTCCCAACCCAATTCTTGTATTCCATTGGTCTCTCCTTGGCCCTATAGAAATTATTATTTTCAGTGGCACTAGTGGGCTTGTCTTCCCTATTCCATTTGATTCCTATAGGCAGTGTGGTTACTTTTCTGATCACTACATGAATTATTGTTATGGCTAACCCCCTTACCATAGTGGTGGCACTGACATCTGACTGAGAATTTAAGGCCATTGCAAACTCAAAAGCAATATCATCATCATATCCTTTTAACAATTCAAAGAATCCTATCCATTGACGTCTCCTAAATATATATACTTCAAGAGGGTGCAAATGAATTCTTTTAGTGTATGAGGGTTCTCTTTTGTTAAACCCACCACCCCCCATCTCTTCTTTTTTTTCTTGACTAGGTGAAGGAAAGGTGTTTCATTTATGGCCTTAGTGTTCAATTCAATGGTAGTAGAGGGTCACAAAGATATTATCACTCCAATTATATGTACTGACCCCTACTTCCTTCACATAGAACCTCTCAATTTCACAATTTGATGACTACTGACTGCAGAATTTTGAGGAGAAATTGTGTGAAATTATGATGGAGATATGAGGGTGGTGGAAACCTACTTCTTATGCCTGATGATATGAGATGAAAATTGGAAATTTTCTGAACTAATTGGACCTTTTTTTTCTTTCATATACCTCCTCTTCCTTCCTTTAGCACTCCTCGGCCTTCCTGTAGCAATTAAAATGCTTCATATATCATTGTCATGTAGCAACAACAGATCAAGGTTCAAAGCTCTTCGATGGATTAAAAACTTTTTCCTCTCTCTAACTATTCTTGGAATGAGAAAATATGCAAAGGGAGGCATGCTCAAGTACATTGTATGCTATTTTTATTTGGCTTGGAGCATTGTGTTGAACTGCCCCTCACACGATGTTTAGTCATTTGGATCATTGGTCCCACTTAAAGTGATCATTATCTTCTTCCTCGTAGTAAACACCCACTCCTAGTGATCGTACTTCAATTGATGTGACAAATCCATGTTGCATGATAAATCTATCAATCACCTTCAGTTTAATTGGTCGATGGTGGCCAAGTTAACTAACCACCTTCAACTTATTATATCGTCCCCTATCGACATTCATTCATTTAGTAAATTACACATAGGGAGAGGGTGAAAGAGTGACATACCTGATCCTTACCTCATTGTAGAATTATTGCAGGGCCTTGCATGTTGGAGATGGACCATTGGAGTGGCATCAACAAATTTTTCTTTACTTCCTGAGTTTCTATTGTGTGTCTCCATTCTGTTTGAGGTACTTACCGTATTTGTTTGATATGTGTGCAAGTATCTTGTTTGGTCTCAATCTAGTCTCCTAAACTGAGCTCATTTAATTGTCAACCAGGATTTGTAAACTACTGAAGTGAAGTGTACTGTATGTACCTAGGTGTTTGTTTCCTAATGCGTTGTGTGTAGTGTTTTGTGATGTTTTTTGGTCTTTTATGGTGATTTATGATGTTTTTGGTCTTTTGGTGGTTTTATGTTCACAAGGAAAATGCCTAAAAAGTTGATGGAAATGAGTTGATGATTAAAAACAGAGTTAAACCTAATTGATGGATAACAAATGGAAAATGCAATTGGGAACACTGAAGTTGAATCTAAACTATGGCTAAATAAAAGCAAAGCTTGATAATGACTTTCAAACAAACAATTCAAAACACAAACTAAACTTAAAAAAATGATCACTGAGTATGAAAATCCTCTAACTAAACAGTTAAACAACTAATCTTACAATGATGCAACATTTTTGTCCTTAATTAGAGTTTTGAAACAGATTTGGAGAAAAACATTGATACCATTCTAAGATCTTCTATTCTAAGACTAGTTCCTAGTTCTAACCTGCAATTTAATTGAATGTCACAAAACCTTTACTCAAGAGTTATTGATTTCTTTTTCAAAGTAGTCTTTTGAGGGAGAGCTCTGTTTATGAAGTGATGAGGAAATTGCAGAGGTACTTCAGGCCTTAAAATAATGTTGTCTTCTGTTCATATGGTTATAGGTCAATTATGGATTTTAGAACAAGAAGAGGTTTGTGAATAATGAAGGCTGTTTTGTTAATCCTAACAACTGAAGTTAATCTAATGTGCAGTGGGTGACAATCTGGATGTGGAGTGCAAGTGCAATGAGTTAATCTAAAAATGAACTTAAGATGCCACTAATCTAAAACAATGCTGAACTATAAGTCATCATCAAACTTGGAACAAGGTAACTGAACATGAGTTAAGTGCAATTAAACTCCGGAGTATCCTAACTATGCTATCATGCATTATTTTATGAAGTTACACAATCTGTTTGTCCATCATTAGTGATATTTTGGAAGAGTTCCTTCTTTTGGAAGAGGTATTAGAACAATTCTGACTGTGTAATTGAATGCAAATGCAAGCAAAAGACTGAAAGCAATGAAAAAATAAGATATCATATCCATATCCTACTCGTCATTATGATGTTTTGGACAAGCGTTTAAGAGCAAGAACAGAGATGATACTTAGTGCAAACACACAACTAAATCATTCATTATCACGGTCATGTCTTGAACTTCTTAAGAATTTCTTGGAAGAGTTTCTTCTTGTGGAAGAGTGATTAGAACAAGTGTAACTATGATAGTGAACAAAAAAAACTACAACTAAATTCTACAGTACTATAGCCATTCATCATTCATCATTATAATCTTTTGGAAGAATTTCTTCTTGTGGAAGAGTTAGAATGAATATAACTACAGTAGCTAATTAAAAACAACTATGAATTCAACTCCTAATCCTACAATACTATAGTCATTTCCCATTCATCATTATAGTATTTTGGAAGAGCTTCTTCTTGTGGAAGAGTTCGAATGAGTACAACTACAGTAGCTAATTAAAACAACTATTAATTCAAATGCAAAGTGTAAAGGCAGCTAGAAGACTTATCTAATTTACGCAAAATAAATCCGTGCAAGAGGCAGGGGCCCTCTACCACCTGACGGAATTCAACTCCAAATTAAATCAACGCCTTCACAACAACACTGTCTGCTTCATTAAAGATGAAAGAAATTGAACATAACACTCTGCGTCTTCAGAAATGTAGCACAGAGTCTAAACAAAATCTAGCATCAAATCTAACATAAAATCTAACATAGCTCTCGGTCTCCCAAGTGCTTATAAAGCAAATGCATATAACAATACTTGCAACAATTCAGGAACGCTGTCTTTCCTTATCGGAATCACGTTAGGACTCTTGAAGTGGCTGCGTGAAGAGGAAAAAGACATCTGGACTGAGACAGTCCTAATAGAAGTCTGCTTTCCTAAATGTGTTCCCACGTTCCAAAACCGTACCTAGAATTAGTTTCTTCCTCCATGATGAGCAACGAACCATGTAGACATGACGTGGATTATGCCCATATGCGGTTTTGCTTGAGAGGCCACCTGGAACATACTCAAACATGAAGGCAGCTGCAGAATCGCCGGTTAGGTACGGAATGTCTGCATTCTGCAGCTAGTTCCGGTCAAAATGCTTTACAATGGAAAAAATCACAAAACTTAGCAAGTCAGTCATGTAAATCATTCTAGAAGTAATTTTAACTATATTCATTGATCAATTGGGTCTAGGATAGCAATGGACAAGGGAAAATGAGGTAAAATGAGGTGAAGGAAAGCACAATTTTGAGGCTCAACATATCTTGTTGAGGCTTCAAGTATATTTTGTTGGTGGAGAAACCTTCTTGGAGTCCCAATTATTCCTTCAGAGTCACCTCACAAGCCTTCATTGTATCCTTGGATGATAAAAAAATAATTATAAATATTTTCTGGTTTTTACACAAGTTTGATACAAGAGGAAATTCTCTTCCTGTAGCAACCTATTTTTTGCATGATTTTTACCTTAAATTTGTATGGGGTGATGAGGGAGAGTGTGTCAAGGCGTTAGGAGAGTTTTAGGATGATGAGGAAGTGGTGTGGCCTTGGAAAAATGATGTGAAGGAACTATGTATTTTTGCAGATTTTGTTTTTTTCACAGATGTGACAAAGTGAAGGGTTTGAGTGAAAAATATTTATGAGTAAGATGAAGGAGTGATGAGAGGGTGATAGGTAATGGTGGGAACACCCTCTTCATGAAATTTTTGAGACCACATGACCCTTGGTGATTGTGCTTTTCCTCAATTATCCCTCCTTTAGTTGCCTATTACCTTCCTATAACACTAGAGGAACTTTTTGTAGCAATACAAGTCCTTCCTGTAGCACCACAGAGAGGGGGTGAAATTTGATTGTTGAGCTCATAGGATGGTGGAGAGGGATGAAGACGTGAGTGATGGTGTTGGATAGGGAGTGAATGGATGGAGGAGTGAAGAGAAATGGGAGAATTCCTTTTCCTTGTGACCATGACATGCCACCATTCATAAACCTGCAAGACATAAAAAAAAGGTTAGCAGTCATGGTGTCATCTCACCCTGGTATTTGTGTCATATCACTAGTGGGCTACCTCAGAAGAGGTTTTAAACCCACAAGCCTACCCTAGGTGCCTCAAAGTTGTTTTCACTCATGGATATTTTATTCTTCTTCTCTTTTTTTTTCTCTCCAAGACTTCCTCAAAGAGGTTTCCCATTCTGGGGTTGGCCTTGGATGCCTCATGGAGGTTTTCACCCAGGACTCTTTATTTTTTATTTTATTTTTTGTCTAGTAGGGTCATTGAATGGAAGCTATGAGACTCCCAATTACATTTATTTACATGTTGATAGTAATGATGAAATCCAGCTTAGACATGACCCTCTTGTATACTTTTAGCCTATAACCATTGAAAAGCAGAGGGATCCCCTACTCATCAATGGTTATGATCTAAACAAACCCATTTTCATGGAATATATCTATCGGGTATTGCCCTAACCATACTGTCATAAAGTTTCCTTTAAGGTCCTTGAACTTGGAGTTATATAGCAAAGGCCAATCCCCTTCCTAAAATATTTTCTCCTTAATGTGCCTATCATGCCAAACCTTCCTCTGCATTTGTATAAATTTAGTGTGGAGGAGGGCCTGCATTCTAAATTCATCAAAGCAATTTATTTGAAGAAAAATTTCTTTATGTGCTCATGTGACATCTAAATCCAATTGGGTTGTCATTCTGAGGGTGTCGCATTCAAATTCAGTGGAAAACAAAGCTTTCTTCCCATAAACCAGACCATAGGGAGTGAATCCAGTAGTTGTCTTCCAGTTGGTATTATAGGTCCAAGTTTCCTCCACTAATATGTCTTCCGAATATTTTCTACTGCTGTTCACCACCTTGGTGATGATGCTTTCCAGTGCTCTATTGGTAACCTCCACTTGCCCATTTTCTTGAGGGTGATATGTAGTGCTTGATATTATGCTACCTTAGGATATTCTCAATCAAATGTGATGTAAACTGAGCTCCTTGATCAGTGAATATCTCCCTTGGACACCAAAATTTGTAGAAAACATTTTCCCTTAGGAACTCAACCACTTTTTCTTCTCTTGCTTCCTTGACAGCCTTTGTCTCAACCCACTTTATCAAATAGTCAGTGCATACTATGATGTATTTATTTTTTCCAGAAGGTGGATTATTTGGCCCAATGAAATCCATACCCCACTTGTCAAATGGCTCTAAGGCCACTTGAGGTTGTAGAGGAATTTCATCCATGGGTGTGGATTTTCTCATCCTCTGACATTGGTCACATCTGCTGGTATACCTTCGTGCATCCTGATGGAGAGTAGGCCAATAGTAACTAGTTTTAAGGCCTTGAAATCTATCTTCTTAGTAGGAAAATGATCCCCATAAGGCCCATCATTACATGCTAAAAGGATGTAAAAGGATTCATCTTCCCTCACACATCTCCTTCAAATATGATCTGGTCCCAGTTTGAACATATTTCCACCAATCTAAGTGAAAGGGACGCTCTTTCTCACAATTATGCTCTTCTCCCTAGATGACATATTTGGAGGAAATATCCCAGAAACCAGGTAGTTGGCTATGTCATCAAACCAAGGAGAGAGTACTGAGATAGAAAATATGTGCTCATCTGGAAGTTGATCATCAATCATCCATTCATCATCTGCAGGCAAAGTGAGTCTAGACAAAAAATCTGCAATTACATTTTCTTTCACTAGCTTATCAATGAAAATCAAATCAAATTGTTGTAACAATAATAACCGCCTAATAATTCTAGCATTCACATCAGGTTTTTTCATTAAGTATTTAATTACTGCATGGTCAATATGCACAAAAGTTTGCTACCCAGTGATATAATTGTTGAACTTGTTCAAGGAGTGGACAATAGCTAAAAGTTATTTCTCAGTGACAGTGTAGTTCAAATCAACCTTAGATTTTTTTTTATTGATGAAGTAAATGAAATAGGGTAACTTGTCATCTATTTGTCCCAAATATTCCTATTCCCCCACAAATTTATCTGATCCATCAATATGGATATGGAAAGGTAGAGCCCAACTGGGACCTCGAAGTATAGGAGCAGTAGTCAACTTCTCTTTTATGATTTCAAAGGCCTCTTGACAACTACTTGACCAAGAGAATTATGATTCCTTGGCCCACAATCCAAACAATGGTGAAGCCACCTTGCCAAAATATTTGATGAATCTCCTATAAAAACCAACCAAGCCCAAGAAAATCCTAACATATCTCTGTTTCTCAGGACCCTTTTTATGATAGAAATATTGTTTAGATCTACTTGTATTCCTTCCTGAGATATGAAGGGGCTAGGGACAGTCCTTGCCTTCCTCAATAATTCACACTTCTCAAGACTCAAGGAGAGATGCATTTTAATGCATTTCCTCAGGACTTTACCCAGACTAGAGGGCCTCTTGGAAATCACACCCATAGGGAGTGAAATAAGCCATGTATATTTCCACAGAGTCATGGAAAAACTCAACAAATATGCTCTAAACTACCCCTTGGAAAGTGGTAGAGGAATTGCATAGGCAAAAGGGAGAACCCTATAAGAAAAGTTACCCCAAGGACATGTAAATGTAGTTTTGTCTTGGTGTTTAGGGTTGAATTGGATCTGATTGTAACTAATGAATCCATCGAAGAAGGAGAAGAACTTCTTTCCTACAAGACCATCTAAGACTTGGTCAATGGAAGGAAAAGGGAAATGGTCTTTCTTTGTGGCCTTGCTCAACTCTTTGTAATAAACACAGATCCTCCACTTCCCATTCTTCTTTGGGACTAGGACTAGAGGTGACACCCATTCATTATCTTAGATGGGGTATATGAACCATGCATCCAACAAATTTTTCAATTCATCCTTTACTATGTACTTCAAGGCTAGGTTCATTCTCCTCTAGGGTTGGTGCACAAGCTTGCATCCCTCTTTGATGTAAATATGGTGAGTATAGACTGAGGAATGTACCCCTTTAATTTCTTTATAATCCCAAGCAAAAGAATCTAAGTTCTCTCTCAAAATCTTGCACAATTGTTCTTCTTGTTTGGACAAGAGAGAAGGATTGATATTTAAGGTTCTGGATGGGTCAAATTATAAAATATTGGCAGGTTCATGGCTTGAGTCAATTGAACATAGCTCAGTCCAAGGATTGCTTCCAGATTCTCTCACAAGTTCATTAAGTGGAATGGTAGTGGGGGGTTGGTTTTGAATGATATGGTAAATGAGGTCATCTTCATCAGGTTTCCCCTCTCTCACTACTACATTTGGCGGAAATTCCGACACTTGATTCCGATGCTTTTGACCAAATGTCGGAAATTTCCCCAAATTTTTTCCATCCCGCCCGAAACCGTTGCTATACCGACGTTTATAGAAAAGTGTCGCAATACCGACACTTAGAAAAGTGTCGCAATACCGACGTTTGGAGGAAGACATCGCAATTGTGACACTATGGCCCAAAGCGTCGCTATTGAGACAACTCCAATCATCGCAAGTCCGACACAATGTCTAGGTGTCGCCATTGCGACGTTTGGAGGCACCCGTTGCAATAGCGACGCTTTTTCCGCCGTCGGTATAACGAAACTTATATGCGTGCTACATAAAAATACGAAACTTATATGCGCGCTACATAAAAATTCGAAACTTATATGCGCGCTACATAAAAATGATTTTATTGTTTCGTATCTGTCGCAATAGCTACATTAACGTCTGATATCACGCGCGCATTCGCCCTCCGCTCTTGTAGAACAACATTCACGCTCAGCTCTTGTAGAACATCATTTTCCCTTAGCATTCGCCCTCAGCGTTCGCCCTCAGCTCTTGCAGAACAACATTCGCTCTCAGCTCTTGAAAAATGGTAAGTTCTTACTGCAGGCCCTTCCTCCTATAGTAGGGTTGACTCTATCTGGGTTTTTTTGGTCAATTCCTTTGGATTGTGTTAGGCTGTAGGGTTCTCTCTAGATGTCAAGAATCAAGATTCAATACCCTCTATTATCTTCATCACCCAATACAAGATTTAAATTTTTCCCAAAGAAACACTTATTAATTTGGCAGCCATTATTTCTCCCTGCTTTAAAAACCCTACATTTAAATGAAAACAAGCATTGCATTTCAACAACAAAAATCTATTAGTGTTCAAATGTACATGTGTGCTACATTAACATCTGATATCACACGCACATTAACCCTCCGAACTTGCAGAACAACATTCGCCCTCAACATTCGCCCTCAGCTCTTGCAGAACAACATTCGCCCTGAGCTCTTGCAGAACAAAATTCGCCCTCAGCATTCGCCCTGAGATCTTGCAGAACAACATTCGCCCTGCATTCGCCCTCAGCTCTTGCAGAACAACATTCGCCGTGCATTCGCCCTCAAATCTTGCAGAACAACATTTTCCCTCAGCGTTCACCCTCAGCTCTTGCAGAACAACATTCGCCCTTAGCTCTTGCAAAATGGTAAGTTCTTACTGCAGGCCCTGCCTCCTATAGTAGGGTTGACTCTATTTGGGTTTTTTTGGTCAATTCCATTGGATTGTGTTAGGCTGTGGGGTTCTCTCTAGATGTCAAGAATCAAGATTCAATACCCTCTATTATCTTCATCACCCAATACAATATTTAAATTTTTCCCAAAGAAACACTTATTAATTTGGCAGCCATTATTTCTCCCTGCTTTAAAAACCCTACATTTAAATGAAAACAAGCATTGCATTTCAACTACAAAAATGTATTAGTGTTCAAATGTACATGTGTGCATCACTTGTGTAGGGTATTCCTTTTCCACTTTCACATTATCCAAGAATGTGTGCAGTATAGTTCATATTTTTTGTGATTTAGATTATCTCGAAAAAGGAAAGGTAAATTATTTCCCATGGAAAAAGAAGGTTTTCCCTTTTTATAGGTTGTTTGGACTTACGTGGAAAAATTTATGGTATGCATTTCATATTATGTAGTTTAAATTTGAATTAACAGATTATTCTACATGAAAATATAATTACCTATGTGATGTCCTTCATCACTAATTAAAATTATAGGGTTTCAATTTCCTAGACTCTAACCCATCTGATGCTAAATTCTAGGTTCTCATTGGTGGATCACTCTTCCATTGATTTCCTTTCCCTCTGGATCTTGTCATACTTTAAAAGTCATCAATGATACATATATTATTTCAGGTATCCCAAAAGGCTTTATAGTAGAAATTATTGTGAATTTTTTTTGACACTTGAGGATTCTTTTAGAACTGCAACGCGGTCTATGCTATCGAGTTATATACCAAGCAACTTGTCCTTAATAACCACACTATGAGGTAGGTTCAACCAGTTTGAACTTGTTGGGACATAGCATATGAAGTTGTGTGATGAGTCCATATCACAAGTCTATTATGGTGACAAAAGTGAAGATACATAATGATAGTTATTATGTTAACATTACTAGAAACATTTTCGAAATTATCCATGCTATCAAGATGTCAAAATTCCAGGCATTAGGTGTCAATACTCGTAGCTAATAGATAATAATAATAATATAAAAAAATCACAACTTTATTCTTGAAATATGATTGTTACACATTGGTAACCTATTTCATGAGTTACTATCACCCAAAGACTGCAAAACAAACTTAAAATATAAGTTAAACCAACATGAGAATCCAACTAAGGGTTTCTCAACAAAATCATGCCATAACCTGGCATTTTGAAACCCAAATTTGAATCCATCATAAGTAATACAATGCAAAATCAGATGGATTTTCAATGCATGTTTGCATGCTACACTTATTCTCTGTCTAGATATCATTTTTTAAATGGAACCATTAGTCAAGCCCACAGTCCTTTTTATGTGAAAAATTTCAGCTCTATTTGAGCTCTTTTTGCTCCACCACCTCCATAAACATATGCAAACATATATCATGATCTTGGAATTCCATTACATATGTATGTGCCAATGTTCCATAATCATGCCCCATCATCAATTTAAGAAATTTCCATTGAATATCAAATTATGGAGGGGGGGAACTTTTTGCTGCAACATTTGGCTCAAAATCAGGGACCATCCTCGTATGAGGTGAATGAGAACTATAGATATTTGAAGAAGTAGATTAGTGCCTTTTCCTCTAGCCATGGAGTCATATACAGTCATCCATCACAAAAATTTGTCTTTTTTCATTCTCACCTTGAAAGTTGAAAAAAATCATGCCCTAATTGAAACGACACTAAATTTGAAAGATATAATAAAAATGCAAGCTAGAAGTGCCCTATTAATACAAAGGGAAAACCTTCCTACCTACCCTAACTAAGATAAATTTTTATTGAATAGGAAACATGATATTGCCAATGGAGTTGATCCAACAACTTGTTAAATGTATGGGACTAAATCATGCATTTGATTTCCAGGGAAACATGCGCATGAAGAGAAAAAGTGCAGAATTAATGGAAAATCCATACATGCCACTTATAAAAACTACAACGAAAGGTCAAAAAATATTTAAGGCCTTAACTTAATTTGAATCCAAAAATGACAAAACAGGATTAGTGAAAACACGAGAGTGGTGTGGGTGAACAACATAAATAAAAAGTGAAGATACCTTTCCCCAAGATGCCTTTGTCACCGTTGTATGAAAACATGTTTTCCTTTCCCTTTATACATGCAAGTGAATGCATTATACGTATGGTGTTTTCCCAGAATAGGAGAAGACTACTTAAATATATCATTCGTGGAGTGAATGTTTGGGTGCCTTAATGTGCATTGACATGTTTCCAGGACTGAATTCAATGCAAGGCATATTTGAAACTCTAACTTTGTCTTCCGGTGTCTTATTAGAAATTATTTGAGTTTTCATTTTGTGTTTTCAAGTTAGATATTGTTTTCAAGTTTTTACATTTATAATTTTATTGCAATGTGGCAGACTGATCAGAGTAGTGCAGGAACAACCCCGAGATGGGATGATCGCGGAAAGAGGCGAGCGGAAGAACATGTAAAGTGCCAGCATTGCTCTATCTTCAGCTATTTTAGTTATTTACATAATTGAAATAATATTAATTTTGTTCAAATATGCAGACACCTAGCCATGGTACGCCTGATGATTCCCTCTTTGAGGAAGAGCTTTCTTCATCCCTATCTCCAGTGTTCTTGTTGCGAAAAAAGGCACGAGATGCAAGGTCGGAATTTAATACTTCGATAGACGCGCCTCAAACACCTGAAACAGAAGAGAAGATAAAAAAACTTATGAGCCAGCTAGAAATATATCAGGTAATAATAAAAAGTAAAAAGGATATTTTTTTTGTTCTGCATGAGATGAATTGTGATAGTTTGATTTTTAATTTTTACATCGACTAAACTAACAAAAAGTTCTTTTGTATGTAGCATTTTCTAGCACTTGCTGAATCCGGTGTTGGTGGTAGTGGGACACAAGGGCAAGAGAATGCCCAAAAACCCTCTCGTACACCTTCTACTCCTTTAGGTGCCAACCAAGAAACACACCCTGCCCAAGCAGACACCCAGCCAACCGCAGAACGTGTTGGCAATGATGAGGTTGATATGACCAACTACATTATTGCGTTTCCTGGAGCTACACGTGTCAGCTCCATAGGGACCATTAATGGCACGTTGTTGGTGAACGATGAAGGTGTCCCTATAAAGCACGTACAACTCCCAGGTAAATTTTAATATTTTAACTATTTCATGTACTTTATCTAAAACATATTTATCATGATTTTTATTTTTAAATTAATGATAATATCTTTTTTTTTTTTGGTTTTATTTTGTGTAGGAAACAATGAGTTCTACAGGATTCTGGAGAGCCATGCATTGGTAATTTTTGGCCCAACCATACGTACAGGGTGGAATTCCCAGAATTCCAACCTGAAAAAAGAACTTTTAGATTATCTAGAAGCCCTTTTTGGGGTCGGCACATTTGACAGAAAAGCGGTGGCTCAGGTAGCCGGCAAATATTTGAAATATACCAGGGACACCTATAGGACGCAATTGCAATTTAACCCTAGATATGAGCGTCCTCTTGCATTTTCAGAGAGTGAGTGGAGAGCACTCATCCATGACGGAAAAGAGAAAAGGGCAAAGAAAGAAGGAAAAATGCCAACTGGACCCGCAAGGTAAATTACAAATTTAATTCAATAGCTTTAATTTTCTCTATGTCTAAAATAAAAGTGTGCTACGTCATATCTGACTTTAATCTTTTGATGCTAGGTTGCCTGACACCTCAAAGGCAACCAAAGCTAGGATTGAAAAAAAGGGCCATCACAAGCTAGGCCAAGGCGGCTACTTGAAATTCGCCGCAAGAATTGTAATTAAGTAGCTAAACATCTTATAATTAATTGTATCGCCTTCCAACGTTTTTGTAATCCTATCAAATATGATTAAAAATACACAATCATATGTAATGTAGGGTGATTAATTCGGAACAGAAACTACAGAGGAAGATAAAAATATCACTTTCCGTTTCGGCTATCAAGCTGTAGTTGAACGTCGTAGAAGCTTGGGGCAGGTCCCAAGATCCAGAATGCCTGATAAGGTAAAACATTAACCTTTCAATATTTTTGTTTTCGTCCATAAATTTAATGTCTAACAACTTTGTTTAAATCAGGGGAGCAGCACTACCGATGAGGCAAATAACCCAATTTTAGAGCCAGATGTAGATGATCCTCACGTGCAACCTGATCATTGTAGTGGGGACCAGGCCGACAATGCTGCTATCAGTGAGGGCCGTGACGGTAATTAATTTCCACTTATAATTTTTTCTAATTATACCTTGATGGTTGTCCTTATAACGTTTTTTGTTTAAATGACAAAGAATGTTTCCCTTGAGGATCTTACCACCAGAGAGGAAGACAGGGCAACAGTCCCAACGGCGACAACTGGTGCACCGGGTAAATAATCTCATTGCAATTTTCTTTATTAATATTACCGAACTAGTTCAATGATATTTAAAAACTGACAATTAAAATTTAATATTATCTGTTTTTGTAGGCGATGCCCCGTCACTGGATGAGACCAGACATCGTGACTACGCAACTAGGTCAGCAACGACAACTGGTGCACCAGGTAAATAATCTCATTGCAATTTTTTTTTTTTTTAATATTACCGAACTAGTTCAATGATATTTAAAAACTGACAATTAAAATTTAATATTATCTGTTTTTGTAGGCGATGCCCCGTCACTGGATGAGACCAGACATCATGACAACGCAACTAGGTTAGCGGCGACAACTGGTGCACCAGGTAAATAATCTCATTGCAATTTTTTTTATTAATATTACCGAACTAGTTCAATGATATTTAAAAATTGATAATTAAAATTTAATATTATCTGTTTTTGTAGACGATGCCCCGTCACTGGATGAGACCAGACATCGTGAAAACGCAACTAGGTCAGCGGTGACAACTGGTGCATCAGGTAAATAATCTCATTGCAATTTTTTTTATTAATATTACCGAACTAGTTCAATGATATTTAAAAACTGACAATTAAAATTTAATATTATCTGTTTTTGTAGGTGATGCCCCGTCACTGGATGAGCCTAGACATCGTGAATATGCAACTAGGTCAGCAGTGCGGGTCGAAAGGCACGAAACAGGAGCAGAGCACGATGATATTGATGATGTAATTAGGAGCTTTAAAAATAGGAAGAAGAAAAATAAAATTTGATAATGTAAAATATTGTATTATTATAAGACAAACGTTACCATACTTGGAATGTTTTTTACGTTATATAAAAAACTCATTTATCATACTATTTTTATGTCAAGCATTAATTGCAATGTTTCCTTGCGTACTTTTTGTTGAATTGTTTTTTTATTAGTTATTGAATATTTTTTTTTATGCTCATGAATGTAAAAAATGAAATATAGATTGGGTATTGGGGAATTGAGAGTGATGTGAGGGGGGTGGGGCTAGGGGCAATAAGAGCTTCCACCTTCATGTGGTTGGCCCTGTTTAGTAGAGAATAATTTATTGGAGCGATTTAATCTTGGATCAAACCTCCCTCGATCCAGCGTAGCAACAAAAAAGTCACTGTTGACTTAGTTGCTACTCTTTCAGATCGTGGGAGGCTTGTTCCGAGTTCATGCGACTTCAATAAATTGTTCTTGAAACGAAGAGGAGCTTATTCAGGTATGTTTTGAAATTTTCAACATATGTTCTAACATTATCATAAGAATGCATCTTAGAGTAAAAAATACTACATCAATTACTTGTATTTATTGTAAAGATAATGATGGATTTTGATTGACTTGGCAGTGCAGGTACAAATCCTCTTGCATCATGAGCAATACAACTTGTCAACCAGGGTCATGTCCAGGATATTTTTGCTTGTGCGCTTGACCAGGTTCTTAATGTCACATTTTGTAAGTTCATTTATAGTTCATAATTCAATATTAAGCTTGTTCATGATTATTATCTAGGTTTTTTGTATGTGTTTTTTCATCTATTTGATTGTAAGCAACTCTGCATGTTTCCTGTTGTTCACTATGATTTCTTCCATTACCACTCCCAGGATGAATTCGACTTTATTGTTACATAGGTTAATTTATTGTTACTATGATTTCTCCATTTACGATTTCATAGGTTACATCATGTAAAGTTGTCAATCTCAGGTTGGTGATGAGCTTTAGTTCTCCAGATTTGGGGCTTTTCTGATATTTTATCCCTCATGTCATTCCTGCATCACCTCGTTGTTTGAGCATGCCAATTGTCTACCACTTGTACCAATTGGCACATGTCAATCTCTAAGTGGTGCCACATTTCACCTATTTTCAGTGAGAGTTTAAGGTTTCTCTAACATAGCTTCAGAAATCCGATTTAGTGCCTGCTTGAATATTGTCATATAATACTCATGGTTTGGATTGATGAGCATGTTCTGAATGGTTGGTTGATTCATAAGAATCACCCATATAGTCATCTTGAGATATTTCAGAAGGTTTCTAGGGTTTCCTTTTTCACCGTTTCTAGTGGGTGGGATGGTGTGGGGTGATCCATCAATACTGGTGCTATTGTAGTAGGGAATTTGTTTTTGGGGATATAAAGGAGCATTTGATGTAGATATCCCATTGGATGCATTCATAGATGGGCACGAGAGGTCAAGAATTTAAATTAGAAATATGCAACCTCTAGCATGGCAACCTGAAGGCCGCGAGAGACACTGGTTAAAGATTGTTTTGTGCTGGCCTTAATATAGTCGTGATTTCTTTCTATTATCTTAATGCAAATATATAGTTCGGTCTCATTAAAATGAGGATTGTGGTTGTATTTCTCTTTGGTTTTTTCTCTCTTAATGCTCCAGAAGTTGCCAAAAGTTGCGATAGTTGTTTAGTTTGCCTGTTACAACTTAAAAGTGGTTTTTAGCAATGGGAGTCATGTTTTTTAAGGTTCATACTAATATGAAGATCTTGTAATTCTATATTCGGCATAAGAGAATATGGCCTCTGCTTTGGGCGGTATGACAACAATTGCCACATCTACCTCATTGGGTAACAATGGAAAGGGGAAGAAGTTGGGTGCAATGTTTGATAATTATGGCAGACAATTGTCTTCTCTTTTAGTTTTTTCACCCATTTCCTTTAATCGCTCAAGCAGAAGAGGGACTCTGAGATTACGCGACAGAGAGAAGGTAGTTAATACAAGAGCTATGGAAAAGGAGTTGTACTTCAACAAGGATGACTCAGTGACAAAAAAATTGCAGGTCAGAGAAAAAATTATGTTTAAAGGAAGGTCACCTGCACGTGAAACTTCACTGTGGTGGATCTTTCCTTGTCCACTTATATTCGATTTTAATGTGTTATTTTCATTTTTCATGGAGGTTTGTTTTGGCATATGGTCTGGCATTCAATTGCACACTTACTGAAAGCATTGTCAATTTGTCTTGCAGGCGGTGTGAACAAACTTGCTGATCTTGTTGGAGTCACCCTTGGGGCGAAGGGAAAAATGTTGTCTTGGAGAGCAAGCATGGTTCTCAGAAAATAGTTAATGATGGTGTGACAGTAGCTAAGGAGGTAATTTGTAGATGTGTGCTCTAGTTTTCTTTTTAACGTTGTATTAGTTCCCCCTCTTAAATGTCTTAGATTTGGTAGGCATAATTTGAAAACTCAAAGGTGAAAGGAAACATATTCGTTACCCAGTGGTCTACTTGGCCTATGGACTAGCCACATTAGAGTAATGCATAAAGCTTTTCACAACAATAAAAGGAAAGGGTTATGGCTGAGTCAAATTTTATTGTTATTGACAGTGTAATGAAATGTATCTCAATGCTATGGTTTTGGCCTTTTTATTGGTTGAATTAGAGGACCCAGTTGAAAATATTGGGGCCAAGTTGGTAAGGCAAGCTGCGGCAAAGACAAATGATTTAGCTAGGGATGGAACCACAACATCTATTGTTCTTGCACATGTTGGAATATTGAAAAATTCCAGAACAATGAATGGAGAATAAATCTCCCTTCCTCTAACATAGAGAAAATAAAAATTTATTTGACAAGAGACAAAGTTTCAATACTTTGAAAACAAACTTCTATTCCCTTCAATAACTCAAAAAAAAACTATTACACTTCTTCCTCACTGAGAGGGATTACAAAATTATGACTGCTACAAAACGCAGTGCATAAAACCAACTCACTGTTTGTTCAAAACAAACATACTCTGTCTCTAAAACACTCTGCTGTGTTTTTCACTTTCGCATTGCTGTGCATACACACTTAAAAAGTTACACTCGGTCTTTCACTTTTTACACACTACTGTGTAATAAAAAATTTACGTACTGTCTATAAAAAAAACTACCAAGCTTTTTTGTCCTTTTTATTTTTATATGCCGTAACATATAAAACATATTATAATAAACCCTCTTTAAAAAAAAAAAAATTAAAACTAAATTCTATGGCCCACCTTTCATTTCGCATATGATATATATATAACATATGTTTAAAACATATGTATATATTAAACTATCAAAACATTAAAGAACCCTTTCCGTCGGACTTCAAAAGTCTGAATAGATTGAATTTCAAACCAAATTCGCGTTCCAAATGGGATGCTGATGTCTGCCTAATTTTAACTCGAATTCTCAATCCAATGTGCCCTATAAAAAATTCGGGTCCGGTTTTCAGGTTTTCAGATTCCCTTCAATTTCATGCGATCCAATATTAATGCTCCACGTGTCCTCCTTTTGAATTTACAAAACTGTCGGGTAAATTTCTGGTTGGTGAATTGCGTTAATGCTGGTTGTTGTGTTTAAATACAATCCTGTACAGAAATATGGCTGTGGCCGTCTACAAAAAAAACTTGTAGGAATTTTAAATGCTGAATTAAATTTCTGGATGGCATGCAAGCAACCTCCAAAAAAAAATGTTGCTGTTGCATCCGTCCTTCTGCTGCAACAGTTGAAGTTAAAATTCAACAGCACAGGGCTTAATAAGTGAGGGTGTAAAGGTAAATTTTTTTCGATAGTACTGGATTGTAGCTGGTGTGTCTACAATCGCTCTGTCAGCATTTTCCCTTGGTTTACCCCATTCTTTTCCTCCAGCCTGAGTCTTAATTGACTTCTTCTTTCTTTGGGTTTATTTATCAAATTCGTAGAATTTGATAAATAACTACTATCCACAATGTTTGGACTTTAATTTATATTCCCGACTTTATATTATCTCCAAGCCTTATAACCAATGTTTAACTTTCAACACTTTGTATTTATACTCCACGTTTCTTTTTAAATAAATAACTTGTAATGAACTTTCGGCTCTATATTTCACCACCCAGCCTTACAACAATCACGCTCTAGACTTATGCTAATTATACGCCAATCGTTTAATTAAACAATTTCATTATACTCCGGCCCCACCTATATATATCAATAACCAATCAAACACTCGTATCGTACCTGGCTATCCTTCGCACACCTTAGTTAACCTCCGGGCAAGTTCAACGTGCGACCACCGTCCGATGGCCCTTCTCCAAATCAATGACTCTTGGCAATTTCGCTCGGCTTCCAACGTCGGGCTTTAACGTGCGATGGCGTGGGTTAAACGGTTGTTTTCCGGGGGTCACTTCGCCATGTGTCGCATTCCCTATGGAATCGCTCGCGAATAGGAAATACCGCCTACTCCGCAAAAGCGGTGCGATATGGGCAACCCGCTTTTGTGATTCCGCTCGTGGTTTTGGTAGAGGGCTTGACCACGAGTGCAAGTCTGGTTCCGCTATCCTTTTGTTTGTTAACTCATGTCCAATCCTCGGGTCAGGTTCCGAAAGCACAACAATTTTGTCTCTTTATTAAGCGGGATTTTTATATTTGAATAGTTTTCACGACCCCGGTTCTCTACACAGACCTCGCCTTCGGGTGGGGTGAGTTCACAGGGTTATCCAACAATTTACGAGAATTCAAAGACAGAAGAATGGAATTATCAGTACCCAATCGCCTCACAGTTAAACAATTCTTCACAATTAGCAGTTCGAGATAATTCAATGGAAACTAAGCTTGGAAATCATTTAACTAGAAACAATTGTTCACACACAGAGGTTTATTGCAGAAATCCCCTCTCTACTCTCCTCTTCCCTCTCTAATTTTATTCATCCAAGGAATTACAATTTATATACATAACATATGGCTCTTCGGTTCCTCTGAGAGGCCGTTCTAGAAATCAAAAGGTCTAATTATAATAATTCAACTAACTGAAACTGTTCGACTCCTACAACTCTAACTAGTCTAAGTAATACAGTCAGCTCAGGTATTGACACCTAGCTATTACAACTCAAATGTTTTCGAACCCTCCTAGCCACAACATGTGGACAAAACCTCCTACATTGCTGGCTAGTGCCTAATGCCCCTGCATCATCGTGTGACATAAACCTATTAACAAAAGTGAATTCCTTGAATTTCACCAAATATTTTCCTTGAATTCCTTGCTTTTAAAAGCCAATGATATCCCTTATTGTGTTAATGTTACGTAAATTCCTTGTCCTAGTGCCTCACACTCTACTATGAATGTTTTACCTAAAGTAGGTGCAACCGATGTTGGTGTAGAAGACATAGCATCCATTGAAAGAGAGAATGCCAAAGTAGCCTCATCATTCCATATAAATGATATTTTCTTCAAGAGATATGTGAGTGGACTTGAAATGCATGCATAATTCTTAACAAATGATCAATAATATCATGTAAGTCTAAAAAATATTCTAAGAACCTTGATTTTATTAGGAATAGGTCATTTTGTAATAGCTTGCATCTTTTGAGGCTCCAACTTCACTCCTTCCTTTAAAACAATATGAACCAAATACTCGAATTCTTATTTCCCAAAAGCACATTTGGATATTTTTACATAAAAATGATTGTTCTCAATAATTATTTATATAACTTTTCCACATGTTAGTGTGGTATTCCCATGATTTATTATAAATATGTGTATTATCAAAGAAAACCAACACACATTTTATAAGATGGGATCAAACAAAATTGTTCTTAAGTCGAGCCCGTCGGACTTCAAACGGCGATAAACCATAATTCAAACCAAATTCGCGTTCCAAAATAGCCTGCTGATGTCGGCCAATTTTGTGACGCGAAAACCAAATGAATTCCGCCCTAATCTTTTTTGGGTCCGAAGTTGGGCTGGCGTACGGAGGGAGAGTTGTGACGTGAATTTCTTATCAAATTTTCCCTAATATTTTTCGGGTCCGGATTTCCACTGCGCGAGCGGCCCAAACAAAGATCTGCTCCAATCAATTTCTGCCACGTGTCCTCAACAAAAACTTGCCCTGCTCCCGGCTGCGGGTGTATTCGATGGCGTTTAAGGCGATGGGACATGGATATGGCGATTTCATATCAATCACATTAACATTTAATGTTGCTCAATTAAGTTTTCACATCAAATCCACATTAATTAATTTTTAACACTGTTCAAGATCGGCCTCCACTCCTCTTAGCGATTCCGCACGCTCCAATATGATCCGGCCTTTGGCTCTCATTATTAATGATCAGAGATTAATTATGATGGGCGTCCTTTGATTGCATTGCAGTCGGGTCGACAAAATGGCGTTTAGCTATGGTTTTTCAGACGAGCCGGTTGCTGGATTACACTGCCTGCTAACTGTGACGATAAGGAGAAGTGGCCAGCTGAACTGCTGCCTAGACCTTGCAGCATATCTGCATTTCTCTCGGTTCTGTCTCTTTTTGTCTTCCTCTGTTAATTGGAATTATGCTTCTCTGTCTCCTCTTCTGCCCACTACGCCTGAGACTGCACCCATGCCTCGCGTGCATCATAGGATGCGTTGCCGCAGGGGGAGCACTAGAGGTCAACCCCTGCGGGCTCCCTCCAGCCCCTCAACTAGGAGTGGGCAGGGTCAGGTTGTAGGATCTGGCCAGGAGTCGATATCCAAATACTAGGAGTGGGCAGGGTCGGGTTGTAGGATCTGGCCACCGTATGGATTCCCCTGCTCCTCGCTTCCCCACCGCTAGTTCACCTTCTCCCACGACGCGCACTGCGCAATTTTCCTTTAATTGCTCTCTCAACCGCCCGCGAATCACGGCTTTAGTCACTGTGGTCTTCCGCGAGGAGGCCCAAACGGAGGAAGAATGCACCCGTCCGGCGGGTCTGAGCTCGGAAAAAGCCGACCAGCATTCGGGCCTTCAGGAGGGGAGCCGTGGCATGCATGTGGAGGTAGCACCTAGCGATCCTGGACCTTCCGAAGGATGGTGCCGAATCGTGGAGGAACCACCGGAGGAGTAGTTTGGTTAATTTGTTTTTCTTGCTTAGCAGGCCCACTTAATTGGGCTACTTTTAGATTATTTTACTGTGCTAGACCTTTGTAATATTTTTGAATTCTGTAAATTAAACGTTCAAGACTGGTTTCCCCGTATGAGGGCAGTCTTCTTAATTTTTTGATTTTTGATGACAAATTTGCCATGAGTATGGCCAGGCAATGTTTTTGACTTCGGTGTAATTTTATTCGCAATGTTAATAGATTAACTTTACTTTGAATTCTCACATGATTAGCGTTTTTCTTGATCTGTTCAAGGATTTTGGGTACTTTAATTTGTATTTGGAACGATGGACGTCGGTACTCTATCTGTTGCTTTACTGTTCTACATACTACTATTTCACTTTCTTATAGATGCCTCGGGAATATTTGAATGCTTTCTCAGATTGTCGATAATCTCCATGTGGACCGTTACTGGATTTTATATCATGTCCCTGTATGTGACAGGGGGTATTTTTCTATCATTGTCTGGGGTGGGACTTCCACTTTTCTGGATGGATATTTGGGTTCCAATCTTCAGATGTGAAAATGTAATGACTTCATGGACTGTTTTACTTCATATAGTATATTCAAAATAGCATTTTTTCTCTTCTGAAAAAAAAATGATTAATGTTTATCATTCTGCCTTCAAAACTAGCGATGCTGGTCTATGTTGCTGGTTTATTGATATGGTCTGATGGTCTTTTTATATTTTGGACATATCACACTCCTCACATGATTAGCGTTTTTCTATGTTCAAGGATTTTGGGTACTTTAATTTGTATTTGGAACAATGGACGTCGGTATGTACTCTATCTGTTGCTTTACTATTCTACATACTGCTATTTCACTTTCTTATAGATGCCTCGGGCATATTTGGATGCTTTCTCAGATTGTGGATAATCTCCATGTGGACCGTTACTGGGTTTTATATCAAGTCCCTGTATGTGACATGGGGTATTTTTCTATCACTGTCTGGGGTGGGACTTCCACTTTTCTGGATGGATATTTGGGTTCCAATCTTCGGATGTGAAAATGTAATGACTTCATGGACTGTTTTACTTCATATAATATATTCAAAACAACGTTTTTTCTCTTGTGAAAAAAAAATGATTAATGTTTATTACTCTGCCTTCAAAACTAGCGATGCTGGTCTATGTTGCTGGTTTATTGATATGGTCTGATGGTCTTTTTATATTTTGGACATATCACACTCCTCACTTGATTAGCGTTTTTCTCTGTTGCAGGATTTTGGGTACTTTAATTTGTATTTGGAACAATGGACGTCGGTACTCTATCTGTTGCTTTACTATTCTACATACTGCTATTTCACTTTCTTATAGATGCCTCGGGCATATTTGGATGCTTTCTCGGATTGTCGATAATCTCCATGTGGACCGTTACTGGGTTTTATATCAAGTCCCTGTATGTGACATGGGGTATTTTTCTATCACTGTCTGGGGTGGGACTTCCACTTTTCTGGATGGATATTTGGGTTCCAATATTCGGATGTGAAAATGTAATGACTTCATGGACTGTTTTACTTCATATAATATATTCAAAACAACGTTTTTTCTCTTGTGAAAAAAAAAAAGATTAATGTTTATCACTCTGCCTTCAAAACTAGCGATGCTGGTCTATGTTGCTGGTTTATTGATATGGTCTGATGGTCTTTTTATATTTTGGACATATCACACTCCTCACATGATTAGCGTTTTTCTCTATTCGAGGATTTTGGGTACTTTAATTTGTATTTGGAACAATGGACGTCGGTACTCTATCTGTTGCTTTACTATTCTACATACTGCTATTTCACTTTCTTATAGATGCCTCGGGTATATTTGGATGCTTTCTCAGATTTGTCGATAATCTCCATGTGGACCGTTACTGGGTTTTATATCAAGTCCCTGTATGTGACATGGGGTATTTTTCTATCACTATCTGGGGTGGGACTTCCACTTTTTTGGATGGATATTTGGGTTCCAATCTTTAGATGTGAAAATGTAATAACTTCATGGACGGTTTTACTTCATATAATATATTCAAAACACCGTTTTTTCTCTTGTGAAAAAAAAATGATTAATGTTTATCACTCTGCCGTCAAAACTAGCGATGCTGGTCTATGTTGCTGGTTTATTGATATGGTCTGATGGTCTTTTTATATTTTGGACATATCACACTCCTCACATGATTAGCGTTTTTCTCTGTTCAAGGATTTTGGTACTTTAATTTGTATTTGGAATAATGGACGTCGGTACTCTATCTGTTGTTTTACTATTCTACATACTGCTATTTCACTTTCTTATAGATGCCTCGGGCATATTTGGATGCTTTCTCAAATTTGTCGATAATCTCCATGTGGACCGTTACTGGGTTTTATATCAAGTCCTTGTATGTGACATGGGGTATTTTTCTATCACTGTCTGGGGTGGGACTTCCACTTTTCTGGATGGATATTTGGGTTCCAATCTTCAGATGTGAAAATGTAATGACTTCATGGACTATTTTACTTCATATAATATATTCAAAACAACGTTTTTCTCTTGTGAAAAAAAAATGATTAATGTTTATCACTCTGCCTTCAAAACTAGCGATGCTGGTCTATGTTGCTGGTTTATTGATATGGTGTGATGGTCTTTTTATATTTTGGACATATCACACTCCTCACATGATTAGCGTTTTTCTCTGTTCAAGGATTTTGGGTACTTTAATTTATATTTGGAACAATGGACGTCGGTACTCTATCTGTTGCTTTACTATTCTACATACTGCTATTTCACTTTCTTATAGATGCCTCGGGCATATTTGGATGCTTTCTTAGATTGTCGATAATCTCCATGTGGACAGTTACTGGGTTTTATATCATGTCCATGTATGTGACATGGGGTATTTTTCTATCATTGTCTGGGGTGGGACTTCCACTTTTCTGGATGGATATTTGGGTTCCAATATTCAGATGTGAAAATGTAATGACTTCATGGACTGTTTTACTTCATATAATATATTCAAAACAACGTTTCTCGTCTTTTAAAGTTTCATTTTTTTTAAAAAAATTGAACCCGCCGTCGGTATACCGATGCCTTGTAGACGTCGGAATTGCGACAACTCAGAAACGTCGGAAGAGCGACAGTATAAAAACGTCGGACCACATTTCGTCAGAATTGCGACAACTTACAAACGTCAGAAGAGCGACGTTCAAATCGTCGAACCACATTTCGTCGGAATTGCGACATCTTACAAACGTTGGAAGAGCAACGTCCAAAACGTCGGACCACACTGCGTCGGAATTGCGACCGTTTACAAACGTCGGAAGAGCGACGTTCAAAACATCGGACCACATTTCGTCGGAAGTGCGACCGTTTAGAAACGTCGGAAGCGCGACGGTTCGTGAGACGTCGGAAGAGTGACGCTTGTTCGGAAGCGACGGAAGAAGTGTCGATAGTTCGACACTTTTTAGGTGCATCGAAACTGCGATGACATGACAAACCACGTTTTGTCCGCTGTCGAACTGTCGCTCTTGCGACGACTATGTGTCGGAATAGCGATGAATTGGCCGTCGGAATTTCCGCCAAATTTTCTAGTGTCTGATAACAACATATAAGGTACATATTGGGTATGGTGTTGCATGGTATACTTCATCTTATTCCTCATCCTCCAGCCACAAAGGTAGATTATGTTCAATATAAGGCTAAGCAGGAGGATATAATATCAATTGTTTTGATAAGGGCCCCTTCGTAATGGTCATGTTTCCAACCCTAAAATTGATATAGGCATCAACAGTAGCCACCCAAGGTCTTCCTAAGATAAGAGGATAACCATTAAACTTGGTTTTGTGTTGAAGTATCAGGAATTCAATGGGATATTCCCAAGAGTCAATGGAGACCATGACATCCTCAAAAAATCACTTAAGAGCTATTGTAGATCCATTTGCAAGTTTCAGCACTGAAGTGGTCTTCCTCTAATCTCCTTGCAGGTTGGGCTTCAACATGGTTTATTTAGTCATCACATTTATGGACAATAATAAATTAAATGTTCACATCCGCTACTGGACTTCCAGGGTTTAGGTATTTTTGGAAAATCACTCTCCCCAACATCAAATCAGATAATTGACCAAAACCATTGATGGTGTGGGTGTTTGTCTTATTTATCCTAGGATTTTTGAAGCATTTATCCTTGATAAGCTCATTATAGATAGGATCATCCTTAATAGCCTGGAGAAGGGGTATATTGACACACAAATTCTTCAATTCTCCTAGAAGTTCAATCTTTTCTGGGGTGTGCTGGCTAGGATGGATCTATATCTCAAGAAAGGGAGGTGGATTTACTTGAGGGGTATTTTCTTCCTTTTCCTATTCAATCCCTTCACGTGGAGATGGTGGATGGTTATCTAGGAGAAATATATGATACCTAAGGTTAATATCTTGGATCTCCGCAACATATGCAGGGTAAGATGTCTCTCCACTGTAGAATTGTTGTGCTTGTTTGCTATTAGTTCAGATTAGGTTGAGAAAGCATACGAGGTTGCTTAGGTGGAGAAAGATGAGTGAGTTATTATTGAGGTTTGGGTGGAGGCAATAATGTAGGAGGTTGGTTGAGTTGAGGCCTCCACCCTTGTGATGGATTTCTCCATTGAGGAGGTTGGGGAGCATATGGCTAAAATGGTTGATTAACAGGTTGAGGATGATATGGAGGAGCATAGGGCCAAGAAGGAGGTGTGGGCCATGATGGATGAGTACTAGAGGAATACCAAGGCTACAAGGGTGCATTTTGGTTTGAATTGTAGTAAGAATAAGGTGAACCTTGCATGCCCTTTTGGTATGGTCAAGGTCCTTGAGGCCTCCTTTGATTTATAAAGCAGAGTTGCTATGGTCCAACTTCCACCCCTTGGTATACAAATTTTAGGCCAGGTAAGAAAGGTAATTTGTCTGTTGCATGGTTTTCTTCACAGACTAAGAATACCTCTATAAAATTCATTGGGAATTCATTCCTAGGGTGTCTTCTAGTGCATCTAGGGAAAATGATAGCTAAGGATCTCTCTGCCTCATCTTCTTTCCTCTTGATCTGCATGATATCCATTTGCAAGGCAAATGTATGCAACATTTCACTCTTGAAATCATCTAACATGTTCCCTATCTCACTTTTGATGGATGAGGTGGAGGAAGAGGTACTGGCCAAGCCTTGGTTACTCCTACCCTTTTGTTTGGCTGCCCTAGAATGGTTACTGAACATAGTGTTGATGTCGTCATAGGAAAAATCATAGACATCCTCTTCGGATAACATGTTGAGGGTTTCCAATGCTTCCTTCCTAATCCCTCAGAGAAGAACTAACTTGAGCGATCCAGGATCAAGGGTGTAGTTAGCTTTATTTTTATTAAGTTGAAACCTTTCCTCATAGTCTTCTAAAGAGTCATCAGGCCCTAGGGTCATCCTAAATATTTATTCCTTGGTTTCTTTGGAACTAAAATAATCTATGTACTTGTTGTTGAATTTTTCTTTCATTTGGGAATAGGTAGTGATGCTATCATCGAGAAGACCCATGAACCAATACAAGGCTGCATCCTTGAGGATAGAGGGGAAAAATTTCAACTTTTTTTCATCTGAGGCATAGTCATAAGTCCTACTAACAACAACAAACTCAAACATGAAAGTGTCGGGATCCTTAGAAGTTAGGCCATCAAAGTGTGGAAGGGCTAAAGGGATGATGTTTTTTGATCTTAGTCTCTACATTAGTTTCTCTGATGGGAAATACCTCATGGTTTAGGTTTTTAGCCATAGATTATATAGGTGAAGTAGTTCTTCTTCTTCCCCAATAGGTTCTTCAAATATTTCAGGATTCTCACCTAGAGGGTATTCTAACTCACAGTCATTGAAGACGAGTGAAGGTTGAATGTGTGGGGATGTGGGGGTTTTTGGTAGAAATTTTCTTTGGTGATCCTTACTCCTATGAGGCATGAAATAAGTTTTTTTTTTGTTTCTTTTCACTTTTTCAAACTGTATGCAAAATAAAAACAAAAAAACAAATCTTAAGCAGAAACATGCATATACTTAGACACCTCCCTGGCAATGACGCCAAAAAGTGGTGAGCCCTGGTATTTCACAAAGAGCACTGCGACTCCCAAGGGATACTAAAATGTCATTATCAACATGGGTTTCAATCAAACTTAGAGGTGACAATGATATATGGACAATAGATGGATTCTACTCATGCCACCCTCAACTAGGTCTTGTGATCAACAATAATTTTAGGCCATTGCTCCTACTGGATTAAAGTGAAATTAGCTAATGCAATGCATATAATTTCTTCTACTCTAAGAAAAAGAGAGTGCCTATCAAACTTCTACTTGTAATTGACAGTGAAATAAAATCATAAATAGATAACCTAATTGTAGAAAAGGAAACTATGCTATGTGCAATCATTCATCTAGATATCCATTCATTTGCAGTAAAGAAACTATTCTGTCATCACATACTTCATCAAACCATAAAATAAAATTATATCAACTACTTCACTTAACTTGTACTTTCATTTTAACTGATGTCTTATTCAAGCTAATTTTGAGATGAAATAAAAAATTAATGCCTACTCTGTTTTTGCAGCAAGGAAGGAAGAAGCTTTGGAGTGGCATAAGGGTCTCATCTGGTCATGAGTTCATAGCTGGGAATAAAATGCATCCTATCCTATATTCAAATGGAAATAAGGAGAAAAACTAGAGTGGAAATGGTGATCTACAATGATGTTACAGGAATATGCTACAGGATCTCTGTATTGCTACAGAAAGTCCTGAAGTGCTACAGGAAGCGGGAAGAAATAGATATCAGGGTGGAAAGGATGGAAGGAAGGTGTGTAAAGGTGGGAGATGGTAGAAATATGTGAGTGAGGGGTGAAAAAAACATCCATCGAAGATAAAAACCCTTGGGATTCCAATTTTTCACTTGGAGCACTGCTCACAGTGGTGATGAAGATGATTTCACAAAATAGGGTTTCAGTGGCAGAATTGGAGGTTGGAGGGAAGAAGGACGAAGTCCAAGATGAAAATGATGAAAGGAGTCCTTTTCCTGCAACTATAGACAGTCCTGCAACCACTAAACACATCCATGCATTGATTATTAACAAACTAACATGTTTAAGAGTGGAAAATATGAGTTCAATAGAAACACTACTTAACCTATGCTAAAACCTGATCTAAGCACAAATCCAACTTGTAAGTTACAATAAGCATATGATGAACATGATTGTCATACTATTGAAGAGCTTTCCGGATTATCCACAGTGTTATAGAACATTCGTCGATGTTTCAAATCCCAACAGGGATCCATCTTCAGGACATGTTTTTGAATGAAGGATTGAAAGAAGGACATTGATACATATAGTGACCCTAAATTTGTGAAAATTGGTAAAGGTACTAGTGATGAAGAAAGAGAAAAGTTGATTTATTTACTTCATGAATATAGGGATGATTTAGTATTTTCTAATGATAAGTTAAAATTTTATAGGTAATATGTCATGGAACACACTATCACTTTAAAATATGAAAATGCTAAACCCTTTCTTCAAAAAATTGGGCAGATAAATCCTAAGTTGGCCCCCTTAGTTCAAAAGGAACTTTCAAATATTCTTGCAACTGGTATTATTTCTCAAAATAGGCATTCAACATGGTGTTTTGACTTGGTGGTTGTTAGAAAAAAGAATGGAATGATCGGTCTTTGTGTCGATTTTAGAAACCTTAATCTAGCATGTAAAAATGATAATTACCCTTTTCCAAACATGGAGACTATGTTACAAAGAATAACGAGTTTATGAATGATGTCATTACTAGATGGTTTTTATGGATATAATAAAGTATGGGTTAAGAAAGAGGATTGAAACAAAACTACTTTCACCACACCGTGGGGTACATTTGAATACATCAAGATTGGTTTAACTAACGCTAGAGCTACCTTTCAAAGGGCTATGGACTATGCCTTTAAAGGTTTAATTGGTAATATCATTGAAATATATCAAGATGATCTTATGGTTTTTTATAAGTATGGTATAAGTCATATAAATCATCTCAGACAGGTTTTCTACAGATGTAGAGAGTTTGAAATCTCCTTGAATCTTGCTAAATCTTTATTTGGAGTAACTGAAGGGAATTTTTTTGGTCACATCATCTCCAAATATGGGACCAATATAGATGTTGAAAGGGTTGAGGAAATCCAAAATATTCCTGTTCCTCATAATCTCAAATCCCTTTAGTATTTCCTTGGAAAGAAAATCTTTCTTAGGAGATTTGTTCCAAATTATGCAGAGATAGATAAGGCTATTCAAATTCTTCTAAAGAAAGATGCTAATTTTATGGAAAGAAGATGGTAAAAATGCTTTTTAGGAGATCAAGGGTGCTATTGTGAAATTTGTTGTTCTAGCGAGCCCTGATTATTCAAGAGATTTCATGTTTTTTTCTTTTTCTTAAGAAGATACAATTGTTGGTGTCTTGTTACAAAAAAATAAGGAAGGTCACGAGCATCCTATTGCTTTCATGAGTAGAGTGCTTCAAAATTTTGAGTTAAATTATACTACCATAGAAAAGAAATTATACACTTTGTTCAAGTATCTTAAGAATTTTAGGACTTATGTGTGTTATTCCAAAATCATTTCTTGTGTCCCACATTTTTCTATTAAAGATATATTAACCCAAACTGTTTGCTTAAGGACTCGTGTTGGGTGGGTTACTAAGATCCAAGAGTATGACTTGGAAACTAAACCCACTAAGTTGGTTAAAGGTCAGGTATTGGCTTATATGTTGACTAGAGGTAATGAAAAATCTCTTGGTTTGATTTGTATTAATGATTCATCTTCACTTGAGATGCATAAATTAGGAGAGCATGATTGGTACAAGGACATCATTTTTTATTTGTTAAATATTACACGTCATGACCGTTTAGTTTCTCATAAAATAAGGGCTCTTAGATTGAAATCAAATAAGTATTTACTTATGAAGGATGACCTTGGATGAAGGAATCCTGAATGTATACTACTTATATATGTTGATGAAACTGAGTCTAGAAAGCTAATTTCCGAGTTTCATTCAAGATTTTGTGGTGGTCATTATGCTGCAAAAACTACCGCCCAAAAAATTATTAGTGCTAGTTATTACTGACCTTCAATATTTTCTGATGTGCATAAGTTTGTTAGGAGTTTCCAATATTTTCAACTATTCACTGGGAAACAAAAGCTATTTTCCCTGCCCTTGCAACTTGTGGTTGTTGAGGCGCCTTTTCTACATTGGGTCTAGATTTAATTGGAAAATTTCATGATAATTATAGCGATGTATGCTCATGGATATTAACTGATACTGATTATTTCACTAAATGGGTAGAAGCCATTCCTGCTAAGAATTCCACTGAAAAGGTTATTATGGATTTTATTGAAAATCAAATCATTACTAGATTTGGTGTCCCAGCTTAAATTATCACTGGCAATGCCAAAGATTTTAGTTTTGTAGAGTTTTCATCTTTTTGTTTTAAGTATGGTATTCTTTTACCTCATTCATCTAACTAATATTCTCAAGGTAATGGCCTTGTATAATAAATTACTAAAAATATTATAACCATTATTAAGAAGATAGTAGGAGATAATAAACGGTCCTAGGATAGAAAAATCAAGTATGCATTATGGGCAGATAGAATTACAAAGAAAAAAGCTACTGGTGAAAGTCCATTTGAATTAGTTTATGGCTGGGTTGTAACTTTTCCTGTGAACCTTAAGTTTCCAACTTATCAACTCGTTCATCATTTTTCCACCACTGATAAAGATGTTGTCCAAAATATAATTGATCAAATCATGGAGTTAGATGAAAATCAAAGAAAATCTTTTAATGATATGTGTAGAAATCAATATAATGTTAAGAAAATATTTGATAAATATTCGTGAGCTAGATATTTGTAGGTTGGAGATATGGTGCTCCCTTGGGATAGCATGAATGAGAAACTATGAAATCACAAGAAGTTTGATAGTTTGTGGTTGGCAGCTTACATTATCAAAGGCATCGCTAGACCAAATTCATGTCACTTGAGCACATTGGAGGGTGAACCACTTGAATTAATTGTAAATGGCCAAATGTTCAAGCTGTTCTTCAAAGATGACCTCTGATGCCATAGGGAATCCTTTGTATTGTATTTCTAACCTTACTTGTCATTTATTTTTGTAGTTAAAGTAGTTTTCATTTTGGCATTATGTTTCATAGATAAAATTTCATTTTTTATATTTTGATTAGATTTACGTTTATAGTTACAGAGCTTCTATTTCATGTAGTTAATGTTGTATGATTATTTTTGGATTATATTTGGATGGACGCTACTTATATGAACTTGTGTGTTGCCTGGGTGCAAATTCTGGATTCTCACATTCCTTCAGTGAAGCAAGGGGTCCCCAAGTAGAGCCATATATTGACCACTCAGTGTCAACTACCCTATAGCAGTGCATTTTTTTGAAAAGGAATTCCATCATGTTCAAGCATTCATATTATCTTGGATTCATCATCATCAATCATCAATCTAGAAAATTTGTAAGCCCATTCTACAAATTTTAATGTAAAGGATGCTAGTAGGACCATATATGTATGTAACAACGTAGGTAATCCTAATGTTTTGGCAACGATTTTCATCATAGGAGGTTTTTCATGTCACTGATTGATCTGTGCTTCTAAATATGGATGATCGATAATTTTTTTCCCTCCAGCCTCACCCAAAATCTAGGGTGGAATTTGACATCAAGATCTTAGGCAAGTCCTAGTATTTTAATCGAGTCTTTTGTAAAAGTAATTTGGGAAGAATTTAAGCTAATTGGATAAATTAATTTATTACAAATTACTTGGTCTACTAGATCAAATTAAGTCACAGAATTGGGTGACAAATTGAGGGTATATAAAGAATGGGTATTTCCCCTTTGAGGGTTGAAGTTGTAATATCTTGATGTAAAAAATATTTTGGTGCATGGTCCCTCATATTAGACATCATGGCTAAAACATTAGAGGGCGGAAAAATGATTAATCCCCTAAAGTGTCAATTAATTAAAATTTTCTGGAAAAAATAAATTAAAATCATAAGTCATAAATTTAATTAATTAGAGTCAAAATTAAAAGTCCTAGAGAAATTAAATTCTCCAAGTGGAAAAATTTGTGGGTCTTAAAAAAACAATTTTTAAAGGTACCCCACCAAGGGAATATTGGAAATTTCAAGAAAAATGGACCCTTGGGCCTTGGTGGTTAAGTCAAAGTCAAATTTCTAAGGAAATTAGCTCAAAATGATTATTTTTGATATAATAAAAAATGGTTTTTATGAGAAATTCGAAAATTCTCAGAAATAAAGATTTTCGACGGTGGAGATTAAAAGATGATAATTTTTTTATCAATGGTTAAGATTACTTTGATGGGGATCAATCCAACTAGCCGTTATTTTCCACTTGGAGGATTTATCTATAAATTAGAAGTCATTTTCTTATCAAATTATGGATTTTTTTTTAGAAAGCTATGAGTCAAGCTCTGCTGGTTGTAATTTTTTTTATCAATAAAGAAAACGACTTTGGGGTTTATTCATGGTGGTGTTCCTATTTTTATTCTTGTGGTAAATTTTGGATAATGTTATTAATGCTCTATTGAATAATATTAGTAATAAGTTATTTTTTCTTTAGCCAATGAGTGGATTAACTATTTTCACAATTATCTTGCATCAGTTACTAGGTTTATACATGCATTATAACTTGATTGATCTAGCAAGTATCTACAGATCTTGAGATTTATGGTGTTATTTAGCCCCTATTGATCTTATAATTTGATATTAAATTTGTAGAGATCTCAAGAATTCAGATCTTGGGTGTGAGGGGAAGCCGTCGGTTGGACCAACCAACTCCCAAGACAATAAAGCTTAAGATCCCTCTTTGTTAAATTTCAGGCCTTATCTAACGATTCATTTTTGTAGAGATCTTGCCCATTTCACCCCATTAATGAATAGATATACTTATTAGGGCCATAAATCATTGTGAATATTGTAAAATAAGGATTTTTAGATAATTTTATTTTCTAACCCTTGTGTGCAGTTATGCTTCTGGGATTTATTTTCAAATTTTGTACGTATTGAGGTTTTGGGTATTTTATTTTTCACTTGTGCAAGTGAATATCTAAGCTTATTCAAGAAAAAGTGATGGAGTATGAGATAGATCTAAGCCTTGGAGGGAAATATCTAATCTCAAATTTGTTTTTAGGGCCAATAATAAAGGATTATTCAGTGAAAATTGATCAAATTGGAGATTTGAAATTGGAGGAAATTTTCGTGAAAACTTTGTGAGATTTTTTAGGCCCTTAGCCCTGGCCATGGGTCCCTCTAACCTTTTTCGTTTGGTTTCAAGTTGGCTGCAACCTTGGTTTACTTCCTTTAGCTGGGTCATAGGCATAAAACCCTCGCTAAGCCCTCCGCTCACCCATTCTTCTCTAAAGCATCACTTTTCCTCTCATTTTCCCTCCATCGTAAGTCCTTCCCTCCTTATCTCTTCCCTCCACTGCCTCCCATTTTCCTCTGTAATCCCTATGAAAAACCCTCACCTCTCTCTCTCTAGCCTAACACATTCCCTAATTTGGGTTGCGTTTCCCTTAGACCTCCTTCCTAACCCTCGCCCCTCTTTGTCATGGTCTTAAGGCCCTCACCTCCTTAATGCTGCCCGTTTTCGGCCGTCCCTTCTCCTTCGTTACAGTTTGGAAGCCATCCTTACCTCTGGCGTAGACCTGGGAAGGCCTCAAAACCACACAAAAGTACCTCCTTCACCCAGTGTTTCCTATCCAAGTCATTCTTCAATCATTGTGGTGTAATTTAAAAACTTTTTGATCCAAATCATCATCATTGTATGCAAATAATTTGGGAGTGATTTGTGTTGTAGGTGGACCCACTTTGGGAGAATTTCGTGGACAAATTTTTGCAAGTTTCTCTAAGCCCTTGGGCTCACTGGTTTGCACCTCCCAAATATTTGTTTTCTCACTGATTAGTTACAATTAAAAAATTATTCAATAAAAGTGAGAAAATACGCCAAGAGTTAACATAAAAAATACTCATCATTGTCAAATAAATTCATAAATCAGTGGGTAATTTGGTATTCAATTTGGATTAAGTCTGCAAATTATTTTGGATGAATGTAGTCACTGCATCGTAAGATTTGAAACACTTTAGTTTCATAATGAGTTTTCACTAATTAGTTCTCAATTTCAAGCATACTAATTCTAAAAGCAAAGGAAGTAAGGATCTTAGGACTGTTTTGGTTTCATTAGATCACTTTGCATCATTGAGATAACAATTTAGTTTATTGTCGTTCTAATTTTTTCACACATTGTTCTTGCTAAAATCTGAAACCATAAATATCATAAGAGAGCTCATTCTATTCTTGAGGTAGGTAGTGATTTGATCTAAAATAACTCTATGTAGTCACAAAATCATTTTCTTCTCTTTTATGACTGAAGCATAATAATCTCAATGTTGTCCTAAGTTTCTCATTTGTGTTATTTAAAATATGAATGCTCAAGTGGCCTTAAGTGCTTCCACTGATTCATAAAAAAAATTGGGCATCTTTCTTGCATC
The DNA here is from genome assembly GCA_034641835.2 of Pinus albicaulis. Classification (NCBI taxonomy): domain Eukaryota; kingdom Viridiplantae; phylum Streptophyta; class Pinopsida; order Pinales; family Pinaceae; genus Pinus; species Pinus albicaulis. Next base: position 778,906,387 of record CM076570.1, read on the forward strand.
ATTTGTCTTTAAAAGATTTTCTAAAGAGCCTCGGTATAAATTCTCATTTTTTATTTCATTACTAATACATATTTTTTGAAAGATAACTTTACGTTGACACTTTAAGGGATCTATGAATATTTTTATTCAAATTGAATATCTCTTAAGTTGAATGGTCATTTGCAATTTCTTATTTGACTAAGAAGCATTGGTTACATTGTCTAATAATCTTTGGCTAGGTAAGTGTTACTCTTGGCTTATATTGTTTCTAACTTGAGAATATTGATAAAAAATTATCTTATTGGGCATATCTTGAGGAAGTTAGTGACTTGTCTTATGGTTAAAATCATCTTTTGATATCATTGTCAGGTAATTTTTTCTATAAATCAAGATCATTATCTAAGCACTAAATCATTAAGAAAATCCTGGCCTAAGGCTCACTCTCCAACCTTGCATTACATCCTAGGTTTAGTTGCATTTAATAACTCACCTACAAACATAATACCAGTTGATAGACTTCTAGGGCCAAGCTTCTCATCTAGCTGGAGGGGCTTAGCAACTCTTCGGTGGTTAACATGGTGACCTTGCAGTCGTCAGAGCCACAATATCTGCAATGCCAGAGACACCAATTGATAGGAGCCTAACAGTAGGTATTGTTAATCAAGCTCTTGATTGTTTCCTGTTGGCCTCCTTCCCACAACCTACATTGGATCCTAGCTTCAAAACAGTTTATGGAAGGTCAAACTTAGATTAGGCATTTAATTAAAAATAACCAAGATTTGTGCATCACACCTAGGATTTAGGATTTTCATTTCATTTAGGTTAGTATAATATCAAAGAACTAGTTGTCCATTTCATACTTGGTCTTAGTTTTATAAATCAAGAGTATTGATTCCATAAGGCATTGGTATCAAATATATAAATTCAATCTAATCCTTAAAATGTTGCTAGATTTAACCAAGTGCTAGGCCACTCAACTGTGTCTCCCATATTAGTTGGTTCCCAACTTGTCATTCATCATTTCATTGCATATGGTCTACCCCAATAGCCTATTTTTGGGATACATCTAGAACGAAGAGGTCAGGGATCATGGTGACAACCCTCGACCTGAGTCGTTGTCGCACTGTCTGCACAATTTGAGTGACAACAAGACAAAAATTTGTTTTTAATTTATTTGTCCTCTTCTGCCAATGAATCAATCCTTTCATTCAAATTTGTAATTTCTTGATAAAATCTTGAGATTTTATCCATTTTTTGATAGAAATTTGATTGATTCTTTGTTAAAATTAGAAAAAATTGTAAAGCTTTCTACTAAAAAAATTATAGAATTTGTGTTTCTTCTTGATTCTGATTGAGTTTATTCTTAAGAGATTCATTTTTCTCTTTCAATGATGTGATAATAATCTCAAAATTGTTTTCTGCTTCTTCCTTCCAGATGTGGGTTTGATCTTCATGTAATTTTCTCAATTCCTGAATTTGTTGTTCATGTTTTTTATTTGCTTATTTTAATTTTTTTTCTAAAAATTCTTCTATAGATTTTCCCTTTCTATAATGAATCCTTTACTTAAAGTTTAATAATACCTCTGCCAATTTTCTTCATTGAAAAATTCATTTATTTCAAATTTTCTTCCAGAACCTTAATTTTCTATAAACTATTATCATATGAAACTACAAGCTTATTCAAATGATATTGATTGTAATTAAAAAAAGCTCCTAAATATTGAGAGGATTCCTAAGATTTTTATTTAACAACTCCCTGAGCCTACCAGCTGAATTCAGGAACAATATCCAAAGTATCATGTTTACTTTTTCTTTGTTCTTCTAACAACTGATGTTATTTGAGTATTAAAATAATAATATGTCAAAGAAGGGATTATATCTAGAACTACCTCAAACTCATAAACTAGTTTAAATAAAAATTATTCACAAGGAGTCTTTTTTTTTTGTAAATTTGGTAGTGCCTTTCTATTTTCATATTTTAAACAAGCAGGTTGCTATGCATACTAACTTGATTGCAGAGCCTCATCCTGCCCGAAGGAAAACAGGTTTGTTGGCCACCGCATGGAGTTAAAATCCCTCCAAAATTTAAATTTTTTTTTCCCTTCTTGTGGCTGCGTTTACCGCTTTACTGTGTCCAAAAAATTTACAGTTAAAAGAGAGACTATATCTACTATTCGACAACAACAAAAACATGCAGCATAGCTAAACTAGACTGAAAATCCATCAGACGAATCCACCAGAGTTGGATCTTTTGCATTGCATCCTATCATATTTTTGTGCTGAATACTGTGGAGCTGACGCTCGATCTTTCCAATTCTATCATTGAATTGAAACTGAGCCTTCATCATGTTGTAAATATCTTGTTTAATTTGGAGAAGCTCAAACAGAAAACATGAATTTTCATCCTTCACCTCCATATTTTCCATGGCCTTAGCTAATAGATAGTTCATTTTCTAATAGGTTTTAAATGATTTTTGGAACAAGGATACTCGATCTCATGTACTCCCCAGATAAAAAATGAAATCCATTTTCACCACATGCTCCTTTAAATCTTCATCCTCGCTATCTGTTTGTCTCTCCCAACCTTGAATTGCATTGCGGATATGTTCTAGATTCCCTGATTCATAAACATTTGTCATTTCTTCCAGAATTTTTTTATTGGTTTTCCGGCCTCTCTTACTTGGGCCAGTGGTTTTATTTTCTGGTTGCTTGTCTTGGCCTCTTTTGGTTTTCGCCATGCTAGTATGTGAGTCCAAAGAGCCTTTAAACCTGCTTACAAACCCTATATATACACAAAAATCAATATGACAGCCGGGTTGGGGTGTATTTGATGTTTTGCGAAGCCAAGGGCTCTTCATAGTGTGACCAAATATGCAAAGACATACTAGTTTGAAAAATGACAAAGTAAGAACATGACATAAATTCTCTTGCATTATCGGACCCCAAACCTAGTGGCAAGGATCCCTGAGACTAGTTAACAACCAGAATTTAACTGGAGGGCTCTTCAAAATCTATGGACAAGACTCTGTATCCCAACTATACAGGCTTTGGTTAGCCATAGATACATTAGACAGAGGAGAACCTTGAACAGATTTCGTAGGAGCTACCAGACCGAAAAGAGACCGACTATACTCTCTGCAACTACTAGAACTCAGACGCACAACGTGGTCCCATATGCAAAAATTTGACAATAAACAGAGACCAATGGAAACAGGAATTGTTTGGCGACCCAGATTTTGTAGACCCTTCTTAAAACTAGAAATGGGAAATTGACTATAAGCCCCAGACTCTTGACTATGGATCCCTGAACCAAAAGTGAAAGATTGCATACAGGTAGTTTGAAACCCTCTCTCCATGCAAATCAATTTACATTTCCTACCTTTCTTGATTCCTCGGGGGCAAGAATTACTACTTCTTGTCTGCATAATGGTTTTAAATAAAATATGATGCCCATAATTTAACCAGAAACCATAATAAACGGACCTACTAGGGCTACGAAAACAAGGTTCTACAGTAATACACATTCCGACATCAGATGTAAACTCCATATGAATGAAACTAACTACAACATAACCTTCCATAACATTATCCAGAGCCACATAAAGGAGAATTATTATGGCTTTTACATACCGATATAACCACCAAAGCCACGGAGAAAGTCCTCTGTCTGCCGCCTGAATTCTTTCATGCACTGGGCTATAGAGTTTACCTTGCTCTGCGATGGGAATTTGTTCTGCCTGGGTGGTAAGATGTTTCCTCTTACAAATCCCATTCTTTCTGCCTAAAATGTGAGAGTCTGACATCGCATACGTCCGAGTTTCCATTCCATAATTTCTCTTTGATGAAGCATGGTGGGAAGGACCACCAACTCGATCAGACGCATGCAGTATGATTTAATTTTGTGCTTTCATCCACCACGTGTAGATGGAGGACCTTATAGTTGGCACCCCAATCAGGGTTCAGATTTATCTTTTTCCAATATGATCTGTAGAGGGTGAAGTTCCACATTCCAAACTTGGTGATTCTGATTAACATCCAACCTCCGATATTCATTTTTGCAGGCCCAATTAGCTAAGTAATCAGCTGCTTGATTACCTTCTTTGAGGACATGGGTTGGAATGACATATCCTATTTGACGGATAAGATTGCCAATTTCTTCAATTATTCTAGCTGTTCTCCAACTTTTACTGATATTTTCCCAATTACTTCCTTGTTGAAGCTTTTGAAGGATTCTAATTGTCATTGCAGAGTCTCCTTCTACTATAAGTCTTTGATAGTTCTCCCTTGTTACAATAATGAGACCCTGTTTGACTGCCATTAATTCAGCTTCATTATTAGTTGCAAATCCTATGGGGAATGAATAAATTATAACAACATATGCTTGTGAATGTCTAAATATACCCCCTATCCCTGCTTTTCCTGGGTTTCCTTTAGAGGCACCATCAAAATTAAGCTTCAGAAAGCCTGTTGGTGGTGGCTAAAAACTTTTCGTTATATTCTCTAGATTTGGTTTGAAATTCCACAGTGATGGGGATAACATTTGAGGGTTTAAATTAAATTTAGCTAAAATCCTCGCCTCTCAAGCCTGGGCCTTTCCAATCGTCATCCAACCATCATTCTACCAATATGGTTTCTCGTATATTTTCAATTATAATGTTCCATATCAGGTGTACCTATTTTTCTTCTCATTGGAAAATGCGATGATTTCGCTCTTTCCAAACTCCCCAGAGAATGAATCTTATTGATAATCGCCAAGCATGGTTAACAAATTCACTCTTATACCCTCCTTTCCTCCAATTACAGATGGTTGTATTAATGCTGGTGTTATCCCTATCAGACTGTTCAAAGACTGCTTCATTAAGTTTCCAAATTTCATTTGCAAAGGTACATTTATTGAATAAGTGTTCTATATTTTCCTCCTCCCTTTTGCACATAACACAAAGAGATGGGCCTTGAATGCCTCGATGTTGAAGATGATCCCATGTTAAATTTTTTCTATGAGTTAATAACCACATGAAATATTCAACTTTTGGCCAGAATTTGACACTCCAATTTTTATTCCAAATTGGACCTGTCGGTGCTTGATGGTTATTTGACTTAAGGTGGTAAGCCTCTTCAATTGTGAACATACCTTTCGATCAATAACCCCACCTTAAAATATCATCCCCTGTTGCTTTCAACACTGTTCTAGTTTTCATTTCTTTAGCAAAGTTATTGCATTGTTCTGTGTGTGGTGCATTCGCCCATTGCTCTTTTCTTTTCCATATTTTCCATTGGCTTTCCTCTTCAGTATTCCAGTATTTGTATATTAGTATATGGGTTGGAGTGTTTGTGAATAAGAATATTTCCCCTAAGTCTAGGCGACTGAAGAGTTTCTCTCTCTGCTGCCATGAATCCTCCCAAGACAATGATGTTCTGCCTCCGCGTACTTCCCAGAAGCTATATTGTCGTATTAAATCTCTGTTTCTAGCTGCTAGGTTCCAAATGTCAGACCCTTTAGGAGTAATGTCAACTTTCAGTTTCCCCACAATGGTATTGGGCATTGCATATTTTTTTTCCCATATTTCTTTCCATATATCTGGACCTCCTTGAATCCATCGCCACCATAACTTAGCTCCCATTACTTGGTTGAGAATATATGGGTCGCGAAGCCCTAGTCCTCCCAATTTTTTGGTTTTGATAAGCTTCTCCCAGGATAATAGTGCCCATTTCCTCATGTATTGTGCCCCCTGCCAGAGGAATTTCCTAAAAATTTTGATCAGATTATTACAAACAGTCTTTGGAGCCGCTCTGCTAGATAACTGATATATTGGAATTGACTGAAGAACCGATTTTAATAAGGTGACTCTACTAGGTGCGTTAAGTGCTCTAAATGTCTAGTTCTACAGCCGAGAGTGGAGTTTAGAGATTAGATCTGACCACCCTGCTATCTTTAGCGAGGATTGATTCAAGGGAAATCCCAAATATTTCATGGGCAGAGTTCCAATTTGGAATCCCAGGGTCCTTTCTATAAACCATTATGTGGCTGTAGAAGTATTAAAGAAGTAAATGTTAGATTTATCATTGTTAATCAATGTTCCAGAGGCATCCATAAATATTTGAAGGATTCTGAGAATATTTTTCGCTTCCACTAAAGAAACCTGACAAAAGAGCATAATGTCATCAACAAATTGTTGATGTGAGAGATTAATATCCCTTCCCCATAATTTCAACCCTTTCAGGAAATTTGATGTGATTTGAGCCTTAATAAAACGACCAAGGCCTTCAGCAGCAATGATAAATAGAAACGGTGAGATAGGATCACCTTGACGCAGCCCTTGAGATGCATTAAAAGGTTGGCTTGGAGCCCCATTTAGTAGAATAGAATAATTAGGCGTAGAAATGCAGGAGAAAAGCCACTGTATCCATCTGGAGTCAAAATCAAAAGCTACCAATATTTCTCTCAAGTAAGACAAGCTTAATATATCATATGCTTTTGAAAGGTCGAGTTTGATTAACATACCTTTTACTTTTTTCTCTTTAAGGGAATGCATCGCCTCTTGTACTGTTATGATTCCATCTAAGATCTGTCTGCCTTTAACAAAACCAGTTTGTTCAGGTGAAATAATATCATGTAGTATAGGTTTAAGCCGATTAACCATGATTGTTGATAGAATTTTGTAAATGACATTACACAACGCTATTGGCCGGAACCCTGCTGGGGTATCAGCTTTGGTTTGCTTCGGTATTAAAGTAATAAGCGTGGAATTTAGAGCTAGGTATACATTCCTTGTGCGCCTTGATTCCTCCACCAGTTCCCAGATATCTTTTCCCATGAATGATCAGGTAGCCTGATAAAATTCAGCTATAAAGCCGTCTAGTCCAGGTGCTTTATGCTTTGGAAGATTTTTAACTACCTCTTCCACTTCTGCAAATGTTATCTCCCGCATTAGTGCCAGGTTCTGATCCCGATTTACTTTCAAAGGTATATGAGTGGTGATTTGCTGTATAGCCGCTGCTCTATTGTGATTCAACTCAGTGACCATATCCTTAAAATGCCTCACTAACAGGTCTTCCATTTCATTATGCTGATAAATTTTGTTTCCATTTTCATCTTTTAGTGAGAAAATCCTATTGTGTTGTCTTCGTTGAATTAGTGATTTATGGAAAAAACTTGTGTTTTTCTCGCCTTCTTTTAACCACTTCACCCTTGATTTTTGTTTCCATAATATTTCTTCCTGTTTTCGTCTTTCCTCTAGTTCAATAAGAATTCCATTTTCAAACCCTTCCTTAGAAAATTTGTGCTAGTATTTTTTGATGATATACTAATCTACAACAGGTCTTGGAAGGATCATGTTCAACATGTTGACAGGGTGCTCAAAATATTGCAGGAGAAACAATTATATGCAAAAGCATCCAAATGTTTCTTTGGAGTACAAGTGGTGGAATATCTGGGTTCATATTGTATCTCACGAGGGTGTTAAGGTAGACCCTAACAAAATTAAAGCCATTAAGGAATGGAAAGTCCCCACAAACATAAAGCATTTGCGAGGATTTCTCGGGTTAACAAGGTATTATCACAAGTTTTTTAAGAATTATGGGAGAATAACAACACCTCTAACAACATTATTGAATAAAGATGCATTTTCATGGACTCCTGAAGCAACTAACGCCTTTGAACAACTTAAAGAGGCAATGTGCCTAGCACCGGTCTTAGCTACGCCAGACTTCACAAAAACCTTTATTGTGGAATGTGATGCCTCAGGAAATGGAATTGGTGTTGTTTTAATGCAAGAAGGAAGACCCATTGCTTTTGAAAGTCATCCAATTAAAGGAAAGTATTTACAGAAAGCTATTTATGAGAAGGAAATGTTAGCAATACTGCATGCACTAAGGAAATGGCGACCTTACTTAATGGGAAGACACTTCAAGGTAAAAACTGATCATGACAGTCTTAAACACTTTTTGGAACAAAGACTATCTTCAAAAGAGCAGAAAAAATGGGTCACAAAGATGTTGGGTTATGACTTTGAAATAATCTACAAAAAAGGGAAGCTAAATGTTGTTGCAGATGCACTCTCAAGAAAGAATGAAGAGGTGGAAGCATTGCTTTGTACCATTTCTATTATCCAACCAGATTGGATAACTGAAGCAAGAGATGAATGGAAGAAGGAAAAAGATGTATGGACACTCATTCAAAAGTTGCAGCAAGATCCTAGTACATCTGATACATTTAGTTGGAAAATTTATTCCTTATGGTACAAATATCGCTTATATATTTGTAAGAATTCCCAACTAAAACAAAAGATTCTTCTGGAATTGCACACTTCTCCTTTAGGAGGACACTCAAGATTTTTAAAAACTTACCACAGGGTGAAGAAAGAATTTTTTTGGGATGGCCTTAAATCTGATATTCAAAAGTTTGTGGCGGAATGTTTGGTTTGCCGGCAGAATAAAGTGGAAACAATTAAGACCCCAGGACTTCTACAACCTTTATCCATTCCAAGTCAACGTTGGGAGGAGATTTCAATGGATTTTATCACAGGTTTACCTAAGTCCGAAGGAAAGAGTGTCATCATGGTGGTAGTTGATAGACTTACCAAGTATGCACACTTTTGCGCATTATCTCATTCATTTAAAGCAAGTACAATTTCTACTACATTTATGGACACAATTCAAAAGCTACATGGAAACCCAAGGGTTATTGTGAGCGACAGAGATCCCATTTTTACTGGAAATTTTTGGGCGGAGTTATTTTCTTGTTTGGGTACTCAGTTAGCTCATAGCTCATCTTATCATCCTCAATCCGATGGTCAAACTGAGATAGTAAATAAATGTTTGGAAGAATATCTTCGTTGTTTTGTATTTGATAAACAAAAACAATGGGTCAAGTGGTTACCTCTTGTTGAATGGTGGTATAACACTTCCTTCCATACTGCAGCAAAAATGACCCCATTTATGGCACTTTATGGATATCATCCACCATCCATCACATCATCTTTAAGAAAAAATTCGAAGGTTCAAGCAGTGGAAGATCACATCGAGCATCAACAAGAAGTTCTCCAACTCTTAAAGGATAACTTGAATTTGGCACAAAATCGAATGAAACAACAAGCAACTCAACATCACAGTGAGAGAATTTTTGACGTAGGAGATTGGGTATTTTTACAGATACAACCATACAAACAAATGTCCCTCAAGCAAGCTAAGAAGGATAATAAATTATCGCCAAAGTACTATGGTCCTCACAAGGTGTTGCAAAATATTGGTACTATGGAATACAAATTGTAGCTTCCTACTTCTTCACGAGTGCATCCAATTTTCCATGTTTCATGCTTAAAGAAGGTTATAGGTGAAAATCTTCCAATTCAAACAATATTGCTAGAACTTGATGAGGAAGGAAAAATGATATTGGAACCTGAAGTAGTCATGGAAATAAGAACTCGATAGCTATGAAATCGATCAATTTCAGAGTATCTCATCAAGTGGAAGAGCTTACCCACAGAAGATTCTACATGGAGGATGAGAATCTTATACAGAAGCACCCAGAGCTACTCAAGCGTTGATGACACCACTTTTTTGAAGGAGAGGGGCATGTCAGGGTCCTATCCTAATGTCAGGGTCCTATATTAATAGTGTGGTCCTTATCGGGTTAGTGTAGCCCCACTTATTGTTATTGTTGTTCCCCTGTAACCCCCATATTGTTATTATTGTGCCCTTACATTATTATTGTTAGGTCGGCTAGGATTACATTGTGGCCCCACTAGGATTATATTGTGGCCCCATGGACTCCTATATATAGAAGGAGGTTTTGTCCATTTGTATCATCCAAGAATTGTTCATTTATGTAATGTATTGGAGGTTTCCCCCTCGAAGTGGCTTATTTCTAAGGCGTTGATATCTCTTTTCTTCTATTTTTGGAGCTGGTTTCACAACAACTAATAATGTTTAATTCTCTAAAAAAATAAAAATACTAATTGAAGTAATAAATATTGATTCACCCTCCTCTCAGTATTTCCAACACTATTGTCCAAGAGACATAAAAAATATGAACAAGTCACTACTTTCTTGGTGATAAAAATGAAATTCCATGTCATGTATTTATACTTGTCGAATGGGATAAAATAAGCCAAGGGACACACCCCTTCACTTGGCTAAGTCGACTTGATTTCTTGGGTTGAATTTCACTCCAAAAAATAAAAATAAAAATGTTTTAATTTTCTTAGGCTGACTTGGAGACCTCTTTGGCATGTGGGTGTTGGCCGGATAAATCGTTCTTGCGGACAAGACCGATCTCCCTAGTGTCAGAAGACAATCTAGCAACAAATGAACAACTAAGTTTTTCTTTCTCTAAATATATCCATTTTAAAAATAAATGCTATGAAGGTGTTGATCCTACCTTAGATCCAAATGCTTATTTGCGGTCATAGTGCTTCTGTCGCATCAATAATCCTTCGTCGTAACAAGAACTCTTTTGTCGCAAGAAAGTATCATATTTAGTTGATCTGCAATCACAAACAAGAAAATATCAATAGCACCTTTATAAAAAATAATTATAAAGCATACCTATCATAGTGATCAAGGAATCTATGAAATAAATGATCAAACAACGACTTATCGAAATAAACAATCGAAACGACAATTTATTGAGAAAAACAGAACTTGATTGTATTAATCTTAAAATATACAGAAGAACCTTACAACCTTTGCCTTGATGTTCGAAAGGCCTTCCCAGGGTCCGAAGCAGGAATCTCCTCTACTTTGATAATTCTTGCACTCTTCCTCCAGAAGCATAAAGAGGTATGTGATCTTTCCTCTCAAAAGCTCAGCAGAAGGAAATCTAAATCTCAACAGCACTTCAGCTCAAAAATCTTCTCCAAAAAACTTAACTTCTTGAACTTGTGTTAACCCCAAAAGGCTACCCAATGCCTCCTTTTATAGAACAGATGAGGAGGTTAGGATTCCACCATTAAAGAGATAGAATCCTCCTTCAAAGGGATAGGCCCCTCATATCAAGGGATTAGTTCCTTAAGGTGTGGGATACATGCATCTTATCAAAGCGTACTCATCCCCAAAAAATCTCATCTAGAACCTTCCAGAACTGACCAAAAATCAACTTTTTCAGTTTAATTCCGCGCTTTTTTAACTTTACAGGGGTACCGCGGTGGCATTTTATTGGAAAAGTCGTTCTAGGCTTAACGATTTATCTTCACCCTGCTGCCCTAGCTAAAAAACGCTGCGAGCTTCATATTACTGCGTACCTTGAGTTCGAGATTTTTAGGGTTTTCTTCCGGAGTTTCGGGGGCTTGACATGAGGAGTAAAGGTTGTAAGACTTGCAGAGGAGGTAAGTATGAGTTTCAATGAGCTCATACAATCAGCAGAATGTCAAGGTGACAGTTTTTAGTGCAACAGATTTCCCCCTAAAGTGCGAAGTCTGGAATAGATGAAAATGAAGTTCATCATATATGAAGAGTGAAGTACTTTATCATTTCAAGGATCATCCTGTGGACACACCAATTGGAACCTGTAAAAACATTCAATGCAAAATATGTATATGTAATCATATCATCGCTGAGGTAGGCATTCCCACCATCACTGGAATCCAAAACTAGCTGAGAAACTAACTCTAAATTGTTTTGATAAGGAATGATTTGAATACATCACGGTGTAGACATGTAGACACGGTGTAAGGCTGTGACCATGCATGCATGAATGATGCACTTTGTATAAATGATAACAAAATTCTCGCGACTGGATGGTGGAAACTAGATCCGGGTCTTGATTTTCCGCTTCTCGGAGCAGTACGATTCTATCCATGTGAATAAATGTGTCGAATTCGAACATGGTAGAAACCACTTGATTACCAGTCAATAATGTAAATTGTTAACAAGTGTGAGAGTAACCACCAGTAATGTCAATGGCTCTCAAATTACTCAGTACAATCCATGAAATGTGAATAAATGAGCTGAAGTCAAATATGTCATGGAATCATTCGATCGAAGGTCAATGATGCAACTTGTCTTTGAAGGTGAGAAACCTGCCATTAAGGCATGCAGATTCCAAGGTACTGACGATTTCTAGATCAACTTCCTAGATAATGAGTTGTCGTCGATAGAAAGTGATCTGTTGTAGGCAAGCCCACAACATGAAATCATAGATCAAGTTTCGAAAATATATTGGCAAGGACTAACTCAGGGATGGTCAAAATGAATGACAGATATTTTGCAAATGAATGCTTTATTTGAACTGTCCTCTTGAACACATAACGACAACGCGGATGGCTTGGTGACAATTGACCCAAAGCTAATACCTTGATTGAAGACTTTCAATATGGTTTGATTAACTGTTAGGCAAATGATTTTCCCAACCCAGGTGAACAAAAGTGTCGTGTTCAAGAGTGGTTAATGGTTTTCCGAAAATCAAAATGTAACAAACAAGTTCGTTTTTCTCTCTTTTCCCCCACCATTTCTGGCAAGTACCTCTTTATTTTTAACAAGCTTGAGGAGGGTAACATTTGCTTGTTTATAAGCTCATCCTTCGGATGAGTCCAATTTATTTTAAAATTTTAACCCTAAGAAGGAGTGGTTCATTCCTGTTTAAAATTGAATAGGTCCTTTACTGTTAAATTTTAACGAGTCCAGTATAGGAGAAACTCGGTGTTTTTCGTTTTTAGGGAGTCAGAAGAAAAAACTTAAGAAAACTCCATGGGTGTAATTTTTCGTAAATTTAGTCTCTCAGGCCCAAAAAAGGATAAAATAATGCAAGAAAGAACTCTATTGTTGATAGGATTTGGTCAACGTATACCTTTTTCGTAAATAGTCCATTTCGATCCAAGTAAAAAGGGGTAAACTTATACTGAAGGGACGATCATTCATTTACTTTAACGAGTTCGAATAATCAAGTACTCGGCAATCTTTTCATGTTTAGAGAGTCTGAAAAGGGCTTAAAAGAGAACTCAATGTTTCACTTTTTCGGTAAGTTTTAACGAGTTTGAAAAAGGGATAAAAATGTACTCATGGTTTCACTTTTTTCGTAAGTTTTAACGAGTTTGAAAAAGGGATAAAAATGTACTCATGGTTTCTCTTTTTCTGTAAATTTTAACGAGTTTGAAAAAGTGATAAAAATGTACTCATGTGGCTGAATGTCAATTTAATTTATGAGCAGGAAAAGACGAAAATAACTCAACATTTTCATGTGTTTTACGAGAATGAAAGATAGCAAAATAATCTCGGGATTTTCATGAGTTTAACGAGTCTTGAAAATAATAACCGAAATGGACTCAAGATAGGTTTCATTTTTACAAAAGCTTGAAACAGAGAAAAACTATGCTTCGAGTGGTTTCATTTTTACACAAGCTTGAAACAAAGAGAAAACGTACTTGATGCCCCTAAGCGTAAGCTACTTTGAGCGCATGCCCCCCCAGCTTTATTTCATTCAACTAAATAGACTACTGTTAATTAATAGCTGGATGGAATGAAGGTTCATTTACGAGATCATATGAAAGACCCGACTTAAAACTGTAAGAAATATATGACCTAACATTTACGGGGTCTGTTCAAAGAATTTCTCGAATCAATTAAGGGAGGATTTGTTTCATTTTTTAATGAGCTTGACACGGAAAAAAACTATGTTAACAACATGTTTCATTTTTTGAGGTTGACACGAGGGAATGGGCTCAATGTAACTGTATTTCTAATCTACCTACATAACCTCTTGATTCATTTTTTAATGAGGTTGACACGGGGAAAAAGCTGTCCTCATACACAGTTCATTTTAATGAGGTTGACTCAGTAATAGGAACTATCCTCAGACCAACTGATTCATTTTTTAACGAGGTTGACACAGGAAAAGAACTGTCCTCAGACCTAATTCATTTTTTAATGAGGTTGACTCAGTAACAGGAACTATCCTCTGAAACTATTTATTCTAATCTACTAATCTACTCTCTACAATCTACCTATTGTTTCATTTTTTAATGAGGTTGACAACGAAGAACTATACTTAACTAAGCGATTCATTTTGAGGTTGACACAGTAAAAGGAACTCTCCTCAGACTCACTGATTCATTTTTTAACGAGGTTGACACAGTAAAAGGAACTATCCTCGCCAGTCAATGATTCATTTTTTAATGAGGTTGACACAGTAAAAGGAACTATCCTTAGAGACATCTGTTTCATTTTTAAGGAACTTGACACAAGACAAGAACTACACTCAAGACACACATTTCATTTTTTAATGAGGTTGACATAGTAAAAGGAACTTTCCTCGCCAGACTTCTTGATCATGGCTTCCAAATATAAGAAACACATGTCAAGGGACACACCTTGATCATGGCTTCCAAGAAGCCTTGATCAGATGGAAGAATAATTCTCTGGAAGGAACACATGTCAACGGACTCAAAATGGATAAGAACATCGTGTTCAAATAATCCCTTAGAGTCTTACATGTCAATTACCGGATCTAAGTCATAGGAAGTTGAGAAAATAGTGGGAGGCTCGCTTGCATCGGTAATTGAAAACATGGGACTGGTTGCCACATAATTAACCTGTGGCGGGGTAGATACCACTTTAGTATGAGGAACATTTAGGGGTGTCGGATTATTGGTAGTCGAATCAAGACTAGCAAATGAAAGTTGGTCAACAGTCACAATGTTTCCATTGTGAGGGAAAGACATCACGCAAAAGAGTGTCGATACGACAGCTTTCATTGCATAGACATAGTCTCGCCCAAAGAGTAAATTGAAATCCAAAGGGCCTCGAACTACCATAAGATCAATACAGACATTTTTACCTTCAAAAGTAATAGAAAACTTGGGAAGGATCCCTAAAGTTTCACTAATGTTTTTGTTAAAAGCTTTCATATTTTGCGTAACAGGCACAAGATGAGGGGAACCCAAAGCTTTCCAAGCAGTTGAGGATAAAATACTAACAGAAGCACCTTCGTATTTTGTGTGCGGTGTATGTCCCTACCACCAAACTTCACAATGATTTGGAAAGGGATGGAGGAAGGAAGACAAGGTTCTGTCAGTCTATTCCAATCAAAGGAAAAGACCTCAGTACTTGGAGGGGGTTCTGTAGAAACAGGTGAAATGCCCCCTAGTGTAGAAGAATCTGATGTAACAAGAAGAACTTGAGTGGTATGAAGTTCACTCTCTACAGGGAGAATGGGATCGACCGAATGTAAAATCTAATCGACCACTTGATCAACTAATGGATCATCAACCTGAGTAATATGAGTTTCACTCTCTAATGGAAGAGTGGGATCGACTGTACTTGAAATTAGATCAATCACTTCGTCAGTTGACTATAGGTTGGGAGAAAGTTTACGGTAACCGGTTGGAAATTCTTGCGTGGAACAGTAAGGTTTTCCAACAATTTTGAGGCTTCATCCATGTGAGGGAAAAATGTAGGTTTGATGACTCCCTTTGCATAACTTACGAGGACCTAACACCACCTTTTTTCCGGGAACACGACTACCAGTTGATGGATCAACGGAAAGTTGATGAGATTTTTCTGACCATACTTCCAATACCTTTGGAATACCAGGACAATTGATAAGGAAGTGGTCACCCTTACAAAGTCTGCAAGGGTATTTGGGTTTACGATGCATGTTGGAAGTTTCCTCAACACAACTAACATTTACAGCCATGGTTGGGTGGTTGACTTCTTTCTTATCTTGCTTCTTCTTCTTCTTCTTTTCTTCTTCTTCTTCACTGGTTACTAGCGTCGGCTTTTTACCAAGTGAAGAGGAAGAAATGGAAGAAGAAATATTAGGCGAAGAAGGTAAAGGGTCAACAGAAGGTTGGTGATGTTGAGATGGTGAACTCTGTTGAGTTGAAGCATTCGGTTGAGGTGGAACAATTGGAGTGTTCGGGGCCAACGAAGTTGAAAATAGCCATATTGGTAAACCTATTGTAAATCTAGGTAATGATAATGTAGCCATATAAGGAGGATCAACATTTCCAAAGCAAGGAAAAGTACTAGGATTCTCGTTAAGAGGGGTTCCTTGGTTGGTAAATTCCGGAACAATTGCCATTATATTCAACTTCGGTGAATTTTATTAACAATTTAAAACTAAAATTAACAATTAACAATTCACACCTAACAATTAAGATTCAAAATTCACACTTGTGGTCTCGAAAAGTAAAAACGAGCAAATTAACACGCGCTATCAAATCTAGGAGTCAAACCACACACTGACAGAGTAACTATCGTACTAAAAACAACGGAGTTGGTGATGAAATCCATATTCGTAAATTTAATACGAAGAGGCGGTTGGAACGATTACCCGACAACACCTTAGCCAAGCAGTCGCTGAGATTTCTCCACTATACCATCTCGAGTGAAGATAACCCTCCGGAGAGTCCAAGTGAGTCTAGCCGACGTTTGCTCCAGGTACAATGGGATCTTCCCTCCACTGTCACCTTAGGAAAGAATCCTATAGATTATGGCCTCTAAGGTTACCAATAGAAACAAATATACCTGGGGGAACAGTCTACGATCCGACACACATGCAAGGGAAGAGTAACAAAGCTCAATCCCCTTGAAGGCTCCTTGAAATAATCCAAGGTATGCCGACAAGTGACCCCAGGCTCCTTGACAATGGTCTATCCGAGGTTTACCGTTGTTAATACGTGTATATCTTCTATCGTTCCCAATGAGGAAGGATTGATTACCTCACTGGTTCAGATATGATCTCGTGCTTAACTCCTTTAGGAGGAGCTTCCCAGAGCATACATGCAACAAGCCAAATTCTTCTCACAGCGAAGATTTGTCTACTTGTTTGTTTTAGCTATCTTGGAGAGTTAATTACTCCCTACTCCAAGATACTAGCCTAAGCTATGTTGGTGATAAGAGCCCTAGAAATATAAAAATTACTAGATGAATTTTAATTAAGCGCTGTGTTAATTAGGCTGTTATTACTCCAAGGGTAAATGGATATGAAACCAATGGTGTTATGACCCGAACCAAAACTGAATGCAATCGAATATGATAATGTAATATTTTCAATTCGATGAATCCTACCTAAAGTAAGGATAGAGTTTCCATTCACTTCCAACAATGCAAAGATTGATAACCAAGAGAAAATATAACAAATTCTCTAATTCACTAATTTTATCAAGAAAACTAATGCAAATCAATCCCAAAACAATTTTTATATTTTTGTGTTTTAAAAACAATCATAAAAACATCTAAATTCAAATCAAAGAAAACTGATCTAAATCTACGATTGATTTTTCAGAATGTAAACTATGCAGTTGTAATCTATGCACAATTCACATGAAAAGTATGCAAATATAATCTATGCACATTTTTCATTCATATTATGAAAATGAGAATTCTAATTATGCAAATGTGATCTATGCAAGATAATTCTCAAACACAAGATGATTCTAATGTGATCTAAGAACCAATCAAGTGGAAGTCAAGAAAATCGGGTGAGAGTTCCAAAGATCAAAAAACACTCAAAGGCGATTAACACTCATACACAATTTAGCCCCCCCTTGTGAAAATTGTGAAAAGGCCGAGACAAACCTTCGAAGCCAATGAGCAAAGGAAATCAAATTAAGAATTTCTCAAAAAAGAGACTCAAAATACCCAATTAACTTAATGGAGATTGATGAGATGAATAATTGCTGAAAGAAATTCAGAAACAAGAGATTTTTGACAGAAAAATACAGATCTGGGTAGATGCTAAGAATCCTAAATTAAATCTAAACTAAAGTGAAAGAAGAAATCTAAGTTTTTCAAGACTTTTAAAAAGGTCCGCAGGTCCCAGAAGTAACAGATGCGGTCCCGCCTTTGGTTGCCAAATGTGGAGATGCCACATGGCCGTGTGTGAAGACAAAGTGCGGTCCCCTGAAAACTTCAAGAAAAACATAAAAGATTTCAAAAATTAAAAAAAAAGAGAAAACCTAAGCTACCCAGGCGGATATCCATCAATCAAAAACCAGGAAAAACTTTTCCTCAAATCAAAATAAAAGAGAACCAAAAACAACAAGTTCTTTCCCCAGCGGAGTCGCCAATTTGTTGGCCGGATAAATCGTTCTTGCGGACAAGACCGATCTCCCTTGTGTCGAGGAAGACAGTCTAGCAACAAACGAACAACTAAGTTTGTCTTTCTCTAGATATATTCGTTTTACAATTAAATGCTATGAAGGTGTCGATCCTACCTTAGATCCAAATGCTTATATGTAGTCGCAGTGCTTCATTTGCATCAATAATCCTTTGTCGCAACAAGGGCCCTTTTGTCACAAGAAAGTATCATCTTTCGTTTGATCTGCAATTAAAAACAAGAAAATATCAATAGCACCTGTATAACAAATAATTATAAAACATACCTATCATAGTGATCAAGGAATCTATGAAATAAATGATCAAACGACAGCTTATTGAAATAAACAATCGAACGAAAATTTATTGAGAAAAATAGAACTTGATTGTATTAATCTTAAAATATACAGAATAACCTTACAACCTTAGCCTTGATGTTCGAAAGGTCTTCCCGGGGTCCGAAGTAGGAATCTCCTCTACTTTGATAAGTCTTACACTCTTTCTCCAGAAGCATAAAGAGGTATGTGATCTTTCCTCTCAAAAGCTCAGCAGAAGGAAGTCTAAATCTCAACAGCACTTCAACTCAAATACACATAAAGCTTGAACTCTAATCCTCAATCTCCAAAATCTCCATCAAAACTTCCTCTTAAAACTTAACCCTTTGAGGCTACCCAATGCCTCCTTTTATAGAGCAGATGAGGAGGTTTGGATTCCACCTTTAAAGGGATAGAATCCTCCTTCAAAGGGATAGGCTCCTCACATCAAGGGATTAGTTCCTTAGGGTGTGGGATACATGCACCTTAATAAAGCGTACTCATCCCCAAAAAAATCTCATCTAGAACCTTCCAGAATTGACCAAAAATCAACCTTTTCAGGTTTAATTTGTCGCATTTTGACTTTAAAATTTAACACCTATAAAACTAAATTTGGTGACGTTCTGAAGCCTTGATTTATCTTCACCTTACTGCGTGCCTATTTAAAAACGCGAGCGGGCTTCATAATTGTTGCCAGGTTTTGAGCTTTTTAGGGTTTTTTCTCCAGTTTCAGGGCATGGATTGAGGAACAGAGGTTGTAAGACTTGCAGAGGAGGCATGTATGAGTGTTTAATGAGCTCATACAGTCATCAGAATGTCAAGGTGACATTTTTTAGTGTAACAGTGGGAATACCTCTTGATGCTACATAAAATTAATATAAACAATATGAACAAACACCAATACAACGTTCTCCAAATCTGATTTCACCATAAGATCAAGAAGATGAAAACATGTCACACTTAACCTTCATCCCTAGCTAGGGAAACCCTCAACAATAGATTTAACAACTTACATCAACAAATATAATGATTACAACAGGACAAAGAGAGGGTTTCACCTTAATTGCAACATCTAATTATTGGTGTAAGCTTACCATCATTGAATATTATAACAAAATATTTTTACAATAATTTATAACCATCAAACTAACCCAAGAAAATAAAAGAACAATGAAGAACTTCACAGTGAAATACTCAACTTCTTTCTCCCAACATTCAACTAAGCTTGCAGGAAGTCTAAACACTTCCAACCATACCTTTATAAAATGAGTCCCCGCTCTCTTTATACCTTTAAAATTAAACCATGACAATTAAAATAATAAAGTTAAATTAGAGCTAAAAATCTATAAATAATTTTCCCCTCTTTAGATTTCCTTTTAGGGGTTTGCATTCACCACAAATCGCCATGTGTTAACCTTTTCTTTGATCCTGTTATCCATGATAACCATTAGGGTTGTTATTAATTTAATTAGGTTGAGTCAATTAGGTTTGAATGAAGTCTTTGGAATTCAAATTTTCAAAAATACGCATATGTGAGGGGTCTTAAAGGTCGAATCAGTTCATTGTTAGAGAATTTTCAAAATGTCGCTTAAAAAATATTCTAGAATAAACTATGTTTATTATTATTAATCATAGGTTTATTATCTAATCAATCATAAAGTGGCATTATGTAATATAGTGCACATCAAATAAAATGTCTGCAGGTTTAAAGGGCTAAGATCGGGTGCGTTCAGATCAATGACCCACATCTAAAACCGCACCCCCCAATGTTTCCGACGATATTCATTGGGGGGGGGGGGGTGGGTGGTCCGGGTAAACCCGTTTCACCAAAAAAACTGCCGCCTATGTGTCTCCGTCCCATTTATACTACACCCTCATGCCCCCTTCAATTCCACTTACCATCCACCCCCCCTCCGGGTAGGCATCAAAATCGCCCTTTGACTATTTGTCTCATTCCTATCCATCCTGTCCAATTGTCCATGTTATCCTGCATGTCATACAAACTGCCCAGTCGTGTAATCAAGTGCCAATGGTTTGTTTCAAATGTCAATGATCCAATTGGAGGCTGAGATCCCACACCATTGTGAGACACTCATAACCATTACAGATAGGTATTACATTTCATGGTGGATTCTTGTTCCAGTTAGCTATGCGAAAGCTCAAATCCTCATATGGCATGAAATGCATACGGGTTTGTCTTCTTTATAAAAAATTTATAGCACGGATGTTTCGCGATTATGGCCATAATACATTAGCAGAGCTCAAACATTTGAAATATTGTCAAGGAGCTCATGACTGCTTAGTTTTTATTCAGTTCTATTCGTTATACATTTTTTGAACTTTTTGGGCAATCAACACAGAAAAAAAAGGTGGTTGAGTCATCTAATGGGATGAGGGATATCATTGGGCCATCTGTTTAAGGGGGAAACTCAACAATCTACTTCAAATGGAAGACATGGCTAAAACAACTCATCATGATTCCACCTCATAGAAATGGACATCTCATCATCAAATCAGTTTTATGAAGACCTAAAATCTAGTGTATTAGTTGGCCACCTCAACATGGAAGTTTTATTTGATAGGGATGACAAACATGGGTTGCTAGATATTTTGTTTAAGTGATTAATGATCTTAGAGTACTTTTTTATTACCAACTCTACTAAAACAAAAATTATCCATATTATTCCTGAGAATGATGTAATCCTAATTGAATTAGGTCTCTAGGTCAATATCAAACTCTAGCCATGTGGTAGACCTTTGTAACAGATATATCACTCTATAAATGAGGGGTTTTATTGAATTTGATGAGTTGGGTTGATGAAGGTAGAAGAGAGGACTATCATGTAATTTTGTTTCACCAAGCTAATATACAATTGTAGAAGTGTTTTTCATACCTGAGACTTCTTTTAAGCTTATGTGTCTATGTTTTTTCCATTCCTGATATTATCATCAGCTTCACATTCTCATGATTACTTGGAATTCATAGTATTATGCTCCAAATTCCTTCATGTGTTATGTGTATGTTGTAAAAAGTTATCTTTTAAGCTTAATTTCCTCATCTTCCATGAACTACATTTGGTTTTGATTGAAGTCCCATAGCTGACTCCATGCCCCATGGTAGCCTTTCATACATCTTCCACTTGAAAAATCACTTAAAATACAAAAAAATTTATCCATCTACAATATAACTTTCATATTTATTATTCATTTGTTTTCTTTGAGAGATCCCTCTTTGACAGGAAGGGCTAAATTTCAGTCCAAAGTGGTTTGAAATAGTTACATTAGGTTGACCATTAAACAACCCAATTGGTTCCAGCCTAGTGATAACATTTTGGTGCATCTACTGGGAGCTGAAAAGCTCTATTTCCCGGGTTTTCTTTGAGTCTCTTCATGTTGATTCCCGAGGGTAAAAGGAAATCAAATTTTTATTTTGAAGGCTTTGATATTACCCCGGCGACTCCAATCTCAAAAGACACAGAAGATCAAAGCTTCATGGTGACTCCACTGCTTGAATATCAGTAGCTTGAAGAAGTTCCAAGATGAGTTCTACTGCAAGAAGAAATCCCAGGTATGCTCCTATGGATCGATCTCACATCTATGGTTTTCCAAATCCTATGCCTTTTGTTGATTGGTCAACCCATCTTCCCATGTTCAAATATGAAAAGAAAGATGATGATGGTTTTCATTTGGTTAAATTCCATATAGATGTATGTAGACTAGGGTTGAGTTTCCTGAGGATTGTCTCATGAAGATGTCTATGGCTACCCTAGAAGACAAAGCTAGAGTATGGTATGAAGGGTTGAAATCAGGAAGCTTGTGTTCTCTTAAATATTTCCATAGAATATTTTTTTAACATTATGGGAAGTCTCATCCTTCATCACCACTGTTTCAAGACAATTGTAATATTTGGAAAGGTTTCATTCAATATATTAAAAGTATTGATGATTATGTAGAATGTATGGATGTTGAGGATATATTAGAAGCACTTTATGAATTTTCTTCACAAGCTAGTTGTAACGATGATCAAGAAATTTTCCAACAAGCATATGTCTCTTCTTTAGTTGAAGATGAAATGGATAAGAAATTTGACAGTTAAGTCATATTACATGAAATTTATGAGGATTTGCAGCCTTGTCCATCTATATGCAGTCAAAGGTATGAGACAAATCATTCAAGAAAAAAATTATCCCATTCCTTTTTTGAGATTTTATGTCAAGAAGAAACTCCTCAAGATCAGGTTGTTGAAAATACATGGATTGAAATTCTAAATAGTGAGGTAACATGTGATGAAATTTCACTTTTAGATAATCCCCGAGCATATGAAAAAATTTCCAAGCATATTGAGAACAAAGAGTTGAATGTTGATGAACATGAAAATGGGCAGGAACAAGGAGAAGTTTATGTGAAACATGTTTCCTTCCATCATGAAGAGGAGGTTGATTACTTAAGTATGCTTGAATATTGTCATAAGGAAGCACTTATAGACAATAATCAATAATTTTTTGATCCACAAGTTTCTATCCCAAAATGTCTTGTTATAGATTTAAATGATAACAAATTTTAGTTTTTGCGTGATGATATACATGAAGTTCTCATTGTAATGCATGAAACACCATTTTTAAACATCCATGTAGCACATGATGCGGTTAATACCATTGGATATTTTCATGAACAGTCAGAGTCCTATCTTAAGAGTGATGTTGAAAAAGAAGGCATAAAACATAGACAACCTGAAATTATGAATGAAGATTATCCTTTCGATCATAAGGACAGGATACTTTTTAGTGTTTTCAAGGATCCTTTTGCTGATTTTCTACTTTCATCAAAATAGGATATTTTTCATGATTATCAAGATCCTTTGGTAAGCTTATTTCAATCATCACTGAAGGTGAAGTTTCTTTCATTTGTAACTTCAGGTTATGGATTCAATTTTCATTCCGAGTTCCCAATAGATGATCCATTTATGATTCTGTTCAAGTAGAATAAAGAAGCCGAGGTGTTGGATCAATTCTTTGAATTGTTATATTGTAGGTTTCATATTGCTTGAGTTAAGGAGGTGGATTTTTAGCTGTTAGAGTAGGATTGGTATGTACATAAATAAGCTTGATGGGAAATCATCTCTTTCAACATTTAGTTTGAAGGTTGTAGCTGTAATTTTTGGTTTGTACAATTTTTTGCTTCAAGAGCATGTAAAGGGTCGGATGCAAGCTGAAGAATATGACAAGTGGTTGGGAACTTCCTAATGAATAAGGCATTGGAGCTGTTGGTTCTTTGTTGTACCACAGGGGCACAACATCCCCATTGGAGCCATTGTTATCCATGATAACCATTAGGATTGTTCTTAAGTTAATTAGGTTGATCCAATTAGGTTTGGATGAGGTATTTGGAATTCAAATTTTCAAAAATGTGCATATGTGAGGGGTATTAAAGGTTGAACCAGTTAGTTGTCAGAGTATTTTCAAAATTCCGCCTAAAAATTATTCTAGAATGAACTATGTTTATGATTATTAACCATAGGTTAATTATCTAATCACTCATAAAGTGGTATTATGTAATATAGTGTGCATCAAATAAAATGTCTGCAGGTTTAAAGGGCTAACATCAGGAACATTCAGATCAAAGACCCACATCTAAACTCGCACACTCGAGTGTTTCTGAAGGATATTCACCCGGGGGTGGGGTAAAGTTGTTTCACCAAAACCATAGCCGCCTACGTGTCTCCATCCCATTCAGACTGCACCCCCCCTTCAATTCCACTTACCTTATGCCCCCCCTCCGGGTAGGTATCAAAACTTCCCTTTGACTATTTGACTCATTCCTCGCCATCCCGTCAACTTTTCCATGTCATCCGACATGTCATATAGACTGCCCAGCTATGTAATCAAGTGCCAATAGTTTGTTTCAAATGTCAATGATCCAGTTGGAGGCCAACATCCCACACCATTATGAGACACTCATAACCATTGCACAAAGGTATTACGATTCATGGTGGATTCTTGTTCCTGTCATCTATGTGAAATCTCAAATCCTCTTATGGCACGAAATGCATACGAGTTCATTTTCTTTCTGACAAATTTCTAGCATGGATGTTTCGTGATTATGGCCACAATGCATT
Source organism: Pinus albicaulis (assembly GCA_034641835.2). Lineage (NCBI taxonomy): Eukaryota > Viridiplantae > Streptophyta > Pinopsida > Pinales > Pinaceae > Pinus > Pinus albicaulis. Next base: position 778,930,828 of record CM076570.1, read on the forward strand.
AGTGTAGCTCAAAAATTTGAAAGACTGTCAAGGAGCTCATGACTGCTTCATTTTTGTTCAGTTCTATGCGTTATACATTTTTTGACCTTTTTAGGCAGTCAACACAGAAAAAAAGGGTGTTTGAGTCATCTAATGGGATCAGGATATCATTGGGCCATATGTTTAAGGGGTTAGCTCAGCAATCTACTTCAAATGGAAAACATGGCTAAAACAACTCATCATGATGCCACCTCACAGAAATGGACATCTCATCATCAAATCAATTTTATGAAGACCTAAAATCTAGTGTATCATTTGGCCACCTCAACATGGAAGTTTGATTTGATAGAGATGACAAACATGGGTTGTTAGACATTTTATTTAAGTAATTAATGGTGTTAGAGTCCTTTTTTATTACCAACTCTACTAAAATAGAAAATATCCCTATTATTCCTCAAAATGATGTAATCCTAATTGAATTAGGTATCTAGGTCAGTATCGAAGTCTAGCTAGGTGGCAGACCTTTGTAACAGAGATCTCTCTCTATAAATGAGGGGTTTTATTGAATTTGATGAGGTGGGTTGATGAAGTTAGAAGAGAGGAATATTAGGTAATTTTGTTTCACCAAGCTAATATATAGTTTCAGAAGTGTTTTTCGGACCTGATATTTATTTTAAGCTTGTGTGTCTGTGTTTTTTCCATTCATGATATTATCATCAGCTTCATATTCTCATGATTACTTGGAATTCATAGTATTATGCTCCAAATTCCTTCATGTGTTATGTGTATGCTGTAAAAAGTTATCTTTTAAGATTAATTTCCTCAACTTCCATGAACTACATTTTCTTATGATTGAAGTCCCATAGCTGATTCCAGGCCCCATGGTAGCATTTCATACATCTTCCACCTGCAAAATCACTTAAAATACAAAAAGAGTTAGCCATATGAAATATAATTTTCATGAGGACTCCTGGTCGCGCGCTTGACCTAGCCGCCGCAGCTGCAACTGGTTCTCCTCCTCGCTCGAGGCCACTGGCCTACCTTGCCCCTCTGGTCGATGCTTCGGAGGGCCTTATCGATCATTAATCTTGGTGTAGGATTTATTTTGATGCTTCAAAGAGATTTTTCTCATTGAAAACAAGGATCATTGTGGTTTGCTGTGTTTTTTCCCCTCTGCGACGCATTGGCATTGTGTCGCGACGCACTGGGTTGCACGGCGCACTGAGGCTGAGGGTGTTTCTTCTTGCGCGACACATTGAGGCTGCGCGGCGCATTGAGGCTGAGGGTGTTTCTTCTTGCGCGACGCATTGAGGCTGCGTGGCGCTGTGGTTATGTTGCGCAGTGCTTTGGGCCACTATCGGACTCTTCGTCTTTTCCTCTAAATTTTTTCAAAAAGGCTTAGTCCCTCTTGGTCAATGAGTTGGGAGCTGCGCGTGCTTATCCTAAGCCGCTACTGCCGTTGATTTTCCTCTTCGATCGAGGTTGCTGGCCTTCCATGGCCCCCCCGGAAGCTGCTTCGGAGGGCCCCGACGAACAATCTGCAGCTTCAACATTTTTTGCGTTGATTAAATCTCTACAACCCCAATGCCCTCGCCTTGGTATATCGAAGTTTGTCAAGAAGTTAGATGGACTACAAGAGGTTAACCTGCCTCCTACACTTTCGTGAATGGCAGCTCTCTCACTAGCTGAAAGGGGTCTTATTGGTCAATTCACTGGCTTATGGCCATCCCCGAGAACAGTTCAACGATGGATCGAAAGAAACTGGGCAGACAAAGTAAGCGGTAAAATCTCCATTTTTTCTGTGGGAAAGGATACTATACATTTCATTTTGAATCTAGAGAATACAAGGATTTAATATTTAGAAATGGTCCATATTTTATGGACTCTTGTGGTCTGTATCTGAACAAATGGTCTCCAGACTTCGACCCCGAGCTGGATGTCCCTAATGCTGTTCCGGTCTGGGTCCGTCTTCCGCATCTCCCGCTCCACTGTTGGGGAGATGACTTGGTTCGGGCTATCGACAATGCAGTTGGAAAATAAATTGATTGGAGTGAGCCCAAGGACAATATGCAAGCATGTGCGCGTATATGTGTTGAAGTTGATCTCGGCAAGGGTCTTCCAGAGGCAATCAAGTTAAAGGTGGATGACTGGACGCACATTCAACAATTAGACTACGAACAAATCCATTTTAAATGCAAGGTATGTCACGAGTACGACCATTTTGCCAATTGCTGCTTTAAATTAGTCTATTTTGAATCTGCTCAATCTGAGGAACAATGGGAAACTGTTAAAAAAAAGAAGACTGCTACTGGCCCGAAAGCAAGTTCTAAAGCTGCTCTTCCCAAAGCTGCCCCTCCTAAATCTACCCCCTCATCAGCTCCTCCTAAAACTAACCCCTCAGTAGCTCCCCCCTCCTCCTCTTCCTTGGGCCCTCCCATCTTTCCCACCCCGGGCTCGATTTCTGGCACTCCTTTGATATCTTCAAACCCCTTTGGCGCCCTCTCCCTCCCTGAAAATGAACCCCTGATTTCCCTTGAAAATGCTCCTACCATCCCATTTTCCCTTTCAAAAACCTCCCCCCCCAATTCCCTTTAACCTCTCCCATCCCGACCAAACAAGAGCTCCTCGAAAGAGCATGGTGTCAATCAAGAATCTCGAAAAAAAGGACCTGGCAGAAAATCTGGAAAACAGAAAAGGGATGAAAATTCTCAAAAATATATTGCCATGGGAACTCAAAATCCCATAGAAACTTATATATTGGATCAAAACACCAAAGAAACAACACAAAAAGAGCATGGGGGACGAGCATCCCTCCGAAACACCCACACTCAATGATGAAAGTAATATCATGGAATTGCAGGGGACTGGGGCATCCCTCTAAAACCACTGCCTTGAAAGATCTAATAGATCATGAGAAGCCAGGAATTCTAATGATCCAAGAAACTAAACAAAGAATTCAAGAGATGAAAGAAATTATAGATCAGCTTAGACAGTATGATGGACATATATGGGAATCAAGAGGAGCTTCCGGTGGAATCGCCACTGTTTGGAACAAAAATGTTTGGACATGCACATCAAATACAATCAGTAAATTTTGGATCAAAGTCACATTGGAGGAGAAAGCAGAGCACAAACAAATATTCATCTACAATATTTATTCACCAAACCATTTCAGAGATAAAGAGCAGTGTTGGGTCACTCTACAAGAAGACATTGGTAACGAAAACAACAGCAATATCATTCTTGGGGGAGATCTCAATCTTATATTACATTCCAATGAGAAAAGAGGAGGTATCTTTACATTTGATCCTTATAGAGCAAAGCTGGAAGACATCATGCAAGAGTATGATTTAGTTGATATCATTCCAAAAAACCGGAGATACACTTGGAATAATCGCAGACTGGGCAAAGACAACATAATGGAGCGACTTGATAGAATTATGATAAACACCACTCTCCTCTCTGAGTTCTCCACAGCCTATGCTACAATTCTTCCTTATTTAGCATCTGATCACTACCCCACCAGCATTGTCCTTGAGACACACTGTCCTTTGGGGTCATTGCCCTTTAAATACAACTCTCTATGGCGCAACAATCCAATTGTGGATCAGATTGTTAAATCTGCCTGGCAGCATCACATAGAAGGATCACCGGGGTTCATTTGGGAATGTAAACTGAAAAATACAAAACATGCCTTGAAGGAATGGGTGAAGTAGCATTATAAAGAACCAGAAAACGCCAAAGTTGAACTAAAAAATAAATTGAAAGAAAATCACAGAAAAATAGAGGAGAATGTACTTTCCCAAGAGGATAAATCACTAGAAAGTGATTTATATTATCAGCTGTACCGTGTCAATAGAGAACAAGAGAAGAAGTGGAGAATAAAGTCAAGACAACTTTGGCTTCAAGGAGGAGACAAAAATTTTGCTTTCTTCCATAAGCAAGCAACTGTCAGGAAAATCAGAAATAATGTCACCATGATCAATGATGAGGAAGGCCGTCCTAAAAAAACCCAAGAAGCCATCAAACAAACAACCTCAGACTATTACAACTCTCTTTTAACAGAGATAAAGGAAACAGAGGATTATTTAGATCTCCTACAGCACATGCCCAAAGGAATCAGTGAGGATATCAACACAGATTTGACCAAAGAAATCAATGAAGAAGAAATACAAAATTCCATTTGGGCGCTTCAGCCAGATAAAGCCCCAGGACTAGATGGCTTCCCAATCTGTTTCTATAGAACATACTGGGGAATAATAAAAAAATACCTCGTCAAGATGCTCAGATGGACTCAACGTAATTGTAAAATAGGAGGGTTTACTAATGCCACCCATCTTGCCCTTATTCCTAAAGAAAATTGACCTTTGTCCTTCTCTCGTTTTCGACCCATATTGTTGTGTAAATCATCTTACAAAATCTTAACTAAAATCTTGGCCACACACCTTAAACCTCTCCTCCCCTCTCTCATTTCTGAAAATCAAGGGGGTTTTTTGGCCAATAGACAAATCTCGGACTCCATCCTTCTTGTCCAAGAGGATATACATTATAGTCAAGCAAGAAATGACAAAGGCTTCATCTTAAAGTTAGACTTAGCCAATGCCTTTGACCGAGTCAGGCACTCCTTCCTATTTGTTGTTCTAGAAAAAATGGGATTTGCCACAACCTTCATCAATCTTATTAAAGCCTGCATCACAGGCCCTTGGATCTCCCCTCTTATTAATGGTAGATCTAGACCCTCCTTCCAATCTACTCGAGGACTAAGACAAGGCTACCCACTTTCACCTTATCTTTTTATACTGATGGCTGAATCCTTCAGTAGAGCTCTGGATTTCAACCGTCGTATGGGCCTCATCACCAGAATTAAATTTGATAATGGAGTCAAGAACATCAACCATTCTCAGTTTGCTGACGATACTCTTTTAATGGGGGGAGCCTCAAATATCATAGCCAGCCGTTTCAAAGCTCTCCTAGATAAATACATGAGCTACTCAGGAGGTTTGATAAATTATCACAAGAGCTGTATTTATGGGTGGAACGCTTTTGCACAAATTCTTCATAGGATTGCAAATACTTTTGGAGTCCCATGTAAGCTGGACTGGGAGCATTTTACTTATTTGGGCATGCCAGTGAGTGCCGAAAACCTGAAAGCAGCAGCCTGGGAAGTTATTCTTGATAAGATGAAAAGAAAGGTACAACAATGGGGCACCTCTTGGCTTAACCCAGCAGGGCGCCTAATCCTTCTTAAAGCAGGTCTCTATTCTCTGCCCTTGTATTGCTTTACACTCATGCAAGCCCCTACCAATTTTCATAATAAAATGAATGCTCTCCTTCGTCACTTTCTTTGGCAAGGAGGGAGAACAGAAACAAAAAAATATAATTTGGTAAGCTGGAAGCAGGTCATTCAACCGCACAAGAAAGGAGGGCTAGGAATCAGATCTTATAAACTTCTAAATCTTGCCTTTGCTGGAAAACTTGTTTGGAGATTCATAACTGGAAAAAATGCTTGGTGGAAGACAATACTAGAAAAAAAATATCTCGGCTTCCCAAGGCATCGGCTTTTGGATCATGAGCTCCCTAACAGAGCGTGCTCAAAAATTTGGAGGATGTGTAAGAAAGCTATACCTTTTCTTGAAAAAAATACTTCCAAAGTGCCCAAAGGTGGCAACCACATTAGAATTGGAGATGATAAAATAATGGGGCAACAACCCATAAATAGATGGCCTGGTACATAGCAGATTCTAGCTTTTTTTAACAGCACAGGGATTCAAACTCTGGATCAGATCTCTCAATGGGATGCCCACTCTCATACCTAGAAAGGCTAGACCTTCCCACGCATTCCTGCAGACATAGAAATCAGCCTCATCAATCTGCAAGACCATCTCCATGGTATAACACCTTCAAAACGCTTCGTTGCTGATGATTTTCGATGGGATCCTTCAGGTACTATCTATACTATTAAAGCTGCCTACCATCAGATTTGCAACATCGATTTTCCCATGGCTATTTGGGCACAGTGGAGACTATTTTGGAAGGCAGAGTCTCTTCCAAAAATTAAATTCTTTCTATGGATCCTCCTAAGAGGGAAAATACTCACCTCTGAGAACCTTAAAAAGGGAGGAATAAACGGGCCATCTCGCTGCCCAAACTGTCAATCTGATGAAGAGACAAGTAAACATCTTTTCATAGATTTCCCCTTCACCATAGCTTGCTGGAAGGAAGCTTTCCGGAGCCACAATCTCCCTTGGGCGCCTAGCACTAGCATCTTTGAAGCACTGCACATATGGAAAAAAAGCTACCCGTGGAAAAAAAAAACAAACAACATTGCTCAAAGGGTTTGGAATGCCTTGCCCTGTAATCTGCTATGGAACATCTGGTTGGCAAGAAACCACATGGTCTTCAAAGGTAAAGAAACCAGCGTCAGAAATCTCTACAACAAAGCTTGGAGTCTCAGTTTGGAAGCTCTATCTATGAAATGTCAAGGGCAATTGAACACGCTGGACCTCCATGTTGAAGAAAGAAATTACATAGGGTATCTTCTAGACAGAAACAGCATAGCACAAAACAGAAGTAATCCCAGTAGCAGAACCAATTCCAGGTATAGTTGGAAACTCAGGATGAAAGAAGAGGAATTTGCACGATGGCTCAGGAACTGCAATACTCATTATCTTTTTTTCGATGGCGCCTCCAAGTCCAACCCAGGATTGGCTAGGGCTGGAGGAATAATTTGTAATGGTAATGGTGATGTTTTAATTGAATATGAATGGGGATTGGGTACTTTATCCAATAACAGAGCAGAAGCATTAGCTCTCTATCAAGGTATGGTTCAGCTACAGAGACTTGGCATAAACACAACAGTAATCATTGGAGACTCGGCCATTGTAATCATCTTGATGGTCTGCAACAGGAAAGCCCCCAAATTGATTCTACAGAAAACCATAGGGCGATGCCAAACTCTTGATCGACAGATTAAAGGAAATCTCTTTTACCATGTTCTACGCTCCCTCAACAAAGCAACAAATGAACGGGAAAACAGAGCATGTCTTCATAATGTTGGAAACCTTCGATGTAACGACTCTGATTAGCAGTGTTTCTTGGCATGAATAGATTTATACTCCTCTGCAGATTTATCTCACAGTAGATCCCTGCTTTTGGACTCTAAAATCTCATACCCAGCTCTATTGCAAAGTCTCATAATACAACTATCAGTCCTTTTGCTACGATTCCCATAGTTGTAATTTCTGCAGAATCAAACTCTTACTCCCTCTGTGACGCTCCCTTAATCTTTGCACCCCTTCCTGTGCATTACCTTTCTCGTGATCAATCGACCGCTCTCTACCATCAATTGACCGCTCTCAACCACCATTCCATCGATCTCTTTTCAATCTAGACATTGCACCTCAATATCCTATGCGTCTTTGACTGCCTAGACAACGTTTATTAGCTCCATAGGTTTGTTTTATATGTGACTTTGTCTGCACCTCTGTTTGCCTCTGCCCGCCCAGACAGCGTTTATCAGCACCATGTTATGATGTCTAGTCAAAGTTTGGAAAAAGCGCAAAATTTTGAAACGGGTGAAGACCTCAATGGGCGGTAATTTCGTCACACTTTCAAATATCAAATATGAAATGTAAAGTCTGTTATTTATTATTTCAGTTTGTAAGACTTTACACCAACTCCTCCTTTCACATAGTGAAGGAAGCTAGATGTAAAAATGAAATGGGCACCAAACATAACTATAATTGGCCCACCTCTTGCCAATACTATCTTGTAAAGCTGGGGCTTCGACTCCTATATCTCTTTTTTGAATACTAATCAGCACCCGATTTTGTGAAAAAAAAAGAAATATACTTTTCATCTTTATTATTCATTTGTTTTCTTTGAGAGATCCCTCTTCGACTGGAAGGGATAACTTTCTTTCGAAAGTAGTTTGAAATAGTTGCATTAGGTTGACCATTAAACAACCCAATTGGTGCCAACCTAGTGATAATAGATCGAATTCCTCCAAACGTGTGAATTATGCCTCAAACCATGTGTAATGCTTCATAATGACTCTTTAGCATGATTTTAATTCCCTCTTAAGTGAGATGCCCCTCCATTTTGGGCTAGATCCATGATTTAGGCCATAAATATTATACTTTTTTACTCTCAGAGAAGTCCACTTTAAGATATGTTTCTTGATCATTCAAACACTTTGACCACTTCATAGGATCACTCAAAGTGAGGGAATTCATTCTCTAGACCTTATCCTTGTCACGCTCTTGGGATTCCATGTGATATATTTTTTCTCTTTTAGCCTTTGGATGCATGAAATGAGTCCACAATACCACTTTTCATATTCATAACCAAATGTGTTTCCTTTGATGGTTCAACAATCACGCATGGTACATCCTCATGAAAATACTATACCTCTAAATATGTGGAAGAAGTGTCAAACAATGTATCCTTTCCCCAATATTTCAAAAGGCAAAATTTGACTCCAAATTTGCATAAGCTCCACCATTAAGGTTTCTTCTTGCCTTTAACATGCCACAACCATCTCCTTGAAACATTGTTTCTCCTTCATGTTGTTTTTGACCCCTTGTCATAAATAATTCCTTGGACATATTATTAGCTAAGGAAATTTTCTCTTGGGATTTATTTGACCATTTCCTTACCATAATTCATGCTCTATACCTATAATATCATGCTCATGTCTTAAATCTCATTTTCTAATCACATCCTCCATCATAGGTCTGAGGTTGACATCGAAACAAGGATTTTCATCAATGATGGAAAAAATGTAATATAAGCCATATAATCTTTCCTCAATCATGAGAAGTGTGCCTAAATGGAATATTTTAGTATAATGTGCCTCCAGAACATCCTCCAATAATACAACTATACTCCTCCGCATCCTAGATGGTGAATGATGATTAAGCAAGACAAGAAAGGGGTTTCTTTCTTTGCACCCTATAATTGCCATTAAACTCCAAATATCTCCTATTATATAGGTTAGAGAGGGAAACCCATGAACATGTGAAATTATCCTTGCATTTTAGATAGTAACACCCTTATTTCTCAATCAAAGGGCTAGGGATCTCCAATTTTTGCTCTATATTGACATGCACATGATAATTCAATTAACATGCAAACACTAACTCAACTTAATTATTTCTATTTGGTGCATTAATTTCATAGTGTAGCTACTATGTCTAATACTAACATGTTCTAAATACCTACTTCCATTCTAAGTGATTAGCACACCAATATTATTCATATTATCAAAACAAAAAGTTTACATTGTAATCAATATGTTATGACCTGCCCACACAAGATAGAGATGAAGCACCTATAGCTGATGTCAAAATTGGATTGTTTTATGTATGCAATGATATCAAATAGTGATCTATGTTACCACAAAATCTAGTAAGGCTTGGGGAGGGAATCCCTAAAAGACAAGAGCTAGAAAAAGTACTCATAATGGTACAATGGCACACTATCGCCACAACCAAGGTCGCATGCTCGATACAAAATTTCACTGATGGGAGGAGTCCTGGTAAGATAATGATCAACTATAATATATATTCTAGGGTTTAAGGTGCAAGGTGATGGAATAATACCCCAAGGGATGCTCAAGTTATAATATAAGAGTTCAAAAGGTACTTCGGTTCCTATGAGAGACTTAAAAATGGATTGCACAAGACCTAGGGTTTCAGGAATTTGCGTAGATAAAGAAACTCCCAGAATCAAGGAAAATAAGAGAAATAACTTCTAATGATATACTTCACCAAGTAGTAAGCTCATACAACCCTCAAAGAAGTCCCCAAGTTGAGGAAGACTAGCCCGGGTTTCCCTCTTAGGAAAACACATAGGGAAAGAGATTTTATGGACAAAATCTATGTGGATGGGCACCAAAATTGGATGTCAGGTAGTTAAGACCCTAGGCTTTATGTTTATGCTCTTAGATTCTCACTACAGCTCTCCATAAGAAATTCAATCTAAGCCCTAGTTGGTTGTCCCACCTTAAGAGGACCAAATTTTCAAGAGAATATTTTATGGAAAAAAGGTGAAGTTGACCACCAAGGACTTGGATTAGTGCCTTTTCCTTTGGGAACATGGAATATTAAGAGACTAAAGATGATTTAAACAGTATCTAAGGAGGCTTAGAATTGATGCCCTAGGTACCAATTCCTATCATTTACCCACTTCAATAAATAATGGAGTTTGATGGAGAGTTCAAGGATTCCCCCCAATAGAAACATTCATGGCATGTTATACAATGAATAACATATGATATACTCAACTAGAAAGTCTTTAAAATTTAATTTTAAACAATTAGGGAACAATTAGCACATTTTAGAAGAAAAAATTCCATACATTAAATAATTTCAAGAGAAAAAATCCATTAACATGAAGCACGTACAAGATAACATGCAATATATCCATCCATCATCCTGGAAATAGCTCCTAATACAACATCAAATTAGCTTCCAAACATAGAAATGCATCCAAAATATCTCCAATAGCCAAAAGAAACAAGTGATAGTTCTTCTCAAGAAGTTGAATTCCAAGTGTGATGATGATGAGAGACTCAAATGAGGTATTCTATTAATTTTTAGGGATAGATTGTTCTCTGTTGTATATAACTGCAATTTCAAAAATTTCCAACATTTTCATTTAAAATTTACCCCATAACATCATATTATCATTAGAAATTATGTAGAGAGAGCAATAACATCAATAATGCAGCGGAACAATAAATAAAAACAAATGAAAAACATACACTATAGAGACACCAAGAGGTCCAAGAAAAACCCCACAAGGGGGAAACCCCAAATATATTATTCTTCTATTCGATATTCATCAAATCTTCAGCTGAGATACCAAGTATGTCATGAGACTTAAGTCTTTCATCATCAATCACACTAGGCCATCTAGGGCCAACCCAACCGTAGACAAGTATATTAAAGAGGGAAACAAAGGCCTCCATATCACATTGTCATAAGAGCATAGTATACATCACTATCACTATCATAGGATTTCTGTCATCACTGTCATATCATCAACATAGAAACAAGTCATAGATAGAGTTTCATTTCCATACACACTAAAATAAATTTCCAAGTATTCCATAACAATATTATTTCCATGTCTGCCATATAGAGGTATCTACCATACGACAAGGTCATTGTGAAGAATATTTTATCATTGTCATCAAGTTGTTGTTGTCACTGTCATATAGATCCAAGTATTACTATTATATAGATCACAATATTATTGTCATATAGATCACTGCCTTACAGTCACATAGATAACTATCTCATTGATATGTATTGACTATTGTCCCATTGTCTTATAGATCACTGCCTTACAGTCACATAGATCACTGTCACATTGATACGTATAAATCACTATCTCATTGCCTTATATATCACTTCCTTATAGTCACATATATCAAGATCACAGTCCCATCGTCATATATACCATAGCCATATAATATAGCTACAAAAAACATGTGAGACATTATATATGAGCCTCACAAAGTCTAGCAAATGCAATCCATTGTTTCTGATACAAACAATATATATACAATCCATTGTCGAAAAATTCTGGCCACTATATAAATATACTAGAAATATATGTGATCTACTGTGAGAGTGCGAGCCATTGTATATATTAGAGCCGCTTAACCCTAGATAAAAAATGCAAGACTTAGAGATATAGATATGAGACTTTGAGGTAATGCGAGCCACAATATAAATGGATCTAATCTCTTCATGACAATAATTTGAGCCACAAAACAAACTACCACCGGGATATTAAATTCACAATCCAAGACACCTTAAATAGAGTGAGCTTACTAGCCTAAGAAATGATCCACAAAGAATGTAAGCCTTAGATTCATAGAAAGAAAGCGAAGCAAAAAAGAATATGATCCACTGTAATGTGAGCCTAAGAACCATATAGTGTAAGCTGGCTTGCCTCAAAGAACACCAAATTCATGTGCCAAATGGAAGAGGATCATTTCCAATATAAAATTGTTGCTACCTATGAAAGGTCACGACCCTTGGGCTAGTCGACATGAAAATGTTGAGATGTAGACTTGGATAAGTTCTTAATAATTCGCTCATAGATGCATTGAAAATGAAACTGATATACATTGCTTTCCCACATAAATTTATCTCATCAAATATAAATAATAATAATAATTCCTTTAATCAAATTGATTTTTTTCTTGTAGGGAAAGATGGGCTTTTCTTGGGGTAGTTGGGTTCCTCTAGGGAAATTTGTCTTACAGTTGATCCAATTTTCAACATTTTATATTTATTCATGTCCAATAAAGTATAATTTTAAATTAAATCCCCTCTTAGTTGTCAAATGATGGAAAAAAACTAATTGAGGTTAGAAGCCAACCTCATAGCCATTGTTAAAACATAAGAAAACACCCATAAGAGGTTCGAAATGATAACGTTATCCATGTGTGAGCCTCTTTGAGGCATGTGTTGAGCTCTCTTGGTGCCGAGTTGAGTGAAGAGGGCTCCAAAAATCATCCAGTAGGGGTTGGCCCCTAGATCTCCATGTGAATCATTGTGTGGACCCTAGTTTTGTATTTGGGGCAAAAAATGGGTCTCATGGGTCTCTTGGTGATAGAATAAGCTAGTTCTAATCGAAATTTAATGGCTTAGAGAATGGTGTTAGCCCTCCCATGTCTTAAAGCTGGGTGATAAAAACCTCATCTAGGCCTCATATCAACTGCAAAACCATGTGTACATTGCTAATTCGGTTGGGGCATGCTGGTCCAAGCGCATCATTTTGTGAATAATGTGGGGCAAGCACATACTCTTTTGGTGTTGTAAGTTTCCATGGAATGGAATGATGCTCTGTAAGTAACAAGGGTCCCATGGCTTTCAATGATTCACCTATAGGGTATAATATGCTACTCTAGGGGACTTGGGTTCCTAGTTAAGTAGCCCATCCCATGATGAAAACCGCCTTCCAATCACACATAATGTCCAATGTTGCATCTTCATCATTAGGTACAATTAATCATTAGTGCATCTAAGGGAACCAAGCTTGTTAGTCAAGGGAAAATTGAGACTTCATACAGGGCTTCTATTCCAAATTTGGGGCTTTGATCACATGATAGTATTATCTCCTTATGTAGGAGTGGATACTAGATGATCCTATTAGGTGTTCCTGACCCCTAAGGGGAAAGCCATGTCCCTGGTACATCCTTCAGTAAATAGGTGGTATATGAATAATGATGAATGGATGGGGGGTAAAGGGGTCTTAGGGTCAAATTCCATAGGTACAAGGATAGAAATAATGAGGAAATCCACATATTGTGTATATATATGTGAGGAGGGAGCAATCATGGTTACATTATTTACCCTAGCCTTTGTTTTTCCACCCTTTTTTTTCCTCTCGATTTCTTTATTTTCTTTGTATTACTACGTGAAGCTCCAGGAAATGAGAGAGGACCCCCTACAAAATATTGGGTACTATATTTGAACCCAGAGATCCTTCCTCCCCATGTTTCCCTAGTTCCATATAGTGAGAGCAGTAAGTTTCGTCCCATGCTGTGAATGATGTAAAGAAGTTATTACCCCCCTAAGGCGGGGAAGTTCATCGCCCACCAAGGGTTGGGACATGCATGGGTTCCTTTTATGATATGAGGGGCACCTCTGGGCCCTAGGAACCAGGGTGATGGCCATAATGGTTTTTCCCACATGCTATATTAAATATCTTGGCTATATTTTACATTTTTTGATATTCTTTTGTTTCTTGCTTATGGCCATGATATTATTTTAACTTTATTTTAGCTGCATCAAACTTCAGGGCAACGTTTCCAGGCCTAAGCTATAAATATGAACGAAGGGGTTGCATTAGTTCCCTTTTCATTCTATGTGATTTTAGTGCATTGAGCTCTCTTCTTTCTAGCCTCTATTTGCAATCTATGTCTGGTCTTGATCCGGTGTTTAAGTAGGAGTTGCGTCGTAGAGGTCTAGGCCACATAATTCCGCCAAGTATGACAACCACCCGACCAGGAGAGGATCCCTTTGTGCAAGCCACCGAGACCCCTGCGCCAACTAAGAAAAAGAAGGCATAGACCTCAGGGTCTCAGAAATCTCCCAGAGAGAAGACCCCTAAGCGACGCTCCACTACGGCTAAGCGCCAGAAGAAACCCACTGTAGAGTTTCCTGAGACACTTATGCAAGAGGAGGATGTGATTAGCATTAGGGGAATTTTGAGGTCTAAAATGGGCCTCATAAGAAAAATGTACAACAAAAATAAAATTTATAACAACCAATAGGATTCAAGATGATGATGTCAACCATGGGGGATGATTCACCATTTTTTAAATAAAAGGGTAAAAATATTAAAAAATAATAAAACTACTTTTTCATCTCGTATTTTCAACTTATCTCCCAAAATTTTTAGTCAAATTTCGAGCAGGAGTAATTTTGGTCCGAAATTGTTCCTCATCAGGAGTACCCATGTTGCATACTTTCGATGAACTCTACTACACGAAAAATGAGAAATACATAAAAAACGTGATTGTAATCCATTTTTTTATGTATTTCTCATTTTAAATGTTTGTATAGTAGAACCCATCGAAAAGTATGCAACATGGGCTGTCCCTTTGGTTGGGGAGCCAAATTTCGCATTGTATATGTTATCGGGGAGTTTGAGTAAAAACTTTGGGAGATAAGTTGAAATATGAGTTGAAAAAGTAGTTTTTCCATTTTTCCCTCTAAAATTTGATGATGTCATCAAATCTTATTTGATTTTTTCCACTATTATTTTATAATTTCCTTAGGAGGCCCATTTTAGACCTCAAAATTCCCCTAATGAATTCCCCCCATCTCGTAGTTTCCGACCTATGTCACATCGCGCAAAGAGTTAGTGAAGTTCCCAAAGGAACTAGACAAAGTATGGGCATACATCAACGTGCCCTTAATCCCAGGGAATGTACCAATGGAAGGCGATATGTTCGTGAAAGTGTCGTTGTTGAAAATGGAGGATTGGGACCTCGTAGATACATAAAATTTTCCAGATCTCGTACCTAAGAGATACTTAGACCAAGTTTCTTATGAGGGGGATATTGTGCACATTGAGCTGAAGCGCTGGGTGTTGGACCTGCACATGGCAGGGCTGTTAAATTTGCTGTAGATCCCACATTTCAGACACAACTTGATCAACGAAATCTACGTGCTTCATTTGCTCGCACTTGTCCACGATGAATTTTTATGGCTGGGAGACCATATACCCATCGATGCCATGCTAATCCATCAGATCATTGGATTTCCTGATCAAGTCATGGACCTTGTGGCCGATTTTGGTGCAAAAGGCGAGGAGAAGAGAGTCGTGGAGAAAATTAAGAATGATTACCAGGTCACGCACCATAGTCATGGGTTTGTGGTGAGTGAGATTAATGACTTGGTTGTCCACTTTGGCACCCTCATCCTAGCATGTAAAATGATGAGGAAGTGTAGGCTGAAGGAAGTCCCAGGCCAAGTCATTGCGCTCACTGGGAAATGCAAGAAGGGCGTCCAATATAATTGGGCCCAATATCTCTGCAAGGAATTTCTGGAGAATGTGTGTGAGGCACAAGAAGACGAGAATCACTTATATTATGCATGGTTACTACTTTTGATCACACTCATCGACTGGAATACGCCAGAAGAAACATAGTTTCCTGACATTGAGCCCGAGATGTGTGAAGACGTGTGGTACACCACACTCTAGAACTCAACAATTCACGTGCACGTCACAGAGAATAAATTTTTTTGGGTCCTTTTTTATGTTGAGGCGTTTCAAGCAATTCAAACAAATCCAAGGTTGTCCACAACCTTGTATGAGAAATATAAGCTCATCGCAGATTTCAAGGCAATGTTCCATGACATCCATATCCACGTGAAGGGATTTTTTGAGGGTATCTAGTATGAATTTCCCTATTTGGTGACAAAAGAAGATTTAGTGCGTGTCACCGTAGAATGGCCACCAGCTTGGTTGGAGTCGCGCACCACAGAGGGTGCAGCTTCATCAATTCCAAAGACTCCTACCAAGCCTCGCACAGGTACACAACCCACAGATAAAAGCACTGGAGCATAGGCTACACTGACCATAATTGGTGAGACCATTGACCTTGAGAAAGAGTCTGCACGTGAAAAGAATGGTGCAGGTCCCAAGGAGACCGAGGCTTAGACTACTGAACAAGATGAAGCATAGACCACTGAGGGGAAAAGCGCGACTCTCTGGCCGTGGGAGGTTCGATAAAGAAGCGAAAAGGATCAAAAGCCACCAGAGAAGAAGTTCTTACATTGACCGAGGATGACCTTAATGGAATTGAAAACACTGTCACATCTGAAACATAATATATGTGGACAGATTTGGAGGCGCAGTACAAGGATGCACTTGAAGTGGTCTAGAGTGGAATTTAGGAATAGAAGGTTCAAGAAAGCCTCATACAAGCAAGCGTGGCCTAGGCTAGTTAGCTTCAAGCAAGCATGACTACTACCAGTGTGAAACTGTTCAACACAGTGCTGCCTTCAACCGAGGATAGTCACTTAATCCACATCCCCGAGCCTGCCCTCCATGTAGAGTCATCGTTTCTGTGCACACAACTCAGAGCATGCATCGAGATTAATGTTGATTTGGTCGTGCTGCTCGGAGGAAAGCTCCACGTGATCCACAACATGATTGTGGACGACTTACAGTTTATAAAAGATCATGCCTAATGCACTTCCACTGAGTTGCAACAACAAGCGAGTGAACTTCAACAGATCCAATAGTCAACAGAAGAAGTGTGCTGTGTAGCAGAGGCTCGGTGCGCTGCCTTAGAAGCAGAATTTGAGAAAGTGTGCGATGACCTGCCAGAGGTCCCCGCCTCAGCCATGCCTATGTAAAATCTAGAGGGATTGGCTACTACGCTGAAGGTATTGCGTGCAGAAGTGCAGGCTGTCAGAGCCAACTTTGAGCAACAAATTGTAGATTTGTACATGACGCTGCAACCGGAGACTCCCCGAGAAATCAGAGCACAACGCACTGCAACAGTCAAGGCATCGAAAAATAGTATATATCAACAGTGTTCATAAGTGTGGCCAATTATTAGATGAGGCCATGGGTTTCTAGACTTCGGTTCATAATCCTAGGTGTGTGCGTGGAGACCTAGTCCTAGCTGTGTGCGGACTCCGTTGGTTGTGTGTGCGGAAGGGTAATTTGTAAGGGAAGTCTGAATGTACTGGAACTGTTGGATCTATTAATACAAAATATTTTTTTGATGAATTGAATCAAATTTGTTATGTTTTTGATGTGTTATTTATCTGATAACAAGGAATCAGTTCTGTTTATTACTTTGAGATCAGAATTGGTTCTGTGACTGCACTTTTACTATTGTTTATGAACAAATGCATCCGCGTGAGTAAATATTATATTTTATGCATGAATATCAGTTGATGATTTTGTATTTGATTGATGAATAGATATTCTTAAGTGCATGCTGGAATAATCTACGAAGATATGTGATTCTATTATCTGTTTATGTGCACATGTCTATAATTTGCGATAAAGTCGATCTGATAGTTTGTTGATTTGTTTATGCGCACATCTACTTATAATCCGTGATAATTTCTGTTATAAGTCTGTTTAGGGCCACCACATCAAATTATTCCTCAAGGTGAGGAAACCTGGTTCTAGCACTCCCCAATACTGCTTCGGGTGAGACTTTGATCTACACGAGCAGGTCATTTCCGAAAGGGCCAATAATTGGAGGTTTGTTGGTTGCGCAATAAATCCGAACCTGGGTCAGGACCCCTTAAACCAACACTAAAACATAAATGTGGACAAGGGGATGGGGTGTGTTAGCACTCCATGGACCCAATGGTCATGTGGACCCAAAGAGGGGAGATGGAAAATAAGTATCATAATGCATGGAGGGAAGTGATAAACATGGAATGAGAAAACAAGACCACAATACCAAAATCGAGGTTTCCCAAGTAGTTCCCTTCCTAAGGGCCAATAGGAGAGGTCCCACTTGACTAGGATTGAAGATTAACCCCCCATTTAAGGTGAGGGAACAAAACCAAGATCAAAATCATTCTTTCTTCCAAGTCACCCAATAATCCATGGCCAATGACAGAATGAAAAACAAGCATAAGCACCCAAAAATAAGCCCAATAGAAGGAATCTTTGCAACCTGCTTTAAAACCATAATTACTTTTCAAGCATTGGTGGTTTTTTAGATGAAGCCTAATGGAAATGGGTCTGGGGGGGTCGATGCCCCTCCCTACAGTGAGGAGTTAGAATTTTGTGCATTATGCTCA
The DNA here is from genome assembly GCA_034641835.2 of Pinus albicaulis. Lineage (NCBI taxonomy): Eukaryota > Viridiplantae > Streptophyta > Pinopsida > Pinales > Pinaceae > Pinus > Pinus albicaulis. Next base: position 778,949,115 of record CM076570.1, read on the forward strand.
TCTCTTAAAAGCAACCATATACCTAAGGAATTGCAAAAAAAGTTTGTTAATAAATTAGAGAACACTTTTTCAGTATTTTTTCCTCTGAGCTTCCAGAAAACCTCCCTGATCTTTTCTGACAGGGATCTAGTTGGGAAGTTCATGGGCATGTGCCCTTCACTGAAGCCCATGGAGCAGTATTTTTACAAGACTTGGAAACCTATTATGAAAGGGAATCTCAATGTCCATGCAATGGGAAACATATTTTTTTCCCTTCTCTGAGTATAAGGAGGACCAATACATAGTGTTTCAAAATGGGCCATATTTTTTTGGCTCCAAGGGGATATACTTGAACGCTTATTCCTTGGACTTCAAAACGAACAGGGATATACCAACTGTCATGCTCTTCTGGGTCAAGCTCCCTCGTTTACCACTTTCCTATTGGAGAGATGGGTGTTTGAAGACTATTGGAAAAATTTTAGGTCGGTACCTAAACCTATTAATTTGGCAGCTCAGTGAAAAATTCCAACCATGGTTATATATTCCTGTTTTCGAGAGGACCAATTTTGACTATTTAAGCGCTCAATTTGGACAAGGAAAATTGTATTTTTGAATTGAATCCCACAATGTTACATTTGATCAAGTTGGCCCTAACAGGAAAATGGGAATCCTTGGAATCCTATAAATAAAAGTGACCTCAATATCATTTGGACATCACCAAGCATATTCTTCTTTTATTCTTCATTGGTTGGTTCAAATAGGTCTGAGGCTGGGTCGAAAAATTTGGTTTGTATAGGTCCGATATTGGAAATTCTGCTCACACGTGTTTTATGGTTTTGGTTTCCAACCACCGACTTGTCACAAACGTTTTTCAGCTATAACCATAGGCAGGCAGGCATATCTATGAATTTGGAATGTATCAACCACACACACACCTCTTCCTTCGCGTGGTTGGGCTCTAGGGTTACAAATTTGCATTTGACCGTAGTTGACTGCGTTTTACCACAACTATGAAAAGTTTTCTATGATCTGGATTGATGGTGGGTACATATTTCTGAATGTTGTTGGGTTAATTTTGTTTGATGATTTTGTATTGGCTCATCATACTCTCTGCTGAACATTTTATGATAGTCTAATAGAAGAAGATTTGCAAAGGTTTTTCCTCATAGTAGTTTTTTCCCTGGTCATTGATAGAAATTATGGTGTTTCTTGTTGATGTGTTGATTGTCTCCTTTTTCATTGAATTTACTCTTCTATCTTCAACTACTATTGATTGGAAATATTGGAAATATTAATTATTGAAGAAAGATTACTAATTTAAGAATTGAATTGGGCTAAAGTAATTGAATTAGCATAGAGCAGTCTGAAATTTAACATGGGATCAAAGCTAAGGTGGAGGGAGAGCCCAAAAGGAGACAAGCATTGAAGCAATCAACTTTGGAAAGTTGAAGGATCCTATCTAATAAATTCAAGATGTCTTCCTCTTTCTTCAAGAAACATGATAATTTTTGTGACTCATCTAAGTTTGTTGCAAGGAAAATTAGGTTGGATATCATAGCCCATAACAACAATGTTTTGGGATTCATTCAAGGAAAATTACCTGAGCCTTCAGAGAATTCTTATGTTGCTTCCAAGAACAAGCAAAATAAAGGTGAGTTAAAAACAAAGAAAATTATAGCTGATGGTTTATAAGATAATTTACTTGCATATGTTGGAAATTTGAGGAAGTCTAAGGACATGTATGATAAGATAGTCGACATGTATGAAGTCAACAATTTGAATGAAATCATATCCTTGAAATATAAACTCAAATATATGAATATGCATAAAGGAGATTATGTGCAATCCTACATTATGAGGATATCTTGTCTTAGATATCAATTGCAAAGAGTTGGGGAAAATGTCCCTGATAGAGAATTAGTGATTGTAACTCTTGGAGGGATCCCTTCCATTTGGGAAAGCTTCCTTACTACTATACGAAACAACAATACCTTCCCATAATTTGATGAGATTGTTGGAAATCTCACTCAAGAAGAATCTAGGATGGTATCCAAAGGTAGGATTCAAAAACATGAAGGACATTTTGCTGCATTTTCACTCAAAACAGGAAGAAGAAAGGAAAAGGAGGTCAATAAAATTCAAGGAAGCTTCCTCCTCAAAGCTCAAATAGAAGGAATGATAGAGAAACATCACACATTGAACATTTCAATTGTCATAAGAAAGGTCATTATGCTTGACATTTCCCCGAGAAGAACAAAGGTCCATGCTACAACACTAGAAGAGACAATAACATGTTTGATGATCGAATAAGAGATGACTGGAGGAATGATCACAATAGAAGAGTTGAAAGAAGAAGAGATGCTCAAAGTGATCATGAAGAAGATCACCATCCTCAAAATAATCCAAGATACTCCAAGTATGAAATTAATGTTGGCAATCAATCTGAATATATTTTTATTTCTGCTCTCGCTAGTTCCTCTCCTCCAGATTTGTGGGATAATTGGTTGGTTAATAGCGAGGTCACTCATAATTTCCCTGGATATAAGGAAGTTCTATCAAATATGGTAGAGAGGGAGTGTAATTTGAAAATTGTTCTTGGAGACAATTCCGCTCATCCCTTTAAGGGCTTTGGGTCCATAAAATTTCATTTGAATTCCAAGGAATCTGTTTTTCTCCATGATGTGATGTATGTGCCAAGATTGAAGAAGAATTTGGTATCAATATCTTCTTTAGAATACAAAGGGATGATGTTTTCCTTTATCAATGGAAATGTTCTTACATAGCCTATTGGATCACCTATGAGAGAAGCTTTTACATTGGGATCGAGATTTGAAGAACTCTACAGAGTCACTGGTAGACCTCTTTTAACATTGGTCCATGATAATAATCATCTAAGAGAGCTATGGCAACAAATATTAGCCCATATATATTATGATTCTCTTCCAAAATTGAAGAAATAGGTGTCTATTATTCCCGATGTTCAAGCCCTACATGATAGAGTATGTCTAGGTTGTGTCAGTGGAAAGAAGACAAGGGGACCATTCCCCTCTAGCGAGAACAAGACAAAAGGAATCCTCCAACTCATTCATTCTGACATATGTGGTTTAATGCCCATACATTCTATTGATGGCCATGTCTATTATATCACCTTCATTGATGAATTCTCAAGAAAGACATGGATATGTTATTTGAAGCACAAGGATGAAGCCTTTGAAATGTTTAAGCAGTTCAAAGCTTTGGTAAAAAATCAAACATGGAAGAAAATCAAGATATTCAAGTCTGACAATGGTGGAGAGTACATTTCGAATGTGTTCATCAATTTTTGCAAGAAGGAAGGTATCAAGAAAGAGACGATTGTGCCCTATATTCCCGAACAAAATAGATTAGCTGAAAGAAAGAACAAGTCTATTGTAGAAGTTTCTCGTGCCATGTTCCATGATCAAAATTTTCTGAAGTTCATTTCGGGAGAAGCAACAAATGTTGTCGTATATGTTCAAAATAGGGTGCCTCATCAAGCATTGGAAAAAAAGACCCCCAAAGAAGTGTACAAAAGTGTTAATCCAAATGTTGGCCATCTTTGTATCTTTGGCTACCCCATATATTTCCACATGTCGAAGGAAAAAATAAAAGGTTAGAAGCCATGGGAAGAAAAGGTACATTTGTTGTATATTATGATAATTCTAAAGAATTTAGAATATATATTCCTGGTCAAAGTGATCTGAATAGGACAAAATAGTTTTGTTGTGCTAGCTTTCTCATCAATATAAAAGAAAAGTTCTTAAGGATTGTGTCAAATAGCAAGTTTATGAGAGGGTTTATGTGTCAAATTTGTGTGTATTTTATGAGAAATTCATGAAGTAAATTAGCTTTAAAAACACATAAAAAACAAGTAAATTACAGAGAATATAATACATAGCAAACACATTACACAGTAGTGATGAAGGAGTTCACCCATCCTAGGCTACATCTCCTTGGACCAGCTTCAATGGCTTGGCTCTCTTTGATTAACTGATAAAAAATTTTAATACAGTCATTTCTTGAGCTTTGATGGCTCTCAAAATTGCTCCAATGGCTCTGGGACACCCTCAATACCCCTGTTTTGGTTCTAACTGAGTGGAAAATTCTGATTCTTTGGGCAAATGTTATGCCTCTTTTAGTTTTCCCACTATTTAGCCCCTAAACTAGCTAATTGTGGCTAGAACTGCCAGTTTCCACCAATTTCGGAGGTCTTCCAAGTTAATTGAAATTAGTGCTAATTGGGGTTAAGCGCTAATTAAGTGCACTTACTGTGCTAATTTTGTTTTAAAAAAAATCCTAAATTAAATTTTAGATTAGTGCTATTTAAACACGATTATGGTTTATTAATTGGAGTTAAGGTCTTTTAAACTCCACTTAGCACTGGAGCTCCCGCCGTGGTTGTAGCGCATGGGTTCTATGGACCGGAGGATGGCCCTTCAGGGCTATCCCCCACCTTCCCCGCCATATACAATGATTACAACATAAAGATATGCGGGCAGCTATAGAGGTTAAGATCTAATCGGTAGTGGAGGTGGTAAGTATTGGTGCTGGCGGTAGGGAGGTCGCGGGGTCGAACCCTGGCGCCTCCATAAAAAAAATTTCCAATGAACTTTACAATGCATTTCGAACTTGGGGGGCATGTGGTGGCCTTTGAGCTTGCCACGTGTCATGACTCGATTGGCCCAACATTAACTAGTAAAAACTCGACACATCACCCACCTTTCGGACCAACCAAAAACCAAGATTTGGCGATTGTTCACTAGTACACCTGTGGAATATTCCTTGGAATATTATTTTTGCTGACTGGGCTGCCCAGTCATCATCCTGTCAATTCTGCACAAATTTTAGCTGTTTGTAAAAACAGACAACAAGCTCTAACTTTCACGTACATAGTCGGTTTTCGATGAAACGAAGTGCACCGGAATCAGGGTGATGAGACCTATCCGGTCATTCATGTTGCATTACATTCTGATAAATTTGAATTTTTAGCAAATTTTTGCCCCCAATTCAATTTTTGATCACTCCTTCCCACTAAAAGGATTTTGGACTCACAAAATTTGGTTATCTGATGAGAGTTTAATCCTCTTCACCTTTCCAAGTTCGATCAACTTGATTCTACTTGGAAATATCTTCATGACAACCACTTTGGTTCCTTGACATGCCTAACTTGTAAATGGATTGGTACTTCAGCCAATGTCCTCCTTTCGCCGCTGACCAACCCTTGCTAGCTTCTTGTTGAATAATTAAAAACATCTTGCTGTAACAAAACGATCTCTTTGTGCTTGGAAAGCTTGAATAATGGCCTTCCCACTAAGAATCATGTTCCTACTTGGCATAAACATGCATTTGATGCAAGATTCTCCTTGAAAACTCTTTTCCAATTTGATCCCATCTGAGTGAACTACAACAATGAATTCAAATATTAGTAATCACTAGAAATGAAATGACCATTCTTTTACCTCCACGGTACCAAATTTCACATCTGGAAGAATGTCTTTGCCATCTCTTTCACTTCTTGGCGTCATTCACCATATGGTCTACAAAAGGATTGTTGCTTTTACTGCAATATTTTGTCATCTTTTCCCTCTTTCCACTTCTTCATTCCATCATCCTCCAATATTGACATGTTCCATGATTTAAGAATGAAGGCTAATCATGAGCCTCTCGCTCAAGAGTGTGTAATATTCCAAAAGGGAGAATGCAGTAATACAAAAACACAATATAAGAACTGTAGCAATGTAAAAAATTAATCTAAAGACACCATATAAATATACATAATAACTGAGCCATTTTATTAATACTGAGGTGGATAATAAGTACAACGGTGCTCAAAGTATGAGACACTCAAGCCAAATATATGGCCTAGAATGACCCTGAAATGATCCCACAAGAGGGATTGTGTCATTGTTGGATTGCTGGAAGGAATACTGCGTTGTCCTTGCTGCAAATGCCAGGAATGCAACTACCGGAAAAATGGAGAAGTGTATATCTGGTAGTTTTGGAGCTTAGATGATGCTAAAACTTTAGATCCGGGATATATGATGAATACCCAAGATAACCCAGAAAGTATTTCCAGATCTGACAATCTTGGAAAATCATCTTCTTTGGCCTTGCAACTATATTACTACTGGGTATGCAAATCTACTGCATGAGCTGAAGATATGATGCCTTAAATAAGGCACAACCAACTCAATGCATAGAGGGTTGATCCCTCCTTCATATCCTTAAGCTAAAAGCTCAAGATCTGTCTCCTCCAACCTCCTCCAATAGATGCAGTTGCTGAATACACAACAACTGAGTAAAACTATGCTATCAGAGAGGGAGGCTCTATAGCCTAATGCTAGATGCTACAATGAAGCTCAAAAATTATGGAAACGATGTTCCCAAAGTGAGGAGATGGTCCCTCATAGGATTTCCAACTAAAATACTAGAAACTTTCTTTCTCCTACAGATCTGCAAGACTGGACTGCACAATCCTTGAAGGCACCACTGCTTCATGGAGGTATGAAATGATGGCCTCAATTCCGGATGTGAATATGTTTCTCCTGAAAGGCTGATATTGAAGCACAAGGTGAAAGGATGGATCCTCCACCGGTTTCCTAGCTGAAATGCTAGAAACAACCTCCACCTCTCAAACCCTCAAGCAGGAATGTGTTATTCTTGAGACTGAATGTGCATATGAGAGTGGCTAAATGTGGAACCAATGCCTGATGATATATGGCAGCTCAGAATAACCTTCCCAGAGTAGGAAATCAAAGTTCCCCGTGGGTAAGGGTGGGATTTCAGCTCAAAAACACCTGTGTGCTAAACAACACTGCAGACTTAGATAAATAGCATAATCATACATAGAAATGTACAAAGACAAATCCAGATCTAAACAGATTAAAAATAATAATCTAAAGTCTGCTTTCTATTGCTGCCTTCATCTCCCTTATATGCTTTGTGAGCCTTCCATAGCCCTAGCCCACCTCATAACTGCGCTACACATGTGGCCACTAGCTTCCATGAAGATTGCATTGTCTCTCCATGTTCTCCACCATATCTACATTTAATTCCCACTCTCTCCATCATGTGTGCATTAGATTCACAAATTCCTCCACTATATCATCATTAGTGCTCTATGATATTACTTTGAATGCACCATGATCTCATTTGACTTCCTCCATGATCTCCATGATCTATCATTAATGTGGCATGATCTCCACTCTTCCTTAATTTAAGAAGCTGCTCCACTACTCCATAATGTGGATCTAGCTCTAAAATATCCACATACACACATCAAAAGTGGATTTTATTCATCTATGGGGTTTGTGGGTCCCTCCACCCTCTTATTTACTTAATTAGTTAAGAAAATTAAGAACTTTAATATTCCAATTATCTTATGGAAAATTGGGAATATTAGAGAGTGGACCTTCCAAAATCCTAAGACATCTTTTCACAAGCAAAACCATTAACTTGAAAAACACGTCATGCAAGAAACACAACTTGATGACCTCTTCCTTTTGCTCTTTCAAACAACAAATGTCACATCCTGTGAACATCGCCATGCATTGTTACATCTTCGTGTACAAACCCATCGACCAAACACAAGTCGACAAAACATGCGTCTTCAAACCATTGACTCTTAAGTCAAACAAAAGCATGTACAACACTTGACGATTATTTTCCAAAACAACAAGAATTTCACATCTCATGAAACAATTCATCAACATCTCCCTTTTTGAAATTAAACAAGAAAATGAACCACATAATAGTGTGGGATTCTAGTCACACATGATTGAGGAATTCAGTGACACATTAGTGCTAAATGTGGGTGTCTAATTTATTTATCCCTTAAATAAATTGGACAATAAATTGTAATATTATCTCATAACAACTTTTAATAGTTAACTAAGTGTGATAGAATTAGTTAGCTCAAGAATTTCGAATTGAGGGTCAAAGGTGAGGCATGTAGAGTGATTCTATTATTTACAGGGTCCAGTTGTAGTTGTAGCAGTAGTGTGGTGTGAGTGCAATCACTTAACTCAAATTAATTGAGTTAAAGTTAGTTTAACTAGTTCTAACTGAGTGATGAGTTAGTGTAAGGTCAAGTGAATTAAATTAGATTTAATTCAAAAGTAGTGATATACCAAGTAACTGATGATTCAATATTAGTAGCTACATGCACGTCAATTCTGATGAAAACCTAGTTGAGACAAAGGTTAAAGGGAAGTAAACTATTAGTTGTATTATTAGCGAACTGCCCATGTGTAGTTATAAAGAAACAGGATGCCCATGATGGATTGCGCAGTCAAGGAAGGTCGGAATTCCTATTTACTAGGAATTTTTTTTTTTTTGGAATTGCAAGATAGAGGGGGTTTGAGCAGTTGCTTTCCCAAGAAAATCTTGTGTTGTGTAATTGATTTAATTCTTTCTCTTACTTGCATGTGATTGAGCGATCATTTATATTTTGCAAATATTGTAGAAGGATTCAGTATCTTGTTTTAGTACATTACATGATCGGATTGAATCCATTGGTGTAATTTATACATGGTATAAAAGTGCTAAGAATCACAATAGTGGAGAAGAAATTGAGTTTTGTTTGAACAATATTCAAATTTTTGTATAAAAAATATTTCGGTGATAATCACATCCAAGAATATTTTGTCAACGCGTTTCGAACCATCCAGTGTGGTTCATCAATGAACCACACTAGCTGGTTCGAAACACGTTGACAAAATATTATTGGATGTGATTATCACCGAAATATATTTTTATACATTTTATGAATCACAGAAGCCAAATTCCTAATAATATTCAAATTTCCAGATACATTCTTTGGAGCTAGAATCTGAACATGATGTCTTTCACAGGCTTGAGACTCGAATATGCACTCGAGGGAAATTCAAACTATATTGCATGGAGGGACATTATGGAGGCAGTATTGGAGGATAATGGGTTGAAGGATCTCATTGAAACTGATATTCCTAAACCCAATCAAGTAGATGCTACGTAGCATGAAGCATGGAGGAAAAATGTCGCAAAGGTAAGGAGGATATTATTAGAGGGAGTTCGAGATCATATTGTCTTAGTCTCCATGGAAATGAAACTCCATAGGCTATGTGGAAGGCCTTGATAGATCTATTTCAAAGCAACAGTGACCACAAAAAATTGGCACTCAAGGACAAGCTCAGGAAAATCAAAATGGAGAAGGGCGACACAATCCAGAAATACTTGACCAAGTTCACTCAATATCAAGATGAGCTTGGAAGTGTTGGGATTACTGTAGTTTATGATGAATTTGTGAGCCTAGCACTTCTAGGCCTTCCCAAGAGCTGGCATAGTTACCAGGACTCTGTGAATGGGAGGGAGAAGTTATCATATTGGGAGCGACTATGGTCAAATTTGGTACAAGAAGAGTTTCGACGGAATACCAGGGATGGATCCTCATCCAAGACTGATGATGAGGAAAATTTTGCCTTGGATGGTAAGGCAAAGAAGCGGAAGGGGAAGAATTCCTATTCCAAATATGAGACCGGAAAAGAAGGCAAGAAGCATGACATGTCAAAGGTGAATTTTTTCACTGTCATGATCATGGACACTATGCCACAAGTTGTACACAAAAGAAGAAGAACAAAAATAAGGCTCCATGAGATGCAGCGGGTGAAGATTTGGCCTCACAGTTTGAGTTATAATTCTCTCTCATCGCATGCATCATGTAAACTGTGATGGGATCAATGTGGTACTTGGATAGTGGAACATCTTTCCACATGACGGGAAACAGAGAACTCTTTAGTAGATTGGAGGAGAAGGATCTTTAGATGCACATCAAGATGGGTAATGATGGTAGCTATAGCACTACCGGGATTGGTACAGTTACATTCCAGAGACAGTCAGGTAAACCTTTCATATTAAAAGATGTCATGCATGTAACAGACTTGAAAAACAATTTAGTTTCAGTTGCTATGTTGGAGGATCTTGGATATGATGTGGTTTTCAGTGAAGTAAAGGTGTTCCTTCATCACAAGCCACATGATAGGTAAAGAATATTGGGCCCGTTTGTGTGAAGAATCTCTAAAAACTTGATGTATATGGTTGTGCAACATTGAGAAGTAAAGAAGGGGAGGTGGTGAGCTGGGATACAGGTGAGCTATGGCACGAGATATTGGGCCATCTACAACACAGTGCTTTGAGGATCATGCAACAGATTTCTACAGGTCTTCCAAAGGGTACTCTTGCGCAGATAGAGACATGCAAGGGATGTACCATGGGAAAGTATAAAAAGGCTGCCTTTCATGAGAAGGAGAACTGAGCATCATCAATCATTGAGAGAGGTCACTCAAACGTGCGTGGACCATTCTCAACAGCTTTGAGAGAGGTCACTCAAATGTGCGTGGACCATTCTCAACAGCTTCCACAACAAAGCACATGTATTATGTGATTTTTTTTGATGATTTTTCTAGAAAGTGTTGGATCTTCTTTCTGCAAAAGAAAGATCATACATTCTCCAAGTTTTGTGAGTTCAAAGAAGTAGTAGAGAAATATACAGGGAAGAAGGTGAAGGCTCTAAGGAGTGACAATGGTGGTGAGTATATCTATAATGAATTCAAGAACTTCTGTGCCAAAGAAGGAATTCAGAGATAATTGATTGCACCTCATAACCCACAATAGGATGGGGTTTCAGAAAGAAAGAACAGAACAATTGTGGGAGTAGCATGAGCTATGTTACATGATCAGGGCCTACCATTGCATCTATTGGAAAAGGTATCCAACACAATGTTATTTGTGCAAAACCATAGTCCTCATCAGATACTTGGCATGAACACACTAGAGGAGACTTTTTCAGGTAAGAAACTAGACATTTCATATTTTTAAATTTTTGGCTCATCTGTCTATTGCCATGTGACCAAAGATGCTAGGAAGAAGCTAGAACCAACAACAGAGGTTGGGATATTCATGGGGTACACTGATAATCCCCACAACTATCGAGTGTATTTTCCGTCTAATAGGATGATAGTTGTCAGGAGAGATGTTAAATTTGATGAGGAGAAAGCAATGTGATTATCCCTTGACAGGGAGAATGCTTTGCATGCAGATAAGGAACTCTTAGTTCCAAAGGATGAACCTCAGGATGTGGAGTAGCCACAAGCAGAGGATCATGGAGTGGCATAAACCACTCATGCAGAGCCATCCACCATAAATGGTAGGAAGTGCACTAGAGAGGTTGACGGATTGATGCTAGATGTGACAAAGCATGTAGGTGAACCTACATCACAACGCAGGAAGAGAAGGTCCCCAGACAGGTATACTAGATAAATGGCTCTTATGAGCGAGTGTATTGTGACAAAACCATCCTCTTTTGAGGAATCAGTGCAACAACCAACATGGGTTGATGCCATGGTCGAGGAGTATGGCTCAATTATCAGAAGTAGTGCATGGGAAGTGGTCCCAAGACCTGTGGGGAATTCAGTGCTTGGATCCATGTGGATCTACAAGGTGAAGCGAGCAACAGATGGGAGTGTGGAGAAATACAAGGTTATATTTGTGGCCTAAGGATTCTCATAGGTGGATAGGATTGATTATGAGGATAATTTTTCACTGGTTGTAAGGTACTCATCGATTAGATCCATCCTTGCACTCTCAACATAGATGGGGTGGTAGATACATCTGATGGATGTAAAGACAACATTTCTCAATGGAGTTATTGAGGAAGAAGTGTACATTGAGCAGCCAGAAGGTTTTGAGACCTTTGACAGGGAGTCACATGTGTGCAGACTCAAGAGAGAATTGTATGGGACGAAGAAAGCACCTCATTCTTAGTACAATAGGATCAACAACTATTTCACTGGCTTGGGCTTCACAAAGAGTGAAGAAGATGCGAACCTATACCATATTGTGGTTGATGGTAAGCTTTTGATTATTGTAATTTATGTTGATGATATTATACTAACAGGTGATGAGCAGCTCATAAATTTTTGCAAAAAGGATCTTGCAAGAGAGTTTGAGATGAAGGACATGGGGCACTATTTCCTTTGCTTGGGAATATGGCAATGAGATGGGGAGCTATTTGTATCTCAAGGAAAGTATGCCAAGGAGGTTCTGAGGAAGTTCCACATGGAGGGTAGCAAACCCATCGATACTCCTCTTAAATGAAACTGAACGAAGGATGATGCTACTCTAGGTTGAGGTAGTGGATGCTACTATTTACAAGAAACTTGTGGGTTCACTTATTTATTTGGTGAACACATGACCAGACATATTCTACGCAGTTAACCAGATTATTCAAGCTATGGTTTAGCCTACCAAGCTCTTTTGGAAGGTGCTTGGAAGGCGGGGAAGCATGTGTTGAGATATCTTAGAGGCACTACAAAGTATGTATTATGGTATAGGCATACAGAGGGAGTGAAGATTCAAGGCTTCACTGATGCATATTGGGCAGAAAAAAAGACCCCCAAAGAAGTGTACACAAGTGTTAATCCAAATGTTGGCCATCTTTGTATCTTTGGCTACCCCATATATTTCCACATGTCGAAGGAAAAAATAAAAGGTTAGAAGCCATGGGAAGAAAAGGTACATTTGTTGTATATTATGATAATTCTAAAGAATTTAGAATATATATTCCTGGTCAAAGTGATCTGAATAGGACAAAATAGTTTTGTTGTGCTAGCTTTCTCATCAATATAAAAGAAAAGTTCTTAAGGATTGTGTCAAATAGCAAGTTTATGAGAGGGTTTATGTGTCAAATTTGTGTGTATTTTATGAGAAATTCATGAAGTAAATTAGCTTTAAAAACACATAAAAAACAAGTAAATTACAGAGAATATAATACATAGCAAACACATTACACAGTAGTGATGAAGGAGTTCACCCATCCTAGGCTACATCTCCTTGGACCAGCTTCAATGGCTTGGCTCTCTTTGATTAACTGATAAAAAATTTTAATACAGTCATTTCTTGAGCTTTGATGGCTCTCAAAATTGCTCCAATGGCTCTGGGACACCCTCAATACCCCTGTTTTGGTTCTAACTGAGTGGAAAATTCTGATTCTTTGGGCAAATGTTATGCCTCTTTTAGTTTTCCCACTATTTAGCCCCTAAACTAGCTAATTGTGGCTAGAACTGCCAGTTTCCACCAATTTCGGAGGTCTTCCAAGTTAATTGAAATTAGTGCTAATTGGGGTTAAGCGCTAATTAAGTGCACTTACTGTGCTAATTTTGTTTTAAAAAAAATCCTAAATTAAATTTTAGATTAGTGCTATTTAAACACGATTATGGTTTATTAATTGGAGTTAAGGTCTTTTAAACTCCACTTAGCACTGGAGCTCCCGCCGTGGTTGTAGCGCATGGGTTCTATGGACCGGAGGATGGCCCTTCAGGGCTATCCCCCACCTTCCCCGCCATATACAATGATTACAACATAAAGATATGCGGGCAGCTATAGAGGTTAAGATCTAATCGGTAGTGGAGGTGGTAAGTATTGGTGCTGGCGGTAGGGAGGTCGCGGGGTCGAACCCTGGCGCCTCCATAAAAAAAATTTCCAATGAACTTTACAATGCATTTCGAACTTGGGGGGCATGTGGTGGCCTTTGAGCTTGCCACGTGTCATGACTCGATTGGCCCAACATTAACTAGTAAAAACTCGACACATCACCCACCTTTCGGACCAACCAAAAACCAAGATTTGGCGATTGTTCACTAGTACACCTGTGGAATATTCCTTGGAATATTATTTTTGCTGACTGGGCTGCCCAGTCATCATCCTGTCAATTCTGCACAAATTTTAGCTGTTTGTAAAAACAGACAACAAGCTCTAACTTTCACGTACATAGTCGGTTTTCGATGAAACGAAGTGCACCGGAATCAGGGTGATGAGACCTATCCGGTCATTCATGTTGCATTACATTCTGATAAATTTGAATTTTTAGCAAATTTTTGCCCCCAATTCAATTTTTGATCACTCCTTCCCACTAAAAGGATTTTGGACTCACAAAATTTGGTTATCTGATGAGAGTTTAATCCTCTTCACCTTTCCAAGTTCGATCAACTTGATTCTACTTGGAAATATCTTCATGACAACCACTTTGGTTCCTTGACATGCCTAACTTGTAAATGGATTGGTACTTCAGCCAATGTCCTCCTTTCGCCGCTGACCAACCCTTGCTAGCTTCTTGTTGAATAATTAAAAACATCTTGCTGTAACAAAACGATCTCTTTGTGCTTGGAAAGCTTGAATAATGGCCTTCCCACTAAGAATCATGTTCCTACTTGGCATAAACATGCATTTGATGCAAGATTCTCCTTGAAAACTCTTTTCCAATTTGATCCCATCTGAGTGAACTACAACAATGAATTCAAATATTAGTAATCACTAGAAATGAAATGACCATTCTTTTACCTCCACGGTACCAAATTTCACATGGAAGAGTGTCTTTGCCATCTCTTTCACTTCTTGGCGTCATTCACCATATGGTCTACAAAAGGATTGTTGCTTTTGCGCAATATTTTGTCATCTTTTCCTCTTTCCACTTCTTCATTCCATCATCCTCAATATTGACATGTTCCATGATTTAAGAATGAAGGCTAATCATGAGAGCCTCTCGCTCAAGAGTGTGTAATATCCTAAAAGGGAGAATTTAGTAATACAAAAACACAATATGAGAACTGCATCAGTGTAAAAAAGTAATATAAGTACACTATACAAATAGACAAATTAGTTGATCCATTTTATTATATAAGAGGTGGATAAACCATTACAACAGTGCTCAAAATATGAGACACTCAATCCAAAGAGATGGCCTAGAATGACCCTGAAATGATCCCACAAGAGGGATTGTATAACTGTTGGACTGCTGGAAGGAATATTGCGTTGTCCCTGCTGCAAATTTTGGGACTAAAATTTCCGGAAAAAATATAAAAGTGTAGATATGGTAGTTCTGGAGCTTTGATGATGCTAAAACTTTAGATCCGAACTCTATCATGAATACCCAAGATAACCCTGAAAGGATTTCCAGATCTAACAATCTTGGAAAATCACCCTCTTAGGCCTTGCAACTATGACTATTGGGTATGCAGATATACTGCATGAGCTAAAGATATGATGGTTTTAATGAAGCACAACCAACTCAATGCATAGAGAGATGATCCCTCATTCATCTCCTTAAGCTAAGCTCCAAGATCATCTCCTCCAACCTCCTCCAATAGTCACGATTCTTTGAATACACAACAAGCCTTAGAAAACTATGCTATCGGAGAGGGAGGCTCTATGGCCTAATGCTAGATGCTACAATGAAGCTCAAAAATTATGGAAACGATGTTCCCAAAGTGAGGAGATGGTCCCTCATAGGATTTCCAACTAAAATACTAGAAACTTTCTTTCTCCTCTGAATCTGCCAAAGTAGATGCACAATCCTTGAAGAGCACCTTGCTTCATGGAGTAGCAAAACGATGGCCTCAATGTCGGATATGAATATGTTTCTCCTGAAAGGCTGGTATTGAAGCATAAGGTGAAAGGATGAGTCCTCCACCTGTTTCCTAGTTGAAGTTCTATAAACAACCTCCACCTCTCAAACCCTCAAGAAGAAATGCATTATCCCTGTGATTGAATATGCATATGAGATTGGTTGAATCTGGCACTAATGCCTGATGATATATGGCAGCTCAGAATAACCTTCCCAGAGTAGGAAATCAAAGTTCCCCGTGGGTAAGGGTGGGATTTCAGCTCAAAAACACCTGTGTGCTAAACAACACTGCAGACTTAGATAAATAGCATAATCATACATAGAAATGTACAAAGACAAATCCAGATCTAAACAGATTAAAAATAATAATCTAAAGTCTGCTTTCTATTGCTGCCTTCATCTCCCTTATATGCTTTGTGAGCCTTCCATAGCCCTAGCCCACCTCATAACTGCGCTACACATGTGGCCACTAGCTTCCATGAAGATTGCATTGTCTCTCCATGTTCTCCACCATATCTACATTTAATTCCCACTCTCTCCATCATGTGTGCATTAGATTCACAAATTCCTCCACTATATCATCATTAGTGCTCTATGATATTACTTTGAATGCACCATGATCTCATTTGACTTCCTCCATGATCTCCATGATCTATCATTAATGTGGCATGATCTCCACTCTTCCTTAATTTAAGAAGCTGCTCCACTACTCCATAATGTGGATATAACTCTAAAATATCCACATACACATATCAAAAGTATATTTTATTCATCTAGGGGTTTGTGGGTCCCTCCACCCTCTTATTTACTTACTTAATTATGAAAATTAAGAACTCTAATATTCCAATTATCTTATGGAAAATTGGGAGTATTAAGAGAGTTGACCTTTCAAAATCTTAAGACATCTTGTCACAAGAAAAACCATTAACTTGAAAAACACATCATGCAAGAAACACAACTTGATGACCTCTTCATTTTGCTCCTTCAAAGCAACAAATGTCACATCTTGTGAACATCGCCATGCATTCTTACATCTTGGTGTACAAACCCATCGACCAAACACAAGTCGACAAAACATGTGCATTCAAACCATTGACTCTTAAGTCAAAAAAAATCATGTACAACACTTAACGATTATTTTCCCAAAACAACAAGAATTTCACATCTCATGAAAAAGTTCGTCAACATCTCCCTTTTGAAATTAAAACAGAAAATGAACACATAATAGTGTGGGATTCTAGTCACATGATTGAGGAATTGTTGACACATTAATTGCTAAATGTGAATTGTCTAATTTATTTATCCCTTAAATAAATTGGACAATAAATTGTAATATTATCTCATAACAACTTTTAATAGTTAACTAAGTGTGATAGAATTAGTTAGCTCAAGAATTTCGAATTGAGGGTCAAAGGTGAGGCATGTAGAGTGATTCTATTATTTACAGGGTCCAGTTGTAGTTGTAGCAGTAGTGTGGTGTGAGTGCAATCACTTAACTCAAATTAATTGAGTTAAAGTTAGTTTAACTAGTTCTAACTGAGTGATGAGTTAGTGTAAGGTCAAGTGAATTAAATTAGATTTAATTCAAAAGTAGTGATATACCAAGTAACTGATGATTCAATATTAGTAGCTACATGCACGTCAATTCTGATGAAAACCTAGTTGAGACAAAGGTTAAAGGGAAGTAAACTATTAGTTGTATTATTAGCGAACTGCCCATGTGTAGTTATAAAGAAACAGGATGCCCATGATGGATTGCGCAGTCAAGGAAGGTCGGAATTCCTATTTACTAGGAATTTTTTTTTTTTTGGAATTGCAAGATAGAGGGGGTTTGAGCAGTTGCTTTCCCAAGAAAATCTTGTGTTGTGTAATTGATTTAATTCTTTCTCTTACTTGCATGTGATTGAGCGATCATTTATATTTTGCAAATATTGTAGAAGGATTCAGTATCTTGTTTTAGTACATTACATGATCGGATTGAATCCATTGGTGTAATTTATACATGGTATAAAAGTGCTAAGAATCACAATAGTGGAGAAGAAATTGAGTTTTGTTTGAACAATATTCAAATTTTTGTATAAAAAATATTTCGGTGATAATCACATCCAAGAATATTTTGTCAACGCGTTTCGAACCATCCAGTGTGGTTCATCAATGAACCACACTAGCTGGTTCGAAACACGTTGACAAAATATTATTGGATGTGATTATCACCGAAATATATTTTTATACATTTTATGAATCACAGAAGCCAAATTCCTAATAATATTCAAATTTCCAGATACATTCTTTGGAGCTAGAATCTGAACATGATGTCTTTCACAGGCTTGAGACTCGAATATGCACTCGAGGGAAATTCAAACTATATTGCATGGAGGGACATTATGGAGGCAGTATTGGAGGATAATGGGTTGAAGGATCTCATTGAAACTGATATTCCTAAACCCAATCAAGTAGATGCTACGTAGCATGAAGCATGGAGGAAAAATGTCGCAAAGGTAAGGAGGATATTATTAGAGGGAGTTCGAGATCATATTGTCTTAGTCTCCATGGAAATGAAACTCCATAGGCTATGTGGAAGGCCTTGATAGATCTATTTCAAAGCAACAGTGACCACAAAAAATTGGCACTCAAGGACAAGCTCAGGAAAATCAAAATGGAGAAGGGCGACACAATCCAGAAATACTTGACCAAGTTCACTCAATATCAAGATGAGCTTGGAAGTGTTGGGATTACTGTAGTTTATGATGAATTTGTGAGCCTAGCACTTCTAGGCCTTCCCAAGAGCTGGCATAGTTACCAGGACTCTGTGAATGGGAGGGAGAAGTTATCATATTGGGAGCGACTATGGTCAAATTTGGTACAAGAAGAGTTTCGACGGAATACCAGGGATGGATCCTCATCCAAGACTGATGATGAGGAAAATTTTGCCTTGGATGGTAAGGCAAAGAAGCGGAAGGGGAAGAATTCCTATTCCAAATATGAGACCGGAAAAGAAGGCAAGAAGCATGACATGTCAAAGGTGAATTTTTTCACTGTCATGATCATGGACACTATGCCACAAGTTGTACACAAAAGAAGAAGAACAAAAATAAGGCTCCATGAGATGCAGCGGGTGAAGATTTGGCCTCACAGTTTGAGTTATAATTCTCTCTCATCGCATGCATCATGTAAACTGTGATGGGATCAATGTGGTACTTGGATAGTGGAACATCTTTCCACATGACGGGAAACAGAGAACTCTTTAGTAGATTGGAGGAGAAGGATCTTTAGATGCACATCAAGATGGGTAATGATGGTAGCTATAGCACTACCGGGATTGGTACAGTTACATTCCAGAGACAGTCAGGTAAACCTTTCATATTAAAAGATGTCATGCATGTAACAGACTTGAAAAACAATTTAGTTTCAGTTGCTATGTTGGAGGATCTTGGATATGATGTGGTTTTCAGTGAAGTAAAGGTGTTCCTTCATCACAAGCCACATGATAGGTAAAGAATATTGGGCCCGTTTGTGTGAAGAATCTCTAAAAACTTGATGTATATGGTTGTGCAACATTGAGAAGTAAAGAAGGGGAGGTGGTGAGCTGGGATACAGGTGAGCTATGGCACGAGATATTGGGCCATCTACAACACAGTGCTTTGAGGATCATGCAACAGATTTCTACAGGTCTTCCAAAGGGTACTCTTGCGCAGATAGAGACATGCAAGGGATGTACCATGGGAAAGTATAAAAAGGCTGCCTTTCATGAGAAGGAGAACTGAGCATCATCAATCATTGAGAGAGGTCACTCAAACGTGCGTGGACCATTCTCAACAGCTTTGAGAGAGGTCACTCAAATGTGCGTGGACCATTCTCAACAGCTTCCACAACAAAGCACATGTATTATGTGATATTTTTTGATGATTTTTCTAGAAAGTGTTGGATCTACGTCTTGCAGAGGAAAGATCAGACGTTCTCAAAATTTTGTGATTTCAAAGCACTGGTGGAGAAAGATACGGGAAGCATGTGAAGGATCTGAAGAGTGACAATGGTGGTGAGTACATCTCCAATGAATTCAATAACTTCTATAGCAAAGAAGGAATTCAAAGAGATTTTATTGTGCCTCATAACCCACCATAGGATGGGGTTTGAAGAGAAAGAAACGAGAACAATTGTCCCAGTAGCATGAGCTATGTTACATGATCAGGGCCTACCATTGTATCTGTGGGCAGAGGCATGCAACACAATAATATTTGTGCAAAACCATAGTCCTCATCAAATACTTGGCATGAGTACACCAGAGGGGGCCTTTTCAGGTAAGAAACTAGATGTTTCATATTTTAAAATTTTTGGCTCATTTTTCTATTTCCATGTGACCAAAGATGCCAGGAAGAAGCTAGAACCAACAGCAAAGGTTGGGATATTTGTGGATTATATTGATACTCCCCACAACTATCAGGTGTATTTTCTGGCTAACAGGATGACATTTTTCGGGAGAGATGTTAAATTTGATGAGGAGAAAGCCATGGGATTTTCCCTTGAGAGGGATCTTGAATTGCATGCATAATAGGAGCTATTAGTTCCAAAGGATGAACCTTAGGATGTGGATTAGCCACATGCAGAGGAACAGAGAGTGGAAAAAACCACTCATGCAGAGCCATCCACCAGAAATGGTAGGAAGCACACTAGAGAGGCTGACAGATTGATGCTAGATGCGGCAGAGAATGTAGGTGCACCTACATCACAACGCAGGCATAGACAGTTCTCAGACAGGTATACTGGATACATGGCTCTTATGAGCGAGTGTATTGTGACAAAACCATCCTCTTTTGAGGAAGCAGTGCAACAACCGACATGGGTTGATGCCATGGTTGAGGAGTATGACTCCATTATCAGAAACAGTGCATGGGAAGTCGTCCCAAGACCAGTGGGGCAGTCAGTGTTTGGATCCAGGTGGATCTATAAGGTGAAGCAAGTAACAAATGGAAGTGTGGAGAAATACAAGGCTATATTTGTGGCCAGAGGATTCTCATGGGTGGAGGGGATTGACTATGAGGAGAATTTTGCACCAGTTGCAAGGTACTCATCGATTAGATCCATCCTTACACTCTCAGCGCAGATGGGGTGGTAGATACATCAGATGAATGTAAAGACAACATTTCTCAATGGAGTTATGAGAAGAAGTGTACATTGAGCAGCCAGAAGGTTTTGAGACCTTTGACAGGGAGTCACATGTGTGCAGACTCAAGAGAGAATTGTATGGGACGAAGAAAGCACCTCATTCTTAGTACAATAGGATCAACAACTATTTCACTGGCTTGGGCTTCACAAAGAGTGAATCAGATGCGAACCTATACCATATTGTGGTTGATGGTAAGATTTTTTTTTTGGTACTTTATGTAGATGATCTGATACTGAAAGGTGATGAGAAGCTCATAACATCTTGAAAACAGGACCTTGCAAGAGAATTTGAGATGAATGACATGGGGCTCTTGCATTATTTCCTTGGTTTGGAAATATGGCAAAGAAATGGGGATTTATTTGTATCTCAAGGAAAGTATGCCAATGAAATTCAAAGGAAGTTCCACGTGGAGGGACGCAAACCCATGCAGACTCCTCTTGCAAGAAACTAGAGGAAGAAGGATGCTACTTCAAGTGAAGTAGTGGATGCTACTATTTACACACAACTTTTTGGTTCACTTACGTATTTGGTGAACACATGACCAGACATATGCTACACAGTTAACCAGATCATTCAAGCTATGGTTTAGCCTACCAAGCTCTTTTGGAAGGTGCTTGGAAGGCGGGGAAGCATGTGTTGAGATATCTTAGAGGCACTACAAAGTATGTATTATGGTATAGGCATACAGAGGGAGTGAAGATTCAAGGCTTCACTGATGCATATTGGGCAGGAAAAAAAGACCCCCAAAGAAGTGTACACAAGTGTTAATCCAAATGTTGGCCATCTTTGTATCTTTGGCTACCCCATATATTTCCACATGTCGAAGGAAAAAATAAAAGGTTAGAAGCCATGGGAAGAAAAGGTACATTTGTTGTATATTATGATAATTCTAAAGAATTTAGAATATATATTCCTGGTCAAAGTGATCTGAATAGGACAAAATAGTTTTGTTGTGCTAGCTTTCTCATCAATATAAAAGAAAAGTTCTTAAGGATTGTGTCAAATAGCAAGTTTATGAGAGGGTTTATGTGTCAAATTTGTGTGTATTTTATGAGAAATTCATGAAGTAAATTAGCTTTAAAAACACATAAAAAACAAGTAAATTACAGAGAATATAATACATAGCAAACACATTACACAGTAGTGATGAAGGAGTTCACCCATCCTAGGCTACATCTCCTTGGACCAGCTTCAATGGCTTGGCTCTCTTTGATTAACTGATAAAAAATTTTAATACAGTCATTTCTTGAGCTTTGATGGCTCTCAAAATTGCTCCAATGGCTCTGGGACACCCTCAATACCCCTGTTTTGGTTCTAACTGAGTGGAAAATTCTGATTCTTTGGGCAAATGTTATGCCTCTTTTAGTTTTCCCACTATTTAGCCCCTAAACTAGCTAATTGTGGCTAGAACTGCCAGTTTCCACCAATTTCGGAGGTCTTCCAAGTTAATTGAAATTAGTGCTAATTGGGGTTAAGCGCTAATTAAGTGCACTTACTGTGCTAATTTTGTTTTAAAAAAAATCCTAAATTAAATTTTAGATTAGTGCTATTTAAACACGATTATGGTTTATTAATTGGAGTTAAGGTCTTTTAAACTCCACTTAGCACTGGAGCTCCCGCCGTGGTTGTAGCGCATGGGTTCTATGGACCGGAGGATGGCCCTTCAGGGCTATCCCCCACCTTCCCCGCCATATACAATGATTACAACATAAAGATATGCGGGCAGCTATAGAGGTTAAGATCTAATCGGTAGTGGAGGTGGTAAGTATTGGTGCTGGCGGTAGGGAGGTCGCGGGGTCGAACCCTGGCGCCTCCATAAAAAAAATTTCCAATGAACTTTACAATGCATTTCGAACTTGGGGGGCATGTGGTGGCCTTTGAGCTTGCCACGTGTCATGACTCGATTGGCCCAACATTAACTAGTAAAAACTCGACACATCACCCACCTTTCGGACCAACCAAAAACCAAGATTTGGCGATTGTTCACTAGTACACCTGTGGAATATTCCTTGGAATATTATTTTTGCTGACTGGGCTGCCCAGTCATCATCCTGTCAATTCTGCACAAATTTTAGCTGTTTGTAAAAACAGACAACAAGCTCTAACTTTCACGTACATAGTCGGTTTTCGATGAAACGAAGTGCACCGGAATCAGGGTGATGAGACCTATCCGGTCATTCATGTTGCATTACATTCTGATAAATTTGAATTTTTAGCAAATTTTTGCCCCCAATTCAATTTTTGATCACTCCTTCCCACTAAAAGGATTTTGGACTCACAAAATTTGGTTATCTGATGAGAGTTTAATCCTCTTCACCTTTCCAAGTTCGATCAACTTGATTCTACTTGGAAATATCTTCATGACAACCACTTTGGTTCCTTGACATGCCTAACTTGTAAATGGATTGGTACTTCAGCCAATGTCCTCCTTTCGCCGCTGACCAACCCTTGCTAGCTTCTTGTTGAATAATTAAAAACATCTTGCTGTAACAAAACGATCTCTTTGTGCTTGGAAAGCTTGAATAATGGCCTTCCCACTAAGAATCATGTTCCTACTTGGCATAAACATGCATTTGATGCAAGATTCTCCTTGAAAACTCTTTTCCAATTTGATCCCATCTGAGTGAACTACAACAATGAATTCAAATATTAGTAATCACTAGAAATGAAATGACCATTCTTTTACCTCCACGGTACCAAATTTCACATCTGGAAGAATGTCTTTGCCATCTCTTTCACTTCTTGGCGTCATTCACCATATGGTCTACAAAAGGATTGTTGCTTTTACTGCAATATTTTGTCATCTTTTCCCTCTTTCCACTTCTTCATTCCATCATCCTCCAATATTGACATGTTCCATGATTTAAGAATGAAGGCTAATCATGAGCCTCTCGCTCAAGAGTGTGTAATATTCCAAAAGGGAGAATGCAGTAATACAAAAACACAATATAAGAACTGTAGCAATGTAAAAAATTAATCTAAAGACACCATATAAATATACATAATAACTGAGCCATTTTATTAATACTGAGGTGGATAATAAGTACAACGGTGCTCAAAGTATGAGACACTCAAGCCAAATATATGGCCTAGAATGACCCTGAAATGATCCCACAAGAGGGATTGTGTCATTGTTGGATTGCTGGAAGGAATACTGCGTTGTCCTTGCTGCAAATGCCAGGAATGCAACTACCGGAAAAATGGAGAAGTGTATATCTGGTAGTTTTGGAGCTTAGATGATGCTAAAACTTTAGATCCGGGATATATGATGAATACCCAAGATAACCCAGAAAGTATTTCCAGATCTGACAATCTTGGAAAATCATCTTCTTTGGCCTTGCAACTATATTACTACTGGGTATGCAAATCTACTGCATGAGCTGAAGATATGATGCCTTAAATAAGGCACAACCAACTCAATGCATAGAGGGTTGATCCCTCCTTCATATCCTTAAGCTAAAAGCTCAAGATCTGTCTCCTCCAACCTCCTCCAATAGATGCAGTTGCTGAATACACAACAACTGAGTAAAACTATGCTATCAGAGAGGGAGGCTCTATAGCCTAATGCTAGATGCTACAATGAAGCTCAAAAATTATGGAAACGATGTTCCCAAAGTGAGGAGATGGTCCCTCATAGGATTTCCAACTAAAATACTAGAAACTTTCTTTCTCCTACAGATCTGCAAGACTGGACTGCACAATCCTTGAAGGCACCACTGCTTCATGGAGGTATGAAATGATGGCCTCAATTCCGGATGTGAATATGTTTCTCCTGAAAGGCTGATATTGAAGCACAAGGTGAAAGGATGGATCCTCCACCGGTTTCCTAGCTGAAATGCTAGAAACAACCTCCACCTCTCAAACCCTCAAGCAGGAATGTGTTATTCTTGAGACTGAATGTGCATATGAGAGTGGCTAAATGTGGAACCAATGCCTGATGATATATGGCAGCTCAGAATAACCTTCCCAGAGTAGGAAATCAAAGTTCCCCGTGGGTAAGGGTGGGATTTCAGCTCAAAAACACCTGTGTGCTAAACAACACTGCAGACTTAGATAAATAGCATAATCATACATAGAAATGTACAAAGACAAATCCAGATCTAAACAGATTAAAAATAATAATCTAAAGTCTGCTTTCTATTGCTGCCTTCATCTCCCTTATATGCTTTGTGAGCCTTCCATAGCCCTAGCCCACCTCATAACTGCGCTACACATGTGGCCACTAGCTTCCATGAAGATTGCATTGTCTCTCCATGTTCTCCACCATATCTACATTTAATTCCCACTCTCTCCATCATGTGTGCATTAGATTCACAAATTCCTCCACTATATCATCATTAGTGCTCTATGATATTACTTTGAATGCACCATGATCTCATTTGACTTCCTCCATGATCTCCATGATCTATCATTAATGTGGCATGATCTCCACTCTTCCTTAATTTAAGAAGCTGCTCCACTACTCCATAATGTGGATCTAGCTCTAAAATATCCACATACACACATCAAAAGTGGATTTTATTCATCTATGGGGTTTGTGGGTCCCTCCACCCTCTTATTTACTTAATTAGTTAAGAAAATTAAGAACTTTAATATTCCAATTATCTTATGGAAAATTGGGAATATTAGAGAGTGGACCTTCCAAAATCCTAAGACATCTTTTCACAAGCAAAACCATTAACTTGAAAAACACGTCATGCAAGAAACACAACTTGATGACCTCTTCCTTTTGCTCTTTCAAACAACAAATGTCACATCCTGTGAACATCGCCATGCATTGTTACATCTTCGTGTACAAACCCATCGACCAAACACAAGTCGACAAAACATGCGTCTTCAAACCATTGACTCTTAAGTCAAACAAAAGCATGTACAACACTTGACGATTATTTTCCAAAACAACAAGAATTTCACATCTCATGAAACAATTCATCAACATCTCCCTTTTTGAAATTAAACAAGAAAATGAACCACATAATAGTGTGGGATTCTAGTCACACATGATTGAGGAATTCAGTGACACATTAGTGCTAAATGTGGGTGTCTAATTTATTTATCCCTTAAATAAATTGGACAATAAATTGTAATATTATCTCATAACAACTTTTAATAGTTAACTAAGTGTGATAGAATTAGTTAGCTCAAGAATTTCGAATTGAGGGTCAAAGGTGAGGCATGTAGAGTGATTCTATTATTTACAGGGTCCAGTTGTAGTTGTAGCAGTAGTGTGGTGTGAGTGCAATCACTTAACTCAAATTAATTGAGTTAAAGTTAGTTTAACTAGTTCTAACTGAGTGATGAGTTAGTGTAAGGTCAAGTGAATTAAATTAGATTTAATTCAAAAGTAGTGATATACCAAGTAACTGATGATTCAATATTAGTAGCTACATGCACGTCAATTCTGATGAAAACCTAGTTGAGACAAAGGTTAAAGGGAAGTAAACTATTAGTTGTATTATTAGCGAACTGCCCATGTGTAGTTATAAAGAAACAGGATGCCCATGATGGATTGCGCAGTCAAGGAAGGTCGGAATTCCTATTTACTAGGAATTTTTTTTTTTTTGGAATTGCAAGATAGAGGGGGTTTGAGCAGTTGCTTTCCCAAGAAAATCTTGTGTTGTGTAATTGATTTAATTCTTTCTCTTACTTGCATGTGATTGAGCGATCATTTATATTTTGCAAATATTGTAGAAGGATTCAGTATCTTGTTTTAGTACATTACATGATCGGATTGAATCCATTGGTGTAATTTATACATGGTATAAAAGTGCTAAGAATCACAATAGTGGAGAAGAAATTGAGTTTTGTTTGAACAATATTCAAATTTTTGTATAAAAAATATTTCGGTGATAATCACATCCAAGAATATTTTGTCAACGCGTTTCGAACCATCCAGTGTGGTTCATCAATGAACCACACTAGCTGGTTCGAAACACGTTGACAAAATATTATTGGATGTGATTATCACCGAAATATATTTTTATACATTTTATGAATCACAGAAGCCAAATTCCTAATAATATTCAAATTTCCAGATACATTCTTTGGAGCTAGAATCTGAACATGATGTCTTTCACAGGCTTGAGACTCGAATATGCACTCGAGGGAAATTCAAACTATATTGCATGGAGGGACATTATGGAGGCAGTATTGGAGGATAATGGGTTGAAGGATCTCATTGAAACTGATATTCCTAAACCCAATCAAGTAGATGCTACGTAGCATGAAGCATGGAGGAAAAATGTCGCAAAGGTAAGGAGGATATTATTAGAGGGAGTTCGAGATCATATTGTCTTAGTCTCCATGGAAATGAAACTCCATAGGCTATGTGGAAGGCCTTGATAGATCTATTTCAAAGCAACAGTGACCACAAAAAATTGGCACTCAAGGACAAGCTCAGGAAAATCAAAATGGAGAAGGGCGACACAATCCAGAAATACTTGACCAAGTTCACTCAATATCAAGATGAGCTTGGAAGTGTTGGGATTACTGTAGTTTATGATGAATTTGTGAGCCTAGCACTTCTAGGCCTTCCCAAGAGCTGGCATAGTTACCAGGACTCTGTGAATGGGAGGGAGAAGTTATCATATTGGGAGCGACTATGGTCAAATTTGGTACAAGAAGAGTTTCGACGGAATACCAGGGATGGATCCTCATCCAAGACTGATGATGAGGAAAATTTTGCCTTGGATGGTAAGGCAAAGAAGCGGAAGGGGAAGAATTCCTATTCCAAATATGAGACCGGAAAAGAAGGCAAGAAGCATGACATGTCAAAGGTGAATTTTTTCACTGTCATGATCATGGACACTATGCCACAAGTTGTACACAAAAGAAGAAGAACAAAAATAAGGCTCCATGAGATGCAGCGGGTGAAGATTTGGCCTCACAGTTTGAGTTATAATTCTCTCTCATCGCATGCATCATGTAAACTGTGATGGGATCAATGTGGTACTTGGATAGTGGAACATCTTTCCACATGACGGGAAACAGAGAACTCTTTAGTAGATTGGAGGAGAAGGATCTTTAGATGCACATCAAGATGGGTAATGATGGTAGCTATAGCACTACCGGGATTGGTACAGTTACATTCCAGAGACAGTCAGGTAAACCTTTCATATTAAAAGATGTCATGCATGTAACAGACTTGAAAAACAATTTAGTTTCAGTTGCTATGTTGGAGGATCTTGGATATGATGTGGTTTTCAGTGAAGTAAAGGTGTTCCTTCATCACAAGCCACATGATAGGTAAAGAATATTGGGCCCGTTTGTGTGAAGAATCTCTAAAAACTTGATGTATATGGTTGTGCAACATTGAGAAGTAAAGAAGGGGAGGTGGTGAGCTGGGATACAGGTGAGCTATGGCACGAGATATTGGGCCATCTACAACACAGTGCTTTGAGGATCATGCAACAGATTTCTACAGGTCTTCCAAAGGGTACTCTTGCGCAGATAGAGACATGCAAGGGATGTACCATGGGAAAGTATAAAAAGGCTGCCTTTCATGAGAAGGAGAACTGAGCATCATCAATCATTGAGAGAGGTCACTCAAACGTGCGTGGACCATTCTCAACAGCTTTGAGAGAGGTCACTCAAATGTGCGTGGACCATTCTCAACAGCTTCCACAACAAAGCACATGTATTATGTGATTTTTTTTGATGATTTTTCTAGAAAGTGTTGGATCTTCTTTCTGCAAAAGAAAGATCATACATTCTCCAAGTTTTGTGAGTTCAAAGAAGTAGTAGAGAAATATACAGGGAAGAAGGTGAAGGCTCTAAGGAGTGACAATGGTGGTGAGTATATCTATAATGAATTCAAGAACTTCTGTGCCAAAGAAGGAATTCAGAGATAATTGATTGCACCTCATAACCCACAATAGGATGGGGTTTCAGAAAGAAAGAACAGAACAATTGTGGGAGTAGCATGAGCTATGTTACATGATCAGGGCCTACCATTGCATCTATTGGAAAAGGTATCCAACACAATGTTATTTGTGCAAAACCATAGTCCTCATCAGATACTTGGCATGAACACACTAGAGGAGACTTTTTCAGGTAAGAAACTAGACATTTCATATTTTTAAATTTTTGGCTCATCTGTCTATTGCCATGTGACCAAAGATGCTAGGAAGAAGCTAGAACCAACAACAGAGGTTGGGATATTCATGGGGTACACTGATAATCCCCACAACTATCGAGTGTATTTTCCGTCTAATAGGATGATAGTTGTCAGGAGAGATGTTAAATTTGATGAGGAGAAAGCAATGTGATTATCCCTTGACAGGGAGAATGCTTTGCATGCAGATAAGGAACTCTTAGTTCCAAAGGATGAACCTCAGGATGTGGAGTAGCCACAAGCAGAGGATCATGGAGTGGCATAAACCACTCATGCAGTAGGCCATCCACCTTAAATGGTAGAAGTGTACCTAGAGAGGTTGACGGATTGATGCTAGATGTGAACAAAGCATGTAGGTGAACCTACATCACAACGCAGGAAGAGAAGGTCCCCAGACAGGTATACTAGATAAATGGCTCTTATGAGCGAGTGTATTGTGACAAAACCATCCTCTTTTGAGGAATCAGTGCAACAACCAACATGGGTTGATGCCATGGTCGAGGAGTATGGCTCAATTATCAGAAGTAGTGCATGGGAAGTGGTCCCAAGACCTGTGGGGAATTCAGTGCTTGGATCCATGTGGATCTACAAGGTGAAGCGAGCAACAGATGGGAGTGTGGAGAAATACAAGGTTATATTTGTGGCCTAAGGATTCTCATAGGTGGATAGGATTGATTATGAGGATAATTTTTCACTGGTTGTAAGGTACTCATCGATTAGATCCATCCTTGCACTCTCAACATAGATGGGGTGGTAGATACATCTGATGGATGTAAAGACAACATTTCTCAATGGAGTTATTGAGGAAGAAGTGTACATTGAGCAGCCAGAAGGTTTTGAGACCTTTGACAGGGAGTCACATGTGTGCAGACTCAAGAGAGAATTGTATGGGACGAAGAAAGCACCTCATTCTTAGTACAATAGGATCAACAACTATTTCACTGGCTTGGGCTTCACAAAGAGTGAAGAAGATGCGAACCTATACCATATTGTGGTTGATGGTAAGCTTTTGATTATTGTAATTTATGTTGATGATATTATACTAACAGGTGATGAGCAGCTCATAAATTTTTGCAAAAAGGATCTTGCAAGAGAGTTTGAGATGAAGGACATGGGGCACTATTTCCTTTGCTTGGGAATATGGCAATGAGATGGGGAGCTATTTGTATCTCAAGGAAAGTATGCCAAGGAGGTTCTGAGGAAGTTCCACATGGAGGGTAGCAAACCCATCGATACTCCTCTTAAATGAAACTGAACGAAGGATGATGCTACTCTAGGTTGAGGTAGTGGATGCTACTATTTACAAGAAACTTGTGGGTTCACTTATTTATTTGGTGAACACATGACCAGACATATTCTACGCAGTTAACCAGATTATTCAAGCTATGGTTTAGCCTACCAAGCTCTTTTGGAAGGTGCTTGGAAGGCGGGGAAGCATGTGTTGAGATATCTTAGAGGCACTACAAAGTATGTATTATGGTATAGGCATACAGAGGGAGTGAAGATTCAAGGCTTCACTGATGCATATTGGGCAGGTATTCCATCAGACATGAAGAACACATTAGGGGGCATCTTCAACATAGGATTAGGAACAATTTCTTGGTACAACGGGAAGAAAATATCAGTTGCACTCAGTTCATCCAACGCAGAGTACATGGCAGCTAGTCAAGCTGAATGCAAGGCCATCTGGATGAGGAAGATACTTTTTGGTTTGTTTGGTCATCAGATGGATTCGACGGTGATACATTGCGATAACCAGAGTTGCATAAAACTCTCGTTTAATCTGATATTCCATGACAGGTTCAAGCATATTGACATCCGGTACCACCATCTCAGAGATTGTATTTAGAGGCGCATTATATTGTTGTAGTACATTCCCACAGAAGATCAGGATGTAGATATCTTTATGAAGGTGCTTGCAAAGATAAAATTTGAATACTACAGAGGCAAGATCAGGGTAGTTGATAATCCCTTTCTTGTTGAGAGGGAGTGTTGAAATTCAACAAGAAATTGCACCACATAATAGTGTGGGATTCCAGTCACACATGAGTGAGGAATTCAGTGACACATTAGTGCTAACTGTGGACATCTAATTTATCTATCCCTTAAATAAATTGGACAAAAAATTTTAATCTTATCTCATAACAACTTGTAATAGTTAACTATGTGTGATAGACTTAGTTAGCTTAAGAATTTCGAGTTGATGGTCAAAGGTGAGGCATGTAGAGTGATTCTATTATTTACAGGGTCCAGTTGCAGTTGTAACACTAGTGTGTTGTGAGTGCAATCAATTAAATCAAATTAATTGAGTTAAAAATAGTTTAACTAGTTCTAACTGAGTGATGAGCTAGTGGAAGGTCAAGTGAATTAAATTACATTTAATTCATAAGTAGTGATCTTCCAAGTAACTGATGATTCACTATTAATAGCTACATGCATGTAAATTCTAATGATGACCTAGTTGATTCAAAGGTTAAAGGGAATTAAACTATCATTTGTATTATTAGTGAAATTCCCAGGTGTATTTTTAAAGCCACATGATTCCCATGAAGGATTGCACAGTCGAGGAAGGTTAGAATTCCTATTTAATAGGAATTATTTTGCTTAGGAATTGTGTGAGCATGGAGGGCTAAAGGTGGGGAGGAAATTAGCTATGTTTTTGCCCAATTTTTCCTAGATTAGTGTGAGACGATTGGTAGTGTATGAATTTGTGGTGAGCACACATGCATTGTATTTTTCATGATTCCTTAGCTGATTATACAATAGAGATAGAGGGGTTTTGAGAAGTTTCTTTCCCCAGGAAAATTTTGTGTTGTGCGATTGATTTACTTCTTTCTCTTACTTGCATGTGATTGAGTAATCATGATTTATATTCCGAAAATATTGTAGAAGGATTTAATATCTTTTTTTATTACATTACATGATAGGATTGAGTCCGTTGGTGTAATTTCTACGTCCTTTTCATCCTTGGAGACTAAATCAACTCTTCCAAGTCGATAAGACAAACATGTAACAATCAATCGACCAACACAAGTTGATCACTCATGCATGTGCAAATGATCAACACTCTCAAGTTGACAACATGCATGTTAACAAAGAAATCAACCAACACAAGTCAATCACTCATGCATGTTCAAGCACAATGAAACTATAAAAAATTCCACTGTTCACACACACAAACTCTCATTCATGTATACAATGCTCAACTCTCTCGCAAGTACAATCACAAGTACAAGAATCCAATTGGTATGTACGAGTACTTAAAGAGCTGAAATGACCAAATTTGTTGCAACAAAGTGAGTCAGCATACTTCAATTTCAAACACCTTTCGAGCATAAAGATGCAACATGCATTCTAGAGAAAAATAAATGAATTCACATGCAAATTGCAACTACAAATTTCCATCTTTTCTGCATCTAAGTGAGTCAACATAACTCTACTTTTCCAACACCTTTCTTCATGCAGTATGCAGCATACTTTCAAGATAAAATAAATGCATTTAGATAACCAGGAAATGCATCAATAAGACAAGAATTGCGTCAATTATCAAAATAAATTCAAGGCCTTAATTGGTTAAGAAATATAACCATCTCTTTCCAAACCACTTCAATGGCGCTTCTTTCAGTTGCACTTCATCATGTGTATGATCCTGACTCACATCAACTATGGAATCCTCTTTTCCATTCTTGTCAAAATCTCTGTCCACCTTCTTCAAATGTCATGGATGAATTTTTGTATACAAAGTCCAACACTTGTCTACAAGATGAACCTGCTTATGGCAATGAGTAAAAAATAATTGCATATTCTTTTCAACATGGTTTGCATTGTCCATTGGACCTTTAGCTTTCTGTCTCCTTTGTTTTGAAAGTTTCCTATGTATGGCTATCTTCTTCCAACACCTCGAAATAGTATGTTTATTCAAACCACAAAAGGAACATGTAAATTTTATCCAAATCTTATGTGAGGATTTTCCATGTTACATATTTAAAAGCAACTTGATTAAAGGCGGATTTATACCTTGCACATTCACCTTTGTCACCTTCTTTAGGAGGTGAATTTGATGAGGTAGTGGCTCTCTTTGGAATACCAGCAATGGCTTCAATGGCTTTAGAGCTTTCAACATCCTCTTGTTTTCCATTTCCATTAGTTGCATGCTTATGAGCATCTTCTTGCAAAATGGGTGTAATTTTTTTGCATTCCTCATGAACACAAACTTCACAAGATTGAGGTAATGAACATGTAATGAAAGTATGTATTGGAACACCTTCATGTTCCTCCTTGGCTATGGAGCATTCTTCATCTTCTTTATGTCCATAACCACTACTTGTATGGATAAAATGAATCTCTTCAACAGTGGGTGTAAACATGTTGTATTCTCCATGAACAAAATCTTGAGGTAGTGAATGTGTAATGTAATCCTTTCTTGGAACATTTCCAAAAGTCTGCATAGTTTTTGAGTGAAATACATCATCTTTTTCACCAAAACCTAGACCCATGTATTTAGATCTTCCCTCAACAAAAATAGTGTTTATAATTCCTTGTGCATGTTTTCCTAACCTTTTACCTTCATAGCCCATTTTTTTTAACAATTTGGACCCTATTCCTCTAGTGTGTCTTTAAAAAACACCAAAACATTCATCTTTAGAGGAAATTGAAGATAAAATTGATTTTCATACCTCATTTTCATGCACATACTTGGCTAGGGTTTCCTTGGCATAATGGAGTTGAATATCCATCTCATGCATCTTTGCTAGGGTTTCATTTGCAATATGGAGCTGAGTCTCCATTTCATGCATATTTTCAAGAAGCTCTTGCTTCTCCTCCTTCATGGCCATCAACTGCTCCTGAAGCCTACTGATCTCCTTCCTATTTCAACCATATCTTACACCATATCTCTTATGATGAAGAGCTTTTGCAACATCTCTTCATCAAAGAGTCTTGTTAAGGAAGATTGATTAGAAACAATGTTGGATGAAGTTGTTAGTACTGCAATTTTTCAAACCCTTGTCATCATTCTAAGTTGTGTCTTTGATACTCTCTTGTCTCCTAACCTATGGTTGAAGACCCTAGAGGGTTAAAATGTGTATTAGTTTTATCATTTTTAACCAAAATCCAAAATAATTTTGAGTCCAATAGTTTGTTTGTGTCCTAGAGTTATTAGGGTAAATTTTATTTTAATAAGTCTTTTAATTTCTTTGAGTAGTTAAGGTCATGGGTTTAGCTTGAGAAGTATTATTTATTCACCATGATACTTCTATCCAAGTTTAAAGACATAATTTCAGATTCATTAGTTATTTTAGGAATAACACAAGAATAGCTACCTTTCCTAGAAAGCCAATTATTTTCTTTAGAAAATCAGGTTTTACAAGCAACATAGGAATATCTACCTTTTTTAAAAAAGTAGCTATTTCTGGAAAAAAATGTACAAGGAGATAAACGAAACATTACTCAGGTGAAAATACACTGCTCTTTGAATATTGAAGGTCTGCTAAAACAAGAGGTATTACTCTGAAAAGGTGGCTATTTCTAACTGGAGGATTCATCAAAAGGAGGTTGGTTATTTTATTTGCTAAGACTAGGAAAATCTAATGCTACTCATTAAAGTGAAATGTATTAAGGTTGAAGTATGAGTAGCTATTAGTTAATAAAGTTATGGAGTGAAATGTTCAGTGGAGTGAGTTGGTAGCATAATTTAAATTATTTTGGTTTCGTGTCACTCCCTCTCACTGTGATTTAGGGAATGCAGAGCTCTATTTCCGTTTACCCTCGTGAAAGCTATAGCAAATCGTTTTTATCTTCCAGAAAAATA
This sequence comes from Pinus albicaulis, assembly GCA_034641835.2. Taxonomy (NCBI): domain Eukaryota; kingdom Viridiplantae; phylum Streptophyta; class Pinopsida; order Pinales; family Pinaceae; genus Pinus; species Pinus albicaulis. Next base: position 778,983,634 of record CM076570.1, read on the forward strand.
TTTTTGTTACCTTGTGCTAGTAGTTAGGGCTTCGTGGAGGGTTGTTGTTCCTTGTCTTACAGGTGTGCATTAGTGGTTAAGTTAACTGTTAGTAAGATGGGTAAGGGTGGTAAGGTGAACCGTTTAGAACCAACCAATACCCGTTTTTTTGACCACCGTGCTAAGCCTCAGTTCTAAGCACAAGAGTGGTAACAATTTCTAAAGAATTTTTCAGGAGAAAATGTGGTAGTGGCTTAGGAATTTTCTAATACATTCGATGGATAATAGGTCAAGCTGGGTTCTTAGACCTTCAGGATCACTGAGACTATCATTGCAAGGGCTATCGAAACTTCAGCTACAAGTGAGTCATGGTACAAGAGGAAAACTCTTCTTAAATATGATTTAAATTCATATCTAAAGCTTGAGTATGAAAATATACATTAGACCCCTACTTTTCACATTTCTTATTTTAGGCCTGAGTGGCAAGATGTTATTACCATTGTGAAACATTATATAACCTATGAGGGTAGGCTTTCTACTGTGCATCAATACTAGATGAGGTTTCTAGCTCACTTCTCAGGCTCTAAACCTATGAACATGCCATTTTTCCTCGATAAATCTTTATTATCAATGTCCCAAAAAATACAGAGAACCCCAGACTATTATCTTCACAATCTTTATCACAGAGGTTTAATCAAGATGCTAGTGGTTTATCATTTGAAAAAGAAGAGAACCACATGGGAAAAGTTTTTAGTAGATGAAGGATTCAACAATATTAACTCAAGGAGAAGGGTAGGAAGGCCTAAAAGGAAAAAGACCTAAAAGCAACATTCAATCCCTGCACCTACATTGACCCATTCACAAACTAGTTAATCTTCTACACCTTCTAGCAGATAGCCAAGGAACTCAGCTAGGAGAGCTAGAGTTCAAACCACCACTCCTACACCAAACATAACTCCTATACCTACAATGCAACCAGCCAAAGAAGTTTACACTAGAAGACTACCTAAAGAGCCACAGACCTTGGGGTATTTCAGGCAGGAGCATGCAAGCAAACTCAAACAAAAAGCTACCCTACCTAAAAAAAATATTATGTATAAGGGCAAGGAAGAGGTAGCTTCCTCTTCAAGGAGTAAATGTAGGAGAAAAATTATTTTGATAGAGGGATATTCAGTGGAAGTTAGCCCTAAAACCTTAACACCAAGCCCTGTTCTAGAGGCTAGATAGGAGAATCAAGAAGACAAGGCCACTCCAGCACCAGAGGAGCCTACACTTGCACAAGTATTTTCCTCACTCAAAAAGGGGAAAATAAAAGTTATAGAGACTACAACAAAATAACCTACTATAGCCCAACTTTATTCATCTATTAGTTCTTCAGCCAAAGGGAAGAAGAAAGCTATAATCCACTCATATTCATCTTTTGAAGAAGATAGCAGTGAAACAAAGTTTAGTGAGTCAAAGTTTGAAGAAGGGTAGTCAAGCAGATTTGTCCATGGAAGAAGGAAGCCTTCTTACATTCCTAATCCATACATTCAAAGGCCTCATACTAGACCAAAGAACAAGCTCAGACTAGCAAGAAAACTCATAGCCAACCCTACTCTCAAAGATGAAATAGTAAACATAAATGAAAGCCCAGAAAATTACTTAGGAAAGAAGAAGACTCAGAAGAAAAAGCAAGTACATAAAAGAAAGCCAAACAAGAGGGTCACCAAAGTAGAAGCTATTAGGATTTTTGCTTCTATACTAGATATTTGATGATTGAATGCACAAAACCATGAAAATATAAAGAATCATATCATTTTTGGCTTATACACAGTATTTTTATAAATAGCTACCTTTTTAAAAAAAGTAGCTATTATTTCAGAATTTGTATAAGAAGGTGAAAAGGTTGTTTTTTTGTTCTGGTTTCAAAAGTATGACACTAAATGATGATAAAGTGAATGCAACCTCAAAGGTAATGGTATTTTCCAAGTTTAATCCAATCAAGATATCTTCTAGATGTCGTTTTAGTTGGTTACTCCTACACTTTTGTAGATAAGGTTCCAGGTGTCCTTTTCAGTTCGCAGTTGCACTTTTTGTGGAGGTAGTTTTTCTAGAAAACCAGGAGCACCCAACCACCTCGACTCAACCATTTTGAGCTCCATACTATCATGCTCTGTCTTCATTTGTATTTCATACTAATTTTCTGTTATGTTTAAGATAAGCTTTACTATATGTAGAGGATTGTAATAAAGTCTCTAAAACAGGATTGCACTTTTTTATGGAGGCTTTAAAAAAATTCCTTTTTTGTATATATTCTATGTAAAGCAAAGAAGAAACGGTTGGTTGGTTGTCTATTTCATTGCATACTGTGTTGTACATTTTTGAACATATAATATATCCAGAGGCACTCCTGAGGACTCACAAATTGTATGGTGTGTTTATTTTTTATCTCCTTATTTGTTTCCATAATTTACAGTTTCATTCCAGATTATGATTTACATAGTTTTATCTCATGTTTTATCAGTCTTGTGAACCTCCAAGATATATTGATCTATTTTTTTAATTCTTGTTCCAAGCTTCCCTGATTCAATATGAATTGAAGATTGTTCATAAGCATCTCTTGGGGTCGAATTAAATCCCGTGTCATGTTCTTATAAGTATTTTGATCTAGCATGCATGATTAATCTATTTTTGTCAGTCTTGATTTATCAAGCATTCCTGATTCATGAGGTCATGTTAGTTGGAAGAATTCTATGTAACGAGATTCTTAAAATGTAGAGTGAGACTCTTGTAAGTATTTAAAGCATTCTTTCACTATACATTTCATATATAGAATTTGTGTCACCCTTTCCTCTTAGCAGTGGGCTTCTATTTTACATATCCACTATTTATCTTCCTTTATTCTAACCATCAAGCTACAAACCCAACCTTGCTACCACATTATGCACTAGTGCCCTCATATGTGTGACAAATTCTTATTTACTCAAAACCCCTTTCAGTGTGTGTGATTTCCAACTACTTTCCAAAAAATCAATCAAATTATAAGAAAATCCCTCGAGCTTAAGATGTGTCTGGTCATGAGCTTGTTACAATACAAGTGCTGATTCCAATGCTAACAACTTCCATCTTCACACTTGTAATGCATAAAAAAATATTCTTTGTTGTAATTTGAGAGCTAGGTCCTCAATATTGACATAAAGCTCATTTGGGCATCACCATGAATCTTCTTCTTCTCTTCTTCATTGATTGTTTCACACAAGTCTGAGGTTGGTTCAAGAAATTTATTTTGTACAGGTTCGAGATTACAAGGTCTAAAGCTCACATGTGTTTTACGGATTTGGTTTCTGAACAAAGGCTTTTAACATGCAATTTTTGGCTATAACCATAGGTAGGAAATCAAAACCGTGCAGTTGGAAGGTATCAACTTCACACACACCTCTTCCTCCGTGCATTTTGGCTCTAGAGTTACAAATTAGCATTTGATTGCAGTTGTCTGCAGAAGGAAAAGTTATCACTGATTTGAATTGATGTTGGGAACATATTTCTAAATGTTGTTGGGTTAATATTGTTGGATTATTTTGTATTGGATCATTTTAATCTCTGCTAAACATTTTATGAAAATATAATAGAAGAATAATTACAAAGGGTTTTCTCTGTAGTGTGTTTTTCCCTGGTCATTGGCCGAAATTCTGGTGTCTCTTGTTGATGTGTTGATTGTCTCCTTTGTCATTGCATTTATAGTTCTATATTCAATTACTAATGATTGGAAATATTAATTATTGATGAAATATTTCTAATTGAAAAAATTAATTGGGCTAAAGTAATTGAATCAACATAGAGCAGTCTAAAATTTAACAGGACCATGCTGTGTTAAAAGGCCAACAATTTGAGTGCGTTAAAATTTGCGTGGGAGTGGACCTTGAGAAATGTATGTCCTTGGATCCTCCCTTGAACCAAGGCAAGTGGAGTTTCATTCAGTCATTGGACTACGAACAAATTCCATTTAAGTGTAAAAGATGTCATAAATATGGGAATCATTTCCCAAGACTACAAGAAATCTAAGGTTGGAAATGGAGATGGAACGACTCTTTAGGACAAGCAATGGAACACCCAAAAAATGGGGGATAAAAAAGGGCAAGGTGGAGATAAAAATCCCAAAAACCCTGCTGATAATGTTGCTTCAACATTGGAAAACCCATTTGAAATCTTGTCTCAGGAAGGGAAACAGAAGATGGAACCAATCGTAGATAATGAAGGCCCAACTTATGAGGAAGCAAAGGACAAAGAAGAAGAATATGGGGAATTTCAGGAAGAAAAACTAGCAAGGGAAGGATATCATCAACATTTTTAAATATTATATTCAACATAGTACCACAAATCCTCCAAATCCACTCAAGAGAGATAAAGGTTCTGAAGGGGCATATCCAAAGCTCCAAGAAATAAAAGGATCAGGGAAGTTTCTTATGAGAAGTTCCAAAAAGAGAATAAACTGGGAAAGTGCTCTTCCATCCATGAATTGATGTAAGGAATTCCAAGAAAGATGTAAGGGAAGCATAAGTAGAACAAAACATTACACTTTTGAATCAACCTCAAATCATTCAAATTCTCACAAATGTGAGAAATAATGAACATGGGAGCATTAGATCCAAAAGAGGTAAGTCAAATGCCTAAGTTTAAATGAAAGTTATATCCTGGAATATAAGCAGTTAAAGTTCTAATTAGAATGGAAAACCCTCAAGTCACGTTCCTGCAAGAAAAAAATCTAGTTGATGAAGAAACTCTAGTTTTATCTAGGTCATTTTGGAGAAATGTTTATGGTGTTATTAAAATCTCTTATGGAGCCTCTAGAGGCCTGAGTACATTTTGGTAAAACACTTTCTATATGATAAAAGCCATCTCCAAGACAAGATTCTGCGTAGTTTTTCATATTAGAAGATAAAAATACAAAATAAATTTTCTCATTTGTAAACATTGATGCCTCAGTTAATTATAGTGAGAAGGGAGAATTTTGGGATTCCTTAGCCAGGATAAAGAAGCAACAATGGCATATTGACAATATAGTCGATGGATATTTCAAATTAACGTTGTTCTTCTCTCTTATGAGAAACATGGAGGAAATATCATCAGAGATCCTTTCCGAGGAAGGATGGAAGATATCATCAATGAATGGGACCTCCTGGACATTGTCCCAAAAAAAGGAAAATATACTTGGTCCAACAGGAGAAGTGGATTTGGGTATATCAAGAATAGGCTTGATTGATTCCTTATTAAAATTAATTGGTTGGCTAAAGGAATTGAGTGTTGCTTTGCAATTTTGGAAATGGGGGACTCACACCATCGAGCTAAGTATAGGCCCTCCATAGGATTTGGTTGCAATCCCATTTCGTTTCAACCCTGGATGGATTCAGAAGTAAGGAGTAACAAAACTAGTAAATCAATCTTGAGAAACCTCGGTAAAAATATCCCAAATTTTTTTTTGGGAGACCAAATTGAAAATGTTAAAGCAATCTCTTTGAACTTGGAAAAAATTCGACTTTAAGCCTCCAGGTCAAGAAAAAATTGAACTTATTATACATCTTGAGAATCATCAAGTCCAAATGGAGAATGGTATAGTGATAGAGGTACTTATCGAAAAGAAAAGTAAATAAGTAAGCAAATTTACCTTCTTAGCATGAAAGAGGATCAATACTAGCACCTAAAGTAAAGAAGCCCTTGGCATATGGAAAGGGATAAAAATACCTCATTTTTTCAAAAGCAATCTAAAGCGCATGAGATTATAAACTGGATCAAAGAAATCATCCCAGAGGGTCATCCTAAATTATAATCTTTCCCTGAGATCAAACAAGAAGCATTCAGAATTTTCAGGAGTTTATATTACAAGGTCAAGTAAAATGACTCAGGTGAGGTGCATTATTTTATTTCATGCCTGCTTTCAATTGTTTCATACGCGGAAAACCTCCAACTCATTAAGTCGATTGAGGAAGTAGAGGTGATAGAGGCCATTTTGTCTCTTGCTCTAGATAAATCCCCCTGTCCAGATGATTTCTGCATTAGTTTCTTTAGATCCTTTTCAACCCTGTTATCCACAATTTTGTCAACAGTCCAAGGAAGCAGTGCACAAATTTTTTTGAAGATCAAAGTCATCGGCCAACATGAAAATAGCATTGTAACCCCATTTTCTGCGAGTTTTATTGTAAATTATGCTAGTATTACCATTTAAAATATGTACAACACCTAGGTCAACATTTTATTTTTGCAAAGGATTTCATCCTATGAAGTTTTTTAACCTCACCGAATTATGTGTGTTTCTAAACAAAAATAATTGAGAATTTTTTTCTTCCAACTTAAACCCCAAAGCTAGGGTGGAATTCATTAACAAAGTATTAGGTGAGTCCTGGTGTAATATCAAGTCAATTGTAAAAATGTTTTTGGGAATAATTTTAGCATATTGGCTGAATTATTTTATTACAACCACACTTGGTTTTATACTAGATCATATTGTGTTGCAGAATTGGGTAATTTCTTAAGGGTCTACACATGAATATGTATTTCCCATTCTAAGGGTTTAATTTATAATTATATGATGTAAAAAATATTTTGGTGCATGGTCCCTCACAATCAGAAACCATGGCTAAATATTTGAGGATGAAAAAATTATTAAATCCCCTCTAGAGTCGATTAATTAAGTAAATAATAATTAAAATCCTAATTCATAAAAATAATTAATTTAGGGTCAATAATAATTATAGAGAAATAAATTTCTCTCCAAGTGGAAAATAATAAAAAATTCATGGGTAAAAGAAAAGTCAATTTTTAGATGTCCCTCACTAATGGAAAATTTGATATTTTAATAAAATTTGAGCCCTTGGACCTTGGTAGTTAAGTCAAAGTAAAATGTTTGAGGAAATTAATCTAAAAGATTAATTTTTGGATTAATCAAAAATGGTTTTTAAGAGATTAAAAGATAATCAAGCTATTTTCAACGATCGAGATTATTTTACCGAGGATCAAACCAACTAGCTGTCATTTTCCACTTGGAGGGTATTCTCTATATAAAAGAATTCATTTAGATTATGTTTTCATGATGATATTTGGATGAAAAAAAATGTAACGTTGGTATTGAGCTGCTGCTCCACTGGGAACATTTTTTATCATAATAGAAAGAATTTGGGGTTCAGTTCATGGTGTTATTCTTCTGTTGATCCTTGGTATGTGTTAGCTATGTATTATCCTATATTGTGCTGAATTTTTATCAAATTTGTTATTTCATTTGTTGATGATAAAATTCTATTGGTACGAGCTATCTTAGATGATATTATTCACCATATGATCTCACAATTTTATATTGAGAAAATTATAGAGATTTACATGCACACTAACCCTTGGGCGCCAAGTTTAGACTGTGGGGAAGAGTCGACCTTGTTTGGGCTCTAAGATTTATTTGTGGTAATTAATTTTGCAGCAGGGTTTTGGCCATTCTATTTTTCGAAATTATTTCATCAATTGTCATTTATTTAAAAAAATCTTTTCAAGAGTATTATTTGATCTTGGGCTAAAAATGATTGTTTTTCTAATGAGAGTTTGTAATTTTATTTTTTCAAATATTGTACACTTGTAAATATTTTGTAAATTAATTTTCTAACCCTTGTATTTTAAATCCTAACCCATTTTAATTTTTGTATAGTATTTGGGGTTTTGGGGTTGTGAAATTTAAATTCTTTGTACATATTGGGGTTTTGGGATATTTTTTTTTCCATTTTGCGCATGAAAATTCTCAAGCCATCAAAGGAGATAAAAATTTTTGTGGAGGAACTAGCCCTAGGGCTAGGGTTTCAAGGGTTTTCTCCTCCAAGGCAAGAAGTCTAGCCTTTTGGACATGAATCAAGCCCTAGAGGCCTTGATCTATCCTCCTAAGGTCCTAGAGCCTCAATGCATAGCTAAGGAGGAGGGTTGTAGGCCATACAAGGTAATATTTTGAGGTTTCAAGATAATTCTATTTGTGTTTTTTTCCTAGCTTGCTTTGTTTTGTAGGGGTTCGATAATTTTTTGAGGCCTTAAAGGCCTAATAGTGGCTTCTCCTACCCTTGCTGCAACCCTTTCCTCCTCTCTTGTTTGAGATGCAACACTTAAGCCCTCTTGACAACCCTTATTAGGCCTCTTCCTAACAGCTGCAAGCCCATTTGGTCCTTGATTTATTGAGTTGTAGGCCTATTGAAGTCTTATCCCTTAACAAAACCCCTGCTACCTCTTGCAAAAACCTCTAGGAGGTATATTTTGAGTTCCATAGGTCTATACAGGCCCCTAACCCTTAACGAAAACCTCTAGGAAGCTTACCTTTGGATGTCACAGGCCTATTGTACTGTACAACAACCCTCCCCATTTCTAAATTTTTATATTAAATTTCAATAAGAAATAGGTCCCCTTTTCTTTTTAGATAGGAATAAAACTTTGAGGAAATCTGATTATAATATAAAAACAATAAAAAAGATTCATTGTTAAAAACACACAAAAGCATCAATTGCATATCGCTTATCCCAAATGAAAATAAACAAATTTGATATCAAACTAATTCCGATCCAATCAATCATAAGACTTATATCGCATCGACACAAAGTCTAAATGTTTTCCTTTTGAAAAGTCCGATGCGATAAAGTAAATCACAAATCACAAATTGGAGGAGTATTATATTTCTATATATTCTTTGCAAAGCTCCCATGCGATGATACTTATCGGTAATCACATTTCGGATAAGTCATACTTCATTAGGTCTATTTGAGAAACTCCGATGCGATGTAATTTTAATCGCAATCGCATTTCGGTGAAACAATATCACGATTACTTGCTTTATAAACGTTCCGACGCGATGGACCCCACCACAATTACAATCACATTTTGGCAAAGTCACATTACAATTAAATTCCTTTGGAAAGATCCGATGCGACATGACTTTATCGCAAGTCGCAAATCGGTAAAAAAACATGATATGTCTTTTAGCTTTCCTTTCGAAAAGTTTGATGCGATAAACCATTGGTTATCATTAATCGCTATTCATACTTCGCACATATCATTCATCGGCAAATTGCAATCGGAAGTTCCAAAAAGGTAAATTCTTACATCGAGATTTTGATATTGTCAATCCCCAATGTACGACCATCATTAATCGGAGATCAAACGAATTCTAACAAAAAATTTAAATATGAATGCGTGAATGTGAATTTTATTAAAGGCATTCAATTTTAATACGGAGATAATCAATTTAGAATCATGAATAAAATCCTTCGCAAAATTGTTCTTAAATAATTTCCTTTTTACTTAATGATGTTTATTCTGACTCAATTTATTCCTGCTTCTAGGAGGATTTTCTCATTTACAGATCTGTAGAACAAAAATTCTGCTTATTCGTAGAATTGTTGAGACGATACCAGAAAGAGAAAATCTCAAAGAAGATTAAGAAATCGAGAGTTGTTGCCGTCTCAAAGGTTACCACCATGCCAAAGGAAAAGCCAGCCAAAATAAAGCTAATTACGGATACTACGTGCCTGGGTCTCGAAAATATTTCCTGGGAAGAAGTTTATAACTTGTTTGAAGCAGAAAACCCTACTGTTATAGAAGTAAAGGCAACGGTGCCAGATGAAGAATCAGATTCAGATAGTCCCCTTAAAGAACTGGCAAACTCTTTTCTCCATAGAATTGCAGCTCGAGCAAATGTATTTCCATACTATGATCTAATACGATGGGTAATAGAAACCACAACCATCACAGATAGAACATTTGTCACAGTTGGAGGAAATAGGTTTGGGTCCTTTAGAGCAGAAGACATCAAGGCAATGTATCATCTACCAGAACCTGAGAACACCTACAATAAAGCCTTCATAGAGGATTTTGCTTCAAGCAACGAAATAGAATCAGACCCTATTAGGGAATGGAGACAAGCTCCGGACAAACATAAGCATGAGACCTCAGGTATGTATTTTGTAGAGTCTCTCGCACCTCCATATTGCTATGTTGCTGCCATGATGTGCAGACTTTTTGGGAGTAATAATTCTGCAAGGTTTTCTATTCAAATGGTACCCCTGATTAATGCCACTGTAATTTCCATTATTATGGATTGGTCAGTCATTCTATCTGATAAGATAGCAAATAAAATTCTGGATTATAGAAGAAATAAACATACTGGAACTACACCCCCATTTCATTTCCGTGCTTACATTTTAGATGCCTTATGATTTAATTCTGAGTTTCCTATTTTGGGATGGAAATGGACTCCTCAGGATCCTACTCCTATACACATCTATCATAAATATTTGTGGAAAGCCCATTTCAAGAACCATGTATACAGAATTTTCCATGGCTATATATTTCCCATTTATCAAGCTATTTTTAACCAACCCCCTCCTTGGCTCTCAGATAAGGCAAAACTTGATTTAACCCTAATCGGAAGATGGTTCGGGGAAGAAAATTTCACCTATATCATGATATTTGGAAGCATTGCTGAACCTCACATCTTGCCCTTATATGTTCCCAATAAACTATTGGCTCAATAAATAGCTTACTAGTTGACCGAAAAGGGAATGTCTAGAAGTTTAAATAATTCTAAAAAATTGATGTGGCCTACATTTCCTTTCCAATGTGGAACCTATACCCTCAATGATTTCAAGCATGCAAAAAAAGAAGACCTTAAGATAAAAGAACTTAAAGCTTGCAACTGTTCCCAGTAGGCAATATGATCCGAATAAGGTTGCCTTTAACTTCACATCTATGGTGCAAGTTGCTAAATTTGAGCATGAAACTGATGATTTTGATGACCTATTTGTCTCAATTGAGAAATTTTCACAGGTTTACGATTCAGCTAAATCAAAGTTCCAAACAGAGGACATGAATAAGTTTTTACAGTTTATAAGCAAAATACTTCTTACAGTTCCCCTCGACCAGTTAAAGACTACTTTACAAGAAAAAGAGAGTACTGAAACAGAACAAAAGAAAGAGGATATAGGCAACAAAATTGATCTACAGATAGAGAAAGAAGATACAAGCAGCAAGCCTAATGATCAACTTGAAAAAGAGAATACCAGTGAGAAAGAGGGAGATTCTATTGAAACCAATATTAATGACCAGTTGTTAAAATAATATGAACAATTTGCTCAACAGATAGGAGACCAGGGAAATTCTCAAATTGATAACATTGACTATCAAGATATTGAGATCATTCCTGAAAACCCATCTGAAGAAATTGTACTAAAATTTGAAGACATACCCCCTCTAGATTTCTTTTACAGCCCTAAGCATAGAGCCATAGTAAGAAAACAAAGAAAGAGAAGGAGGATTGATCAAGGACCACTTGTAACTCTCCAGGTTGAACTAATGAATGTTGTTTGGAATCACTCTGAAGTAAATCCTTCAGAGGATCTAACCAAACTATCCCAATATGTATGGGCTTATAGTGCAGCCACAATGGATAAAGCTATTGAAGTTAATCAACTGTTAGAACAAAAGGACTTGCATATAGCATTTTTAGAAGAAAGGACAACAAATGATCAAAAAAGGATATCATAGTTAGAGTAGCATTTGGGAGAAGAAATACTGAGAATTAAGCAACTAGAAGAACAACTGAACATTGAAAAGCAAAAGCTTGATCAAAAAGCTTTAAACAAACAACAACAGTTGTCCCAAGAAGTAACAAAATTGCAGACATTGCTGCAAAATGAGAAAGCTGCCAAGGAAGAGAAAAGTACAATATTTCAAGCAAAAATGGATAAATTCAAAGATTATCCTAAACTGGACCAGTTCAAAATAGAAGCCCTTGAAATGAGTAAGTTGTTGTCCCAACAATTGGATGATCTATGCCATAAAATATCACAAGCTGAACCCCTCTGTGAAATAGCATCATCCCTCATCGATGAAGCAGTCAATACAGGATTAGAATTTGAAATCTTGATGAGAAGATTTCAGAATTTATCACATGGCAGGAAACAGAACAGGGTAAAATTGCAAATCTTCCTAGAATTGAAGAATCACATAAAGAAATTCTATTTTATAAGTGGGAAACTTAAATGATTAAAGAAGAATGTGCTACTTCTAAAGAAAGGACTATAATTAACAATTTGACACAGCTGGTTAATGATAGTCTATATGCAGCAAATTTATTCTCAGATTGCATTCCAGGAAAGTTGTTGAAGGTTAAAGAAATAGATAAAAGGTGGAAACAAGAATTAATTAGTAAATATCAAAAGATCAATAAAACACATGGAATTACATGGGATTCCTTATGGTCCCATTTGGTCAAGCCATACAGTCATCAGATGGCAACCAAATGTCTTTCCAGTGCCATCAATTATATCATCCCGAAAATTTCTGATGCCACATACACCAGTCAACTGCATTCTCGGCTGAGTCACCCAACTGAAGTGAAAGATATGCTCAAAATCTGCTAGCTTCGCACATTAGATATTATGGAAATCCAATGAACCTATTTTATTGAAGATCGCAATTCTATTTTCGGATCTCCGATGATCTTTCTTAGCAATAGTTTTAGTTTGTTTGTTTTTTTTTTTGAATTTCCTATTTAAACCCCTTTCAAGCATTTTAGAATGGGTCCTAAATTTGTAATATTTTTGGCTTGGATAATACATTTCTATACTCCTTGAATATCTTATTTTTATAAAGGATCACATCCTGTGATTTTATGGTGAATTATTTTTGAGAGTTGCATTTTTGTTTCTTGAAGATTGTTCTAAGTTAAAGAGCAGGATCAGAATATCAAATTGCATCAGGAAGATATCAAATGTATTTGGTGTTTCTATCGATTATGTTTTATTTTCTTTATGTGATGAAATATTCTCATTGAAATTTGTTATCGCTTATATATACTTGTTTCTCAAATATTTCTTTATCATATCATTTCTGAAGATACAAGAATATCATCTTTCATAGTGTGTGCAAATGATATAAATTTATGAATGCGATGTGATATTATAAATCTGTTTAATTTCTTAAACAAAGTTATCATTATATGATACTACATCTTTCTTTTAAGTAAATAATACATTTTCATGGTTATTTGTTTAAATGAAATAATCTTTAAGTCGTATTCATATTTAATACCCGGGTTAGTTTTAGAGTTATTTGTAAGTCATAAATTAAGTTAGACAGATTAGCTCAATTAGTTAGTTTCATTATCCACTTTCACAAACACCCCATCACCAATCCATTCATTATTAGGAAACTGGTCCTATAAATCCAGCCGGAGCCACCATCCCAAACGGAGAAGGAGTTGTTCTAAGGTCCGGACCAGGTGGTTTTCCCCCAATGTTTGAAGCAACAATTTTCGGGGCATCAACATTTTTGGCGCTAGAAGGAGGGCCTAAGCTATGAATGGAAAGTAAATCCAAATCTACAGGCCATTCCAAGAGAAATTCACCCTCATCACCTTCTTCAATTTCTTCTACATCTCAAATATCTAGAGAAGAAATTGAGAAGAACATCAATACACCCACTACCAAATCTTTAGATCTATCAGACAATCGACCTCCCGAGTCCCCTGAAGTACACGCTTTAATTCATAAACTCCAAGGGTTCTCATTATATTTAGAAGAGTCTGAATTATCCGAAGGTAGTGTTACTTCACAATTAATATCTTCAAAACCTCTTACTATGTTACAAAGCGAAAAACTTGGTATTCCTCCAAAGGAATTTCCTTTACCTAGTCGAGTTAAAACTAGAAAAACACCATCAAAATCAGATAGTGATATTATTTCCTCATCACAAACTCTCTCATATGCTTCCCAAACTCAAACCCATAAGAGTATAGTTATCCCAACAACATCTACTCAAACACCAGTTGTCTCTTCAAGTCCCTCAACTGTTATCACAATAATGGCACAAAGACCATGGACTAGTCCAGGAGCTGTTGCAATGCCTGCACCTTTGCATGCATTACCAGATCATCCTGAAAAATGGCTGCCAAAATTTAGTCCTGACCTTGGCATACAACCATAAGAAAACATTAATAACTTTATGTTGTCTGTAAATTTAAATGTAGTAGAACATGAAGATGTTGTGGTCAGATTATTCCCCTATACTTTGCAAGGGGCAACAGGATCTTTGTATTTTTCATTACCATCAAGATCTATTACAAGTTGGGATATTTTCTAGGAACATTTCTTAACCAAATTTGGAGATGATAGATCAATAGAAACTCTAATTAATGATCTCTCCAATTTGAGAGCAGAATCCATCAAATATTTTAATTCCCGATTCAAAAAACTTTTGAATAAAATTCCTACAACATCAAAACCCAGTGAGCAAGTCCGAAGTGAATGGTATATAACAGATTTGCCTTCAAATATAGCCATATTTGTAGATAGAGCTGCTAAACCTACCTTAGCTGAAAACATGAAAGAAGCAATTGTAGTAGAAAGACGAATTATTTCTTTAGATTAAAAGAATTCTAATGAGGAAAGAAAATCCAAAAAAGTTAGTTTTAAGGATGATTCAATGAAGAAAACACCTAGCACTACTACATTTGGCAGAAATTCCAACACTTGGTTCCGACGCTTTTGACCAAATGTCGGAAATTTCCCCAAATTTTTTCCATCCCGCCCGAAACCGTCGCTATATCGACGTTTATAGAAAAGTGTCACAATACCGACACTTAGAAAAGTGTCACAATGGCGACGTTTGGAGGAAGACGTCGCAAGTGTGACACCATGGCCCAAAGCGTCGCTATTGAGATGACTCCAAACGTCGCAACTGCGACACAATACATCTCGGTGTCTCCCGATAACGACGTTTGAGTGCCGTCGCAATAACGCTTTTAACTATAGGTATAACGACACTTATATGCGCGCTACATAAAAATAAGAAACTTATATGTGCGCTACATAAAAATTTGAAACTTATATGCGCGTTACATAAATTCAAAAAACATATCTTAGCTACATTTCAATGATTCTATTGTTTAGGTATCAAGTGGCAATAGCTTCCCGATATCGTCGATATGACCTGTACGTTGCGCTTTCGCTCTTGCAGAGAACAACGCATTAGCCTGGCTCTTATGAGCATTTTCCCTCGGCGACCTTCGGCTCTTGCTAACAACATTTCCCTCGGCATTTAGCCTGGCGTTAGCCCCGACTCTTGCGAACAAGCATTAAGCCCTTGGCGCTCTTTTTAAATGGTAAGTTCTTACTGCAGACCCTTCCTCCTATATTAGGGTTGACTCTATTTGGGTTTTTTTGGTCAATTCCATTGGATTGTGTTAGGCTGTAGGGTTCTCTGTAGATGTCAAGAATCAAGATTCAATACCCTCTATTATTTTCATCACCCAATACAAGATTTAAATTTTTCCCAAAGAAACGCTTATTAATTTGGCAGCCATTATTTCTCCCTGCTTTAAAAACCCTACATTTAAATGAAAACAAGCATTGTATTTCAACTACAAAAATCTATTAGTGTTCAAATGTACATGTGTGCTACATTAAAGTCTGATATCACGCGCGCATTCGCCCTCCGCTCTTGCAGAACAACATTCGCCCTCAGCATTCGCCCTGAGTTCTTGCAGAACAACATTCGCCCTCAGCATTCACCCTGAGCTCTTGCAGAACATCATTCGCCCTCAGCATTCGCCCTGAGCTCTTGCAGAACAGCATTCACCCTGGATTCACCCTCAACTCTTTCAGAACAGCATTCGCCCTGCATTCGCCCTGCATTCGCCCTCAGATCTTGTAGAACAACATTTTCCCTCAGCATTTGCCCTTAGCGTTCGCCCTCAGCTCTTGCAGAACAGCATTCGCCCTCAGCTCTTGCAAAATGGTAAGTTCTTACTGCAGGCCCTTCCTCCTATAGTAGGGTTGACTCCATTTGGGTTTTTTTGGTCAATTCCATTGGATTGTGTTAGGCTGTAGGGTTCTCTCTAGATGTCAAGAATCAAGATTCAATACCCTCTATTATCTTCATCACCCAATACGAGATTTAAATTTTTCCCAAAGAAACGCTTATTAATTTGGCAGCCATTATTTCTCCCTGCTTTAAAAACCCTACATTTAAATGAAAACAAGCATTGCATTTCAACTACAAAAAATCTATTAGTGTTCAAATGTACATGTGTGCATCACTTGTGTAGGGTATTCCTTTTCCACTTTCACATTATCCAAGAATGTGTGCAGTATAGTTCATATTTTTGTGATTTAGATTATCTTGAAAAAGGAAAGGTAAATTATTTCCCATGGAAAAAGAAGGTTTTCCCTTTTTATAGGTTGTTTGGACTTATGTGGAAAAATTTATGGTATGCCTTTCATATTATGTAGTTTAAATTTGAATTAACAAATTATTCTACATGAAAATATAATTACCTATGTGATGTCCTTCATCACTAATTAAAATTATAGGGTTTCAATTTCCTAGACTCTATCTCATCTGATGCTAAATTCTAGGTTCTCATTGGTGGATCACTCTTCCATTGATTTCCTTTCCCTCTGGATCTTGTCATACTTTAAAAGTCATCAATGATACATATATTATTTCGGGTATCCCAAAAGGCTTTATAGTAGAACATATTGTGAAGTTTTTTTGACACTTGAGGATTCTTTTTAGAACTGCAACGCGGTCTATGCTATCGAGTTATATATCAAGCAACTTGTCCTTAATAACCACACTATGAGGTAGGTTCAACCAGTTTGAACTTGTTGGGACATAGTATATGAAGTTGTGTGATGAGTCCAT
This sequence comes from Pinus albicaulis, assembly GCA_034641835.2. Lineage (NCBI taxonomy): Eukaryota > Viridiplantae > Streptophyta > Pinopsida > Pinales > Pinaceae > Pinus > Pinus albicaulis. The sequence continues at coordinate 779,000,311 of CM076570.1, forward strand.
ATCACAGGTCTATTATGGTGAAAAAAGTGAAGACATGTAATGATAGTTATTATGTTAACATTACTAGAAACATTTTCGAAATTATCCATGCTATCAAGATGTCAAAATTCCGGGCATTAGGTGTCAATACTCGTAGCTAATAGATAATAATAATAATATAAAAAAATCACAACTTTATTCTTGAAATATGATTGTTACACATTGGTAACCTAGTTCATGAGTTACTATCACCCCAAGATTGCAAAACAAACTTAAAATATAAATTAAACCAACATGAGAATCCAACTAAGGGTTTCTCGACAAAATCATGCCATAACCTGGCATTTTGAAACCCAAATTTGAATCCATCAGAAGTAATACAATGCAAACTCATATGGATTTTCAATGCATGTTTGCATGCGACACTTATTCTCTGTCTAGATATCATTTTTTAAATGGAACCATTAGTCAAGCCCACAATCCTTTTTATGTGAAAAATTTCAGCTCTATTTGAGCTCTTTTTTTCTCCACCACCTCCATAAACCAGTGTTACACGGGGTCTCGCCCCCCCACCTAGGGGTCTAGATTCCTTGCCCCCTCGCGCTCCGAGGTCTTGGGGACTTCTAGGGGATGTTTCCCTCACGCCCCCTCACGCCTCCGCACACCCCCTTTCACGCCCCCTCACGCCCCCTCACACCCCCCTTCACGCCCCCTCACGTCCCCTCACAGCCCCTTTTAGTTTATGGTTTCATGTTAAAAGTTGATGTGCCACTTAGCATATTTGAGAATCCAAGTGATTCTGATTCAGATGGTGACATGGTTGATCTTGATATATTCGTGCAGAAGTTGGATGCAAAGACTAGTGGGGCATTAACTTGAGCATTTATGCTCATTTATCATTATGATGATATCATTTGATATTCATATGTTATGTTTTATGTTTTATGTTTCGGACATAACTTATTTCCATTTAAGTTTTATGTTTCAGACTTGAGTTGTAAACTTCAGTTTAAACTCTATTTTGAATCTTGATATAATATGTCATATGATATCTTAAGCTTTATTTTCATTGTACATTGTTAGTAGTTACATTAATGATTATATAGTTGCAAACTTACAAACTTACATGCATGATTGTATGATGTATGTTTTAACTTTTAACTTTTAAATTTGTTTCAATTATATGATTCATCATTCATCGATTTGTAATTTTATCATTTATGATTTATCTTTCATGATGCAAGTGTATGATGACTGTATATACATTCCTTGCAAAAATATAGTTACATTTTAAATATTAAATTTTATAATTTTTATGACCCCGACGTCCCCCCACGTTTCCTGAAAATTGGTAGGGAGCTTTTGCATAGGCCGCTCCCGCACTCCCTCGCCCCCTCGCTCCCACCTCCAGGGGACTTGGTGGAACATTGCCATAAAAATATGCAAACATATATCATGATCTTGGAATTACATTACATATGTATGTGCCAATGTTCCATAATCATGCCCCATCATCAATTTAAGAAATTTCCATTGAATATCAAATTATGGAGGGGGGGAACTTTTTGCTGCAACATTTGGCTCAAAATCAGGGACCATCTCCGTATGAGTTGAATGAGAACTATAGATATTTGAAGAAGTAGATTAGTGCCTTTTCCTCTGGCCATGGAGTCATATACAGTCATCCATCACAAAAATTTGTCTTTGTTCATTCTCACCTTGAAAGTTGAAAAAATTCATGCCCTAATTGAAACGACACTAAATTTGAAAGATATAATAAAAATGCAAGCTAGAAGTGCCCTATTAATACAAAAGGAAAACCTTCCTACCTACCCTAACTGAGATAAATTTTGATTGAATAGGAAACATGATATTTCCTATGGAGTTGATCCAACAACTTGTTAAATGTATGGGACTAAATCATGCATTTGATTTCAAGGGAAACATGCGCATGAAGAGAAAAAGTGCAGAATTAATGGAAAATCCATACATGCCACTTATAAAAACTACACCGAAAGGTCAAAAAATACTTAAGGCCTTAACTTAATTTGAATCCAAAAATGACAAAACAGGATTAGTGAAAACACGAGTGGTGTGGGTGAACAACATAAATAAAAAGTGAAGATACCTTTCCCCAAGATGCCTTTGTCACCGTTGTATGAAAACATGTTTTCCTTTCCCTTTATACATGCAAGTGAATGCATTATAGGTATTGTGTTTTCCCAGAATAGGAGAAGCCTACTTAAATATATCATTTTTGGATTGAATGTTTGGGTGCCTTAATGTGCAATGACATGTTTCCAGGACTGAATTCAATGCAAGGCATATTTGAAACTCTAACTCTGTCTTCCGGTGTCTTATTAGAAATTATTTCAGTTTTAATTTTGTGTTTTCAAGTTAGATATTTTTTTCAAGTTTTTACATTTATAATTTTATTGCAATGTGGCAGACTGATCAGGGCAGTACAAGAACAACCTTGAGATGGGATGATCGCGGAAAGAGGCCAACGGAAGAACATGTAAAGTGCCAGCATTGCTCTATCTTCGGGTATTTTAGTTATTTACATAATTGAAATAATATTAATTTTGTTCAAATATGCAGACACCTAGCCATGGTACGCCTGATGATTCCCTCTTTGAGGAAGAGCTTTCTTCATCCTTATCTCCAGTGTTCTTGTTGCAAAAAAAGGCACGAAATGCAAGGTCGGAATTTAATACTTTGATAGACGCGCCTCAAACACCTGAAACAGAAGAGAAGATAAAACAACTTATGAGCCAACTAGAAAGATATCAGGTAATAATAAAAAGTCAAAAGGATATTTTTTTTGTTCTGCATGAGATGAATTGTGATAGTTTGATTTTTAATTTTTACATTGACTAAACTAACAAAAATTTTTTTTGTATGTAGCGTTTTCTGGAACTTGCTGAACTTAGTGTTGGTGGTAGTGGGACAGAAGGGCAAGAGATTGCCCAACAACCCTCTCGTACACCTTCTACTCCTTTAGGTGCCAGCCAAGAAACACACCCTGCCCAAGCAGACACCCAGCCAACCGCTGAACGTGTTGGCAATGATGAGGCTGATATGGCCAACTACATTATTGCGTTTCCTGGAGCTACACGTGTTAGCTCCACAGGGACCATTAATGGCACGTTGTTGGTGAACGATGAGGGTGTCCCTATAAAGCATGTACAACTCCCAGGTAAATTTTAATATTTTAACTATTTCATGTACTTTATCTAAAACATATTTATCATGATTTTATTTTTAAATTAATGATAATATCTTCTTTTTCTTTTGGTTTTATTCTGTGTAGGAAACAATGAGTTCTACAGGATTCTGGAGAGCCATGCGTTGGTAATTTTTGGCCCAACCATACGTACAGGGTGGAATTCCCAGAATTCCAACCTGAAAAAAGAACTTCTAGATTATTTAGAAGCCCTTTTTGGGGTCGGCACATTTGACAGAAAAGCGGTGGCTCAGGTAGCCGGCAAATATTTGAAATATACCAGGGACACCTATAGGACGCAATTGCAATTTAACCCTAGATATGAGCGTCCTCTCGCAGTTTCAGGGAGTGAGTGGAGAGCACTCATCCATGATGGAAAAGAGAAAAGGGCAAAGAAAGAAGGAAAAATGCCAACTAGACCCGTAAGGTAAATTACAACTTTAATTCAATAGCTTTAATTTTCTTTATGTCTAAAATAAAAGTGTGCTACGTCATATCTGACTTCAATCTTTTGATGCTAGGTTGCCTGACACCTCAAAGGAAACCAAAGCTAGGATTGAGAAAAATGGCCATCACAAGCTCGGCCAGGGTGGCTACTTGAAATTAGCTGCAAGAATTGTAATTAAGTTGCTAAACATCTTATAATTAATTGTATCGCCTTCCAACGTTTTTGTAATCCTATCAGATATGATTAAAAATACACAATCATATGTAATGTAGGGTGATGACTTCGGAACAGAAACTACAGAGGAAGATAAAAATATTGCTTTCCATTTTGGCTATCAAGCTGTAGTTGAATGTCGCAGAAGCTTGGGGTAGGTCCCAAGATCTAGAATGCTTGATAAGGTAAAACATTAACCTTTCAATATTTTTGTTTTCGTCCATAAATTTAATGTCTAACAACTTTGTTTAAATCAGGGGAGCAACACTACCGACGAGGCAAATAACCCATTTTTAGAGCCAGATGTAGATGATCCTCTCGTGCAACCTGATCATTGTAGTGGGGACCAGGCCGACAATGCTGCTATCAGTGAGGGCCGTGACGGTAATTAATTTCCACTTATAATTTTTTCTAATTATACCATGATGGTTGTCCTTATAACGTTTTTTGTTTAAATGACAGAGAATGTTTCCCTTGAGGATCTTACCACCAGAGAGGAAGACAGGGCAACAGTCCCAACGGCGACAACTGGTGCACCAGGTAAATAATCTCATTGCAATTTTTTTTATTAATATTAACGAACTAGTTCAATGATATTTAAAAACTGACAATTAAAATTTAATATTATCTGTTTTTGTAGGCGATGCCCCGTCACTGGATGAGACCAGACATCGTGACTACGCAACTAGGTCAACGGCGACAACTGGTGCACCAGGTAAATAATCTCATTGCAATTTTTTTTATTAATATTACTGAACTAGTTCAATGATATTTAAAAACTGACAATTAAAATTTAATATTATATGTTTTTGTAGGGGATGCCCCGTCACTGGATGAGACCAGACATCGTGACAACGCAACTAGGTCAGCGGTGACAACTGGTGCACCAGGTAAATAATCTCATTGCAATTTTTTTTATTAATATTACGGAACTAGTTCAATGATATTTAAAAACTGACAATTAAAATTTAATATTATATGTTTTTGTAGGCGATGCCCCATCACTGGATGAGACCAGACATCGTGACTACGCAACTAGGTCAGCGGCGACAACTGGTGCACCAGGTAAATAATCTCATTGCAATTTTTTATTATTAATATTACCGAACTAGTTCAATGATATTTAAAAACTGACAATTAAAATTTAATATTATCTATTTTTGTAGGCGATGCCCCGTCACTGGATGAGCCCAGACATCGTGAATACGCAACTAGGTCAGCAGTGCGGGTCGAAAGGCACGAAACAGGAGCAGAGCACGATGATATTGATGATGTAATTGGGAGCTTTAGAAATAGGAAGAAGAAAAAGAAAATTTGATAATGTAAAATATTGTATTATTATAAGACAAACGTTACCATACTTGGAACGTTTTTTGCGTTATATAAAAAACTCATTTATCATACTATTTTTATGTCAAGCATTAATTGCAATGTTTCCTTGCGTACTTTTTTGTTGAATTGTTTTTTTATTAGTTATTGAATATTTTTTTTTATGCTCATGAAAGTAAAAAATGAAATATAGATTGGGTATTGGGGAATTGAGAGTGATGTGAGGGGGGAGGGGGGTGGGGACATAAGAGCTTCCACCTTCACGTGGTTGGCCTTGTTTAGTAGAGAATAATTTATTGGAGCGATTTAATCTTGGAGCAAACCTCCCTTGATCCAGCGTAGCAACAAAAAAGTCACTGTTGACTTAGTTGCTACTCTTTCAGATCGTGGGAGGCTTGTTCCAAGTTCATGCGACTCCGATAAATTGTTCTTGAAAAGAAGAGGAGCTTATTCAGGTATGTTTTGACATTTTCAACATATGTTCTAACATTATCATAAGAATGCATCTTAGAGTAAAAAATACTACATCAATTACTTGTATTTATTATATAGATAATGATGGATTTTGATTGACTTGGCAGTGCAGGTACAAATCCTCTTGCATCATGAGCAATACAACTTGTCAACCAGGGTCATGTCCGGGATATTTTTGCTTGTGCACTTGACCAGGTTCGTAATGTCACATTTTGTAAGTTCCTTTACAGTTCATAATTCAATATTAAGCTTGTTCATGATTATTATCTAGGTTTTTTGTATGTGTTTTTTCATCTATTTGATTGTAAGCAACTCTGCATGTTTTCTGTTGTTCACTATGATTTCTCCCATTACCACTCCCAGGATGAATCCGACTTTATTGTTACATAGGTTACTTTATTATTACTATGATTTCTCCATTTATGATTTCATAGGTTACATCATGTAAAGTTGTCAATCTCAGGTTGGTGATGAGCTTTAGTTCTCCAGATTTGGGGCTTTTCTGATATTTTCTCCCTCATGTCATTTCTGCATCACCTCGTTGTTTGAGCATGCCAATTGTCTACCACTTGTACCAATTGGCACATGTCAATCTCTGAGTGGTGCCACATTTCACCTATTTTCAGTGAGAGTTTAGGGTTTCTCTAACATAGCTTCAAAAATCCGATTCAGTGCATGCTTGAATATTGTCACATAATACTCATGGTTTGGATTGATGAGCATGTTCTGAATGGTTGGTTGATTCATAAGAACCACCCATATAGTCATCTTGAGATATTTCAGAATTTTTCTCGGGTTTCCTTTTTCACCGTTTCTAGTGGGTGGGATGGTGTGGGTTGATCCATCAATACTGGTGCTCTTGTAGTAGGGAATTTGTTTTTGGGGATATAAAGGAGCATTTGATGTAGATATCCCATTGGATGCATTCATAGATGGGCACGAGAGGTCAAGAATTTAAATTAAAAATATGCAACCTCTAGCATGGCAACCTGAAGGCCGCGAGAGACACTGGTTAAAGATTGTTTTGTGCTGGCCTTAATATAGTTGTGATTTCTTTCTATTATCTTAATGCAAATATACAGTCCGGTCTCATTAAAATGAGGATTGTGGTTGTATTTCTCTTTGGTTGTTTCTCTCTTAATGCTCCAGAAGTTGCCAAAAGTTGTGATAGTTGTTTAGTTTGCCTGTTACAACTTAAAAGTGGTTTTTAGCAATGGGAGTCATGTTTTTAAGGTTCATACTAATATGAAGATCTTGTAATTCTATATTCAGCATAAGAGAAGATGGCCTCTGCTTTGGGCAGTATGACAGCAATTGCCACATCTACCTCATTGGGTAACAATGGAAAGGGGAAGAAGTTGGGTGCAATGTTTGATAATTATGGCAGACAATTGTCTTCTCTTTCAGTTTTTTCACCCATTTCCTTTAATCGCTCAAGTAGAAGAGGGACTCTGATATTACGCGACAGAGAGAAGGTAGTTAATACAAGAGCTATGGAAAATGAGTTGTACTTCAACAAGGATGGCTCAGTGACAAAAAAATTGCAGGTCAGAGAAAAAATTATGTTTAAAGGAAGGTCACATGCACGTGAAACTTCACTGCGGTGGATCTTTCCTTGTCCACTTATATTCGATTTTAATGTGTTATTTTTATTTTTCATGGAGGGTTGTTTTGGCATATGGTCTGGCATTCAATTGCACACTTACTGAAAGCATTGTCAATTTGTCTTGCAGGCGGTGTGAACAAACTTGCTGATCTTGTTGGAGTCACCCTTGAGGCGAAGGGAAAAATGTTGTCTTGGAGAGCAAGCATGGTTCTCCGAAAATAGTTAATGATGGTGTGACAGTAGGTAAGGAGGTAATTTGTAGATGTGTGCTCTGGTTTTCTTTTTAACATTGTATTAGTTCCCCCTCTTAAATGTATTAGATTTGGTAGGCATAATTTGAAAACTCAAAGGTGAAAGGAAACATATTTGTTACCCAGTGGTCTACTTGGCCTATGGACTAGCCAAATTAGAGTAATGCATAAAGCTTTTCACAACAATAAAAGGAAAGGGTTATGGTTGAGTCAAATTTTATTGTTATTGACAGTGTAATGAAATGTATCTCAATGCTATGGTTTTGGCCTTTTTATTGGTTGAATTAGAGGACCCGGTTGAAAATATTGGGGCCAAGTTGGTAAGGCAAGCCGCGGCAAAGACAAATGATTTAGCTGGGGATGGAACCACAACATCTGTTGTTCTTGCACATGTTGGAATATTGAAAAATTCTAGAACAATGAATGGAGAATAAATCTTCTTTCCTCTAACACAGAGAAAATAAAAATTTCTTTGACAGGAGACAGAGTTTCAATACTTTGAAAACAAACTTCTATTCCCTTCAATAACTCAAAAAAAAACTATTACACTACTTCCTCACTGAGAGGGATTACAAAATTATGACTGCTACAAAACGCGGTGCATAAAACCAACTCACTGTCTGTTCAAAACAAACATACTCTGTCTCTAAAACACTCTGCTGTGTTTTTCCCTTTCGCACTGCTGTGCATACACACTTAAAAAGTTACACTCGGTCTTTCACTTTTTACACACTGTTGTGTAATAAAAAATTTACGTACTGTCTATAAAAAAAACTACCAAGCTTTTTCGACCTTTTTATTTTTATATGCCGTAACATATAAAACATATTATAATAAACCCTCTTTTAAAAAAAAATAAAATTAAAACTAAATTCTATGGCCCACCTTTCATTTCGCATATGATATATATATAACATATGTTTAAAACATATGTATATATTAAACTATCAAAACATTAAAGAACCCTTTCTGTCGGACTTCAAAAGTCTGAATAGATTGAATTTCAAACCAAATTTGCGTTCCAAAATGGGATGCTAACGTCTTCCTAATTTTAACTTGAATTCTCAATCCAATGTGCCCTATAAAAAATTCGGGTCTGGTTTTCAGGTTTTCAGATTCCCTTCAATTTCATGCGATCCAATATTAATGATCCACGTGTCCTCCTATTGAATTTACAAAACTGTCGGGTAAATTTCTGGTTGGTGAATTGCGTTAATGCTGGTTGTTGTGTTTAAATACAATCCTGTACAGAAATATGGCTGCGGCTGTCTACAGAAAAAACTTGCAAGAATTTTAAATGCTGAATTAAATTTCTGGATGGCATGCAAGCAACCTCCAAAAAAAAATGTTGCTGCTGCATCCGTCCTTCTGCTGCAGCAGTTGAAGTTAAAATTCAACAGCACAAGGTTTAATAAGTGAGGGTGTAAAGGTAACTTTTTGTCGATAGTACTGGATTAAGATCATCTATTCATTTTTGTAGGGTCTTATGGTGTTTGGTTTTTTGGTTTTGGGTTGGGCTTATTGAGTCTAAGATAGTTTTTGAGTGAAAAAATTTCTATCAAGTATTAAAAAATTTTGGTTATTTTGTCAAAATTTATGAGCTTGTTAGGAAATACAAAACTGACAATGGTTGTATCTTAAATTTGTGGAAAATAATTTGAAATGAAACCTTTTTGTTTAGGTTGTTGCAGCAGGTGCAAACCCCGTTCAAATTTCTAGGGGCATTGACAAGGCAATAAAGGCCCTTGTTTCGGAACTCAAAATTTTGTCAAAGGAGGTAAACGCTTGCCTTTTGAGTAGGCTGGTTTTCCTTTTTGCTGATGGTTTGGTGTATCTAATTGAATTAGTTGCCTAAGGTATTTTTGGTTGCAAAATCCTTTTCATTTTCATACAATATTGGCCTTGTGGAATACATTTGATTGTGTGGTCTTGTTAGATCTACAACATTTGTAGTTGTTTAGTCTTATGGCCGAGGTGCACTTTTATTATGGAAATAGTTGATGCAATATTGCCATTTAATCCTTACTGCAGGGTAGCATGTTGAGAAGTTTCTTGTGAAACATTTGGTATTCAAAATGACACTTGATCCTATACAGCATCATGCACTTGACTTCAAAATTCATATTCAAAGTGTGCCAAACAATTCTTGCAAAATTTCAAATATTTATGTTGTTTTAAACCAGTATCTTTTTCATGTATTGGATGCTGAAAATGTGAAAAAGACTTTGGTATGAAACCAACTGGTGAATAATTTCCAGCACAACAACCACTTCCAAGACATGATTTAGAAGTAGAACAAATGTGCTTATGAAGCATAGAAAGATATCCTTGATGCATTGTCAATATTTGGCTAGGGTTATTTTTGGAGAAAATAACTCCTTATTCCTAGAATAGTGATCTTCAATACAAGTAAATGCCAGAGAAGAGAGATCATCGTGTGACGCAACAAAACTGAAATTGGACCCCCAAGGAGAGCTGGTGTGTCTGCAATTGCTCTGTCAGCATTTTCCCTTGGTTTACCCCGTTCTTTTCCTCCAGCCTGAGTCTTAATTGACTTCTTCTTTCTTTGGGTTTATTTATCAAATTCGTAGAATTTGATAAATAAATACTATCCAAAATGGTTGGACTTTAATTTATATTCCCGACTTTATATTATCTCCAATCCTTATAACCAATGTTTAACTTTCAACACTTTGTATTTATACTCCACGTTTCTTTTTAAATAAATAAATTGTAATGAAATTTCGGCTCTATATTTCACCACCCAGCCTTACAACAATCACGCTCCAGACTTATGCTAATTATCTGCCAATCGTTTAATTAAACTATTTCATTATACTCCGGCCCCACCTATATATATCAATAACCAATCAAACACTCGTATCGTACCTGGCTATCCTCTGCACACCTTAGTTAACCTCCGGGCAAGTTCAACGTGCGACCACCATCTGATGGCCCTTCTCCAAATCAACGACTCTTGGAAATTTCGCTCGGCTTCCAACGTCGGGCTTTAACGTGCGATGGCGCGGGTTAAACGGTGGTTTTCCAGGGGTCACTTCGCCACGTGTCGCATTCCCTATGGAATCGCTCGCGAATAGGAAATACCGCCTACTCCGCAAAAGAGGTGCAATATGGGCAACCCGCTTTTGTGATTCCGCTCGTGGTTTTGGTAGAGGGCTTGACCACGGGTGCAAGTCTGGTTCCACTATCCTTTTGTTTTTTAACTCATGTCCAATCCTCGGGTCAGGTTCCGAAAGCACAACAATTTTGTCTCTTTATTAAGCGGGATTTTTATATTTGAACAGTTTTCACGACCCCGGTTCTCTACACAGACCTCGCCTTTGGGTGGGGTGAGTTCACAGGGTTATCCAACAATTTACGGGAATTCAAAGACAGAAGAATGGAATTATCAGTACCCAATCGCCTCATAGTTAAACAATTCTTCACAATTAGAAATTCGAGATAATTCAATGGAAACTAAGCTTGGAAATCATTTAAATGGAAACAATTGTTCACACACAGAGGTTTATTGCAGAAATCCCCTCTCTACTATCCTCTTCCCTCTCTACTTTTATTCATTCGAGGAATTACAATTTATATACATAACATATGGCTCTTCGGTTCCTCTGAGAGGACCGTTCTAGAAATCAAAAGGTCTAATTATAATAATTCAACTAACTGAAACAGTTCGACTCCTACAACTCTAACTAGTCTAAGTAATACAGTCAGCTGAGGTATTGACACCTAGTTGTTACAACTCAAATGTTTTCGAACCCTCCTAGCCACAACATGTGGACAAAACCTCCTACATTGTTGGCTAGTGCCTAATGCCCCTGCATCATCGTGTGACATAAACCTATTAACAAAAGTGAATTCCTTGAATTTCACCAAATATTTTCTTTGAATTCCTTGTTTTTAAAAGCCAATGATATCCCTTATTGTGTTAATGTTACGTAAATTCCTTGTCCTAGTGCCTCACACTCTACTATGAATGTTTTACCAAAATTAGGTGCAATCGATGTTGGTGTAGAAGACATGGCATCCATTAAAAGAGAGAATGCCAAAGTAGCCTCATCTTTCCATATAAATGATATTTTCTTCAAGAGATATGTGAGTGGACTTGAAATGCATGCATAATTCTTAACAAATTATCAATAATATCATGTAAGTCTAAAAAATCTTCTAAGAACCTTGATTTTCTTAGGAATTTGTAATAGCTTGCATCTTTTGAGGCTCCAACTTCACTCCTTCCTTTAAAACAATATGAACCAAATACTCGAATTCTTATTTCCCGAAAGCACATTTGGATATTTTTACATAAAAATGATTGTTCTCAATAATTTATATAAATTTTTCCACATGTTTACTAGTGTGGTATTCCCATGATTTATTATAAATATGTGTATTATCAAAGAAAACCAACACAAATTTTATAAGATGGGATCAAACAAAATTGTTCTTAAGTCGAGCCCGCCGGACTTCAAACAGCGATAAACCATAATTCAAACCAAATTTGCGTTCCAAAATAGCCTGCTGACGTCGGCCAATTTTGTGACGCGAAAACCAAATGAATTCCCCCTAATCTTTTTCGGGTCCGAAGTTGGGCTGGCGTACGGAGGGAGAGTTGTGACGCGAATTTCTTATCAAATTCACCCTAATATTTTTCGGGTCCGGATTTCCACTGCGCGAGCGGCCCAAACAAAGATCCGCTCCAATCAATTTCTGCCACGTGTCCTCAATAAAAACTTGCCTTGCTCCCGGCTGCGGGTGCATTTGATGGCGTTTAAGGTGATGGGACATGGATATGGCGATTTCATATCAATCGCATTAACATTTAACGCTGTTCAATTAAGTTTTCACATCAAATCTGCATTAATTAATTTTTAACACTGTTCAAGATCGGACCTCCACTCCTCTTAGTGATTCCGCACGCTCCAATATGATCCGGCCTTCGGCTCTCATTATTAATGATCAGAGATTAATTATGATGGGCGTCCTTTGATTGCATTGCAGTCGGGTCGACAAAATGGCGTTTAGCTATGGTTTTTCAGACGAGCCGGTTGCTGGATTACACTGCCTGCTAACTGTGACGATAAGGAGAAGTGGCCAGCTGAACTGCTGCCTAGACCTTGTAGCATATCTGCATTTCTCTCGGTTCTACCTCTGTCTGTCTTCCTCTGTTAATTGGAATTCTGATTCTCCGTCTCCTCTTATGCCCACTGCGCCTAAGACTGCACCCATGCCTTGCGTGCGTCATAGGATGCGTTGCCACAGGGGGAGCACTAGAGGTCAACCCCTGCGGGCTCCCTCCAGCCCCTCAACAGAGTCGACTTCCGGCCAGTCAAGTGATTATTACGCAGGTCAATATCCAAATACTAGGAGTGGGCGGGGTCGGGTTGTAGGATCTGGCCACCGTATGGATTCCCCTGCTCCTCGCTTCCCCACCGCTAGTTCACCTTCTCCCATGACACGCACTGCACAATTTTCCTTTAATTTCTCTCTCAACCGCCCGCGAATCACGGCTTTAGTCACTGTGGTCTTCCGCGAGGAGGCCCAAACGGAGGAAGAATGCACCCGTCCGGCGGGTCTGAGCTTGGAAAAAGTCGGCCAACATTCGGGCCTTCAGGAGGGGAGCTGTGGCATGCATGTGGAGGTAGCACCTAGCGATCCTGGACCTTCCAAAGGATGGTGCCGAATCATGGAGGAACCACCGGAGGAGTAGTTTGGTTAATTTGTTTTTCTTGCTTAGCAGGCCCACTTAATTGGGCTGCTTTTAGATTATTTTACTGTGCTGGACCTTTGTAATATTTTTTAATTCTGTAAATTAAACGTTCAAGACTGGTTTCCCCGTATGAGGGCAGTCTTCTTAATTTTTTGATTTTTTGATGACAAATTTGCCACGAGTCTGGTCAGGAAATGTTTTTTACTTCGGTGTAATTTTATTCGCAATGTTAATAGATTAACTTTACTTAGAATTCTCACATGATTAGCGTTTTTCTTGATCAGTTCAAGGATTTTGGGTACTTTAATTTGTATTTGGAACAATGGACGTCGGTACTCTATCTGTTGCTTTACTGTTCTACATACTGCTATTTCACTTTCTTATAGATGCCTCGGGCATACTTGGATGCTTTCTCAGATTGTCGATAATCTCCATGTGGACTGTTTTACTTCATATAATATATTCAAAACAACGTTTTTTCTCTTGTGAAAAAAAAATGATTAATGTTTATCACTCTGCCTTCAAAACTAGCGATGATGGTCTATGTTGTTGGTTTATTGATATGGTCTGATGGTATTTTTATATTTTGGACATATCACACTCCTCACATCATTAGCGTTTTTCTCTGTTCAAGGATTTTGGGTACTTTAATTTGTATTTGGAACAATGTACGTCGGTACTCTATCTGTTGTTTTAGTATTCTACATACTGCTATTTCACTTTCTTATAGATGCCTCGGGCATATTTGGATGCTTTCTCAGATTTGTCGATAATCTCCATGTGGACCGTTACTGGGTTTTATATCAAGTCCTTGTATGTGACATGGGGTATTTTTCTATCACTGTCTGGGGTGGGACTTCCACTTTTCTGGATGTATATTTGGGTTCCAATCTTGAGATGTGAAAATGTAATGATTTCAAGGACTGTTTTACTTCATATAATATATTCAAAACAACGTTTTTTCTCTTGTGAAAAAAAAATGATTAATGTTTATCACTCTGCCTTCAAAACTAACGATGCTGGTCTATGTTGTTGGTTTATTGATATGGTCTGATGGTCTTTTTATATTTTGGACATATCACACTCCTCACATGATTAGCGTTTTTCTCTGTTCAAGGATTTTGGGTACTTTAATTTGTATTTGGAACAATGGACGTCGGTACTCTATCTTTTGCTTTACTATTCTACATACTGCTATTTCACTTTCTTATAGATGCCTCGGGCATATTTGGATGCTTTCTCAAATTGTCAATAATCTCCATGTGGACCGTTACTGGGTTTTATATCAAGTCCCTGTATGTGACATGGGGTATTTTTCTATCATTGTCTGGGGTGGGACTTCCACTTTTATGGATGGATATTTGGGTTCCAATCTTCAGATGTGAAAATGTAATGACTTCATGCACTGTTTTACTTCATATAATATATTCAAAACAATGTTTTTTCTCTTGTGAAAAAAAAATGATTAATGTTTATCACTCTGCCTTCAAAACTAGCGATGTTGGTCTATATTGTTGGTTTATTGATATGGTCTGATGGTATTTTTATATTTTGGACATATCACACTCCTCACATGATTAGCGTTTTTCTCTGTTCAAGGATTTTTGGTACATTAATTTGTATTTAGAACAATGGACGTCGGTACTCTATCTGTTGCTTTACTATTCTACATATTGCTATTTCACTTTCTTATAGATGCCTCGGGCATATTTGGATGCTTTCTTATATTTTCCGATAATCTCCATGTGGACCGTTACTGGGTTTTATATCATGTCCTTGTTTGTGACATGGGGTATTTTTCTATCATTATCTGGGGTGGGAATTCCACTTTTCTGGATGGATATTTGGGTTCCAATCTTCAGATGTGAAAATGTAATGACTTCATGGACTGTTTTACTTCATATAATATATTCAAAACAACGTTTTTTCTCTTGTGAAAAAAAAATGATTAATGTTTATCACTCTGCCTTCAAAACTAGCGATGATGGTCTATGTTGCTGGTTTATTGATATGGTCTGATGGTATTTTTATATTTTGGACATATCACACTCCTCACATGATTAGCGTTTTTCTCTGTTGCAGGATTTTCGGTACTTTAATTTTTATTTGGAACAATGGACGTCGGTACTCTATCTGTTGCTTTACTATTCTACATACTGCTATTTCACTTTCTTATAGATGCCTCGGGCATGTTTGGATGCTTTCTCAGATTGTCGAAAATCTCCATGTGGACCGTTACTGGGTTGTTTATCAAGTCCCTGTATGTGACATGGGGTATTTTTCTATCACTATCTGGGGTGGGACTTCCACTTTTCTGGATGGATATTTGGGTTCCAATCTTCAGATGTGAAAATGTAATAACTTCATGGGCTGTTTTACTTCATATAATATATTCAAAACAACGTTTTTTCTCTTGTGAAAAAAAAATGATTAATGTTTATCACTCTGCCTTCAAAACTAGAGATGCTGGTCTATGTTGCTGGTTTATTGATATGGTCTGATGGTATTTTTATATTTTGGACATATCACACTCCTCACATGATTAGCGTTTTTCTCTGTTCAAGGATTTGGGTACTTTAATTTGTATTTGGAACAATGGACGTCGGTACTCTATCTGTTGTTTTACTATTCTACATACTGCTATTTCACTTTCTTATAGATGCCTCGGGCATATTTGGATGCTTTCTCAAATTTGTTGATAATCTCCATGTGGACCGTTACTGGGTTTTATATCAAGTCCCTGTATGTGACATGGGGTATTTTTCTATCACTGTCTGGGGTGGGACTTCCACTTTTCTGGATGGATATTTGGGTTCCAATCTTCAGATGTGAAAATGTAATGACTTCATGGACTATTTTACTTCATATAATATATTCAAAACAACGTTTTTCTCTTGTGAAAAAAAAATGATTAATGTTTATCACTCTGCCTTCAAAACTAGCGATGCTGGTCTATGTTGCTGGTTTATTGATATGGTCTGATGGTCTTTTTATATTTTGGACATATCACACTCCTCACATGATTATCGTTTTTCTCTGTTGCAGGATTTTGGGTACTTTAATTTGTATTTGGAACAATGGACGACGGTACTCTATCTGTTGCTTTACTATTCTACATACTGCTATTTCACTTTCTTATAGATGCCTCGGGCATATTTGGATGCTTTCTCAGATTGTCGATAATCTCCATGTGGACCGTTACTGGGTTTTATATCATGTCCCTGTATTTGACATGGGGTATTTTTCTATCATTGTCTAGGGTGGGACTTCCACTTTTCTGGATGGATATTTGGGTTCCAATCTTCAGATGTGAAAATGTAATGACTTCATGGACTGTTTTACTTCATATAATATATTCAAAACAACGTTTCTCGTCTTTTAAAGTTTCATTTTTTTTTTTTTAAATTGAACCCGCCGTCGG
The DNA here is from genome assembly GCA_034641835.2 of Pinus albicaulis. Classification (NCBI taxonomy): domain Eukaryota; kingdom Viridiplantae; phylum Streptophyta; class Pinopsida; order Pinales; family Pinaceae; genus Pinus; species Pinus albicaulis. Next base: position 779,016,980 of record CM076570.1, read on the forward strand.
TATACCGACACATTGTAGATGTCGGAATTGCGACAAATCAGAAACGTCAGAAGAGTGACAGTATAAAAACGTCGGACCACATTTCGTCGGAATTGCGATAGCTTACAAACGTCAAAAGAGCGACGTCCAAAACGTCAGAAGAGCGACGTTAAAAACGTCGGACCACATTTCGTCGGAATTGTGAAATCTTACAAACGTCGGAAGAGAGACATCCAAAACGTCGGACCACACTGCGTCGGAATTGCGACTGTTTACAAACGTCGAAAGAGCGACGTTCAAAACGTCAGACCACATTTCGTCGGAAGTGCAACCGTTTAGGAACGTCGGAAGCGCGACGATTCGTGAGACGTCGGAAGAGTGATGCTTGTTCGGAAGCGACGGAGGAAGTGTCGATAGTGCGGCAGTTTTTAGGTGCGTCGGAACTGCGACGGCATGACAAACCATGTTTTTTCCGCCCTCGAACTATCTCTCTTGCGCCGAATATGTGTCGGAATAGCGACGAATTGGCCGTCGGAATTTCCACCAAATTTTCTAGTGTAGGGATCCATAAGATATGGAAGGCTTACAGAAAGTCCTGAATACTATGTCCAATGAAATGGTCGAAATTAAAAAAAAAGTAGCAGAAACTTCCACCAATAGACCCTTTAGGAACTTCAAAAGAAACCAGACAACTGAATGTAAATCACCCAATTCAATATCCAATGCAGAGTCAGATTTAGAGGAAGATGAAGAAGAAGATACACCTCCATTATCAAAAGAAGAAGAAGAAGAGGAAATAGCTGAATTACATGGGATGTGGGATTTCATTTTGCCTAACTCAGACAATGAAATTGAACAAGAAGCCCTGCCAGTAAGTAGAAGAAATAAAGCTACAACAGAACATGTTCAAATAGTCCCCAAGAAGAAAATTTCAACTTCGACTACCAAAGACAAAACCCCTGTAAAGAAAGCTTCTCCTTTGCCCACTCAAAATCAACCATCATCTTCTAATCCTCCTACAACAACATCTAAGACTCTGGTAGTGTCTGATTCTATGCATTATAACATTATTAAAGACATGAAGAAGACCAAAGCAAATATTTCTTTACATGAACTCAGAAAACTCAAGCATCAACAGAAGTTGTTGTTGAAATAATTAAATGCAACACCTCTTTCTCCTCTACCAAATGGTATAATTTCCAAAGCAACCAAAGGATCAGGTAGCCACCAGATAAAGTAGATGCTACTGATGATGTTCTTATTGGAGATAGATCTAATTCTCATACACGTCCTTCTCTCTTGACTTATGAGATCTATAACAAGAATTTACATAACTGCTTGATAGATTCAGGAGCATCATCAAATATAATGCCTACTTCAATATGCTCAAAATTAAACATTGAACCCCAAAAATCTGCAGTTCATATTGTTCAATTAGATCGGACTAAAGTGCAAGTTGTGGGAGAAATTAATTCAGTCACTATTAGGTTAGCCTCTGATCCTAGGATAGTTCAGAGAATTGATATACTAATTGCAGATATTCCTGAGTTTTATGGATTAGTATTAAGTAGGGATTGGTATGCAAAACTTAATGGTTATATTGCCACTGATTATTCTCACATGTGGCTTCCCCACAAAGGGAAACCGAGTCATATCAAGGTCGAGCGAGAGAAACACATGATGCATACTGTAACAGAATTCGAACAAGAAAATCAACTTGTAGCTTTTAATAACAACATTCTCGGAGGTTATTCTACTGAATCATTCCTTGGAATTTTCACGGCACCTAAATCAACTTTTTCTGTAAATACTTTTACTTCACAAATTGAAAAATTTTCACAAACCGATTCCTCAAGATGCGTTAATATTTCTAATCAATCTGTAAATAAACCTGTAGATAAGTCTTTATTTTGGTCTTTGTATTTTTATGGATCAAAATCCAATGATGGCGTAGGAGCAGGATGCATTTTAGTTGATCCAGAAGGAGAAAAAAATATGCTGTCATGTAGACTAGAATTTGAGTGTACAAATAACATTGCAAAATATGAAGCCTTGATCCAAGGGCTTTATAAAGCAATAGGGTTGAATGTTAAATAACTGAAAGTATATGGCGATTATGAAATTGTTATCAGGCAGGTAAGGAACATTATCCATTGTCTTTCAGGTCATCTTAAACATTATCAATCTCTTGTTCAAGATCTTACCACTCATTTTTTAGCATTCAACATCTCTTCTATCCCTAGAACTTAGAATTCAGCAGTTGATTTATTAGCTAATGTTGCTTCCAAGCTTCTTCCAGCTAAAGATTATAGTCCAAATAGGTTTTCAGTTGAATTAATTTTTCGACCTTCTGTACCTGATAATGTCACCAATTGGAGAGTATTCTATCATGATGAAGATATCTTAAATTTTTTGACTTTAGAAAAATCTTATGATGACGAAATAATTGATGAAAGTGATCATGATCTTCAAAACACATCAAAATACAATGAAAATCCTATTCCCAAATCTGTAGTTAAACTTGAAGATCTATATGATATCAAAGATAGATTCAAAAATGTTACCAATGCCAAACTTCAAAGTTCTACATTGAAGTTTGAATTAGTAAATCTTGGTACTGAGTCTAAACCACAAAATGTTAATTTAGGACTCAAGTTAACTTCAAAGGAAAGGATCGCTTTCATCAAACTTCTAAATAAGTACAAAAATGTATTTGCTTGGAATTATGAAGATTTGAAAACTTATGATACTTATGTCATTCAACATACAATTCCAATGCTTTCTGATGTCAAACCAGTACAACAAAAGTTAAGAAAAATTCATCCCAATCTGGAAAGTCAAATCAAGACAAAATTGAATAAACTTTTGAAGGTGAAAATTATTTTTCCTGTAAGACATTTTAGTTGGGTCTCAAACACGGTGCCTGTTAGGAAGAAGAATGGAGATATGAGGATCTGTATTGATTTTAGAAATCTAAACAAGGCATGTCAAAAGGATAACTTCCCATTACCAACAATGGAACAAATACTTCAAAGAGTAGCTGGTTCTGAACTAATGTCTTTTCTTGACGGTTTTTCAGGTTATAACCAAATATTGGTACATCCGGATGATAGGCTAAAAATTACCTTCAGAACCAAGTGGGGAACATATGCCTACCAAAAAATGCCTTTTGGTTTGATAAATTCAGGAGCTACTTTCAAGAGAGCCATGGATATATCATTCAAGGGTTTGATTAATAGATCAGTTGTTATCTATCTTGATGACATAACCGTATTTTCAAAGAAAAGAGCTAATCATCTGCATGATTTGAAACAGATATTTGAACGATGTAGAAGGTTTGGCATTTCTTTAAATCCAAATAAATCTTTCTTTGCTCTAAATGAAGGAAATCTCTTAGGATTTTTTGTGTCTAAAGATGGCATATATATTGACCCTGATAGAGTAAAAGAAATTTTTGATATTTCCTTACCACATAATAAGAAATCCATGCAATCCTTTTTGGGACAGATCAATTTTGTGAAGAGATTTATTCCTGATTTTTCTCAAATAGTTTTACCTTTGCAGAATATGATTAAGAAAAATTCAGTTTTCAAATGGGGACATAAAGAAAAAGAAGCCTTTGATTCAATCAAACAGGCAATCATTAATGCACCTACATTGAATACCCCCAATTTTTCTAATCATTTCATTCTGTATACTTTGGCTACTAAAACATCCTATGCTGCCGTTTTGACACAACCCAATGATCAACAAGCAGAAGCACCAATCTCTTTCTTTAGTTCAAATCTGCAAGGAGCCGAACTTAACTACTCTGATGTAGAAAAACAAGCCTTTGCTGTGTTTAAATCAATCAAACATTTTATACCATTTCTCCTAAAGACACATACAAAAATTATTGTCCCATTCTCTACAGTGAGACAATTGCTAGTAGAAAAGGAAGTAGGAGAAAAGAGAGCTAAATGGGTAACAACTTTACAAGAGTATGATATTGATATTAAGCCAGCCATAATTGTTAGAGGACAAGGTTTTTGTAGATTGTTAGTAGAAGCTTCCAACATACCAGAACATCAAGATCAAGATAATATTGTTCAAGTAAATCAGATAAGTGTTATAGATTCTGAATCTCAATATGCTAATCTGATCTTTTATTTGAAAAATGGGTATTCTTCTTCTAATCTCAGCTATAAAAACAAGCGTGCTTTAAGATTAAAATCCAAACACTTCGAAATCATTGATGATGTATTATTCAGAAGAAATTATGATTCCATTTTATTAAGATGTCTTGAAAAAACTGAAGCACACAAGGTGTTGCAGGAATTACATAATGGACCAGTAGGTGGACATTTTGGAGGAGATAATACAGCTCACAGAATAATCCATGCTGGTTACTATTGGCCTACCTTGTTCAAATATGCACATGACTATGTAAGGAAATGTGAGACTTGTCAAACTGCTAGTGGGAGACAAAGGAAACCAGCCTTTCCTTTACAACCAATAAACATTGAGCAACCATTTGAACAATGGGGACTTGATATTATTGGAGAAATTGTTCCACATTCTTCCAAGAAGCACAGATACATCCTTACAACAACGGATTACTTTACAAAGTGGGTAGAAGCAATTCCTTTAAATGTAGCCAATTTTGATGTAATCATTGAATTCATTGACCAATTCATCATTACCAGGTTTGGTGTACCTAATGCCCTTGTTTTTGACAATGCATCTTATTTTTCTGGAAATAGTATAATGGAATTTGCAATCAAAAGAGGTTTCAAATTGAAATATTTCGCAAATTATTATCCATAAGGTAATGGTTTCGCTGAATGAACTAATAAAAATCTCATCAAAATCATCAAAAGAAAAATTGATCAGAGTCAAAAGAATTGGCATAAGTATTTAATTTTTGCACTATGGGCTGATCGCATAACTCACAAGGCTTCAATAGGTACTTCAACTTTTAATCTAGTCTATGGAAAAGAAGATGTAATACCGTCAAACCTAGTACTTCCATCTCTGGCCCTAGTTCAATTCATTGAAGAGAATCCTTCATCATCTATTCAATTAAGATTTGATCAAATTCTTAAATTAGAAGAAGATAGAGAGAAAGCTAAAAGTGTTCATACCAAACATAAACAACTCATAAAATATTTTTTTGATTCAAGTTCTACCGGATCCAAAACTTTGCAAATTGGTGATCTTATTCTGAAATGGGACAAAGCACATGAAGATAAGGGTAAGCATACCAAATTTCAAAAGATGTGGCTTGGACCATTTCAGTTTGTTGAAAATATAGGCTCATCAACATTCATATTGCAAGATCTAATAGGAAAGAGAGAATCTCTTCCTGTGAATGGGCTTATTTTAAAAATATTCTTTTCTTAAGAAGGCAACCCCTTCTTACGTGTACATATTCCATTATGCAAGTTTGTTTGTTAACAAATAAGGTTGTTAATAGTCTTTAATTGACTTTTTACTATTTTAAAATATCTTTGAGAAAATATTGTAAATACTTATTTATGTAAATAATAATTTTTAAGGAAATGATTATAGTTTTGGATAGTTAAAATAAAATATTAAACTTTGAAAATATGTTTAAACATTTGCAAAATATTTCGAAACCTTGAAAATATTGTAAATCATTATAAGTTTGTTAAGCAGAGAAAGGTTATCCATAAAAAGTAAAGAATTTTCCAATTTTGGCACTCAAAACTCTAAAAAATTGTCATCCATTGACTCCTAAGGAGAAAATCATTCACCCCATCCATTAAGGTTGTGATTTTTTTTTAGAATGTAATTCTAAGAAATTATCTGTCTAATATTAAGAGATAAGAGGTCTCATCACGAGCCTACTTACCATGATCATAAGAAGTAATTAAATTGACATTACCACCACTGCATACCAAAACATGGTAATGGCTTATAATCATAAGACAAGGGGTCTCATCACGAGCCAACTTGTTCAGTTTAGTTACAACTAGTGAGTGGCATTGTTATCAACTGGCTACCAAACAGGACAATGGATTTTAAATTAAAAGAAAAAAAGAAAACACAAGATAGTATATCTTATGAATTTATCTTTTAAATTGTCATGCTCTTAGATGGATGGGAAAACGAATGATTAATGGTTAAAAGGTAACCCTATCAAGACTATGAAAGTTTGCAGGCAGCAGAGGCACTACCTATGACAATAGAGTAAATCATAAAGGTAAGAGCAGAGAGGCCCCCTACTTTATCTTTATCAACCAATCAAAGCTTGATAAAACCAAAAAATGTTTTTATTTTTGAGGAATTAAAAAGAGATTGTAAGTGATTTTTATTATTTTTCAGAGTTAGATTTTATTTAATTTTTTCTAAGATATTTTTCATTATCTTTAAAAAAATTTACTTACTAAAAGTATAGTGTTCATTTTATTTTTCAGAGATAACTGTTTCTTCCAGTGAATCGCCAATTGTTGTACTATACAACATCCCTCCCCATTTCTAAATTTTTATATTAAATTTCAATAAGAAATAGGTCCCCTTTTCTTTTTAGATAGGAATAAAACTTTGAGGAAATCTGATTGTCATAGAAAAACAATAAAAAGGATTCATTGTTAAAAACACACAAAAGCATCAATTGCATATCGCATATCCCAAATGCAAATAAAAAAATGTGATATCAAACTAATTCCAATCCAATCAATCATAAGACTTATATCGCATCGACACAAAGTCTAAATTTTTTCCTTTCGAAAAGTCCGATGCGATAAAGTAAATCGCAAATCGCAAATTAAAGGAGTATTATATTTCTATATCTTCTTTGCAAAGCTCCGATGCGATGAGACTTATCAGTAATCTCATTTCAGATAATTCATACTTCATTAGGTCTATTTGAGAAACTTCGATGCGATGTAATTTTAATCGCAATCGCATTTCGGTGAAACAATATCACAATTACTTTCTTTATAAACATTCTGACGCGATGGACCCCACCACAATCACAATCGCATTTCGGCAAAGTCACATTACAATTCAATTCCTTTGGAAAGATCCGATGCGACATGACTTTATCGCAAGTCGCAAATTGGTAAAAAAACATGATATGTCTTTTAGCTTTCCTTTCGAAAAGTCTGATGCGATAAACCATCGGTTATGATTAATCACTATTCATACTTTGCACATATCATTCATCAGAAAATCGCAATCGAAAGTTCCAGAAAGGTAAATTATTACATCGAGATTTTGATATTGCCGATCCCTGATGTACGACCATCCTTAATCGGAGATCAAACGAATTATGACAAACAATTTAAATATGAATGTGTGAATGTGAATTTTCTTAAAGGCATTCAATTTTAATAAGGAGATAATCAATTTAGAATCATGAATAAAATCCTTCGCAAAATTGTTCTTAAATAATTTCCTTTTTACTTAATGATGTTTATTCTGACTCAATTTCTTCCTGCTTCTAAGAGGATTTTCTCATTTACAGATCTATAGAATAGTAATTCCGCTTATTCGCAGAACTGTTGAGACGATACCAGAAAGAGAAAATGTCAAAGAAGCTTAAGAAATCGAGAGCTGTTACCGTCTCAAAGGTTACCACCATGCCAAAGGAAAAGCCAGCCAAAATAAAGCTAATTACAGATACTACGTGCCTAGGTCTCGAAAAGATTTCCTGGGAAGAAGTTTATAACTTGCTTGAAGTAGAAAACCCTGCTATTACAGAAGTAAAGGCGACAGTGCCAGATGAAGAATCAGATTCAGATAGTCCCCTTAAAGAACTGGCAAAGTCTTTTCTCCATAGAATTCCAGCTCGAGAAAATGTATTTCCATACTATGATCTAATACGATGGTTAATAGAAACCACAACCATCACAGACAAAACATTTTTCACAGCTGGAGGAACTATGTTTGGGTCCTTTAGAGTAGAAGACATCAAGGCAATGTATCATCTGCCAGAACCTGAGAACACCTACAACAAAGCCTTCATAGAGGATTTCGCTTCAAGCAATGAAATCGAATCAGACCCTATTAGGGAATGGAGACAAGCTCTAGACAAACATAAGCATGAGGCCTCAGGTATGTATTATGTAGAGTCTCTCGCACCTCTGTATTGCTATGTTGCTGCCATGATGTGCATACTTTTTGGGAGTAATAATTCTGCAAGGTTTTCTATTCAAATGGTACCCCTGATTAATGCTGCTGTAAGTTTCATTATTATGGATTGGTCAGTCATTCTATCTGATAAGATAGCAAATAAAATTCTGGATTATAGAAGAAATAAGCATACTGGAACTACACCCCCATTTCATTTATGTGCTAACATTTTAGATGCCTTATGCTTTAATTCTGAGTTTCCTATTTTGTGATGGAAATAGACTCCTCAGGATCCTACTCCTATACACATCTATCATAAATATTTGTGGAAATCCCATTTCAAGAACCATGTGTACAGAATTTTCCATGGCTATATATTGCCCATTTATCAAGCTATTTTTAACCAACCCCCTCCTCGGCTCTCAGATAAGGAAAAACCTGATTTAACCCTAATCGGAAGTTGGTTCGGGGAAGAAAATTTCACCTATATCAGGATATTTGGAAGCATTGCTGAACCTCACATCTTGCCCTTATATGTCCCCGATAAACTATTGGCTCAAGAAATAGCTTACCAGTTGACTGAAAAGGGAATGTACAGAAGTTTAAAGAATTCTAAAAAATTGATGTGGCCTACATTTCCTTTCCAATGTGGAACTTATACCTTCAATGATTTCAAACATGCAGAAAAAGAAGACCTTAAGATAAAAGAACTCAAGCTTGCAACTGTTCCCAGTAGGCAATATGATCCGAATAAGGTTGCCTTTAACTTCACATCTATGGTGCAAGTTTCTAAATTTGAGCATGAAACTGATGATTTTGATGACCTATGTGTCTCGATTGAGAAATTTTCACAGGTTTACGATTCAGCTAAATCAAAGTTTCAAACAGAGGACATGAATAAGTTTTTACAGTTTAGAAGCAAAAGACTGCTTACAGTTCCCCTCGACCAGTTAAAGACTACCTTACAAGAAAAAGAGAGTACTGAAACAAAACAAAAGAAAGAGGATATAGGCAGCAAAATTGATGTACAGAAAGAGAAAGAAGATACAAGAAGCAAGCCTAATGATCAAATTGAAAAAGAGAAGACCAGTGAGAAAGAGGGAGATTCTGCTGAAACCAATATTAATGACCAGTTGTTAAAAGAATATGAACAATTTGCTCAACATATAGGAGACCAGGGAAATTCTCAAATTGATAACATTGATTGTCAAGATATTGATATCATTCCTGAAAACCCACCTGAAGAAATTGTACTAAAAGTTGAAGACATACCCCATCTAGATGTCTTTTACAACCCTAAGCATAGAGCTGTAGTAAGAAAACAAAGAAAGAGAAGGAGGATTGATCAAGGACCACTTGTAACTCCCCAGGTTGAACTAATGAATGTTGTTTGGAAGCACTCTGAAGTAAATCCTTCAGAGGATCTAACCAAACTATCCCAATATGCAGGGGCTTATATTGCAACCACAATGGATAAAGCTATTGAAGTTACTCAACTAGTAAAACAAAAGGACTTGTAGATAGCATTGTTAGAAGAAAGGACAAAAAATTATCAACAAAGGATATCACAGTTAGAGCAGCAGCTGGGAGAAGAAATACTGAGAATTAAGCAACTAGAAGAACAACTGAATATTGAAAAGAAAAAGCTTGATCAACAAGCTTTAAACAAACAACAACAGTTGTCCCAGGAAGTAACAAAATTGCAGACATTGCTACAAAATGAGAAAGCTACCAAGGAAGAGCAAAGTATAATATTTCAAGAAAAAATGGATAAATTCAAAGATTATCCTAAACTGGACCAATTCAAAACAGAAGCCCTTGAAATGAGTAAGTTGTTGTCCCAACAATTGGATGATCTACGCCAGAAAATATCACAAGCTGAACCCCTATGTGAAATAACATCATCCCTCATCGACGAAGCAGTCAATACAAGATTAGAATTTGAAAGCGCTGATGAGAAGATTTCAGAATTTATCACATGGCAGGAAACATAACAGGGTAAAATTGCAAATCTTCCTAGAATTGAAGAATCGCATAAAGAAATTCTATTTGCTGAGTGGGAAACTCAAATGATTAAAGAAGAACGTGATACTTCTAGAGAAAGGACTATAATGATTAATTTGACACAGCTGGTTAATGATAGTCTATATGCAGCAAATTTAATCTCAGATTGCACTCTAGGAAAGTTGCCAAAGGTAAAAGAAATAGATAAAAGGTGGAAATAGGAATTAATCAGTAAAGATCAAAAGATCAATAAAAGACAGGGAATTACATGGGATGCCTTATGGTCCCATTTGGTCAAGCCATACAGTCAGCAGATGGCAACCAAATGTCTTTCCAGTGCCATCAATTATATCATCCCGGAACTTTCTGATGCCACATACACCAGTCAACTGCATTCTCGACTGAGTCACCCAACTGAAGTGAAAGATATGCTCAAAATCTGCCAGCTTCGCACATTAGATATTATGGAAATCCAATGAACCTGTTTTATTGAAGATCGCAATTCTATTTTCGGATCACCGATGATCTTTCTTAGCAATAGTTTTAGTTAATTTGTTATTTTTTTTGAATTTCCTATTTAAACCCCTTTCAAGCATTTTAGAATGGGTCCTAAATTTGTAATATTTTGGGCTTGGATAATACATTTCTGTAATCCTTGACTATCTTATTTTTATAAAGGATCACATCTTGTGATTTTATGGTGAATTATTTTTTAGAGTTGCATTTTTGTACCTTGAAGATTGTTCTAAGTTAAAGAGCAGGATCGGAATATCAAATTGCATCAGGAAGATATCAAATGTATCTGGTATTTCTATCGATTATGTTTTATTTTTTTTATGTGATGAAATATTCTCATTGACATTTGCTATCACTTATATATACTTGTTTCTCAAATATTTCTTTATCATATCATTTCTGAAGATACAGGAATATCATCTTTCATAGTTTGTGTAAATGATATAAATTTATGAATGCGATGTGCTATTATAACTCTGTTTAATTTCTTAAACAGAGTTATCCTTATATGATACTGCATCTTTTTTTTAAGTAAATAATACATTTTCATGGTTACTTGTTTAAATGAAATAATCTTTAAGTCGTATTCATATTTAATACCTGGGTTAATTTTAGAGTTATTTGTAAGTCATAAATTAAGTTAGACAGATTAGATCAATTAGTTAGTTTCATTATCCACTTGCACAAACACCCCATCACCAATCCATTCATTATTAGGAAACTGGTCCTATAAATCCAATCGGAGCCACCATCCCAAACAGAGAAGGAGTTGTTCTAAGGTATGGACCAGGTGGTTTTCCCCCAATGTTTGAAGCAATGATTTTTGGGGCATCAACAAGGCCCTAAGTGCCTTTCTCTTCCCTACCATAGGCCTTTAAGGTCTTTTCCCTCTCATCTGTAGCCTCATTAGGCCTTTATTCCTCAAGTTGAGGCCATTTCCATCCCATATTTTCCTTCATTTCCATTTTTATCCCTCCTCTAACTCTCATTTAATCATTGTTTGGCCTTGCATTAGTATTTTTGCACTAAAATTCTACTTTGTAGGAATTTCAAGTGGTTTTGGAGTTAATGTTTGTGATTGCAGGTAGAGAAAATCCTTAGAAGATTTCTAGCAATAAAACCAATCACCAACAAGGCCACAAATCCTAGTTGTATGCATTTCTCAACCTTGTTTCTAATCGTTGTTTTGAATTGCAACATTAAGGTACATATTTTTAGTGGCATAAGACACCTAACAATGGCCTAAAAACTAATTAGAAACCATCTTATTTAATTGGAAAGTTATTTGCATTGGTGTGCTTAATACATTGCTTGGTGTTTCATTGAATTTTGGAAGACTATTATACTAATTAGAGGTCTGATATAAACATTGTAAGGTTTGATCATACGCATAACAATGGTATAACAAGGCAATTTGCAATCATCTTATTTCATCGAGCATTTAGTGTTTGCATCCTCTTCATTTTCGGTAATGATTTTGTAGTGGGAAGGGTAGTCTTACTACTGCTGTGACCATTAGTCTCTTGCATTTTCTCTTTCACCTACTGCATCCATCTATTGAATTCATAAGCATTCATTGTTAGCAATCTCATCCATTTGACAAGATATATGTGCTCTAAGAAAAGAGGATAAGTGATCCTAAAGTGATTTGGTGTTTTTGGATTAAATTGGCATATATAGCATAATATTTTCTTAGGTATGCTCTTGCTCATTTAATGTTATTGGAATCATTAAATTCACTGGGTAATTGACATATCAACAATAGTCTTTCTCTTAAATATTTGCTCTAAGGAAAATTACAAAATCTGATGGGAAAGTGACATTATCATTTGCTCTAAAAGGAATTCCTAATTTTATCTTGTTTGCATAATTTAAAGAGAAATATTGTCACTGGCACATTGTCTCCTACTTTACAAACCAAAACTGTGGAAGTTGCACTCCTTTTTCTTAAAAAATTGCTAGCATTTTGCAAGTTGAACTTTGAAGGAACATATTTTATTGTCACTTGCTTTTAAGGTTGATTTTGTGCTCCTGATTGTAAATTTGATTGGTAAAATTTTGAGCCCTTTTGTTATCATTGATTATCATAAAAGAAGCATTTCGTTGATTGTCATAAAAGAAGTGGATTATAATTGGTTGCATTGCTTGAAGCTCATCTTGGTAATAAATGCATCACAATCATAATCTTGCAATAGTATAATTCACTCTTAAAGCATTTTATCTCCATATTTTGATAAAAGTAATCTAATAATCCCAATTTCTAAATGCATTGATATCTTGTTGAGAAATTGGCATTGTCTAAAATTTTCACATTAGCATTGTTAAAACGAACATTGGACTTAGGCACTTTTATTGTCATTTCATAACCAATTGTTCATTGTAAGATTTTTAATCTTGAATTACTTTAAATTTTAATTGGATATATAATTGGCCCATATAACATTGATTTTGGTGAGGATTGTCCTCATAATTGTTAAGTACTTTTTCTTTTATCGTTTGGTATCGAATATTTATGGGATAATTTTCCTTGAAGTAATTAAAACATATAACAAGCTTCATCTAAAGATAATAACTCACTTCACATTTGCATTCTAGGGCTTGACTTGAATTTAATTAACTTACCTCCAAGTAAGATTGGTTGAAAGACTCTTAGAACCACTTCTCTCATATAGCTTGAAAAGTCTAGACCATCTTTAGTGGTTAACACAGTGACCTTGTAGTCATAAGAGCCACATTCTATGCATCAACAAAGGCATCGGGTGGTCATAACTCAAAGGGAGGGATCGTTAATCAAGCCATAACTTGCTTCCCCTTGGTTTCTCTCCACAACCTACTCAAGAGACTAGTTTCAAAACAACTAAGGGAGAGGACTCATCTAATTAGGCATATAATTTAAAATAAACCAAAATCTTGCATCTCACTTATTTTTTAGGTTTTTGATCTCATATAGGAAGCATCCTGAAGTAGCAATTGTTCATCCAATAGCTTGGTAGATAATTAAATTAAGCAAGTGTTTTGACTCCATTAAGGCACTGATCTTTCAAATTAACCTAATATAATCATTAAGCTTGTTAAATTGACCAAGTTGTTAGAATATTCAGTTGTATCTCCCATAATTTTTGGTTGCCAACGAGTATTTTCAATTTCAAATTTCATAGGGACTACTCCCTATAGCATGCTATTAGGAGACAATGAGAATAGAGAAGGCATGGATCAGAGTGACAACCCCCTCCCTGATCGTTGTTGCATCGAGCCTGTCCAATTTCAGTGAAAAAAACCCTAATTAAGAAATATCTTTTGTTAATGTTGAATTCCTCCAAATCAAAAGTGAATTTTGGTGGGAATACTTCCTTTCCCCCATCCCAAAAGAATCAAAACTTGCCTCCTTTTCACGTTTTATACCTATATCCTATGCAACTCATCTTACAAGATCCCGACTAAAGTTATTTCCAACAAGTTAAGGAGGATTTTACATGAAATAATTTAAGAAAACCAAGGGGTATTTACAAAACACAGACACATTATGGACAATTTTATTCTAGTCCAAGAGGTTATCCACTCTAACAAGCAAAGTGGTGACCCAAGCATGGTTATTGAGTTGGACATGGTGAACGCCTTTGATAGAGTTCATCATTCCTTTGTGTTCATTGTTATGGAAAATTTTGGGTCCTCGAGAGAGTTTATCAAATTCATAAGAGGTTATGTTGGTAGTCCTTGGATTTTTTCCTTTAATAAACGATCACCCTTGCAATTTCTTTTCATCCTCAAAGGAATTGCGGCAAAGTTTCCCCTATCCCCTTTATTATACATGATAGTCATTGAAAGTATCAATAGAAATCCGGATCTTGTTAGGATTGATGGAAGGTTAAAGGGTCTAAGCATAATTAGGAACATCAAATATGTAAATCACTCTCAATTCATTTATGGCATACTCCTCTTGGGGTTTGCCTCAAAGAAAATTGTTGTAATATTTAAAAAAAACTTAGATAAATATTTTGATCTCTCTGGGGGCCTCGTTAATAAAAAGGAGAGTAAGTTATTGGGATGGAATAACTCTACCTATGCCCTTAAGGAGATCTCCAAGGTCCTTGAATTTTCTCTAGAGACTGAGTGGTAGTATTTCAAATATATCTAGGTGCCTCTAACTTGGAAAATTGGACTGATACCTTAAACAAATTTAAGAAGAAAATCTAGGCTCGGGGAGCTCAATGGCTAACCATTGTTCGTAAGGTGATCTTGGTAAATCTATATTATCCACAATTCCCTTTTATCTCTATTATGGTTTATTAGCTCCAAAATTTGTGATCATGCAATTGAGTGTCTTTATTCACAAACTTTTATGGCAAGGAGGGAGAAATAATGAAAAGAAATTCCACCTGGTTTAATGGAACATTGTTCACATTCCAAAGGAAAATGGTGGACTGGATGTGAAAGAACTTCTTTATATGAATCTTTCTCTTGGAGCAAAAATTATCAGGAGGCTTATATCAGATACAAAGGAATTGTGGAAAATAATATTTATGCGAAAATATTTCAACAAAAGTAGATTGTTAAGGGTAGAGAAATTTAATTGGTTTGGTCCTGGCTCAAAAATTTGTAAGTTATGAAAGGAGGCTGCTCCTCTCATCATTGAACACATTAGCTATCGTGTTGGGAATGGTGCATGTATTAATATTTTGAAATACAATTTATCGCCAAATGGTACTCTGGGAGCTTGTGAAGAATTCAAAGATTTGGCTTCCTAGATCTAAGAGAGTGGTTTTTCCAAATTGAAAGATATATCGCTTTGGAATGACTATATTTATTGGAAAGGTTAGATTAGGCTCGAGCTTCCCTCTCATCTTAGGCTGCAATGGGTCATTTTGATATGAATTTTGAAAGGCTTGGATCCTATATTTGTTTCTCTGTAGGATCTTCGTTCATGGAACTTAAGCCCTCAACATAAATATTCAGTTAAGATGGTATATACTCATACTCCCCTGAGCATACCGTGGTTAAAAATATAGAGCAAGGATGTTATTCCAAAAGTAAATACCATATGTTGGTCTCTTGTCTATGAAAAAATCCTCACTGTTGAAAACCTAAAAAAAGGAACATTCATGATCCGACAATATGTGTTTTATGTATTAACTATGAGGAAAACATTCCTCACTTATTTTAGCTTTGTCCTTTTTCTGTATATGTCCAACGATTAACATTCACTCTAGTTTCTCCTATTTCCTCCATTCCAGGATTATGGGTGGAAATTTTTGAACAATAGATATCTAAATATCCTTGGTTTCGGAAAGCGTCCTCTTTGCCAATACGATGTTGGGAAGCACTCCCTAAGTTCCTACATTTGTCTATTTCAATTTCCAGGAACAAAGCTATTTTAAAAAACAAGATCTTGTCCCCTCAGATTGTTGCCTTTAAAGCATCTTCCATGCTCTTTGAAGCTATTTATATTATAGGTTTCAATATTAAATAAATCAAGGAACTAAATCAAGAGGAATGTGAGTGGATAAATGTGGGTAAGGATTTCACCCCTCCTAACAAATTCATGCTCCATATTGTTAGTAATATGGTTTCCTACATTAGGTTAAGCCAATCAAATTTCTTAAAGTGGAGATTGGAAAAGTCCTAGTTCTCTCTCTTTTTCATTGGTGTTTTGAGAGTAAATCTGGGGGAGGAAGGAGTGGGAGGGGTTTTATTTAGCCCCAATGGGAAAATTGTATCACAATATGCATGGGGACTTGGGCTAATGACCAACAACCAAGTTGAGTATCTCACTTTACGGAAAGGTATAGAAATAACTATTGGCAAGAAAATTACCAATTTATTAATTTTTGAAGACTCAATGCTAGTCATTCATCAAATGATCAAGGCTAAGAAGGCAATATTCTCATATTCCTCTCCATTGAATAATAGGATCCTCGTCTTCAGCTATTATTTTGAATGGTTGGATCTCTTCCACATGTATAGACAATTGAATTCAGTTTCAGATGTTTTAGCTAAAACCGGTTCCACCTTGGGTCAAGGTAGAATGGAAATGGAAAAAAACCTTAGAAATTTCCCAATACCTTAGCTATGATTGGTTTTCTAAGATTCAGTTGAGTCATTTTTTGAATGGACCTTATTTTTCCCCACTCCCTATCCATGTTTGGAATCCCTAGGAGAAATCATTCCTCAATTAATTTTTTCATCAGAGTAAAAATACCTCGAATTGATATGTGGTCGACCTCCTCTGGAATTTCCCATTCCTTGGCTCGTCTCCAGAAGTGGAAGGGCCTCGGTATCCAAAGACCTTTTATTTTTTGGCCACAGATCCTCAAGGCTCCTTCCCAATGTCTTAATGCGATCTACACATGGCATGTAATGTTATTTGTCTCCATTTTTTCACATCTTATCTATTTAAATTTCTCCCGGTGGGATATGTTGCGGATATCCTTGGCCGCAGAGTTAAATTTATTATTTATTGGAATTTAATTGATTTAATTGTCTCGTGATATCCCTTAAACATCAATTCCTTGTCCTATTAAAGCCTTGGTGATGGATCTCAAAATATTGTTGCAGTTTGGTTTGTGGAAAGGCCCAACATCTATCTATATTTGAATCACGCAGCCTCCCAGCTTATTCAAGTTCCTTCTCTCCATCCACATCTTGGAGCGGGGAGAAACCTTAACATAGCATTAATTTGTTGGGTGTTGGATTTTTGTTTAGAGATGTGAGAAAATTCAACTTCCCTAGAGAATGCTAACGCCAGTATGGTGCTAGATAAGTTTATGGATGCGACTCAATCACTCTTGGTATCTATTCACAAGTTGGAGGATAGGGTTGAAAGGTAGAGGTGTTCCCTTTAGGTCTTTTTGGAGGAAAAATTTCTAAGGCATCACACAGATATGGAGTAATCACTGGAAGGTTTGTGATAGGAGATTCATACTATTTGTTCTCATATGTCTGTGTTGGAGGTCTCCAAGACTAGAAATGTGCAACATGATTAAGGAGGAGATGGTATTAGTGTCGTTGCGGAAAGGAAGAGAACTCGTTACTCGAGGGGGTCTGATGCGGTTGGTCATGGTCACTGATGAGGTTCAAGGTTCGAGTTGTTGGTTGGAGTTTTATGTTGTTCATCTCCTCATTTTTTATGTTACTATGTAAATTTTGTTATATACTTGGGTCATTCTATAGAGTTTACAATGGCCATGTATTGTGTATCAGAAGGATTTGCAGCCCTAGAGCTAGAAATCATTTTCAGTGGACTATTGATCTCATAAATTTATATTAGAAAACTTGTGTAAGGTTTATGGCTCCAAATCCAGCTTTTATTAATATAAAAACTCTTACTCGGTCCTTTAAAAGAATAAAAAAAAAAACAAGCATAAGCGCTCAATTACACAATTAATTACATACGTTTTGGATCTATTTTTTCACCCTCTAACATGTGCTCTTGAAAAATGGGCGAGGAAACATATAACTAATATAGGTGGCGGAGATAAAGTGACACATCACATTGGCTACTAGGTGGTTATCAAGGGCTGCTGGTTTTCGATTGAAAGAAGATGATTAGGAAAAACGTTCTCTTATGGGCACCCAATTTTGGTGGGTAACATTTGGCTCCAACTGTGACATGAGCTTTGACGTAGAGCGCATGATCCATGTACTCAAATTGGGAGGTCATGAGAACTCCAACAATCTCCTGGGACAAAAAACTGTATCCTGCGCATCACAAAACAACTATTGGAAACATGTGCACTGGGCATGCATATATCACCCATGTTTTTCATCAAATAATAAATCCATACAAAAAATTAAATCTATTCCAAGATGCAATTCTAATGCAATCTAATCTAGCATGATAACATGATATGATGATGGTAGCTATGTAAACATCACATGCAATGAATCTACACTACTATAC
Organism: Pinus albicaulis; assembly: GCA_034641835.2. Taxonomy (NCBI): domain Eukaryota; kingdom Viridiplantae; phylum Streptophyta; class Pinopsida; order Pinales; family Pinaceae; genus Pinus; species Pinus albicaulis. The sequence goes on from CM076570.1 coordinate 779,035,455, forward strand.
ATGACATGTATATTATGCAAGATCTAAGTATAGTCATGCAACCAATGAAACCGACATATCATTAGATAAATATAACATCTTTTGTTCATACATGTTCTTGTGAGATAAGGCATCAAAATATCATGTCCTCCTTTGCAAATTTAGCTCAATGAAGGGACAGGGTGGGAGCCGAGAAAATAGGAAAAATAAACATTATGGAAAAGAATCATGGATGAGAATGAATTCAACTCTCGCCATCATATCCTTTCATGTAACCAAATAATGGAGAATTCAACAATCAAGCTCATGAACTTTCGATGAAGAGAAGCCTCAAGCATATCATCTTCATCATGATCCACTTCAATATCACTCTTAATATCTTCATCAATGCTTCCATATTGATGATCTAGAAAAGTCTCTTCCTCATGGTGTTCTTCTTCAACTTTCTCAATATGGTTGAGGAGGCCCTCTTCTTGGAGAGAAATAATCAAGTTTTGGATTACATCTTCAACATGACTAGTCGATCCCCAATACTAAAGTATTTTTTCAACAAGAATCCTAATGGATGTTAATTTTTGCAGCTAGATTCAAATTCCACTTTGGAAAACTCATATGGTTGATATTATAATTTCATTGTATTTCTCTTTTTGAGAGGACCAAAATCGACCTATAGATCTCCCCAATCGGTTAAGAAGAAATTAAATTATGAATTATTTTATTTATTAATGAAATGGAATGGGTCGACCTCAACACATGTGGATTTAGTCAAAACCCCAAGTGGTCCCTCAAAAAATCTATAAATTGATGTGAACTCAAGCTCATTTTCACACATTTTCTCATAAGATTTTATTCTTGCACTCTTTATCTTGGACCGTCTTTTCTGTTTTTGTTCGAACATGTTTGACGGAAGAAGCTCACACAGGGTGCATAATCATAGGTGAGAGGCTCACTCTAAAGTAGGGCTTCTAGGCCATAGCTGCAGCCACAACACTAGTGAAATTGAGACAGAGCTGCGAGCACAATGTGGCAAGGTAGTGTCCAAGATCCCATAGCCGCGGGCAGAGCATGACAAGGTCGTAGCTAGGGTTCAAAGACTAGATCAGGTTGATCTGGGCCTGAGCTGCATGAATAGTGTGTATTTCCAGCAACCAAGGAAGCTATATTCATGGGCACAACGTCTTGAGGCCAAGGATAAGGGTTTTTCTGAGCAGATCTGAGTTAGTTCATCTTCAGTGGCTTGCGCAAAGCTTCCAGACCTTAGTCGTTTAGTCACAGATGTTTGTGATCAGTCTTTGATAGCATCCTAGATTCAGATATAGGACTTGGCAGTTGATATCACTTGGCTTCAATGATATATTGGATCTGGGTTTCTTGATGTTTTAGATCTGCAGATCTATAGATATGATCTATTTATTTCCGATGCATATGTATTGGGATCATTGTACTCTCTACTAAAAAAAACTTACGACAATCTATTAAAGAAGAAGATTTGAAAGGGTTTCCCCCTTGTGGGTTTTTTCCCTGGTCTTGGACCAATTTTTTGTCTCTTATGGTTGTGATTTTGTCTTCTTTATCGCTACATGTATTGTTCTATATTCAATTACAGTTTGAGATTAATTACACTGCTAATAATTGGATGCATTATTTATGAAGAAGTAATTTGGGCTAAAGTAATTTATACAACATAGAAAACTCTGAAAATTTAACATGATATTAGAGCTAAGGTGAAGGACAAGCAATGAAGCCCTCATTATCAGTCAGAATATCTACTTGCCAAAGTCAATATGTCTTCCTCTACCTTCAAGGAGCACGAGATATTGGGCGATGCATCAAAATTTTCTGCATGGAAAGTCAGGTTGGAGATCATAGCTGACAACAATGATGTGCTCAAATACATTTAAGGAAGGATGCCCGAGCCTCTAGAAAATGCCTCAACTTCTATCATGAACAAATACAAGAAAGGTGAGTTCAAAGAAAATAAAATTATAGCTGATGGTTTACAAGATCATTTACTTTCATATGTTGGGAATTTAAGAAATTCTAAATACATGTATGACAAGATAGGTGATGTTGAGCTTCAAAGATGTTCTTCTCTTCCACCACATTCCACTTCATTTCCTTTGTCCATTATTAATTTCAGGCTTAAATGATCAATAAGATTAGTTAAAATTACTTTGAGATTGTATATAATGTCTAAATTGCTATGTTTTCATGATTTCGTTGTTGTAGTACTTTTTGACTACACCTAGCTACAGAATGCAGACATTTTGTAGCTAGTTGCTGATTCTGCAGTTGTCTTCATGTCTACGCAGGTTCCAGGTGTCATCTCAGGGAAAAACACATATGGTTGTATTCCACATCATTCCCTCATCATTTGTTGCTCCCCACGAAGTCTAAGTTAAAGTATCAAAGCAGTTATGCACGAAGAAGAGAGGCAGTTTCCTATCAAAACACGGACTCTACAGATGTCCGCAGTAAAGCACAAGACTATTAATAAGAATTTTAATTTGATTAGGAATGGGAAAGACACTTATCCCTTTTTTTGTCAAGAATTAGTTATGTAACTTCATTATAAGTATGACTCGGGAGATCGAGAAACTGTTGGTTAGATTTTGTTTTGTTGCTAGATTTTGGAAGGCCGTAAATACTCTGTTTTGAAGAATTTCTCCTTTAATGAAAGAGACATCATTTTATTGCACGAGCTGAGTCAATCTTGAGTAGATCTGCGTGCTGATCCGGTGGTAGAGGGCCCCTACTGCCCGTGAAGCATTATGCATTTGGTTTAGATAAGTAGCCATAGCTTTGTTTCATTCTCAATTTAAATAGTTTTCTGAACTTTGCTTACATTAGATACTACAGTTTAGCTTTGTTCTCATGAAGTATTCAAAAATATCACTAATCCGGAATGAGGCATAATTGTAGCAATTTAGAAATTTACGTTTTTGTGTTCAATTATAATTAGTTGTTACAGTTAGTCCTATTCTCATTAATCTCTTCCAAAATATCACTAACTCTGGATAAGACTAAGCTGTGGTGTTTTAGTTTACCTGCATATTGTTATGTTTTTTTGATGCCCATTTGCACTGAATGATACAACCAGAATTGTTTGTACAAACTATTCCAAAATATCACTCATCTTGAACAAGACAAGGCTGTAGTATTTCATAGAATTAGTTGCATTTTGGTTCAGTTGAAATACTCCGGAGGTAGATGTCATTCTAGTTTAATTCTATCACTATATTTCAAGCTTGATAATGGTACTCTAGTTTAACTCTGTTCACTGTATTAGTATCATTCTAGTTCAGTTCCAATTCATTTCAAGTTAGATAATAGCACTCTAGTTTAGTCTTAGTTCATTGTATTAGCATTCTAGTTTAGTTGTTATCCATTGCATTTTAAATTGTATTAGTTGTTAAATTTAGATACCACGGTATTCATTATCTACAAAACTTCTTTTGTTCTAACTTCATATTAATACATCATCATCTGGACAGAAGCTAGTAATATCAGTTTAAGGCCTTGAGTATTTTGCAACCTTTTTACAATTTCACAAACAAGCCTTTTCTCAAAGACTATTCTAAAAAGAAATCTATAACTTTTGAATGAGGCCTAGTGGTGCTAAATTGAGTTGCAAAATAGAATTAGAAGTTATTTTAGAGTAGAAATCTTATTGTGCTACAAATGTTCTTTTCCAATTATGTTTCAATAAACCTTTAACCATGGATGAGATGTTGTAACATTGTAAGTTGATTGTTGACTTAGGAAAACCTCAATTGCACTAAAAACTTATCCTTTTCTCAAGCTATTCCAACATATCTCTAAATGAATGAATTGGATGAAGTTCATGATATGGGTTACTGAGTTCATGTTGTGATTTGTTTCTTTGCTATGAGTCCTTATCAAGCTTTGCATTTTCTGTTCTTTAGTACCATGCACAATTTAGAATAGGTTTTGTTCTGTTTTTAGTGTGTCCAACCACTGTCCTTCATCAACATTTAGTGCTTTCCTTCTTGAAATAAAACCATAAAACCAAAAACATCATAAAAACACTAAACACAACGTAGTGAGGAACAGATACCTAGGCACATATAGTGCACCACACTTCAACAGTTTACTAGCCCTGGTTAACAATTAATGACCTTAATTAAGGAACAGTAAGTTGAGCACAACATTTTGGCGCCGTTGTCGGGGAAGTGTAACTAGGTATCCTCGTTTCTTATCACCCAAAAACAATGATATGCGTAGAGAAAGAGACTCAAGGGGTAGATTCATAAGAAGTAGAAGCTTGATTCCTAGAACACCACTTGTTTCACCAAGACCTAGAGCCAGCACACCTCCAACTCAAACTCACATTCCATCCTTTACTGATCCTAGACTTCCAGAGAACTTAAGATTAGATATTCTATTAGAAATACCTTCTACTTTACCCATTGAGCCCGTCTTAGAAGGAGATTCAGGAACCCCTGCTAGGGACATAAAATTTTCAACTTCTACAGAAGAATCAACTATGGCAGAAGAAGGGGGAGGAGGAGTTTTTAATGGAGAACACACACTATTTGGAGGGGGTAGAGGTAGAGGTAGAGGAGAAGGAGGTAGAGGTGCAGAAGGAGAAGGAGGCAGAGGAAGAGGTAGAAGAGAGATGGGAAGCTCTTTTGGGTTTCCTATAGTAGATGAAGAAACCAATACAACTATGAAAAACATTTCACCCTCTGTCCTTCCAAACTTCTATGGACTTAAAACTGAAGATCCTGAAACCTTCCTATTTGAATTTGAAGTCCTATGTAGAACTTATGACTACTTAAAAGATGCTCAAAAACTTAAACTATTTCCTTCAACATTGAAAGGAGCAGCATTGAAGTGGTTTATGAGTTTGATCAACATTTCTATTAGGACATGGGAAGACATGAAACAAGCATTTCTAGAGAGGTATTTGGATTATTGTATGCCAGTCAATCATAAGGAGGAAGTGTTTAAGATGCTACAAAAAGAAGATGAAAACTTGGAAGATTTGTTGGAGAGATTTCATTACAACATAAAAAGAGAAAAAATGGAAAACTTAGACCAAGACACCTTAAAAGCTCTCTTGTTGAAAACAATTAGGGATGAATGGTTAGATATCCTTAACATGATGGGAAAATGGGATATATCTCAGCTCACATTACCTGAAATATTTGAGTTATGTATTAACCTTTCAAGAGGGAAGTCCAAAACTGTAAAAGGTCCAAGAGACCCTGCTCTTGCAAGGGCAAGTAAATCTGCTTCCGGGACAGTGAGTAGGGCAGAGATAGGGCATATGCTTGATGAATTCAAATCTGACATCTTAGGGAGTCTTAGTGAAAAAATAGACACCTTAAGTTACAAAACAAGCAAAAAGTGAATCTGATGCCTTAGCAATCTTTTGTCCCAGATGTAGAAAGAAGCATGCCTTGAGATAGTGTCCTTTGGATGCAAAATTTGTAGAGACTTGTGTCATTTGTTCAGAAAAACATGATACCAAGAGTTTTCCTTCACTTCCTGGTCTTAAAGTTTTCTTTCAAGAAGATACTCCTACAAGTTCCACAAAATCTCTCAATTTTGTCTCTAGAAGGCCTTGGCAAGGACCTCAAACACAAGGATTTCATGATCAAATGTATAATCAACCCCCACCAAATTGGAATCCTTGGCAGCAACCTTGGCCCCAATTTTAAAATCAATCACAAACTTGGGCACAAGGAGTACAAAATCCCTATGGAAGATATTCCCAGTACTATAAGCATCCACCATCCTATCCACCATACCCACATTTTTCTCCTCAAAATCCTCAAAAAAATCCTCAACCAAATTCCCAAAATCTACAACATCAAAATCAACCACTTCCATTACCATTTCCTCAGAAAACAAATCAGTTGCCTGCCCAACCCATACCAAACCCCAACAATAAAAATCCTCAGAACACATACATGATAGAAGGCCAACAGTTTCCAACCTATTTGATTACTCCTCTAGACCTTAGTGATGTTCAACTTAGGTCTGGAAGAATACTTGAAAAGAGGAAACCTTCTGTGATCATACAAGAACAAGACAACTCTGAGGAAGATTCTCTACGGGCAAATAAAAGTCTTGAAGAAGACACATCTTTTCAGGACCCAAACATTGAAAAATCAAAACAAAAAGAACCAATAATTTCAACTCCTATATTAGAGCATCCATCAACATCCACTTCTACACCTCCCTTCCCAGAAAGATTACAAATTGATAGGGGTGTAGAAAAACAAATTATGGTGCCTAATTATGATTTCCTAGATGAGCTAAGAAATGTTTGTATTAAGATCCCATTATTGCAAGCCATCAAGGAAATTCCAATCTTAGCAAAAACAATAAAGGAGTTGAGCATGAAGAAAACAAGAAAAAGAATAAGAGAGATAAAGAAAATTCAACTGGCAGGAAAAATAACAGATATTATGATGGGTAAGATTGCTATTCCAAAGTATCTAGACCCAGGAAATCCAGTTGTTAAAATTCACATCAATGGAATTGAGATCCAAAACACACTTATTGATTTAGGAGCAGCAATCAATATTATGAGTAGACAAATCATGGATAAACCGAAACTTCCTAATCTTCTTTTTACACCCACATTATTACAATTAGTAGACAGATCTGTGATCAAACCTGATGGGGTAATAGAAGACATTCCAGTGTCCCTAGATTCTTGGGAGTATCCTGTGGATTTTATGATCCTAACTCCTAAGAATAATCTAGGAGGACACCCTATTATATTAGGAAGACCTTGGTTAGCTACAACTGATGCTTTCATTAGTTATAGATCCGGTGATATGTATATCTCTGATGGTAGTTCAACCAATAAATTTACCTTGTATCCTCCAGCAAGAATAATTACAAAATTAGATGATACTCAATGGATAGAGGATGAAGAAGACTTACAACCTCTCTTCACAATTTCAGAAATTAGTGAAGATAGCCAAATTCTGAATACCTTGGAAAACTTTGAATCCTCTTCGGAATATAAACATGAAAAATTTCAAGAAGAATCCAACATTGAGTTTTTGTCATCAAGGAAGATGTCTCTCTATTCCATGGATAAATTTGGCAGCTCTACAATTTAGATATTTCCGACAAAACTTTAAACATAAACAAGAACCTAGAGAAATCTCAACAAGAAGAGCTAGTCAAGATATTACAGAGACATTCTTCTGCATATGCATGGGAGTACACTAATATGAAAGGGATAAGCCCCAAGACTTGCACTCATCACATCTACATAGAGGAAAATTGTAAACCAATCAGACAACCTCAGAGAAGGATGAATCCAAATCTTAGGGAGATTGTTAAAGAAGAATTGTAGAAATTATTGAATGTCAACTTTATCTATCCTATTTCAGACAGTCAGTGGGTTTCTCCTTTGGTAATTGTGCCAAAGAAAAATGGTAAATGGAGGGTATGTATTGGCTACCGGGAATTAAACAAAACTACTCTTAAAGATCATTTTCCCTTACCCTTCATAGATCAGGTGTTAGACACATTAGCTGGCAAAAAGTACTTCTAATTTTTAGATGGGTTTAGTGGTTATAATCAAATCCAAGTAGAACTGGAAGATCAAGACAAAACCACATTTACCTGTCCTTGGGGTACCTATGTTTATCGAGTATTGCCATTTGGACTATGCAATGCACCCACAACATTTCAAAGGGCAGTACCAGGAATTTTTTCAGATCTAATACATGATTGTGTAGAGGTATATATGGATGATTTCACAGTTTATGGAAACACATTTGAAGAAGCCTTAGCAAACTTGGAAAAATTCTTAAAGAGATGTAAAGAAGCAAATCTTTCACTAAGTCATGAAAAGTGTTTTATGATATTTACTGAAGGAATTGTTTTGGGTCATCACATTTCAGGGGATGGGATTAGAGTTGATGAGTCAAAAGTTGAAGTCATCTCTAACTTATCTATTCCAAGTTGCCAAAAAGATGTTAGGAGTTTTCTTGGATTTACAGGATATTATCAAAGGTTTATAGAAAACTTCACCACGATATCATCTCCACTTTTCAAATTACTTACCAAAGACTGTGAATTTAAGTGGAATCATGATTGCCAGTTAGCCTTTGAGACCCTGAAAAGAAAAAATCTTTGAAGCACCTATTTTAAGGGGACCTAACTAGAAGCTACCTTTTCATATTTCAACAGATGCCTCAGATACAGCTCTAGGATCAGTATTGGGACAAAAAGACCTGATTCCTTATGCCATCTACTATACCAGTAAAAATTTGACTCCTTCAGAGTTAAACTATACTGTAACTGAAAAAGAGTTTTTAGCTATTGTTCATGCCATAAAAAAATTCAGACACTATATAACAGGCTATGAAACTTTTGTTCACACATATCACTCTGCAATTAGATATTTAATGAACAAATCAATTACTAATGGCAGAGTCATAAGATGGTTATTGATTTTACAAGAATTCAAAATTACCATTCTAGATAGGCCTGGAAAACAAAACACAGTAGCTAATTTCCTATCAAGACTCCAAAACATCCAAGACAATACTCCAGTTGAAGATCAATTTCCTGATGAATATCTTTTTGCAATTTCTACTCAAACTCCTTGGTTTGCTGACATTGCTAATTATTTAGTTTCAGGGAAATTTCCTTCAATAATGAATGCAAGAGACAAAAGAAAGATAATTTATGACAGTGAAAAATATTCATGGGTTGCTAATGAGTTATACAAGACAGGTCTAGATTTTATCATTAGGAGATGTGTTCGGGAAGATGAGATGCCTGAGATTCTCAAGGCATGTCATGATGAACCTTGTGGCGGACACTTTGCTGATAAAAGGACAGCCTATAAGATCCTTCATTTGGGATATTATTAGCCATCCCTTTTCAAAGATGCTAAAGAGTATGTCAAAAGGTGTGACAATTGCCAAAGGGTATGGAAACCTTCTCCTTCAGGTGAGATGCCATTGCAGCCTCAAGTACATATTGAACTTTTTGAAAAATGGGCTTTGGATTTTGTAGGACCTATTAGTCCTCCATCAAGACAAAAGAAATATATATTAGTTTGCACTGATTATGTTACTAAATGGGTAGAGGCCAAACCATTACTTTCTGCTACTGAAGCATCTGTAGTTAATTTTCTTTTTTAGGATATTTTTACTCATTTTGGTGTCCCAAGGGAAATTGTTACAGATCAAGGAGCTCAATTTACATCAAAGCTAGTGGAACAAATGATGGAGAGGTACAAAATCAGACACGGAAAATCTACTCCCTATCATCCACAAGCAAATGTTCAAGTGGAATCTACCAATAAAGTCATTGAAGGGATCCTAACAAAGATTGTCCATTTACATAGAAGAGATTGGGCAGACAGGCTTCCTGAAGCTTTGTGGGCCTATAGAATTACATGGAGAAGCACAACAGGCCATACTCCTTATGAACTTGCTTATGGAAAACAATTTTTGTTTCCCATAGAGTTTCAGATTCAGACTTTTAAAATGGCAGTTCAGCTAGGACTTGATCTAACAGAGGCACAAAAGCACAGATTGGAGCAGATTAATGAATTGGATGAGATCAGACAAGATGCAGTTCAGAAAACAAGTATAGTCCAACATCAAAGGACTAGATGGCATGATAAGTACATCAAGGAAAAGAAGTTCAAAGAAGGTGACTGGGCTCTCTTGTTTGATTCAAAGTTCAAATATTTTCAAGGTAAATTCCAAACACATTGGCTTGGACCATATGAAATTGTGAAATTTTTTGACAATGGAGCAATAAAAATCAAGACAATAGATGAGGAAGAGGTCACTTTTCTTGTGAATGGTCATAGATTGAATCTGTATCACAAACCACTCTCAAGAGAAGAATTTGTTAAGAGATTCCAAGAAAACAGTGATGTGAAGTTAATGAAGAAGAATTTTTCTTCTTCATCAACTTAATTAAATTTTCTGAAGTCAGATGATTGAAAAAAAAAGAAGTATAAACATGAAAACCAATCACTGATTGGCATGATTATATAGAAAAGGTGGAGTGAAAATCAAATCTTTCTGACACTCTAGATTTTCAAATCTGTTCTTTCTGCAAGCAGTTATCACAAAATCATAAGTGCAGATCCATTTCACTTATGATCCATCTCACTCCATTCATCCATACTCCATTTCATTCATTCATCCACAGTTCATTCATTTCACTCCATGGTCCACCTCATTTCCATCCTAGATTTTTAAGTTTGATGTTTTTTTGCAATTGAATAATACACATCATGAATTGTAGGCTACTTTTCATACTCCACTCCACTTCATAAGTTGTGATCCATTTCACTCCATTATTCACTTCATTCATATTCCATTACACCATATTTCATTATCCATTTTCACTCATTCCATACAACATTCCATTTCATGATTCAAGTCTTCTACAGGTACATTCTGCAATCCGTCAGACATTCTGCAGCTAATCAGACATTCTGCAGCCATACAAACATTCTGCATCCAGAAATCCTGAAGGCACTGTCCAGTAATTATTTGATCTACAACAAAATGATCCTGCATATCCATGACAACAAGCAAAATCAAGGATTAATGATTTTCAGGGGAGAACAAAGCATATGAAGATCACAAAAATCAGAGGAAAGGCAAAGGTAAAAGTTATGAAATTATTATAATGACAGATCATGAAAAATTTTAGTATAGTTAAGTTATGTATAATTCAAAATTTTGTTTTAATTAATTGTGTTGATCATGCCTAACAAACCTCTCATAAAAACTTTTGATAAAATTCCTTCTATTCCGCCATTCCAAATCCCATATCTGATCATCATTCAAAAACTTAACGGTTAAAGTATTGAGGTGATTGGATTAGTCACGTCACTAGGCCAAAGCATTTAATGATGATTTTGAATTTCCTACGAAATATCTCCGCAGTCTTTTCTTCCTAGATATTTCCCAACTCATTAATTCGTTTACATCACCCTCACTTCATTATACTCATTCCGTAACCACTCCATATCATTCTTTCCCGTAGCCAACTCTTAACCATTTCGATCTGTAAAACAGAGGAAGCATCTATGGGGCAAAAACATCTCTTTAACAGTCATTTTCACCGTGAGCAGAGGAGCAGTAATTTGAAGGTTGGAAAGAAAAACTATGGGTCTCATAGTGAGGACTGAACTGGTTGGAACTAAGTACTTGGAGGGATATCCACAAATCAGAGAAATGTTACAGCAAACAGGTTGGTTGCAATTTTTGGAGAAATTTATTGGTTTTCACAAAGAGGTGACTAAAACATTTGCACGGTCCTTCAATGGAGCTGAGGTCGAAATAGGAGATATTAAATTCACCATTACAGAAGCCTTTATTGCAGAAGCAACGGAATTACCTAGGCAGGGAGAAAGGTGGTTCAAAAATAGATAATTTCATAATGAGACATGGAAGCAAATACTCAAGTCACCAGGTATGGATGTTTCCATTTTTAAAAAGGGTATCCCTAGTTCAGCACTAAAGAACAAATGGAGAAACATGTTGCTTATTTTGCAAAAATTTATCACTTGTGAAGGTAGATTTGGTACCTTCTATGTTTACCATATTTGGTTAATGATGCATTTCTTAGAAGAAGAAATCAACTTGCCTTTTTTCTTGCTTCATAGTTTAAAGAAAATGGCCTCAAGTGTTCAAAAGAGAGTTCAATTTCTGGAAACAACCTTATACCACCATGGTTTAGTCAAAATCTTGATTGAACATCATTTGAGAAAAATGGGAGATAATTGGGATGAGTTCTTAGTGATAAATCACTTTGAAGAACCCAAGGAACCTCCACCTGAAGACAAATCTACAAAAAGAAGCAAAAGATGGAAAACCTCCAAAACTGAAACTAAAACTGGTAAAAAAATACAAGAGGATAGTGAAGAAATGATTTCTGAGAAATTGGCCCAAATTAAGAAGCAGCTTAAGAAAGAGAGGATAATAAGGAAATCTGCCAGAGAGAAAGGAGAAGGGCCATCTCAACCAAGATGGAGCCACAGACTTAGAGTGATACTAAAGAAAACAGAGGTTAGACAAACTGGAATTATAAACATTGAGGATGAAGAAACACCTGAGCATCAGTATGAGGAGGATTTTGATGAAGAAGCTCTTGAAATAGACCCAGCACAGCACGAAATTTACAATTATGTTGAGACACTAGAGAAGAGAGCTTCAGAAAGTAGAGACATAACTCCTAGTCCACCAAAATCTGCAATTGATATCCTAAGAAGAGATAAATATGAGTTAGAAGTACTCAATAGGCACATCAAGAATGAGAATTAAATTTTGAGGGAGCAGGTTAAGCTGAAAACTGATATGAATTCAACTCTGTCTCTACAAATGCAAAAGTCGTACAAGGCCAGTGAAAATTTGAAAAAGAAAAATAAAAGGTTAACCAGGGCACTCACAAATTTGAGATTCAAGTTAGTCATAAGGAAGCCCAGAAGGCCATTGACTGCCAGACAAAGCAGAAGAAGAGGGTTGGATGTCCTTGCAGAAGTCTCAGAGTTCATGGAATAGTTGCATGAGGACATGCAAGAACCTAGCAGTGGGGGTATGTTGAGCTTCAAAGATGTTCTTCTCTTCCACCACATTCCACTTCATTTCCTTTGTCCATTATTAATTTCAGGCTTAAATGATCAATAAGATTAGTTAAAATTTCTTTTAGATTGTATATAATGTCTAACTTGATATGTTTTCATGATTTCGTTGTTGTAGTACTTTTTGACTACACCTAGCTACAGAATGCAGATATTCTGTAGCTAGTTGCCGATTCTGCAGCTGTCTTCATGTCTACGTAGGTTCCAGGTGTCATCTCAGGGAAAAACACATATGGTCGTATTCCACATCGTTCCCTCATCATTTTTTTCTCCCCATGAAGTCTGAGTTAAAGTATCAAAGCGGTTATGCACGAAGAAGAGAGGCAGTTTCCTATCAAAACATAGACTCTACAGATGTCTGCAGTAAAGCACAAGACTGTTAATAAGAATTTTAATTTGATTAGGAATGGGAAAGACACTTATCCCTGTTTTTGTCAAGAAGTAGTTATGTAACTTCATTATAAGTATGACTCAGGAGACCGAGAAACTGTTGGTTAGATTTTGTTTTGTTGCTAGATTTTGGAAGGCCGTAAATACTCTGTTTTGAAGAATTTCTCCTTTAATGAAAGAGACATCATTTTATTGCACGAGCTGAGTTAATCTTGAGTAGATCCGCGTGTTGATCTGGTGGTAGAGGGCCCCTACTGCACGTGAAGCGTTATGCATTTGGTTTAGATAAGTAGCCGTAGCTTTGTTTCATTCTCAATTTAAATAGTTTTATGAACTTTGCTTACATTGGATACTACAGTTTAGCTTTGTTCTCATGAAGTATTCCAAAAGATCACTAATCCGGAATGAGGCATAATTGTAGCAATTTAGAACTTTACGTTTTTGTGTTCAATTATAATTAGTTGTTACAACTAGTCCTATTCTCATTAATCTATCACTAACCCTGGATAAGACTTAACTGTGGTGTTTTAGTTTACTTGTGTATTGTCATGTTTTTTTTTTATGCCCATTTGCACTGAATGATACAGCCAGACTTGTTTGTACAAACTATTCCAAAATATCACTCATCTTGAACAAGACAGGGCTGTAGTATTTCATAGAATTAGTTTCATTTTGGTTCAGTTGAAATACTCCGGAGGTAGATGTCATTCTAGTTTAATTCTGTCGCTATATTTCAAGCTTGATAACGGTACTCTAGTTTAACTCTGTTCATTGTATTAGTATCATTCTAGTTCAGTTCCAATTCATTTCAAGTTAGATAATAGCACTCTAGTTTAGTCTTAGTTCGCTGTATTAGCATTCTAGTTTAGTTGTTATCCATTGCATTATAAATTGTATTAGTTGTTAAATTTAGATACCACGGTCTTCATTATCTACAAAACTTCTTCTGTTCTAATTTCATATTAATACATCATCATCTGGACAGAAGCTAGTAATATCAGTTTAAGGCCTTGAGTATTTTGCAACCTTTTTACAATTTCAAAAACAAGCATTTTCTCAAAGACTATTCTAAAAAGAAATCTATAACTTTTGAACAAGGCCTAGTGGTGCTAAATTGAGTTGCAGAATAGAATTAGAAGTTAGTTTAGAGTAGAAATATTATTGTGCTACAAATGTTATTTTCCAATTATGTTCCAATAAACCTTTAACCATGGATGAGATGTTGTAACATTGTAAGTTGATTGTTGACTTAGGAAAACCTCAATTGCACTAAAAACTTATCCTTTTCTCAATCTATTCCAACATATCTCTAAATGAATGAATTGGATGAAGTTCACGATATGGGTTACTGAGTTCATGTTGTGATTTGTTTCTTTGCTATGAGTCCTTATCAAGCTTTGCATTTTCTGTTCTTTAGTACCATGCACAATTTAGAATAGGTTTTGTCATGTTTTTAGTGTGTCCAACCACTGTCCTTCATCAACATTTAGTGCTTTCCTTCTTGACATAAAACCATAAAACCAAAAACATCATAAAAACACTAAACACAACGTAGTGAGAAACAGATACCTAGGCACATACAATGCACCACACTTCAGCAGTTTAATAGCCCTGGTTGACAATTAATGACCTCAATTTAGGAACACTAAGTTGAGCACAACAGGTGACATGTATGAAATTAACAATCTGAATGAGATTATCACCTTGAAAGATCAACTCAAGGAAATGAATATGAATAAAGGTGAAACTATTCAGTCATACATTATGAGGATCCCTCGTCTTAGAGATCAATTGCATAGGGTTGGAGAGAATGCTCTTGACAGAGATATGGTTGTCGTGGCTCTTAGAGGTCTCCCTCCTGTTTGGGAAACCTTCATTAATACAATCAGAAAAAACAACGTTCTCTCATCATTTGATGAAATTTTTGGAAAGCTTACTCAAGAAGAATCAAGAATGATAGCAAGAGGGAGAATTCAGAAGCATGAAGAGGGAGAGTCTGCTGCATATATATCCCATAACAAAAGGAAGAGGTCAAAAGGAGGCCCTTCTAGAAAACCTCCTCCTCAAAGCTCAAAAGGAATGAATGGCAGATCATTGTCCCATATTGAATGCTATAACTTCCACAAGAAAGGTCATTATGCACGTGATTGTCCTGAGAAGAAACCACAATGATAATATAAGAAGAGATAATAAAAGGAACAATCACGATAGAAGATATGAAAGGAGAAGATATTCTTTAAGTGACCGTGAAGAAGAACATCCTCCCATGTATGAAAGTAATGTTGTGAATAAATATGAATATATTCTCATTTCTGCACTTACTAGTTCTTCTCCACCAGATTCATGGGATATTTGTTTGGTTGACAGTGGGGCGACTCATCACTTCTATGGATACAAGGAGTCCTCTTTAATCTGGTAGAGAGGGAGACTAAACTGAAGATCATTCTTGGAGATAACTCCACTCATCTCGTAAAAGGATTTGGATCTGTTAAATTTCAGTTTAATTCTAGGGAATTAGTATTGCTTCATGATGTTATGCATGTGCTAGGTCTAATGAAGAATTTGATTTCTATATCCGCATTAGAAGATAAAGGGATGAGGGTTGCCTTCATCAATGGAAAGGTCTTGACTTGATCTGTTGATTCACATATGAAAGATGCATTCACATTAGGTCTGATATCTAAAGGACTCTAAAAGATACAGGAAGGCCACTTCTAGCATTGGTTCATAACACCAATCATCTAAGTGAATTGTGGCACCATAGGCTGGCTCATCTATATTATGATACTCTTCCAAAATTGAAGAACAAGACAACTGACATTATCCATCTCATTCATTCAGATATATGTGGTCTGATGTCTGTACATTCTATTGGTGGTCATCTCTATTACATCACCTTCATTGACGATTTCTCAAGAAATCCATGGTTATACTACCTCAAGCACAAGGATGAATCCTTCGAAAAATTCCAGGAATTAAAAGCTTTTATTGAAAATCAATTAGGAAAAGGAATCAAAGTTTTTAGGTCTGACAATGGAGGAGAATACATGTCAAAATAATTCATAGCATTATGTAAGAAATAAGGGATCAATAAGGAAACTATTGTGCCATATACACCTGAACATAATGGTTTAGTTGAAAGGAAGAACCGATCTATAGTGGAAGTTTCTCGTGCCATGCTTCATGATCAAAAGGTACCAAATTTTATGTGTGCAGAAGCCACACATGGTGCTGTATATGTTCAAAACCGAGTGCCTCATCAAGCATTGAAAAATAAGACTCCTGAATAAATATTTACAAGTAACAAACCTGACATTAGCCATCTTCATATATTTGGATGCCCTGTATTCTTTCATGTGCCGAAGGACAAAAGAAACAAGTTGGAAGCTATAGGAAGAAAAGGTATGTTTATGGGTTATTGTGAAAAATCTAAGGCATACAAAATATATATTCCTGGTCAAAGGAAGGTCGAAATTAGCAGGGATGTAACTTTCAATGAACTTTGTAATGCAAGAGGCCTTCCTCCACCTCCCAAGGAAGATGATGATGACAGGGATATTCTAGATGGTCCTTCTATGTTTGGGTCAGATGATATTGATGTTCCCGTGGAGCCTATGGATCCCTTAGATCCACCTCCCAGTGATCCTCCTTCAAAGAAAATACCACTTTGGCTTCACGACACTATACATGATAATGAAAGAATCATTCCCATTCGTAGATTCTTCAGAGAAAGGAAGGAACCATGTAGGTATTGAGGATATGTAGTTGCTATGAGCACTATGATATTTAAAGTTGAACCATCCTCATTTGAAGAAGTAGTCAAAGAACAAGTTTGGAAGGATGTTATGGCCGAGGAATATGAATCTATTATGAAAATCGATGGATGGGATGTTGTGCCAAGACCGCATGGGATGTTTGTTGTGACTTTGAAATGGCTATTCAAGACCAAACATGGAATTGATGTCAGCATTGAGAAATACAAAGCAAGGTTCGTAGCTCGAGGTTTCTCCTAGAAAGAGGGAGAATATTACGATGACATATTTGCTCCTATGGCTTGATACAAAACTATCTGATCAATAGTTTCCCTTGCTGCTAGTCAAGGATGGACCCTTCACCAGATGGATGTAAAGGCCGCTTTCCTTCATGGCATGTTATAGGAATAAGTATATGTCATTAGAGGAAATTTCAGCCTAAAAGTTGCCTCCTAAGGAAACATAATAATATAATAAAATTATAATTATAAATTTTGAACCCACGGGGTGGCGGCTTGTTGGTGATTGAGTGTTCTGTTAAGGCACTCGTTTGTAAAGGTCACCGGTTCAAACCCCGTGGGTGCCCGTCAGGCGAAAGCCTGTGAAACTTGCTGTGTATTGTTAGCGGGGAATGATGCCAGCCAGGAGGGTTTTCATTGGCAGCGGCGCGATGTGATCATGTGTGGCAACTATGATTGTATGGTACTCATTATTGGTTTCCCTCCTAACACCAAAAAAAAAAATTATAAATTTTGGAGGGAAAAGAAGAAAACTACTTTTCTAAATTGTATTTTAACTTATCTCCTTATAGGTTTACACAAATTTCAAGTGTAGATGGTCATTTGATGTGGAATTAAATTCCACATCCAATGAGTACCCATCATGCATAATTTCGAGAAGACCCACATTGATAAAAATTGCAAATACATTAAAAAAGTGTGTTTTCTTCTTTTCCCTCAAAAATATTTACTTGTACCTCTTTTTAAATTTAAAGGATTTTGATTGGTTTACATATTATGACATGGAAATTACATGAAAATTTCATGGGCACTTTTAGGATGAAATTTCCTCTAATGTGAACAACCACAAGGATTTGAAGTGGAAGATCGCAAAACACATATTTGCAGGTTGAAGAAAGCATTGTATGGTTTGAAGCAAGCTCCATGAGCTTGGTATGCACGCATTGACAACTATTTAATGAAATTGGATTTCACAAGAAGCAATGTTGATCCATCCCTATGGTTTAAGTTTTTCCATTGATTTTGGTTCTATATGTTGACTATCTATTCTTAACAGGAAGTGAACCGTTGATGATCGAATGTAAGAGGAAGTTAGCCTCTAAATTCAAGGTGAAAGGCCTTGGGCTCATGCACTACTTTTTGGGTCTTGAGGTGTGGAAAAGGCTTGGATAGATATTTCTCTCACGAGGAAAGTATATTGTGAATATGTTGGAAATGTTTGGTATGACTGAGTGCAAATCCATGGCTACTTCGATGGAGTTGAATTTCAAGAATTTGTGTGGAAAAACAACTGGACCTGATATGGAAAATCCATATGAGTACAAACAACTAATTAGGGCTCTGATGTTCCTTATGAATTCTCGTCCATATATATGTTATGAAATTAACACTTTGGGTCAATTCATGACTGAGCCCCTTCATGCACATTGGATTGTTGCCAAACATGTATTGAGATGCTTACATGGATCGATCACACTTGGTTTGAGATATTTAGCTGCAGTTATTCAACTTCTTGGATACAGTGATGTTGATTGGGCAGGAAATATTATTGACAGAAATATCACATCTCGTTTTTGTTTTACATTTGGTTCTGCCATGATATCTTGGATGAGTAGGAAGAAAAATTTGGTAGCATTGAGCACCGCATAAGCAAAATACATTGATGCTAGAATGGCTATATGCAAATATGTGTGGTTAAGGAAGCTCTTTGATGAGATATTTGGTGAAGTATTAGATACCATAATGATATACTATGACAACAAGAGAGAGATTTGTTTAGCAGAGAATCCTATGTTTCATGAAAAGTCCAAGCACATAGAGATTCTATATTAGTTTATTCGTGACATGGTGCATAGAGGAGCTGTTAGACTCCACCACATATTGAATGACAAGCAGATAGTAGATATTATCACCAAGGCACTACCAAAAGGAAATTTCTTGGTATTCAGAGAACAAATTGGACCGATGGATGTAACCCCTCTGGATAAGGGACAACACTGATTGAGGACACTAAGAAAACTATTCCTACCCTTCTTGAGCTCTCGGGGTGAGGAATTGAGATAGAGGGCTCCTACGGTTGAGGGATATCTGGACAATAGGGTACTTCCCTATATGCTACCCAGGGTTGAGATGTTGCTCCCCTATCTTCATAAGGTCTGAGATGTTTCTCCCCTATCTGGTCTATGCATAGTATACCCCAATTGACATCATACCCTCAAGAAAGGATTGTTGGAATATCGCTTGTTGTTTCACCAATGAGTTGAGAGTGTAATTGGGGTGTACAACCCAAGTCGATTATGATGAATGTGTTCTACCACGTGACTGTTGAAATTCATTGATGGTAAGATCGATATGCAACAAGATTTGGTTGATATTTTCTCCCATTTTTGTGATTTTGGGTTGAGTATGAGCTCCCTAATGAGATTCCAGGGTCAAAGATGTGCTCCCTTGTATGATGAGTTATCCTGTTGCTCGGTATGGGTGGAAGCTATTGCTCCCCGATCCTTCTTCTTCTAGATCAGAGAAATTTTCAGCAGATGGAGTTGAGCAATAACAAAACCATGATGTAAATATCTCCATGAAGAGGTTACCAAGTGGAATTCTTCCTAGTTGAGAGGGAGTGTTAATTTTTTCAACTAGAGTCAAATTCCAATTTGGGAAACTCATATGGTCTAGATTATAGTTGCATTAGATTCCTCTTTTCAAGAGGACCAAAATCGACCTATAGATCGCCCCAATCAGTTAAGAACAAATAAATTATAAATTGTTTTATTTATTAATGAAATGGAATGGGTCGGCCTCAACACATGTGGATTTAGTCAAAGCCCTAAGTGTTCCCTTACAAAATATATGGATAGAAGCGACCTAAAACTCATTTTCACACATTCTATCATGATATTTTCTTCTTGAACTCTTTGTCTTGGATCATCTTTTCTGTTTTGGTTCGTGCAGGTTCGACGGAAGAAGCTCATGTAGGGTACGAAATCACAAGTGAGAGGCTCGCTCTGAACTAGGGCTTCTGGTTCATAGTCATAGGCACAACACTAGTGAAATCAGGCCAGAGCTGTGGGAACAACGTGGTAAGGTAGCAACCAAGGTGCCATAGCCACGTGTAGAGCGTGATGAGGTCGCGGCTAGGGTTCAAAGACTAGATCAGGCTGATTCGAGCCTAAGCCACAGGAATATTGTGTCCTTCCAGTGGCCAAGGGAGGTATAGACGTGGACACAACATCTTGAGGTCACGACTAAGGGGTTTTATGAGAAGATCTGAGTTAGGTCATCTTAAGTTTCTTGTATAGTGCTTCCAGAAATCAGTCGCTTAGTCACAGATGTTTGTGATTAGTCTTTGAAAGCATCCTGGATTCAGATATAGGACTTGGTAGTTGATATCACTAGGCTTCAGTGATATATTGTATCAGGGTTTCTTGATGTTTTATATCTTCATATATGTAGATTTGATCTATTTATTTCCGTTGCATATGTATTGGGCTCATTGTACTCTGCTCAAATTTTTTTATGACGATCTATTGAAGAATAATATTTGAAATGTTTTCCCCCTTGTGGGGTTTTTCCCTGGTGTTGGAACAATTTGTTGTCTCTTATGGTTGTGATGTTGTATTATTTATCACCGCATGTATTGTTCTATCTTTAGTTACAATTTATGATTAATTACACTACTAATAATTGGATGCATACTTTATGAAGAAGTAATTTGGGCTAAAGTAATTGATATAACATAGAACAATCTGAAAAATTTAACAATGGAAGGAATGTTATTTGGTCTAGATTTTTTTAGCCAATCCCTTTGATCTTCCCCAAGGGAATTAATGAGAAGCCATATGAGAGCATCCTCATGAATCATGTTGATTTTAGAAGTGTACTTGAGGAACTTGAAAACATGATGCATGGTTGAAGAGGGGTCTCCATTGAATTTTAGGGTATTTTTCGTATAGATTGTAACACACCAATTTGGACATCCATGGATTTCCAAGAAATCAAATATTTCCAAGACATCAAAAGCAAGGAATATCTTATGAAAATTTCAGGGAACCATTGTTTCAAGTCTTGCATATCATACAAACTAGGAGTCGCTAAGGGTGAATTTAAGATGCTTTGGAGATGCTTGTTCCACTCTACAAACATTGAATTTGGAGTTCAATGAAGAACATGGGCTTCCTTCTCGCAATCGAGTCGCGAAATAATGATTTATATTGTCATTGGGGAAGAAGGTAAATATTTCATAAGGTATACTCTCTCCTTCCTCGATAACGATGCCAAAAGTGTTACCACAAAATATAACAAACCTTATAGAGGGAGACCCTACAAGACAAGAGCTAGACAAAGTGCTAACAATGGGATAATGGCCCACTATCGCCATAGTCAGGGTATCTTGCTCTTTAAAAACTTTCACTGATGGGAGGAGTCTCGGTAATATAATGATCACCTGTAATAGATATTTTAGGGTTTAGTGTGTAAGGTGATGGATTAAGACCTCTTAAGGGATGCTCAAAATTATTATTAAGGCTTCAAAAGGTACTTTGCTTCCTATGAGAGACCTAAGAATGGATTTCCCAAGACCTAGGGTTTCATGAATTTGCGTGGATAAAGATATTCCTAAGATCAAGGAAAATATGAGAAAGGGATTCTTATGATATACTTCACCAATTACTAAGTGCATACAACTCTCAAATAAGCCCCCAAGATGAGAAAGACTAGTTCGAGTTTCCTTCTTAGGGAAACATCTATGGAAAGATATTTTATGGGAAAAATAAAAGTGGATGCCCGCCAAACTTGGAGGTCAAGTAGTCAAAACCCTAGGCTTGATGTTTAGGCTCTTATATTCCCACAACACCTCTCCCTAAGCAATTCACTCTAAGTGCTAGTTGGTCAGCCTACCTTAAGAGGATGAAATTTTAAAGAGAAGATATTATGGAGGGAAAGTGAAGTTGACCACTAGGAACTTGGATTAGTGCCTTGTCCTTTGGGCATATGGAGTCTTAGGAGGTTCAAGATGAGATAAATTGTCTCTAAGGAGGCCTAGAATTTATGTCCTAGGTACCAATTTCTAATATTTACCAATTTCAAGAAATAATGGAGTTTGATGGAGAGTTCAAGGATTCCCCCACTAAGAACATTCATTACATTTTATGCAATAAATAAAATATGCAATTCTCAACTAGAAATCCTTTCAAAATTAATTTTCAACAATTAGCACATTCTAGAAGCAACAATTCCATACATTAAACAATTTCAAGAAAAATTCCATCAACATAAAGCAATTACAAGATAAAATGCAATATATCCATCCATCATCCAAGAAATAGCTCCAAAGATGAGATTTAATTAGCTTCCAAACATTGAAATGTATCCAAAAGTTTTTGAATGACCAAAAGAAACAAGTGTGAGTTCTTCCCAAGAAGTCAAATTCCAAGTGTGATGATGATGAGAGACTCAAATGAGGTCTATTCTATTTTATACATGTCCAATCAAGTCTAATTTTAGCCTAAATCCCCTCTTAGTTGTCAAATAGTGGGGAAAAACTAATTGAGGTTACAAGAAAACCTCATAACCAATGTTAAAATATAAGAAAACACCCACAGGAGGGTCAAAATGATGATATCATCCATGTGTGAGCCTCTTGGAGGCATGCGTTGAGCTCTCTTGGTGCCAAGTTGAGTGAAAGGGGCTCCAAAAATCATCCTTGAAGGGTTGAACCCTAGATATCCATGCAAATCATCGTGTGGACCCCAGTTTTGTGTTTAGGGAACAAAATGGGTCTCATGGGTTTCCTAGTTGTAGAATAAGTTGGTTTTTCTCCAACGTTGATAGCTCAGAGAATGGTGCTAGCCCTCCCATGTATCAAAGGGTGAGACAAACCTCATATGGGCCTTCGAATTAGCTTCCAAACCATGTGTACATTGCTAAGGCGGTTGGGGTATGTTGGTACAAGTGTATCATCTCATGGAAAATGTGGGGAAACATGAAAACTATTGTGTTATTGTAGGTTCCCATGGAATGGAATGATTCTCTGTAAGTAACAGGAGTCCCATGGCTCTCAATGCTTCACTTGTGCGGTGGCATATGATCCTATAATGGACTTGGACCTAGTTAAGTTTCCCAACCCATGACAAAAACCACCTGCAAATCACACATAATTTCCAGTGATGCATCTTCACCATTAGACACACTTAATCATTAATGCATCCTATGTGAATCAAGCTTGTTAGTCAAGGGAAAATTGACACTTCATACAAGGATTATCTTCCAAATTTAGGACTTTGGTCACGTGATAGTGTTATCTCCCTAGTTAGGAGTGGCTAATAGATGATCATGTTAGGTGTTCCAAACCCCTAAGGGGAAATAAATGTCCTTGATACATCCTGCAGTCAATATAATGATGAATGGATTGGGGGTAAAGGGGTTTCAGGGAAAAATGCCATAGGTATAAGGATATAAATAATGAGGAAGTCCACATATTGGGTTTACATATGTGAGGAGGATCAATCATGGTTACATGAGTTACCATAGCCTTTGTTTTTCCACCCTTTTTTATTTTCCTTTTGTTTTTTCTTGATTTCCTTTGTATTAATGCTCAAATATCCACTAAATGAGAGCATTATATGAATGATGCAAAACAATTATTACCTCCTTAAGGTGGGAATTTAATCGCCCACCAGGGGTTGGGACATGCACAAGTTCCTTTAATGATGTGAGGGGAACTCATGGGCCCTAAGAACTAGGGTGATGGCTAGAATGATAAGGTGTAGAGGTCATGCTTGGATTTTTCCCATGTGTTATATTAAAAGTCTTGACCATCTTTTTAATTTTATGATATTCTTTTCTTTTGTTTATTGCTTGTGGCCATGATATGCTTTTAAATTTATTTTAGTTCCATCAACCTCCATGGAAACGTTTCCAGGCCCGAACCAAATATGTGGACAAGGGGAGGGGGTGCGCTAGCACCCTGTGGACCCAGAGAGGGGAGATGGTGACTATGGATCATAATGTGCAGAGGGTAGTCATAAACATGGAATGGGAAAATGAGACCACACTACAAAAATCAGGGTTTCCTAAGTAGTGCCCTTACTAAAGCCATTGGCCGATAGAGGAGGTAACACTATACTAATATTGAATATTAATCCCCCATTTAAGGTGAGGTAACGAAACCACGGTAAAAACCCTTCCTTCTTCCATGTCACCCAATACTCTATACCAAATGTCCAAATGGAAAACAAGCATAAGCACATGATTACATAATGAATAACATACATTTTGGATCGTTTTTCCCACATTCTAACATGTGCTCTTAATAAATAGGCAAGTAAACATATAACTGGTAGAGGTGGCAGAGATAAAGTGGCACATCACATCGGCTATAAGGTGGTCGTTAGGGGCTGCTAGATTCTGTCTGGAAGAAGATGATTAGGAGAGAATTTCTCCTTCGGGTACCCACCTTTGGTGGGTAACAAGTTGAATGCATAATTTTCAAAACTGGAATGGTGACTGGACCGATGCACCTATCAAACTTTTTTTTGAACCGGAACCATAAAATTGGATTGATCAAATCTCAATGAATCAATATTTTAAAAAATGCATGAAATAATTAAACTTTTAATGAAAAAAAACTATTTTTAAGATTTAAAACCATGATTCAAAACCAATAGAGACAAAATATGAAAATTTTGTTAATATATATACCATGTAATGGTGAATATATCAAAACCACATCGAGTGCAATACATATTGAAACAAAATACATAATCAATGAGGTTCTAAATGGCCTTTGGACTTCAAAAACAATGCTAAGAGGCTATGGGGCCATTGGCCTAATACATATCTACATATCAGTGATCAACATGATTATTCCTCATCATCATCAAACTCATCACCACTACTAGACAAGGGATACTCAACATGAGCTACATAAATCATATGGCTTAGAGTATGAGGACTCCTCAGACTCCTCTGCAACCTCATTATTAGTAGTAACAAAAAAATTATACATCAAACCTACAAATCATTGATCAACATGATGACTCATTAAACTCATCATTGATTCAACACTACTAGAAATGGGATCATCAACAAGAGATACATAAACATCATCTAGCTCAAAGTCTTCAGACTTGGATTTCTCAACCTTATAATATGGTAGAAATTGAAAAATTTTAACATGCCTAAAAAATGATTTTGGTTTGAGTGAAGGGTTCATCTCCTCAACCTTATAATATGGTAGAAAAAGTTTAGCATGCATACGCAATTATTTTCCTTTGAGTGAAGGATGCATTTTTGTTCAAGCCATGGTAGAGGAGTTCAACAATCAATACCATAAATATTAACGAAGTTCAACAATCAATGCCAACAACATTGAGGTACTTAAAGGGATTCATGCTCTTGATCAAATGCCAATATCATACCCTCACACATGATAGAATCAAATGGAAACATTGCAATCCCCCTAATTATGAAATCCTGAAAACCATTTAAAATTCTATTGGTTTTTGAGTGAAATCTAAAATTCTAGTTTCTGCATGTGAAATCCAATGAAGTCAAAACCATTCTTAAACATCTCAATTCATTTCGTGGTAATGTTAAAAATTTAAGTAAAAGGATTTAAGAACTTAACATTACCATTGATTTCTTGCATTATGTTATGTAAAAATTATTTAGTGTAATTAAATGAAATGGCACGATCATAAGATCAACCATTTCCTGAAAAGGTACCCATGGCACTATATAATCCATGGACCATCATTGTAAAAAACTAAAATTTAGTTCATTAATAATATATATACATTTATCCAGTAAAAATCAGAGTTATTCTCTCCATTTAGTATCAGAGTCATACAATCCTCTAGCCAGATTGTTGTGTCGTCCATTCGTTGTTTCGTTGTTGACATGTCCATTCCGTTCTCCTTCAAATCACCGTCATAACCTCGATTTCCTGAACTTTCTCTCTCCTCGATCATTTTTCCTCACTACTAATATATTCCCCGTCGTGCTCACTAGTTTCTTGCGTCTTCCACTACCCCTACCATCGCCTTCCGTCCCAACCATTCGTGCTCCCTGCTGCCATTTCCAGACCAATTCTTTGTGTCGACAACCTTGCCCTTGTCGTTCTCCTATTTCCAACTATACACGACACCCTGCTCCACCTCATTGACCGTCCAAGCCCATTTTTAAACCACTGCACTACGTCGGACCTTCCGCAACAACCATTCGACCATTCTGATGCATACCCTGTCTTTTTGTTTCAACAATTTGACATTCGAGTTCCCGGTCCGCATTATTTCTATCCACCAAAAAATTCAATCGTCACTGGCGTCTATTCATTTCGATCAATTCGATTATATGAAGTATATAATAGTTATAATTAATAATCATTAATTATAATTAATAATAATACTTATTTTATTTGAAAAACAAATTACTAAAAAAATAAAAATAAAATAAAATTATATATATATATATATATATATATATATATATATATATATATATATATATATATATATATATTAATTATTAGTTAAAAAAACTTTTAAAAAAAAATAGGGTCAAGTTGAGGAAGAAGGTTATGCTGGATAAGTATACTCCACCACATACTCAATCAATGACTTCATCAATGTCGATTTTTAACAAAAAAATGAAATATCTTGAGACTAAGGTCAATGAACATGCCGAAATAATTGAGGAACTCTAGAATACAATGAATAGAATAGAGAATTGGCTCGAGCAAAACCATATCGAATTTAAAAAGGATCATGCAATCTTTTCAAATAAGTTGGATCGAAATCATAATGCAACATTAATAACTCATGATAGAACAATTGTGATGTTGGCCCGCATTTGTGACAAGTTGAAGATTACACTTGATCAAATACCCCAAAATAATAAAGCTACTCAACAACCAAATTCTTCGGATACATCAAACTCATCATACTCACGTCAAAACCCCGAGTCTCTAAAGACATCTTCCATGCCCAATCAACAAAATAGTAACACAAATTTTCAAAATATGTAGCTCACGAATCAATAACCCTTCTTCACCCCACCAATTGCTACATATCAATGAAGAGAAAAAATTGAGCTCTCCAAATTTGGCAGTAACAAGAAATGCAGTGTCGCATGGTTCAATAAAGTAGAAGAATATTTCGAGATTACCAATATTGATAATGATGATGAAAATATCAGACACGCATCTATGCCAGTGGAAGATGAAGCATATAATTGGTATAGGTGGTGGAAGAAGACGACACTTACTATCAGTTGGAAGAAATTCAAAAATGAATTCATTAATATATTCCAAGGTGTTAAGGAAGAAGAGTTCTTCTTGGCACTTACCATACTGTAACAAAAAGGAGATGTGGACTAATACACTAGAGAATGGGAAACTTTAGCTACACGAGTACCTGGATTATCAAAAACTCACCTCATTCAATCATACATCACGGGACTTAAACCCCATCTCCAAGTTGATCTTGAGCTTCATGAAATCACTTTTATAGAAGAAGCAAGACAAAAATCAAAAGTTGCTAAAAAGAAAAATGAAAAGATGCAACGGCCAAAAGTTGAAAGAGTATATTCGAGATGAATATTTCCACAAACTAGGAACATGAATAATACAAAATATGTTCCACCACAACTTCGTGAAGGAGAAAAAACTAATTTGGAAATACAGATAATGAAATACGGTAAGTACAAATGTTGTGGCGAAAAATGGGATCCTAAACATAGATGTGCTAAGGGAGAAGAAACAAAGAACATGTATACATGTGAAGCAACCAATGATTCAAACAATGAAGAATCAGACGTAGAAAAAGATGAAGATTCTCCACAATTTTCTCCAGAACTATATAACAATAATATTACACAAGTGTCATTATCCACCATGATAGGTATATCTCAGCCCCAGATATATAAGTTAAAAGGATATATCAAAAAGAGAAATGTAATGGTTCTAATATATACCGGAAACAACCACAACTTTTTGGACTCAAATATGGCAAAAAGGTTCAACATTTTCGCGTATCCCATTCCCAACATGAAAGTGATGGTAGCTAACAGTAAGAAAATTGAAAAAGAGGGAAAATACCATAAAGTTAAATTACAGATTCAGGACTATAATCCAGAATCTTTGTTCTACACTGTATCATTGGGAGGAGTGGATGTGGTCCTCGGTATCCAATGGATACAAACCCTAGGAACTTAATATACCAACCTTCAAAAGCACTTGATAAAATTTAAATGGGAGGGGAATAAATATAAGTTATATGGGTTCTAGCCCCCTCAAAATCAAAATGTATCTTCATACTAGATGATTAAGATGCTCTGAAAGGGAGTACCAAGATATGTAGTTCAGTGTCATTAGATGGAGATTTTGGCTTCAACATTGGTTAGCGATGAAACACCTGAAGTTAAAAAACTACCACATGAAGTTTAAAAACTAATCCAAAAACAAAAGATGCTCCAAGATATTCCTATGAAGGTGTCTGAAAGAGAAATTGAGCATATAATCAAAGTCAAATCATGGTCAAACCTTGTCAACATCAAGTCGTATAGGTATCCACAACACCAAAAAACTGAAATCGAAATATTAGTCCAATATATTTTAAATTTTGGAATCATCACAAAAAGTATAAGCCCATAAGTTGCTCCACTAGTTCTTGTCCGAAAGAAGGATGGATTCTTTAGATTGTGTGTATATTATCCAGGACTGAGCAAGGTAATTATTAAGAATAAGTTTTTGATCCCTTTTATAGATGAAATTCTATATGAACTTCATGGAGCCTAATACTTCCCAAAATTGGACTTCAGTTCAAGATACTACTAGATCTTAATAAGGCTAGAGGACGTAGCAAAGTCTTCTTTCCGAACACATGAAGGTCATTATGAATTTAAGGCAATGCCCCGTTGTAACACTTCTGGTTTTGATAGATTAGATGTTGTAGCTGTTTTTGTTAAAACACCTTTCACAACGTGTCATCTCCCTGTCAAATCCACACCCCCCCTTCAATCCCGCTTACTTCCTACACCCCCCTCCGGGTCCTCTCCAAAACCATTTTCCCCTCCATTGACTATTACACCATTTGTTGCTGCCACTCCATCCTCATCCTCCATGTCATCTCACATACCAATCGTTAACCACCACTTGTCCTCCAATCACCCATTATAACATATCCGTTATAATGTATCTATTTTCCCATTTAGACATGTTTATTGACATTAATTCGCTTCCCGCGCCAAAAATAAATGATCACTATGATATATGTTTAAACTATAAAGCCTTGTTTTGAATTCAACAATAGAATTTTTGTGCTACTACCCTGGTACTTCAACAGTGTTGTGATTTATTCAAAGACCTTGGCGTTCTGGAAAAGGCTTTCATATAGTCACAATGTTGCCCAAATACCTGTTCAAACACCCAAGCATCAATTTAACAAGTATTTACAATTGGTCCTCATATTTTTTGTTTAAAAATGGCTCCTAAGAGTAAATATAGCCCTTAGGATGACCAGTGTTACCCTCAGTTGTAGATTTGGGCCACCAGCCCTTAGTTGACCATCTTTACCAGATTTCAGAGATGAATTGTGAATTTGATCTTTACCAGCTTCATAATTGGCTCCACCAAAAACATTTGTGCAATAGTGATGGAATTGAATTATGGGATTCCACCTTGCCTCAGTATATTTTTCCTCAAACCCCTTACTTTCTTGAGTTTTTCACCTGGTGTTAATTTCGTTATATACTCAGCCAAAGAACTATAGTGGCAAAAAATGGTGAAATTATGTTTTACATTAATGGTCGAGTATTTCTGAAATGCTTCAAATTAAAGATGATGGTCTTTGAAATCCTTTTCACCCAGATTCCCTCATGGAAATGTAGTACAAATTAGACTTCCCCCAAAGAGCCAAAGTCTTTGAAACCTTCTTGTCTGATGATGCCCAATTACCTAAGACAAGCCCTCCCCATATAGCTTCAATTTTTCCAGAGATGGCCAAGCAAATTGTTTCAATAATTTCTTTCATTTTAGGTTATCATTCATACCAATGGATAGATGAGCATATATTTTCTTTCCTCTCTATTTTCTCAGGTGGAGAAAAAACACCCATTATCTTCTATTACAGTGAGTTCATAGAAGAAATGATTCATGAACAATTCATGAAATTTTCAAGTGAAGGAGTTTTCAGATACTGCTCAGTCCTAGTTTATCTTTTTATTTATTACAAGTCAGAAATATATCCCTTTCAACTACAAAAGATGGAAATCCAGGGAAATCCTCGGTTAGTCATTCACTGGACCCCCTTGGTTATAAGGAACAACACATAATTTACATTTAGTCAATTTGTGTATCATTTCTTACATGTAGCAACCAATTTGTTGAACAACAATGCAAAGCCCAGGATAGACCCAGAGATGAAGAGAATTTTACAATTGAGTGATCAAACAAAGAAGGGAGATTACTATTTATACCAAATCTATTAAAAAATCAGGATATATGGTTGTGAATTAGCCCCTTATAAACTCCCTAAATATGTGCCAATTAGGATATTTTATTTGGAATTCATTAGAAAAATGATAAATGTGGATCAAGTACATTTTCAGGAAGCTAAGAAAAAGGCTAATTTTAAGATAAAAACATAGATTAGTCCTTTCACATGTAATGTAAGGACAACAGGGCAGGAAGCATACATTATCTTAAAATCCATGAATTTTAAGCACAAATTTACCTGGTCTTATGATCATTTTGGTATTATTTCAAAAATGAGAATAGAACAAAAGTATGCTCCCTATATTCATACTCCTAGACTAGAAATTGAACAGTTCATGAATAAGGAGGAGTGGCAGGAAAACACCTTGCAGGAAGCTGAAGAGAAAATTCTATCTACTACATAGACTCCATTAGCTCGGGAAAAGGGAGAGAAAATATCAAGGGAAGCCAGTTCCCCTTTAGTATCAGAAATCTCAGTTAAGGATTTCATTGTATATAACAACAGGTACAAGAAAACATATGAAGAGGATTAACATCAAGAAAGTATTGAACAATCACATCCAAATTTTCTCTCTAGAGCATGTACTCCCTCAGTATTAGGGAGAGAAGATAATATTCCACCATCTCCAACAACTCCAAGGACTCCAATCACAACCTTTACATCGGTTTCATCACTAGCAAGGGAGTTGGGACAAAGTAGTAAAAAGGAACCAAGTATATTTGAAGCCTATCAGGAAATAAAAAGAAGGAATTTGGCACTGAAATTTACTACATTTTCTCAATTTTGGAAGCAAAAACAAGTTCCCAAAATAGGCTTCTATCATATTTTGGTTCAGAAGAATGAAAGATGCAAATTTATTTCCTACAAACCAAGGTTACTCAGCCTCAGACAACAGATGATTATAAGCAATCAATTTTCTCTTTTGATACAAAAACCATTCACCCTATAGATAAGATGGATCTACATAAGCAATCCGGTGAAATTATTTTCGGTACCTTAACCAATTATGCCATGAAAACTGCTAAAATTCAAAATTTTGTGCAGAATATCCAAACTCATGAAGTTAGAGAAAATCTCTTCTCTAGCTAAAGGTACAAAAATAAAATATTTAGAATAGCCAACGATTAAATTGGGATATGATCCCAATAATATTAAAGCAACTGAAGAAATTATCAAATCAGAGAATGCAAACATATCAGCTCTAAGGAAATAATTAAAGCTTTCTTCAACTGAAGATCCACAGACTAGAGAATTGGGGGAATTAGAGCAAAAAAAGGAGGATTTGTTCAAGATAGTCATTGAAAAAAATAATCAAATCTCCAAAATGGAAAAGGAGATTGAAAAACTCCTCAAAGAAAAGGAGCAACAGACCATTCCAATACAAGTCATTCCATTGGATGTAGTTCCAATAGCAGGTACATCAACAGGGGAAGCATCTATTTCGAACAACAACCAAAACATCCACTTCAACAACAATTTCATCACCAGAAACACAATCCATCACTACAACATCATATCTGATTGAATCCATGGATGATTTAGCTATTAAAGGTAAAGAAATTGTAAAACTTACAGATAAATTGGATGTGTTACAAGAACAAAAGCTTAAATAGATGGAGTTTATCTAGAAGAATTACAGAAGACTCATACCCTTGCCCAAAGGATACAATACTTAGAAAACCAAAACATTATGGTTGACACTATTGCACAAGCTAAGGAGAATATATGGATATAAATAAATGAAGAAATAACTAAGATACAACCATCTATTCAGATTATCTTTGAACAAGATAAACTTATGAAATCAAACAGTTTGATTGATGAGGTGAAAAATGAAATAAATATGAAACCCAATGATGTAGTGGCCATAATAAAATTCATAAATTCAAAATCCAAAGAGGAATTATAATAATTAGACATTGAAGACATAACAGATAGAATTATAGAAGTGAGGAAAGTCCTCACTAAGAAAAAACTTATGTTACAGTTAGAAAATAAGTGTGAAATTTTTCAGAATATGGTGCAGAGGTTTCATAAGAAATTTAATGTCTCAAATCAGAGAGGTTTCCATGGACTATAAGGAGTGGTAGATGAGTTAGTTCAAATGGAAGATTATCAAACAAAGTTATGTGATATTGCCAAGGACAGGTCAAAGTTTTCCAAGATTACAGGAACCATCACAGGTAAACTATTCATGGAAGGACTCCACTTTGATTTGTTGATTAGACATGAAATAACTCATTTGTTTTTTGGCAAACCTACTTTCGAAAGATACACATAAGTATATGAAGTCTATCGAAAGTTAAGTAGATTTTCATTGGTAGATGAAAAGAAATGGGAAAAACTATGTGAATTACTAGGATGACCAGTCAGCAGGTTTCCAGAGTAGAATAAGCAATAAGACTCCAATTTTCTAGATCAAGTCAGCACCAAAAACCCTCTAATATAGAGCCAATAACTTGTTTAGTTTGAGATTACTATATTTTTTCCTTTTTTTTATAAACAATTTTAGATATTTCTCAAATGGATCTAGATATTTGAATCTATATCTTTTTGAAGAAAGTTGTATAAATACTTCCACAAAACAAATTGTAAAGGGTTGAACCCTTGGATGAGATTTTCTAAAGTAGAATTGTAATGAATTGAAATCACTGCATATTAATGGAAGGATTCTGGTATTTGTTTTGAAAAACTTGTCACCTTGTGAGTTTTTTTTCTGGTGTTTTCACTTCATCTTGTTGTTCTACATATATTTAAGTTTTATGAAGAAAATTGGGTAAGATAAAATTGAATATCAGTCTATCTTAAATCCCCTCTGAAGTTATCATGTATATTATAGATAGGTTTATTGGACTATTTTTCTTTATAAGTCCCTTTATATTTATAAATTGTTAGTTATCTTCATAAGGTTAAATATATATTGTTGAGCTGTAGAAATTGTTTACTTGCTTACTTTCTTATGATTAACTAAAAATGCAGTCTGAATATTTAGCAAATAATAACTTCTTACATCTCTGCCTTTCACACACTTTTAAATCAAATCACTGTTCACAAGTAAAGGATCATCCATTTTTAAATATTTAGTGTTATTAAGGTTTAAGCACCTGCCTTAATCAACTCATAAAGTTGGTCATCCTTAAACTTTAAAAAAAAAAAAAATATTGTAGATGCTCTGGCATAATTAATTAACCTAGAATTTTCTCAGAGGAGAACATGCCCTTCCGACTAACTAATGCTTTGGAAACCTTCCAGGCCACCATGAATGATGTATTTTGTTGTAACTAAGGAAGTTTGTGTTAGTGATTTTTCACGATATTATAATATATAGTAAAACATGGAAGGGGCATCTACAACATCTGGAGCAAGTTCTCACCATATTAGAAGAACATTAGTTCTATGCAAATATGTCCAAGTGCACCTTCAGAAAATAAGTAGAGAACCTCAGACACATAATATCCAAGTAAGGAGTAAAAGTAGATCCTAATAAGATCAAAGCTATAAAATAATGGACCAAACCATTTAAAATCTCCAAGTTAAGAGGAATTTTAGGGTTGACTGGGTACTATCGAATGTTTATTAAAAAATATGCCCATGTAACCACACCTCTAACGTGTTGTTCAAGGTTTTCATGTTGATTTATGGTAGCATTAGATGTGATCTTTCCTTGTAATTTTGTATATAGGCTAGGACACATGTATTCCATAAAACCCATAAAATATTTTGGAAAATTCCTCTTAGAGATGGTTTAATTAAATTAATTAATCATTTTTTAATGTTTTTCTAAGTCTAAACTTAGGGAAACTAATCAATTAAAGGGTATTAATTAAACTAAGTGTGAATCTTCTAGATAAAGTCATGGATCGCCTCCAAGTTAATCTTAGCCCTTGATTATGTTTTAATCTTGGTCATTGAAGGTTTAGCAGAATAATATAAGAAGGAGGGTGAGGGTCCTATGGGAAAACACATTGAGACACTTGAGCCATTGAGGGTTGACTGGGTACTATCGAATGTTTATTAAAAAATATGCCCATGTAACCACACCTCTAACGTGTTGTTCAAGGTTTTCATGTTGATTTATGGTAGCATCGGATGTGATATTGCCTTGTAATTTTGTATATAGGCTAGGACACATGTATTCCATAAAACCCATAAACGGTTTTGGAAAATTCCACTTAGAGATGGTTTAATTAAATTAATTAATCGTTTTTTAATGTTTTCCTAAGTCTAAACTTAGGGAAACTAATTAATTAAAGGGTATTAATTAAACTAAGTGTGAATCTTCAAGATAAAGTCATGGATCGCCTCCAAGTTAATCTTAGCCCTTGATTATGTTTTAATCTTGGTCGTTGAAGGTTTAATAGAATAATATAAGAAGGAGGGTGAGGGTCCTATGGGAAAACACATTGAGACACTTAAGCCATTGAGCATTTTCGAATTTGTGTGAGGAGACACAACTTTTGATCACAATCGAATCACTAGGGTAGGGTTTTCTAAGTGATTTTGATTCAGTGATCAGATTCAGAGAGGGGCAGAATCAGGACTGGTTAGGAGGACCAAGAGTGCATTTCAAAGAGAGGCAACAATGACGCAGAGAGAGACATCGCAGTTTTCTGAAGAGGTGACATAGTCCCTGCAGGAAATCATGTAGAAGCAGCACAATGTCTCTTGGAGTCAGTCCGGAGATAGCTAGAGGCTGGGGTTTCTGAGCCAGGAGGGCCAGAATCCAGTCTTAGGTCAACTAGATCAGTTACAGAGGAAGGTGATGGAGCTCCTCAAGCTTGCCAACGCAGGCTTACACAGTTCCAACATAAGCAATCACACAGAGGCACTGAGGGCTTCACCAATGCTGTCAGATCAGCCGGAGACTTGCAGAGTGAGGTATATCTCACATTTTCACCAGATTGTCTATATTTCTCTGAAGGGTTTGCCGGATGTTGGCACCCTAGTTGTACTCAAGATTATGCTGCTTAATAATACAAACCCTCATATCTGCTGCATCGATTTCCCCGAGTTGGGTTTTTTTGGGGACTTAGTCCAAAAATAACTGTGTCAAATGTGGATGTTTTTCATTGTATTTTGTTCAGATTTATTCCACAACATTATTTGTGTAGACTGCTTTAGAAATTACTTTGATATTTCACTGTAATGAAATAATTATGAAACATAATAGAAGAAGTAATTCAGATTTGTAGCAGTAGGAATCTAGATCTAGGATTTTTCACATGGTATCAGAGCTTATTCAAGTTGAAGTGCAGGGGAAACACAAATGAACCAACAGATCAGTGCTGAAGAGTCTGGGATATGCGTAAGCACTGGTAAAACATCCCAGAAATTACGTTGTCCAGGCCAGGAGGGCATTCCAGCGCAGAAAAGGCTCCCTCTTAGAGAGTTGACAGAGGGTAAGATTTTTCAGTTGCAGAAGAGGCAGCGTAGTTGAAGGACGCAGTTACTGGAAAAAAGTAAGAGCCAATGCATAAGTGTCAGAAAATTTCTGAAAAACACAGTTGGGGATTTCTTGACCTCATAGAGTTTCTTACTCAAAGAAGCTCAGTTTTTCCCATGCAGCAACAGAAGCAGCGGCTTACTCTACAAGGAGTGCATAAGTCTAGCTGAGAAGAGGGTTAGAGAAAGAAATCGACAATTGAGGATATGGCCAACAATGGTCTGCGTGACCAAGTAATCAAGAATAGAGTTTCTCCTTGATGAGCATGATCTGAAGGTCGTCATAGAGAGTGCATGTGCAGAACCTTTGGATTCAGCACATCTGAGACAATTCAAGAAGAATATGGAAAAATCCAAGCGATTAATCCTAGATGAAGTGAAGGATCACATTGTACCGCACATAGCAGCAAAAGGCACTGCTAGAGAAATGTGGGTAGGGTTGGAAAAGCTATACCAAGGATCTTCCGAGAAGCGGAAGATGCACCTTGAAGAGAAGATGCATAATACTAGGATGAAGAAGGGAGAGCATTTTGACTCCTTGTCTCGTATTCAAGATAAACGAGACCAACTGTCAGCAGTAGGGTCTGCTCCTAGAGACTCCGAGGTAGTAAGGCTCACTCTGAACTCTATTTCAGAGGACTATCAGGTCTTTGTCCAAAGTATTCTGGGCAGAGAAAGACTTCCAAGATGGGGCGCGATGTGGGCAGCCTTACAGTAAGAAGATTTGAGGAGAGATCTCCTCAAAATCCATTTGGAGGATGGCAACAACGACTCAAAGGTCAAAAAGGAGGAAGAATATAACACTACCCTTGCATCAAAGGGGAAATAAAAGTAGAAGAAGAAAGATTTGTCTAAAATCAAGTGCTTCAGGTGTGGGGAAATGGGAAATTATGCCACAAAGTGTCCTCTTAAGAAAAATGATAAAAAGGAGAAGGAAGATCCACAAGCAGGAGCTGCCAAGATTGAGGCATAAAAAGATTGTGCTATGTGAGCCCACATTCAGAAAGGATAAAAGTGGGCTGACTTGGAGTTGTAGATCCAAAGTCTACAAAATGGCAGGATCCTTGAGTATTTCCGGATTCTTGGATCATATGTGAGCTACGGTAACCTAAATACAGTAGCAGGATGGACAGTGGCAGCGGAAGATGAGAAGAAAATGCAGTGGCTAGCAGTATTAGAGCCTGATCAACACAGAGAGGGAGCAACAACATCAACAGTTCAGAAGCAACAACGTTGTACATTGCAATGCTCATGCAATGCAGAGCAGCAACAACGCAGTATTTTCAGCAAGCTAGTGCAGAAACTAGCAGCAGTCAGTCTTATTTTCCAGTTGAAAATTTTATTGTCCAATTTTGGATGTTTTTATGTTGAAATTAGCAACAGTGCAGCAGTGAAACAACAACAGTAATTGAGTAGCAACAATAGATAAGCAGCAAAAACGCAGTGCACAAGTGGTGCAACATAGTGCATAGAAATGCTCACGCAGTGCAATAACATGGATGCGGAATTCAGAGGGAGTTGCAATACAATGGCAGATTCGCAGCAGTATGCAGAGTCAGCAGCAGTACAGATGCATCATTTTCTTATGCAGTGTTGGTGAGAAACATCAACAGCACAACAACAGATGTTCCAGAAGTCAGAGCAGCACATTGAGTTGTTTTGCTAGAGCACTTTCCTCGCTAAGAGGGAGTGTTAATTTATGGTAGCATTGGATGTGATCTAGCCTTGTAATTTTTTCTATAGGCTAGGACACATGTATTCCATAAAACCCAGAAATGGTTTTGTAAAATTCCACTTAGAGATGGTTTAATTAAATTAATTAATCGTTTTTTAATGTTTTCCTAAGTCTAAACTTAGGGAAACTGATAAATTAAAGGGTAATAATTAAACTAAGTGTGAATCTTCTAGATAAAGTCATGGATCACCTCCAAGTTAATCTTAGCCCTTGATTATGTTTTAATATTGGCCGTTGAAGGTTCAATAGAAGAATATAAGAAGGAGGGTAAGGGTCCTATGGAAAAACACATTAAGACACTTGAGCCATTGAGAATTTTCGAATTTGTGTCAGGAGACACCGCTTTTGATCAGAATCGAATCACTAGTGCAGGGTTTTCTAAGTGATTTTGATTCAGTGATCAGATTCAGAGAGGGGCAGAAGCAGAACTAGTCAGGAGGAACAGGAGTGCATTTCAAAGAGAGGCAACAGTGACGCAGAGAGAGACATCGCAGTTTTCTAAAGAGGTGACGCAGTCCCTACAGGAAATCACACAGAAGCAGCATAGTGTCTCTTGGAGTGAGTCTGGAGATAGCTAGAGGCTAGGGTTTCTGATCCAAGAGGGCCAAAATCCAGTATTAGATCAACTAGATTAGTTACAGAGGAAGGTGGCACAGTTCCTCAAGCTTTCCCACACAGGCTTATGCAGTTCCAGCGTAGGCAATCACACAGAGGCAGTGAGGGCTTCACCAACACTTTTAGATTAGCTGGAGACTTGCAGAGTGAGGTATACCTCACATTTTTCACCAGATTATCTAGATTTCTCTGAAGGGTTTGCCGAATGTTGTCACCCTAGTTGTACTCAAGATTTTGCTGCTTAATAATACAAACCCTCAGATATGCTGCCCCAGTTTTCCCGAGTTGGGTTTTTCCGGGGACTTATTCCAAAAATAATTGTGTCAAATGTGGATGTTTTTCATTG
This sequence comes from Pinus albicaulis, assembly GCA_034641835.2. NCBI lineage: Eukaryota > Viridiplantae > Streptophyta > Pinopsida > Pinales > Pinaceae > Pinus > Pinus albicaulis. The sequence continues at coordinate 779,074,065 of CM076570.1, forward strand.
TATTTTGTTCAGATTGTTTCAGCACTTAGATTTATTCCACAACATTATTTGCGTAGACTACTTAAGAAATTACTTTGATATTTCACTGTAATGAAATAATTATGAAACATAATAGAAGAATTAATTCAGATTTGTAGCAGTAGGAATCCAGATCTAGGATTTTTCACATTTCATTGATGTCAATATGGCATTGGTTGTGATGGAAAATTCTTGTAATGTGTGAAATTTCCCTAGATGCACATTAATCATAATGCCCTAGTGATGCAAACCCTAGAACTAATCTTGTTGTCGAATATAAAGATGTCATAACCTCATGTATATTATGAATCAAGGTCACTTGAATCCCTAATGAAGAAGCCCTAATACGATATCCTTGCTCTTGATGAAGAAGCCCTAAAACCATGATGATGTCCTTACTCTTGATGAAGACGCCCTAAATTCTGTCCTAGACATTTAACAAGATGATGACACACTTGATGATGACAGGAATAATTTCACAGTTGATGATATGTACTTGATGATATGAATGATTGTTGGAGACCCTCTTGAAGTCCTAATAGAATTAACCTAACCCTATTTCTATCTCCATTGACCTTATACATGAAAAATCCAAATAACCCCAAGGACTATAATAAAACAAAATCCAAACAGTCATAATTTTTTTTTTTTTGACATCTTGAAGACATCATTTCACTATGGCTCCTTCTCCAACATGTAGAGGATATTTTTCCCTTTCCAATGAACCCCCGCTCATCTCCTAACTCCTTATAGTTTGTGAGAAAATGAATTTATAAGTTAAAAAAATTAATATTTTTGGCTAGTCGACCTATGCATAGTCATATTAAGTCAACCTCACTTCAAATGAACGTGTCTCTTCAATTATGATGAAATCACTATAAATACAAGTCTGAAACTTCATTTTTCCTCATCCATTTCGGTGTAAATCATAGATATAGTACAACAAATTGAGTTCACATCTCAGGATGTTGAGAATGAAATGTTTAAGGGAAAATCTAATGTTTGGGTTAAAAATCTGAATTGATACATGTGTGTAAAAGGACCAGAGCTTGCAATACAGAACAACACTTAAGATATTTGATTGTGGCTCAGAATTGAGCACATATCTCAAATATGTGTTTTGGACAACACCTCACAACATAAAACTTGGACCTGTCTCATGGACCTGTGACAAGGGGAAATTCCCTTAAACTATGGAGCAAGTTTTTTAGACCTCTGACAGTGGCATCTACTACATTCAAAATTGTGGACTATTTCGAGTGATCTTTGGTTGTTGGTTGTCCTACTTTAAGGGTGTCGCGGGTCTAAGCATACAGTTTGAGGAGGATTGCAGTCCTAGTCACATTTTTGAAGAGTTGCAGATTTGTTTGGACGACTAAAAACAACCCAGAACATAAGCACATTGGAGCTACACTTAAGTGGAAGGAAGTTGCAGTGGTTAGGAGGCAGTTTGGAGGTATTTGGAGGTGTTTGGACATAACTGTTAGTTTGAATATCCTATGAAGGACAACCTCTAGTGAAGAGGACAATAATTTCCATCAAACTAGGAGTAAAAACCTTGATTTTTTGTATATACTAGTCACCTATGGTGCTGTGGTGACTTACCTCAGTCTAGAGTAATAGACTTGGTGGAGCAAAAAAAATTTTAGAGCTGGATTTTGATACTATCTTGGACAAAATTTGAGGGTTCTTTAGAGCATATTTGGGCCTCATGTTTGGAGCAGTTTTTGGGCAAATTTGAAAGATAATGTTATCTCCCTTGAAGAATTGTCCAAAGCAATATTGGAGCATATTGTAGAGGAGTTTTAGAGAATTCTTGTTGACCTTGAAGAGTAACCGAGTGAGCCCTTGAAGAATTCCCTTGAAGAATACCCTTGAGAAGATGACAAGACATTATTGAAGACACCTATGAAGGACATTTCATGCATACATCTTGTTGAGATTTTTTTAGCTGACCTTGGAGAGTCATCTAGAAGCCTATTGGAGACCATGATTTCATCATGAGATGACCTTGAAGAAATTGTTTGGGTAATATGAAATGTAGTGGTTACACCTTCTGAGAGGACAAGGTTTTCATTGATGAAGTGTTTTGGAGGAGGTGTTTTTGAAGATAGACAGGGCTCGTCGAAGAAGAAATTGGGAGTCATGAACAATCATCAAACTTGTCTTAACGAATTAAAGCTGAGGGTTGGAGCCCTAGAGGTTGGAGCCTCATAGAGAAAAGGTTGGTACCTTGGAAGATAAGGTTGGAGCCCAAGAGGATAGGAGTCCTCAAGAAACCAGGTTGAGGCCTGTACCAAGAGATAGGGTTGGAGCCCTAGAGGTTGGTGCCTCAAAGTTGACAAGGTTGGAGCCTTGGGAAGTCCAAGTCGGTGCTTGGAAAAATACAGGTTGGAGCCTGGGATATTGAATATTGGTGTCTTCATCTAGGGTTGGAGCCCAACATATTATTGTATTGAATTATTGTAAAGAATATATTAATAACATTATTATTTTTATTGTTCATTTTGTGTTCTAATTATAACTGATTTAACTGGTAAAAATAACACTTTAAAATAAATACTGATTCATCCCCCCTCTAGGTATTTCCAACATTGGTATTAGAGCCAATATCTTCGCTTAAATCCTAAAAATTTGAAGGTAGATCCTTAGAACACAAATGGAAAAGCCAAGTAAGAAATCCTCCAATCCTTCTAAAGATGTCTCTTCCTCAACTATGAAAATTGAAGACAATCAAATTGGGAAAGTTCCATCATTCAATGAAAACTTTGATATATGGAAGATGAGAATGAGAAATTTCATAATGGCTCAAGGTGTTGAAGTATGGGAATAAGTGATTATATAAATCATGATGGAAGGAGAATCCAAGGAGTATAAAGCAAGAGATGGAGGCAATCTTGAATGGGTTACCAGATCTTATAAAGGCCAAAATGGAAAAATTTTCATCAACAAAAGGTATGTGGGACAAAATTCAAGATCTCCACTCAAAAGGAGCATTGACCATGACTGTTAGTCAAGAATATGATGGAAAGCAAGAAGGAAATCCAGAACCCATTAAGGAAGATGAAAACAAGAGTGAAGACGTCAAGGCCAAGGAAGACCTAGAAGATGAAGAAAATAAGGATGACTTTGAAGAAGATCTTATGGCAAATCTTGTAGCTGCCCTAGAAGAGATAAGAAGTTTGAAAAAGGATAATGAGGAGCTCAAGAATCAATCACAAGATGGTGACCATGACATTGAAAAGACAAGGAATTAAGTTAACCTATTCAAGCTTCAAGTTCAAGAAAGAGATGAGGATCTCACCAAGCTTAAGGAGGAATTTCATCAAAACAAGAGAAAGCATCATGAAGAAGTCATATCCATGACAAATCAATTGGATAAGGAAAAGAAAATGGAAGAAACTTTGCCAAGCAATCTTGAACAAAGACATGAAGACTTGAAAAAACTTAAAGGACAAGTTGGTCAATACAAGGAAGAAGTATCCTCCCTTAAATATCAACTAGGAGAAGCAAAGAAACAAGCACAAGGAGCTGAGAAGGTGATGGAGGCTTTGGAGCTCATAAAAGGACAAGTCGATGAAGTAGAAAAGGAAAGAAATGCTATGGCAAGTCAACTAAAAGAAAAGGATGAAGATATTTTCCTACTAAAATCAAATGTTGTCTCTCTAAAAATCGACACACATGAAGTAACAAGGATGATGGAATAAATGAAGAAGAAAATAGTTATGAAAGATGAAGACTATGAAAGGTTGAAAGGAGAAATTATCTCTCTTACAAAGGAAGTTGACTTTTCGAATAAGAATTTGAAGAGTTCTCAAACCCTAGATGACATCCTAAGTCATCAAATATCCCCCCTTGATAAATCAGGTCTTGATTATGCAGGTGAACCCTCAAACAAAAGTGATGAAAATCCTAATGCTTCAAACAACAAGGATGTGGAGAAGCTTGGAAGAAATATTGATGCCCCCAGTTCTAGCAAAAGAATGAGCCAAGATGACATTGGAATAAACCTTACTTCAAGAAGATATTTTGATGGTGTCAAGGATGCAAGAGGCAATGGATATCATCAAAGGATCCCAAGGCAGAATGAATTTGGAAGTACATCAAGGCAATCTCCATCCTCTAGGTACCAAAGTATATTTTTTGGTTTTTCTATTCTTGTACAAATTTTGGGCACATGGTGAAGGATTGTAGGGCATACCACAAGGACAAATATAATGGTCCTCGTCAGTTTCCTAGAAACAACTTTGCAAAAAGAACTCATGCTTCCTCGTTCATGAATAAGATGGAATGCTTCAATTGCCTTAACATTGGACATATGGCTCGTGATTGTAACTTGACTTGGGTCCCTAAACAAGCTAAAACCATGAAAACCAAACCAGAGAAGAAAGCTACACAAGTATGGAGAAGGAAGAAAATTGGATTTGAAAGTCTCTTGAACACTCCAACCAACAACAAATGTTGATTTGATGAAGACATCCTTGGTAGATGTGGTATTCCAAATATTTGATGATGAGACACTGCCAAAAAGGAGACTATACATACATTTAGGGGGAGCTTGTGATCATTCTTGCAGAAGCTATTTGTGAAAGGGCCCTATGAAATCCTTGACAAGTCACACATGGACAATCATCTTTTAATAGATTATATCTCAGGAGAAACTCCACATACGAACAAAATCCCTTACTGATCCGATGGACCATTATTGAAGATATCTTCCACTTGATCACAAGGCAAGCATTCTTTCTTGAGCTAGAGGATTTTATGCTAGTAGGGGGCGTTGGTTGATCATCTACCTCACCCATTTCCATGAAGGGATGCAGAGGATTAAGGGGAGCAATTACATTAAAAAAGAGCACCATGACAGGGAGAGAGACATATATTATATGGATAACTATCATTGATAAAGGAAACATGAAGAAGCAACATGTCAAGAAGCAGCTTGATAGGGGGATTACTTGGGCACCCCATTTGCCATTGATGTCAGAGGGGGAGAGAATGTTGAAGGGAAAGAATATTGCCATCAATGACAAAGGGTGAGACTATTGGTCAAGGTTGTCATTGATGTCAATATGGCATTGGTTGTGATGGAAAATTATTGTAATGCATGATGTTTCCCTAGATGTCCATTAATCATAATACCCTAGTGATGCAAGTCCTAGAACTAATCTTGTTGTCAAATATAAAGATGCCATAACCTCATGTATATTATGAGTCAAGGTCACTTGAATACCTAATGAAGAATCCCTAATATGATATCCTTTCTCTTGATGAAGAAGCCCTAAAACTATGATGATGTCCTTACTCTTGATGAAGAAGCCCTAAACTCTGTCCTAGACATTTAACAAGATGATGACACACTTGATGATGACATGAATAATGACACACTTGAGAATGATGGTTGGAGACCCTATTGAATTCCTAATAAAATTACCCTAACCCTCAATCTAGCTCCATTGACCTTATACATGAAAAATCCAAATAACCCCAAGGACTGTACTAATTTTTTTTTCCAAACAATCATAAATAAAATTAATTTTTTGACATATTGAAGGCATCATTTCACTATGGATCCTTCTCCATAATGTAGAAGATATTTTTACCTTTCCAATGAGCCCTCACTCATCTCCTAACTCCTTATAGTTTGTGAGAAAATGAATTTATAAGTTAAAAAAAATATGTTATTTTTGGCTAGTCGAACCATGCACAATTATATTAATTCGGCCTCACTTCAAATGGGCGTGTCTCTTCAATTATGAAGAAATAACTATAAATAAAAGTTTGAAACTTCATTTTTCCTCATCAATTTCAGTGTAAATCACAAAGATAGTATAGCAAATTGAGTTCACATCTCAGGAGGTCTAGAAGGAAGAGTTAAAGGGAAAATATAATGTTTGGGTTAAAAATCTGAATTGATACATGTGTGTAAAAGGAGCAGAGTTTCAAAATACGGAACAAAACTTTAGATCTATGATTATGGCTTGGAATTGAGCACATATCTCAAATATGTGTTTTGGACAACATATCACAACATAAAACTCAGACCTATCTCACGGACCTGTGACAAGGGGCAGTTCCCTTAAACTGTGGAGCAAGTTTTTCAGACTTGTGACAGTGAAATCTACTACTTTCAGACTTGTGGACTATTTCGAGTGATATTTGGTTGTTGGTTGTCCTAATTTAAGGGTGCTGTAGGTCTGAGCATACAATTTGAGGAGGGTTACAGTCCTAGTCACATTTTTGAAGAGTTGCAGATTTGTTTGGAGGACTAAAAACAACCCAGAACTTAAGCACATTGGAGCAACACTTCAGTGGAAGGAAGTTGCAACAGTTAGGAGGCAGTTTGGAGGTGTTTGGACAAAACTATTAGTTTGAATACCCTGTGAAGGACAACCTCTAGTGAAGAGGGCAGTCATTTGCATCAAACCAGAAGGAGTACAAAGCTTGATTTGTTGTATATACTAGTCACCTATGGTGCTGTGGTGACTTACCTCAGTATTAAGTAATAGACTTGGTGGAGTAGCATAATTTTTAGAGCTGGATTTTGATCCTACTTGGACAAAATTTGAGGGCTCTTTAGAGCATATTTGGGCCTCATGTTTGGAGCTATTTTTGGGCAACTTTGAAAGATAATGTTATCTCCCTTGACGACTTGTCCAAAGCACTATTGGAGCAGATTGTAGAGGAGTTTTAGAGAAGTCTTGTTGACCTTGAAGAGTAATCGAGGGAGCCCTTGAAGAAGGCCCTTGAGTAGATGAAAAGACACCTTTGAAGGACATTTTATGCAGATATCTTGTTGAGAAGTTTTAATTTGACCTTGGAGAGTCATTTAGAAGCTTATTGGAGACCATGATGTCATCATGAGGTGACCTTGGAGAAATTTTTTGGGTAATATGAAGAGCAGTGGTGACACCTTATGAGTAGAAAAGGTTTTCAGTAATGAAGTGATTTGGAGGAGGCATTGCTGAAGATAAACAAGGCTCATTGAAGAAGAAATTGGGAGTCGTGAACAATCATCAAACTTATCTTGACGAATTAAATTTGAGGGTTGGATCCATAGAGGCTGGAGCCTCATAAAGACAAGCTTGGTACCTTGGAAGATAGGGTTGGAGCCCAAGAGGATAGGAGTCCTAAAGAAACCAGGTTGGAGCCCTAGAGATTGGTGCCTCAAAGTTAACAAGGTTGGAGCCTTGGGAAGTCCAAGTCGGTTCTTGGAAAAATACAGGTTGGAGCCTGGGAGATTGAAGATTGGTGTATTCATATAGGGTTGGAGCCCTACATATTATTGTATTGAATTATTGTAAAGAAGAGATTAATAAAAGTATTTATTCTTATTGTTCATTTTGTGTTCTAATTGCAAGTGATCTAACTAGTAAAAATAACAATTGAAAAGAAATATTGATTCACCCCCCCTCTCAGTATTTCCAACATAACAAACCTTATAAAAAGAACTCATTTCGATGGGATGAGGAAGCATAAAGGTGTTTTCAAGATTCGAAGGAAATTATGTCTAATGCACATGTATTGGAAACTCTAGATTTTTCAAAGCCGTTTGTAATTGAATGTGACCCTTCAGGTTTTGGCATAGGAGCAATATTAATGCAGGATGGTCACCTAATTGTGTTTGAAAGCAAGAAACTCAATGAGAAAGAAAGTCTCAAGTCTACACATAACAAGGAAATTCTTGCCATTATGCACACATTAGCCAAGTGGAGAATATCTTTTGGGAAGTAAATTCTTAATACAACAAACCATAACAACCTTCAACACCTCCTCTAGCAAAAAACACTATCTACAGAACAACAAAATGGATCAAAAAATTGTTGCATTCAACATGGATATATTACATAAAAAATGGAAAGACAATGTAGTAGCAAATGCTTTGTCTAGGAAAGACGAAGAATCATCATTACTTGCAATTTCAGTTGTTGTCCCAGAATGACTTGATGAAATTCAAAGTGAATATGAAAAGGATCTAGAAACAAGTTCTATAACCAATAACCCTCCTCAAAATTCAAAATTTGAATGGAAAAACAATATTTTGTGGTATAAGGGGAGAATTTACCTAAGTCCAAATTATGAATTTAAAGCCAAAGTTCTCAAAGAGTCCCATGATTCACTGTCAGCCGGACATGTAGGTTTCTTTAAAACCTACTATAATGCACATTAGTCTTTTTTTGGAAAGGAATGAGTAATGACATTAAAAAATATATAGCAAAATGTGATCAGTGCCAAAGGAATACAAGTGAAAGCGATAAGACCCCTGACTTGCTCCATCCCCTGAATATTCCTAATGAAAAATGGTGAGAAATATCAATGGATATTAATGAGGGATTACCCATGTCAAACGGAAAGGAAAGAATTCTCGTAGTAGTCGATAGACTCACAAATTATGCACACTTTAAAGGGATGAAGAAATCATATTCAACCAAAGAGATAGCTGATATGTTTTGTAAAAATGTCCACTAGTTACATATTTTTCCAAAGTCATTGTTAGTGATAGAGATGCCAAATTTAAAGGGACTTTCTAGAAGGAACTCTTCAAACATGTTGGGACATGCCTCAACATGAGTTCAACATATCATCCTCAAACAAACGGACAAGCCGAGACTATCAATAAATTATTAGAAGCTTACCTTTGTGGTTATACAACATATGAACAAAATAAGTGGGTTCAGTGGTTACACCTCACTGAGTGGTGGCACTGTTGAATATTGTAACTAGGTTCGGTATTCATAAATCATATTTTAATGTGCTTATCAAAATAATAAAATATTATTATTAATGACTTATTAAAGCATGAGTTTCATGCTTGGGTCATTATGTTTTAGGTCAAAGTCCCCATTGTGGGCTTCTAGGATTTATTCTGAGTTTATAGAGTCATTATATATTAAAAAAAAGACCCTTCTTGGGCTTTTGAATAAAGTAAAAATATTTATTATTGAGTCAAAAATGATTTATAATACCTCCACATCAAGTCGACCTCAAAAGAACCTATTCAACCTCACTCGGAGCCTATAAAAGGAAGAAAATCAAATTCATTTGGAGCATCTCTTCTCAAGCAAGTTCGATATCTATTGTTGCATAGGAAAAAGTGTGAAGTTGGTGAAGGAAGCTGAAAGGAGTGCGAGTTGGGTCAAGAAGATAGAGAAAGAGAAAATCGAAATTTTGGTGGTGGTCTCTCTCCATTTCTTGCCCTCACTTAGGAGATCAAAGTTTTTTTTGTGTCTGTTGCTGCTGTCAAAACTGCTTCCTAGTTGAAGTTGTTGGAGGACAAGTTGTTGCTATTGTCGAAACTGCTTCCTAGTCAAAGTTGTTGGAGGACAATTTGTTGTTGTTGCTAGGTCGAAGATCTGGAAGGCCGAGTTGGTGTGCAGGGAAGGTTTGGTCTATGTCTAGGGTGAAGAGTCTCAAAGAATAGTATTGAAGGAAGATAATGTTGACTGGGTTTTCCCCTAAGAGAGTGGTTTTTCCCTAGCATAATGTCTACATCTTGTCTCTTGTTTTCTTGTGATATTTGTAGATGCATACTTTGGTAATTGCTTGATGAAAGATACTCTAATAAAGAATTAAAAGAAGCCAACATAATTCACAAGTAATTATCAAGAAAGAGAAATCAAACCCTAATCTACTTGCATTGATTTCTCAACATGGTTTCAGAGCTAAGGTTAGGAAAGGTTGAAGATCACTTTGTTGGCTTAAAATGTTTCAACATGGATTCTCCCTCTTTCATAAGCTAGAAGTTGGATCAAGAAGGTCATCCGTTACTTATTCAACAAAGTCAAAAGTTAGGGATTTTTGGTTGCTCTTACTAGATCTCTTAATGATGAAAATGCATGGATCATTGATAGTGGAGCATCAAGACACATGACAGGGGAAAGTAAACAACTTCATACACTATCAAAAGAGTCATATTCTCATGCAATGGAATTGGGTAACAACAAAATCTATGTTGTTAGAGGCCTGGGATCAACATCGTTGGAATTGGAAAGTGGATAGAAATTTCACCTCAACAACATACTTTATGTTCCAGGTTTGAATTTTTGATTTCTTTCCATATCTTGTTTAGAAGATAAAGGAGATAGAATTGCTTTTGTTGATGGAGAAGAATTGGTTTGGGGCAAAGAATCTAGCATTAATAAAGCTAGAGTTATTGAGGTTCGTGAAGGAATTTTGTATAGGGTCACCACTCCACCTCCATAAGCCTTGGCTCATATGGAAATTAGTCATATTGAGCTATGGCATAGGAGATATGGTCATGTACACTACAAACTTATTCCCATTCTTAACCTATTGGTTAATGACATCCCCAATATAAAGGAAGACCATGAAGGTGTGTGCAAGAGATTCTCTTTGGGAAAACATACAAGAAAACCATTTCCAAATAGTGACTCTAGGTCTAAAGAAATACTAGACCTTATTCACTCTGATGTGTGTGGGTCCATGTCTGAAAAATCACTTGGAGGTCATCTCTATTATGTAACATTTCTAGATGATCATTCTAGAAAGACATGGATCTACCTTCTCAAGACAAAGGAAGAAGTATTTGAGAAATTCAAGGAGTTTGGAGCTAAAGTGGAAAACCTCACCGAAAGAAAGATAAAGACTCTAAGATCTAACAATGGTGGGGAATACACTTCCAAGGAGTTGATTGCATATTTCAAGTAAGCAGGAATTAAGAAGGAGCTCATTGTTCCCTACTATCCCGAACAAAATGGAGTTTCTGAAAGAAAGAATAGGTCTATTGAAGAAGTCATTAAAAAAATGCTACTTGACCAAGATATACACAAATTATTATGGGGAGAAGCAACCATGACAACTATATATATTCAAAATTGAAGTCCCCATATAAGTCTCAAGAATATAACTCCCGAAGAAGTATTCACAAGAAAGAAGCTGAGTGTGGATCACCTCTGAATATTTCGAAGCTCTGCCTACATCCATGTTCCAAAGGAGAAGTTGGATTCTACAAGCATCAAAGGAATATTCGTTGGATATAGTTTCTCCTCAAAAGCATATAGAGTCTACATCAAGGAAGGAAGACATATTGAAGTAAGCAGGGATGTCATATTTGATGAAAGTCAAGCCGACAAGAAATCTAAAGATATCCCCATTAATTCCAATAATGAAGAATCTCCAATATTCGAAGAAGAAGAAACAAACCATGAAAACCCTACTACAAATCAAGAAGAAGAAGCATGACCAAGTGAGCCTATTCAACCTATGATCATCCTGACCACATGGAAGAAGAAAAATTGGTTGAAATCTACTTTGCAAGATGCCAAAGGACATGAAGCTATGATAGGAACCTTCAGAGAAAGTAAAATATCAGAGAGATAGTTTGGTTATGTTGCATATATGACAAAATTAATTGAAGATGAACCATCTACATTCAAAGAAGCTGCTCATCAAGAAGTTTGAAAGAAGGATATGTGGGAAGAATACCAATCCATTATGAAGAACGAGGTTTGGGAAATCATTCCTAGACCCAGTGAAAAATCGGTTGTCACATCCAAATGGATCTACAAGATCAAGCATTGTATTGATGGAAGCATAGACACGTACAAATCAAGGTTTTTCGCAAGGGGCTTCTCTCAAAAGGAAGGAATATATATTTAGTTACATTGGTTGCTACAATGGGTTGGAATATCCATCAAATGGATGTGAAGAATACATTTCTAATGGGACCATTGATGAGGAAGTATACATCGAACAACCCAAAGGTTTTGAAGTAAATAGAAAGAACTCTCACATTTGCAGACTCAAGAAAGCCCTATATGGCTTGAAGAAAGCACCTAGGGCATGATACACAAGAATGGATGCATATCTCCTAAGAAATGGGTTCGTGAAGGGTACTATTCATCCAAATCTCTACACCAAGGTTGTGAATAATGAACCCGTCATTATTCTATTATATGTGGATGATCTATTGATCATTGGTGTGGAGCATAGAATTCAATAATGCAAGAATATGTTGGCAGCTGAATTTGAGATGAAGGATATAGGACTAATGCACTACCACCTAGGTCTCAAAGTATGGCAGAAACCGAGGGAAATATATTTGGGGCAAGCAAAGTACATTCATTAGAGGAAATTTCAGCCTAAAAGTGCCCATGAATTTTTCATTTATTTTCCATGTCATAATATGTAAACCAATCAAAATCCTTTATATTTAAAAAGAGGTACATGTAAATATCTTGGAGGGAAAAGAAGAAAAACGATTTTTTTAAATTGTATCTTTTGCTTATCTCCTTATAGGTTTACTCAAATTTTAAGTGTAGACACACGTTGGATGTGGAATTAAATTCCACATCCATCGAGTACCCATTATGCATACTTGTGAGAAGATCTACATTGATAAAAATCATAGATACATTAAAAAAGTGTGTTGAACACACTTTTTTAATGTAGCTGCGATTTTTATCAATGTGGGTCTTCTAAAAAGTATGCATAATGGGTACTTGTTGGATGTGGATTTTAATTCCGTGTCCAATGAGTGTCTACACTTGAAATTTGAGTAAACCTATAAGGAGATAAGCCAAAAATATAATTAAAAAAATTAGTTTTCTTCTTTTCCCTCTAAAATTCATAACTATTATTTTATTATTTTAACTATTATTTTATTATTTTCCCTTAGGAGGCCACTTTTAGGCTGAAATTTCATCTAATATCAAAATGCTGTAGAAATTCAGAATGATGGACTCCAAGCCCATGACTACTCCTATGATCACCAATCTCAAGAGGTTACATGGTTCTGATTCAAGTCTAATGGATCCTACCTCCTATCGACAACTGGTGGGCTCCCTAATGTAGTTGGTAAACACTAGGCTAGATATATGATTTATAGTAAACATTCTTAGTGAGTTTCAGTTGGAACATTGTCATGATCACTAGATAACTGCCAAACACATATTAAGGTATCTCCGTGGTACTATACATCACTACCTAAAGTATCATAGTAAGGAAGTCAATCTAATTGGCTTCACAAACTTTGATTTGAGTGGTAGTGAGACTGATGGAAAGAGTAATATCAGTGGATGTTTTAGTTTGGTGTCTGCTATGATTTCATGGATGAGTAGGAAGCAAGATTTCATTGCTTTAAGTAGCGTTGAAGAAGAATATGTGGCTGCATGTGAAGTAGGAAAGGAGGTTGTGTGGTTAAGGAAGCTTCTGACAGACTTGTTCGAGGATTCTATAAGTACTACTATAATCAACAGTGACAATCAAAGTTGTATCAAGATGTTCAGAGATCCCGTGTTCATACTAGGATGAAGCACATCAACAATAAGTTTCACTTTATAAGTAACTTGGTATAGGATAGGATCGTGAAGTTGGAGTATGTCTCGACAAATGAACAAGTAGCAGAGATACTGACGAAGTATATTCCTAACAAGAAGTTTGAATATTTAAGAGACGAGCTTGGTCTGGTAAATATTGCTGATTGTATTGATGATATGAGGTTGGAAGAGATATGTTGAGGCTTTGTGAGTGAAGCATTTCTTGGGAAGACATCGGGCTAACACTTTATATTGAAGTCTAGTAGGGAGGGTGGCATTAGGTAGATGTGCACTTAGTTCCCTAGGTTGGTGGTTAGTAAGTAAGCCTGATGGTACCTAGATAGGGTGAAAGCTTTAGTCTAGCTTAGTCCCACTTGGATAGATTGCCTTGGTCATGAATCTAGTCCATGACCTTGCAGTGCTTATACTGTTGAGAGACCAATGGATAGATTTCCCTGATTAGGAATCTAGTCCATGTCATTGCGGTGCCTGAAAACTTTTCATAGTTTATATAGTTTGAGATCTTCCATATATTATGAATATCTCCCTAGTTAAGAGGGAGTGTTGAAGATTGTAGTTAGGTTCAATTTTCACAAATTATATTTTAATGTACTTATCAAAAAGAAAAGAATTTTTATTATTATTAAATAGCTTATTAAAGAATGGGTTTCATGCTTGTGTCATTATGTTTTAGGTCAAAGGATATAGACTTCTAGGATTTATTCTGAGTTTATATTAAAAAAAATACCCTTCTTGGGCTTTTGAATGATGTAAAAATATTTATTATTGGGTCAAAAATGATTTATAGTACCTCCACATGAAGTCGGCCTCAAAAGAACCTATTCGACCTCACTTGGAGCCTATAAAAGGAAGGAAATCGAAATCATTTGGAGCATCACTTCTCAAGCAAGTTTGATATCTACTACTACATAGGAAAAATTGCGAAGTTGGTGAAGGAAGCTGAAAGGAGTACGAGTTGGGTCAAGAAGATAGAGAAAGAGAAAATCAAAATTTTGGTGGTGGTCTCTCTCGATTTCGTGCCCTAACTTAGGAGATCGAAGTATTTTTGTGTTTGTTACTGCTGCTGGAACTATTGCCTAGTCAAAGTTGCTGGAGGACAAGTTATTGCTGCTGCTAGGTCGAATATCTGGAAGGGTGACTTGGTGTGGAGGGAATGTTTGGTCTACGTTTTGGGTGAAGAGTCTCAAAGAATACTATTAAAGGAAGATAATTTTGACTGGGATTCCCCTAAGAGAGGGGTTTTGCCCTGGCATAGTGCCTACATATTGTCTCTTGTGTTCTTGTGGTCTTTGTACATACATGCTTTGGTAATTGCTCGATGAAAGATAATTTAATAAAGAAGTAAAATAAGCCAACATAATTCAAAAGTAATTATCAAGATAGAGAAATCGAACCCTAATCTACTTGCATTGATTTCTCAATAGCTACAATTCAACATATCACAGTTTCGCAAAAATGACCCCATTTCAAGCTTTGAAGTCCCTAAATGGAAGGACTTGACCTTCACCGAAACTAGAGTTCCGATAGTTAAAGACCAGTTGGAAGAGACCCATAAAATCCTTCAAACAATGAAAGAAAATACAAGTATTGCAAGGAATTTCATGAAAGAAGAAGCCGACCAGCATAGATCAGAAAGCGAATTTGAAGTCGGAGAGTGGGTATTTTTTAAGCTTCAACCTTACAAACAAGTATCCCTAAAGCAGAAGGGTAAAAACAAGTTGGCGCTGAAATTCTATGGACTGTACTAGATCAACAAAACGATCAACCAAGTGACATATAGCTTAAGCATTCCCCATAATAGTCAAGTTCACAACGTTTATGTATCTTGTCTTAAAAAGGCATTGGGCAAACATCAATCAACACAAACTACCTTGCTAATGTTAGATGATGAAGGGAAGCTCATTATAGAACCAAAGCGGATCTTCACCACCAAGGAGAAGAAGTTATGATCATGAGTAATTAAAGAATACCTTATCAAGTGGAAGAATCTACCAAAAGAAGAAACATCTTGGGAGACAAAAGCATTTCACCAAAAAAACCTATCGTTACATATGCTTTGAGGACAAAACATATTTTCAAGAGGGAGGAAATGTTATGTAAAAATATTTTTGTGTAATTATATGAAAGGGCGCGATCATAAGATCATGCCATTTCTGGAAAAGGTACCCATGGCAGTTTATAAGCCAGGGACCCTCATTGTAAAAAATAATCATTCAATTCATTAATAAAATATATACATTTATCTAGTAAAAATTAAAGTTATTCTCTCCACGTTACTATAGTTGAGATGCGTGAGACAAATGAGAGGGGAGGCATGCTTTTAAAGGCTTCGAGGGGTTGCTTTTGGAGGGAAACAACCCCTAGTTTCCCTCAAAATTGCTAAAGTATGCCCAAAATAGTATCTCGTGGGGTCTGCAGCTACGCTGCTAATGAATCGACTGGTTTATGGAAAAACCAACTGGTTCCATCATAAATCGACTGATTTATGGCCATTTTGAATGGAACCCTAGTCCTTTGAGACTACTAATTGGGTTTAATGACGAGTTTGACCATGATAGGTATTGAACCAAATGGTTTGACTACTTACCGGTTCAACTCGACCAGTTTTGAATACCATGGTTGAATGCAACTGCATGAAACAACTCATTAAACATATTCCAAGCATCACCAAAACTTTAGATGTTACCCAAGTCAAAAACTTTAGATGTGACCTACGTCACTAAATTTTTACATTTGTATTTACACTATAATATAGAATACTACAATTTTCGTTGGTCCACTTAGTTATATGTACATATTTTATAATTTACATATTGCAGTTTTTGTTAGTCTACTCAATTATATGTACATATTTCATATATTAGATGAATATAATTAGTTTTTTCTTAAAACCAGGCTCAAGAATCAAGACTATCCAAAAAAAAAAATTGTAAATGAATCCCTTCAAGCTAAAACACATTATACCATCCTAGTCATTGCATTCTCTCCCACAAGTAATCAAAGACCACATTGATAATGAATTAAACATAAATTCATTTATGAATCTCCATTTTAAATTTATTTGGATGCACACTTCCAATACACTTTTTAGTCCTCTATGGTTGTGAATATAGAGAACACACTCACAACAATGTCTAGTTCCTTTGCCCTAAGTAATAACATATTGTAAACAACTCATGCAGTTAAAAGAATGCCATTCTCTTCTTAATTATGAATGCAATTAATCCAAAAAAATAGCTCAATCAATGGTCATCAATGTTAATAAGCATTTAGCTAGTTCTATGCCAGCATGTGTTTGCTTCAAATCCACTTGAGTTAGGTGCACTAGTGTAAAGCCAATGAGTTTACAAGGGATGCTATCCACAGATGTGGAGAAGCATCATTTCAGTTTTCTCATGAGATTTTCCTTAGAAAAGAAATAATGTGTACAATTAGAACTATTAAACCTTAAAATAGACTAATATAGATTAATCTTAACTCCAGATCTATTAAGCAGACATAAACCAATCAATACTTAAAATATTGGATTAAGATTAATTTATGCTGGTTTATTTGATTAATATTCTTTTTATCATATTATTATAGTATTTTTCTTTCATTTCAAAGCGCTCAAAATGTTTTTTCAATTTAGTTTATTATTATTACAAAGGTATGTTACATACACATCTCATCCATACGATGCACCTAGCCTTTTATGCAGTAAAAAGCATATAGGTACTACATAATATTAAATAATGATTTTTTTCTTGCACGATCAACCTTAACTGGACACCAAAAGGTCGCATTGCTTGTACAAGTAAGCACTTTCACTCCCTACCAAAACACCTGATGGAAAAGACAAAATTGTATTAATATTATTGCACATGGAAATGATCCATCGAAATTACTATAAAAGCATATAATTTCAAAAATAAACATTGAACATCTTACTGCAATATTGCTTGATCACCACCCTACATAACTAATGAATTATTTATTATCAATCTCTCCCTTCCATTGGGTAGTTATTCCATATAGGTTTCTTAATAGTCATCGAAGAAAGCACTTTTGAAACATCCAACATAGCTTCAAAAAATACCGAATAGGAAACCCTTTCTAATATACACTCTTCGGTATTGTGCCACTGTGGGAATTAAAACACTATTGTCATCAAATCCATTAATGACACGAAACTGAACTAAAATTATTATAAAGAGCAAGATGATAAATATGGAGTTGAAGATGTACTCGAGAATCTTATTTAAACTCTACGGCAACAGGAAACAATGACAAGGAAAGCGAGGTTCCATGACTGATATAGATTATCTGTCTATTAACAACATTAGGAACAGTTTGAAAAACAGAGAATAGAACACGAGGTTAGGAAGTCCATCACTTTAAATGATTTCTACCTTGAAATACACAAGGTAAAACGAACACCACCAATCCATTTGAAGCACTGTTGTACGAAAATAAAGATGGTAAGGCTATGAACACATAAAATGTATGTCATGACCAGTGCAATCAATTGAATGTTCAAGATGTCCGTAACCAAGGTTGGAAGGTACAAGATAATAACAGCCCTTTGCATAAATCAAGTGTTATAAACTAACTTGCGGCCAATGAATGGAAACTTACTATGGCTTGAGTTATCTTTTTTGGAGCAATTTTTACTACTTCGACCCCTCTCTCTCTATATCAATGTTACCTAACTCGGAATTGGCAATAAATCGGCGAGGTAAAAGAGTCAAGGGTTTTAATTGGATCGGGAAAAAATCAGTGAATTCAATAGATAAAAATATACACATATATTGAATTAAAAAAAAAAAAATCATTGATATTCAATAAAGGCATATCCAAACAATGCATATTATCAATAGATGTCCAAAATATCATAAATGAATAAGTATCTCATATATGTTATGATTCCAAACACGATCCAAAGTATTAAGTCCCGACTCCTAACCAGTGACTACATAGAACCAGAAGCATCTGCTTCTAAAAGTTTACAAAAAATTGCATACTAATCAGTAAAAAACAGTAACTAAGAGTCTAAGACTCTTAAGAGTGAGAACTAGAAGTGATTCCTCCCACTCCTTCGCTTGCTTGAGTCTCAAATTTCTCCAGGTCATGTAGGCTTAAAAGAGGAGCCTCCTCTAATTGGACCCAATACGCTGCATTTGTAGTTTGCAGATCTATCTCTTCAAGGTCGATTGGTCAATGATCCAAACCTGTCATTATTATGAGACATTGAAATGTGAATTAAATTTTGAACTTTGAACTTTAAAGTTTAAACTTTAAAGTGAAAATCAGATTATGAAACCTTCAAATCCAGACTCTCACCTAGTATTTGTTTGTTGTGAAGTCGTAGATTGTAATGGACAAATACAAGGTCATTTAAGCACTTTTGTGTCAATCGGTTACGCTTCTTAGAATGTATATTCTCAAACATGCTCCAGTGGCGCTCACAACCTGTAGCACTGCATGCTTGGTTTAAGGGTCAAATGGCGAATCTCTTCAAATCTGTTGTATCACTACCAAATTTTTTACACCAAAGACCTAGCAAGTGGCAAGGGTTCGTGTCATCGTGAGTAGAACTTTTAAATACTAAATAGTAAAAACTTAAAAAGACAAAATAAAGTTTGAACAAATTTAATGAATTGATGAAGCCTTCAAGCCTCAAAGGGTACCTAGCAACATCTTAGACCTTTCTGGTATAGCACTGGTATAGGAAAATAATTTAGTTGGCGCCCTATAATCCTGTAGTTGGGAAAAGACACGGCTTTGAAATTCTGGATCAAGGAAACACTTTTCAATGCATATCATAAGTCCTTTGCCAACCTCCCCATCCTCGTTAAATTTGCTCTTATCATAAAAATACTGTGGGTTTAAGAAGTACCCAACAGCATGTAAGGGGGAATGCAATTTCCTATCCCAACGTGCATCAATAATGTCCCAAAGAGGCATATACTTTGCCTCCTCATCCCCATATCTTCTTTTGATGGCCTCCTTTGCGAGATCCATTACCTCATAAATGTAACCCATAGCGGGTTTGTCACCATCAACCATGTTGAAAGTTCAAGCTTTCAAATTTAAAGAAATATGAAACATTGAAAATAAAAAGAAGCTTGAAATGAAATTTTAAAAATAAAAAAGTTAAAAGACTTGAATTACCTGAGTACTCTAACAAGGGACTCCGTCACAACAATAATCTCTTCGGCATATTTCCAGAAACCGTCATTGAACACAAGTGCAACAATTTCAATGCCTTCAAGGGTCTTGGAATGTTTAGATGCCATCCACTCAAGTCCCAAGAAAATCCTCTTCAGATTTATCTTTTGCTCAACCACAGATTGCAAAGATATGAAATTTGTTGCAAATCTAGTCACTGCAGGTCGAACAATTTCTTTACCTTCAGTGTATTTTCTCATGGTGGTTAGGACAATAATGTGGTTGTATAGGTATTTGGTTATGGATTTTTCTTTCTCCACCACCTCATGTATCCAATGAAGCTTACCAATGTCCTGCATTAACTCTATGCAACAGGCAGCACAAAAGAGGTCCAAAAAATAGTGGGGTGCCTAATCTCATAAAGTCTAATAGCAGACATATAATTAGCTGCATTGTCGGTGACAATTTGTACAACATGTTCTTCTCCCACTTCTTGAACGACTTCCTCCATCATTTCACAAATAAGTTGGGCAGTCTTAACCTTGTCTTAATGCATCCACTAATTTGAGAAACATTATGCCTGCTGGACAAGATACAAGGAAATTTATTAAAGTTCTATTCCTATGATCTGTCCATCCATCACTCATGATGGTGCACCATGTTTCTACCCATGATGAATGAAACTCAAATAGGACGAGCATGACATCTTCAACACTCTCTAACAGCAACTTTGTCCTAAGGCTCTTTGATGTAGGGGCTTTGAACCCTGGACCTACAACAACAACTGCATCAATCATAGCTTGCCAATAAGGAATTCTGGCACAATGGAAAGGTATGTCATAATAGTACCAAAAGTTAGCAATGGCCTTCCTTGCCTGACTATGGATATTTTTTTTCCAACCAATTGCATCCAAGGTAGGTTGGGAACAGAGTTTTGTGCGGACCGCAAATGTTTCCATCTCCAGTGTTGAATGCATGAGGATTCATTTGGCCTTGAGTTTGACCTGGACTTGGAGGCATGTGTAGGAAACTTGGGAATGGCATTGAGGATTCAACAGAGGGAGATGACAAGGGGGCATTGGAAGGAAATTCATCAACTCCAAGAGTTCCTATTTCTTTATTTTGCTTTGTTTTTTTGGCAACATGTTGACTCAACATATCAATGGCCAAGGTTGCTTGGTGTTTGACATTTTCGTCAACATATTTGCAAAGACCTATATCATGGTCGGGTATCTGTGCAAGGTGGTACTTGAATCTATAAATGCATCCACTACATTTCTCTTTGCAAAATTTACAATGGAGCTTGGGGTCTCCTGGAATCTTGGCATAATAAGCCCAAGCAAAGTCCTTCTCCCTCGGCATTGTAGTTGTTTTGGACTTGTGTTTAAATTGTGGCTTTTGTTAAGATTGAAGAATCGAGATTTGAAGTTGTGGCTTTGCTGCTTTTGTTTAATTTATGGCTCCTGTAAAAGACAAAAAAAAATTAAAATGTAGATAAGTAGGAGAGAGGGTTTTGTAGCTTGCTGCTAAGTACTCAATAAAGAGCAATTGTTGCATCAATTTTTTTTATCGAAAAACACTGAAAGAAATTAAATTTTAAATTAAAAGGCAGACTGTTTCTGTTTCTAAGTTCTAAGTTTCTAACCCGTAAAACAGTTTACTATTTTTACCATCTCTGCAGACAATATTGGCTACCTTTGCATCTAGATTCTAAACTACTTAGTGTTCTGAAATCTGAAATCCTGATATCTATTTAATATTTAAATTTTATACGGGAAAACGTTTTAAATTTTAATAATAAATTTTTAATGCATATGATATATCATAGTATCATTATTCATACTAAGTTTCGAGCAAATATGATGAGAGCGCTCACAGCAATCGACAGATGGCCCACAACAAATACGATGAGAGGGCTCACAACAATGGCACGCGCAGGGATGCCGATGATGATGTTGTGCTCCCACGATGATGTTGTGCTCCAACTATGCAGCGATGCCCCATGGTGATGCGCTGCTCCCACTGTGCAACGATGCCCCACGGTCGATATCACAACGATAGACAACTCACACAGGTTTAGCGGGCGAGTGATAGCTCACACTGGTTCAACGAGCGAGTGACGGCTCACAGCGATGCGATGAGAGTGAAAGACGACGACAACATTTCGAGAGAATGAAAGACGGTGAGAGCATTAGTAAATAAACCCTAAAAAAAATTCTGATTCAATCGTATCAGTCAGGAAAAATAGCCACCAATCGCAAGTCGTGAGTCGAAATCACGTTGACCACGAGTCAAACTTAGTCAACATGAGTTTGACTCGTGCATATTTGACTCTACTCGTTTAGCCGTTGATCCGAGTTGCACTCGCGAGTAATCGAAATACTCGACGATTCCTGTTTCACTGCTCTATATACACACACTGTTTTTTCTTGCATCTCCATCACATGGAGCTCTCCATTCTGTTTAAATTGAGTGATTGTGAGCATTATGGACATCTTGTGGGAAACCATGACCATCTGAAGCTTGCCTACTATCATGTAATTTAGTTGCACAGATTTGATGCACTTGAGATTACAGAACACCATATTGTCTTGGCTAGGAGAACAATATGGAATCAGATTTGAAGCTCAAAGAATATAAAACCATTTTCTAAGTTTTTTGTGATAAATTCATTATACTCATCTTGTTGTCCTTCCACTTTCCATCTCCTTATGGATAGGATCAATGTTGCAAATGTCCTCTTGTGGAATTTATTACAAAGGATTTGGAAATAAATTCATCAGAATTATCGAGGAAAATATCAGAAAATATTGGCAAGAATAAACTTGGCCCAGAAAAATTCCAAAAATATCAGACAAATCAGAAACTTGAAAAACTAGGGAGAAATCAGAAACATCAGGAGAAATTGGAGATATCTGCAACAATGGATAGGATAGTCATCATATCAAGAAGACAATTGTAAACCCATGCCTGTATGAGGAAAATCTAACATCCACCATATAGGCTGACCAAACCACACTGTGAAAAGAATAAAATTCAAGCTTGCATAGACAAGAATGGTACACACAAATAAGTTTAAGTTTCCCAGCGCATAACATCCAAAACGACATGCCAAATACACAGTGTTACTAATATCTAGAGATACTAGGAATGAATTCCAAGTTATGGTTTTCATATAGATAAATATCTACCATGATAGCCAACAATATACACATAATTCAATATATACCATGGTAAATAACATAATAAAAATGATACAAAGAGGACCACAACAACACATGTGGACCAATAGAAACAACCATAAAATGTTCAACTCAGCCGATAACATAAAAAATTTCAAAGAGATTGCATACAATCTTTGTTTGTTACATACAATCTCCAGGATTGCCAAGGACCATAAACCTTAGATTTGAGATGATCCAATCAAATAATTCATTTTTTTATGGTTGAACCAACAGAAAGAGTTCTGCAATTTATCACAAGCCAACTTAATAAATGCAAGAAGAGTTATTTGGATGGATCATCTTGACAAGTTTTTGAAGGAAGTTTTACCATACCTTCTCTAGGATTGCCAAACTATAAATCCTAGATTAATATTCATTTTTATGGTTGAACCAGCAGAAATACTTCTAATATTGATCTCAAACCAACTTAATAAATGCAAGACAAGGAGGAGAATCTGGAAGGATCAACTTGACAAATATTTCTGGAATTTTTAACATATCTTCTCTAGGACCATCAAGAACCAAAGACCCTAGATTTATTATTCATTTTCATGGTTGAACCAACATGAGATAGTTCTGAAATTTATCTCAAGCCAACTGAATAAATGCGAGACAAGGGGGTAATCTCTGGATGGATCATCTCAATTCTTCGTTGGAACTTTGAATAGAATAATTGCATTTATTCAGGCCAAACAATCAAGTTCTCCTCTGTAATATCTTGTTGACCACACTTTGTCAATAGTCCAAGAAGCAGAGTACAAAGTCGTAAACATTTTTTTCAAGGATCAATGTCAACATTCAACTTCCAACTATATCATTGTAAACCCAATTTACGCAAAATTATTGTAAATGATGCTGGTATAACCATTAAGCCATGTAACAACACCTAGGTAAGCCTATGATTTTTGTCAAAGGATTTCATCCTAGGAAGATTTTTAACCTCCCCGAATTATGTGCATTTGTAAACAAGGATAATCGACAAAGTTTTTCTTCCAGTTATAACTCCAAAGCTAGGGTGGAATTCATTGACAAGGTCTTAGGTGAGTCCTAGTGTTTATTGAGTCTATGTAAAAGTGTGTTTAAAAATACTTTAGCGCATAGTTATTCATAGTTAGACACCATGGCTAAATTATTTTATTATAAACATACTTGGTTTCATACTAGATCATATTGTGTCGCAAGATTGGGTAGTGTCTTGAGGGTCTATGTCTAAATGTGTATTTCCCTTTCTAAGGATTGAATTAATTTGTAATATCTTGATGTAAAAAATATTTTAGTGCATGGTTACTCATAGTTGGACACCATGGCTAAAATATTGGGTATTTGGGCTCTCCATTTTTTCATTTTGCAAGTGATAGCTCAAGGGTTTGAAGCAACAATTAATTTATGGGCTATCCATTTAAGAGCATTAAACTGATCTAGGTCCTAAAGGTTAACATCTAGCCTTCCCGGTTTCCATCACCGAGTGGTATCTCAGTGTTAGTGTGTAGCTACCTCTTCATAGGTAGCTCTAGTATGTTGTATATATAGCAATTTTTATAATCTGAAAGTTCTATGCAGAAATTTAAGAATTCTTTACAGAAACTCGAAAGTTTTATGGAGAAAACTGAATGTACCTTGCAAAAAATTGAATGGAACTGAATGTATGTTGCAGAAAGTTGAATGTATTTTGCAGAACACTGAATGTGAAAGTTTCAAAACAGAAACCCTACTGCAGTGTCTTGATCTACTTCCCCTGCTTGTTTGATTAATTAACAAGTTATTAATTTGAAGTATTCAAAAAAACATTAAAACAAATACAAACTGCAGCCTACACATCTACAGATCATTTACTGAACGACACGCACATGTGACAAAATTACACAGATTTTTCGGACAAATGTACCATGAAAAACCCAATGTAGGAAAACCAGTGCAATAGCTCTATAGGGTTTTATTATTATGCATAACCTGAATACAACAATTTGGGCACTAGAAACGGTCTACGCTACAGAGAAATTACACGGAAGTTGTACCTTACACTCGGAGACATAAAATATGGCTAAATCACACCCTCAATCGGAATTTACAGATAACGAGCCCTTTCTGGCCCACTAAAACCCTCAGTATAGTCTTCTCCAACCTCTGCGCAGCGCAGGCTGCCCTTGTGTCACTTTGGAAGGCTCTGTGTTGCCTTTGCGTGGCCTCTGCATCAACTTGGCTGGGTTGCGTCCCTCCTACTGGCCTTTGCATTGCCCTAGTATGATGTTGCCTCTCTGTTGTTGTATTCTCTGCCTCAGATTAGATCATCCCTTGCCGATCTCTGCCCCTCACTGCACTGCAAACTCACTTCGAATTCCTCAGCAAAGCCCGCCGCAGAAATTCGACTTAGCTTCAGTGCTTCGCAATGTGTGTGTGTCCTCCAATTGACCCCAAGCCCTTCCTTTATACTTTTCTCGTTGGCAAACCAACAGTTGTGATCTAATCTCTTATCAATGGCTGAGATTAAAAGAAAGCTTGATCCATGTCACTTAGAACATTTCATCACATGTGTAATTTAATTCACTTTAATTTTTCAATTTCCCTAAGTTAGACTTAGGGTCCCCATTAAAAAATTTAATTATTTGAATAACTATTACACCAGATGAAATTTCTCCAAATGCTTTCTGGGTCTTGGAGATCTCGTGTGTTCCAGCCCCTCCACAAAGTTTCAGAGCTAGAGCACACCCGATGCTACCCCAAAATCTCAACACTCCCTCTTAGCGAGGAGTGTGCTCTAGCAATACTTCCACACTGAAGTATCACCTAATCTCGACATCGATCTTTGCATTGTTGATGCTTCTCGCTTGTTGCCCTCCATCCACTGCGATGCTTCTTTCTGTACTACTGCCCATGTCATTGCCACCGACACTGTTACATCTATACTGCAACTCCCTCTCAAATTGTTGCATCATGCTGCCCATAACACTACCACTGCTAACTACTGCACTGCAACTCAATTGCTAAGAAGTAAGCAACTGAAGGATCATCACCGAATTACTAATAGATAAGTCAGTTGTGCTACATCTCATCACCGAAGCTCCCCCTGTTGCTGCTTTGTGCTGTCTCTCTGAAGCACTGTGTCTTCTGCTGCACTGCACTACGTAAGCACTGCCTCTGCGCTGCTGTAATCCCATTAGCCTTTTGCGCTGTTGCTGCTGCCTCTCCTATGCATTGCTCTAAACTTCAGCGTCCCAACTTTGCCTTTGCTTCACTGTGATTTTCTGCACCCACTGCTCCAGTCATCCTGCTACTGTCTTAAGGCTCCCGTAGCTCGTATGTGATCCAAGAGTTTGGGCACCTCCAGGATCCCGCCATCATCTGTAGCTTCTCTACAGATCAATATCACCCCACTTCCTTGGTTCATGAGCACTCATGGCTACGTCATCGTCACTACCATCGTCCCTTTTCGTTGTTGCTGCCTTGGAATCAGAGGATTCCTTGTGCTTCCTCTTAAGACAAGAGCTGGCGAAGTGTCCAAGTTTGCAACATTTAAAGCACCAGACCTTTGATAGGTCCTTCTTCTTTTTCTCTTGCTGCCTCTGTCCCTTAGATGCAAGGGTTGCATCCTCCTCCTCCCCTTTCTTTACTTTGACTCCACCATTGCTGCTTTGCTTCTTGGTTATTGTCATGATTTTCGGAGTATTGCCCACATGTCCACCTAGGATGGTAACGCTGCTCTGCCCAAGATGCTTTTGATAAATGTTTCCCATTCATCGGTGATTACATTCAGGGCAGTCCTCACCATGAGCCCTTCATCCGGAGTTGACCCCATAGCAATCTGGTGCCAAATAGTCTGAAGTCTAAAAGTCTAAAGAGGAAGGGATTGATTTCTTCTCCCTTCTGCATTTGAAACAACCACATCTGATTCTACAGAAGCATCTTCCTCTAGACGGAGCTTCCCTGATACATCGTTTTCAATGTTGTCCACATCTCGTTTGCCATGTT
Organism: Pinus albicaulis; assembly: GCA_034641835.2. Taxonomy (NCBI): domain Eukaryota; kingdom Viridiplantae; phylum Streptophyta; class Pinopsida; order Pinales; family Pinaceae; genus Pinus; species Pinus albicaulis. The sequence goes on from CM076570.1 coordinate 779,100,721, forward strand.
TGTCTCGGCAATTTGAGGGACCACGTGATCTTTTACTCCATCCATGATCAAGTGCTTATCTCGCGCCTGATTCTCGCTGAATTTCTTCAGGGGATCTGCATCGATAGGCATAGCTAGGACGTTTTTTGCATGGTCCTTGATGTCGTACTCATATAGGAATGTCAGGATTATGGCCCTCCAGATAACAAAGTTGGACACATCGTCCAACCAATCCTAATCTCTCAGCCCATGAGAAACCATCTCTGCTCAAATTGTCGAATTGCAAACTCTTCTCCCTTCCACTGCTACGCTCAGAAAAAGACTGGAACTGGGCTTCTTGGAAAAAGAAGCCCTCTAGAGAATGTGCTCCATATGACCAATGATTTCCCTCCCGAAAATCCTTCACCAATTTTGACGAATCAGTCGTCTATGATCACTCCTCTTGATCAAACTCAAATTCCTTGGCTAGAGAATCTGTTGAGCGTCTGTTCCCCTCCCGCTTTTGTCAGCTTTGCTAGGCACTGTTCTGCACCGACATAACCTATGCAACACCAACAACTTCTAAAGATATGAAACAACACTTCCGGTCTCGGAAAACTGCACAACAACTTCCCAACTTGGATTGTGTCACCCTCCTGGTGCTACGTCAACCTCTTCGTGAGCAGACTGGCTCTGCATCACCTCTCTAGAGTTGCATCAGTCTCTGCATTAGTAGTTTGACTCCGTGTCACCCTTGCAGGGTCTGCGTCCCTCCTGGTGCTGCGTTGCTTTCTTCTGAATCTCTGCTGCTTTAGCTACCCTTCCCGTAGCAAATATCTTCAGCCGCTTTGCTAGTGGATCAGCTTGATCTGCAATCCTCTGATACCATGTGAAAGTTTCAAAACAAAAACCCTACTATAGTGTCTTGATCTACTTAGCCTACTTGTTTGATTAATTAACAAGTTATTAATCTGAAGTATTAAAAAAAACATTAAAGCAAATACAAACTGTAGCCTACACATCTACAGATAATTTACTGAACAACACGCACATGTGACAAAATTACACACAGATTTTTCGGACAAATGTCCTCGAAAAAACCCAATGCGGGAAAACCGGTGCATCAGCTCTAGAGTGTTTTATTATTATGTAGAATCTGAAGACCCAATCTAGGCACCAGAAACGGTCTGCCCTATAGAGAAATTACACGACAGTTGTACCTTTCACTCGAAGATAGAAAATATGGTTGAATCACACCCTCAATCGGGATTTACAAGTAATGAGCCCTTTCTGGCCCACTGGAACCCTCAGCGCAATCTTCTCTAGCTTCTGCGTCATCCCTCTAGCCTAGCGCAGCCTCTGCGCAGCGTAGGCTGCCCCTGCATCACTCTGGAAGGCTCTATGCTGCCTCTGCGTCACCCAGACGGCTCTGCGTCACCCTCTGCGTCGCCTCTGCATCAACTTAGCTGGGCTACGTCCCTCCTGCTAGCTTCTGCGCTGCCCTGGTACGATGCTGCCTCTCTGTTGTTGTATTCTCAGCCTCGGATCAGATCATCCCTTGCCGATATCTGCCCCTCACTGCACTACAAACTCACTTCAAATTCCTCAAACAACCCTGCCCCAACTGCAATGTCTGTGTGTTTCCTCCAACTGACCCCAAGCTCTTCCTTTATACTTTTCTCATTGGCAAACCAATGACCGTGATCTAATCTCTTATTAACAAGTGAGATGAAAAGAAAGCTTGATCCATGTCACTTAGAACATTTCCTCACAAGTGTAATTAAATTCACTTTGATTTTTCAATTTCCTTAAGTTAGACTTAGGGTCCCCATTAAAAAATTTAATTATTTGAATAACTATTACACCGGATGAAATTTCTCCAAACGCTTTCTGGGTCTTGGATATCTCTTGTGTTCCAGCCCCTCCACAAAGTTTCAGAGCTAGAGCACACTCGATGCTACCCCAAAATCTCAATACTGAATGTACTTTGTAGAAAAATGGAATGTACTTTGCAAAAAGTTGAATTTACTTTGAAGAAAATTGAATGTACTATGTTGTTGCAATTACTTAGAATGCATATTTCTTCTTCAAAACTTTTCAGATAAGCAATTGTAGAGAGAACATAGACTTAAGGATCATATGAAGGCAACCAAACACAAATATAAGACACTGAGAGTTAGGTCCAATGACTAGAGAAAAACCCACAAGGGCAAAACCCAAATGATTCTTCTTCTATTAGATTTCTTCCATTGTTCAGTAGAGTACACACACACACACACACACACAGAATGAATAAAGTCACCAATGTATGATCAACTTGCAGCTAAAGTACTCTTTCTCTTTGCTTAAAGATCTCTTTCTCTTGATCGTATCTTGTCCTTCAAACTTGCTCTAGCTCTTCCATTTATCTTACTCTTCACTTACTCTCACACTTCTGTTGCTCTGACCTTGATGCAACAACTTCGACCATGTAAGAAAATCCAAAAGGCAAAAATATTTTCTTATGATGATAATTACATATGAAGTTCTTATTTACTTATTAACTTTCTTGTGTTCTTCTTTTACTTTAGTTCATCAAGCAATTTCCATAACCATAACATGAAGATCAAGGGCACTAGATGTAGGCAGACAGCGAGGGCAAAACCCCTATCTAGGGGAAAGCCCAGTCAACTCTTCTTTCAATAGTTTCACAAGATAATCCAAGATTCCTTGACCTAGACATAGACTTCCTCCATCACCAAGTCAACCCTTCCTTCTTTTGGAGATGATAACCTTCCAACAACAACTTCGATCTAGAACTTCACTCTTGCAGCAATAACTTTGACCTAGCAACAACTAAACTTCGACCTAGAAGCATCACTTTGATCTTGAAGTAGTACTTCGACCTTGAAGCAACACTTTGACCTTGAAGAAAAACTTCGATGCAACAGTAACTTCGACCTAGCAATAGAAATTTCGATCTTCCAGTAATAGCTCCATAAATTCACATGTGTGAGAGAGATGACCGAGAAAACTTCGATCTTGTGATCCTCCTCCTGCAATTTCGTACTGTGTTGGAAAATAAAAAAGGCAGAAAGATTTTCTTATGTTGATAATTACTTGTGATATTCTTATGTTCTTATTAACTTTCTTGTGTTCTTGTTTTATCAAGCAATTACCAAAACCATAACACGGAGATCAAAGACACCAGATGTAGGTGGACATCGAGGGCAAAACCCCTATCTAGGGGAAAACCCAGTCAAACCTCTTCCTTCAGTAGTTTCACAAGACAAGACAAGATAATCTAAGACTCTTTAACCTAGACATAAACTTCCTCCAGTCACCAAGTATGCCCTCCCTTTTTCAGCAATTTCGACCTTGCAACAGCAGAACTTTGACCTAGTAGAAGTAGTAGAACTTCGACCTCTTGCAACTGAACTTCGACTTGCAGTAAATCTCATATTTTCAACCTCCTGTAATTGCCCAACAACTTCACACATGTGAGAGATAGATGACCCAAAAACTTCAATTTTTATCTTCTTTGCAATCCTTCTTGTTTTTATTGCAATTTCGAAATTTTTTGCTTCTCTTGCTTGTATATCGAACTTGTGTGTGTGATTCTCCAAATGAATCAAATTGCACTTCTATATATACCATTTTTCGTGGGTCGAATTTCCCTAATGTAGGCCGACTTCATCAGGCAAGGGTCGACTTGGTGTGGAGGTGACAAATGACTTATTGTACTCAATAATAATTCTTTTTACATGATTCAAAAGCCCAAGGAGGGTCTCATTAAATGGAAAATTGACTCTAATGACTCGAGATAAAACCTAGAAGTCGAAAATGGGGACTTTGACCTAGAACATGATGACCCAAACCTGAAACCCATGCTTTGATAAGTGATTTTAATAATAATAAAAAGAAAAATTCTTTCTTTTGATAAATGCATTTTATTATGACTCAAATACAATTATGAAGATCGAACATAGTTGCATTCTTCAAAAGAAGAGACATTAAGAAGACCGAAGTGATGACTGTGGGTTGAGTTACTAGTCCTGGAAGCCCTGGTTGGAACAAATGCTCTGGAGCCCTAGACATCTTGTATAGAGACCAATCTAGTGATGGTTAGCGATGTATGACCATGAGGTGGAATCACTGGTTGAGGGTTGAGGTGGTTTGGCCTCTGGAAGCCCTAGTTTGGTTTTATTTGGATTGTTCCATGAGATCCCATATTCATGCTTGGAATATGGCACGAGGGTGATTGGATGAAAGAAAGATTTGGTTCAACCTAGTCTATGGTCAGGTGGTACGTGGAAGTCCCAGACATAGTTGCATTTTACACATCTTAATAAGAGTTTCTCTCCTCTTGTATTTGATGGGTAAATGTACTTGTTATTATGTGGTTTATATGGTTGTTATATCCCTGTTATTTCTGTTGTTTATATGTTGGTTAAGAGTATGTTTTCTAATAATGATGATGTATGGTTCTCATCATGTTTTGATTAATAGAAGAATGAACAATGAATATATGACCTAATAGTGGATAATGAAACTATTGTGATGAGGTATCAATGCTTCTTAACGATTCTCAGATAAGTATGAGACCCCCTATACTCAAATTTGTTGTTATAACTTGTAGGATGCATATTTGTGATATGTTTGACGAAAAGTCTGTCATGGCTAGTAGGGGTCTAGTCAAGTCCTTGATCAAGTTTGTTATCAAAAAAATTGTCTTTATGTCTTTTATGAGTTCTATAAGTTTCATAAATTCTTGGGTAGTCACTAGGTCCTAGCCCTAGAAAGTAGCTTTAAATCCCGCAGTCACTGGCATAGCATGTGAAAATTCGGAAACTCCGAATCCTACTACAACAACTGATAATATCTTCTATTTGTTAAATTACTGAAACAAATTATTTGCAGTTTATCTACAAATCAAGATATATACACTACAGTCTTCACAAATCAATTACTGCGGAAAAATAAATATAAGGAAAATACTGGCACAACAATAAACACATTGACATAGTCAAGGTTGCAGGGTAGCGATTCCCCCCCCCCTCGAACTGCTCCTGAAGTGCGCTCCCTTTGGGAGTGACCCCGAGAGTGAAACTTTCGCTCCCTAACCTTTTTTGCAAATTTTTTTTTTGCAGTAACATTCCAAATGCAATTTTTTTTTCAAAGATACAAACAATTTTTGAGTGGGGCAGTTTAATGATCAAGCCTATGACCCTAGTATTGATATGCGATTCATGGTAATGTTAAATTCTTAAAGTAAACGACTTCTACTTAAATTTTTAATATTACCATGAAATGACTCAGAATGCTTGAGAGTGGTTCCGACCTCATTGGATTTCATATGGAGAAAATAGAATTTTAAGTCTCATTCAAAATCCAACAGACCTATCAGTTTTTCAGGATTTTAGGAATGGGGGGATTGCAATGTTTTCATTGGATTTTGTTATGTATTAGGGTATGGAAGTCGTATTTAATCAAGAGCACCAATCGCTCTATGTACCTTGATGTAAGTACCCTACTAAAAATGTACCCTTTACTCAAACAAAATCTTGACTTGACATGCTATGTTTTTTCTATCTTATGTTAATGTTCAGAGGGTGATATTAATGACAAAGATCTTGATTTTCCAACAAGACTAAAAAATTATACATTTCTCGTGGCAGCAAGAGGCCCAAGTATTAGCAATAGGTAATAGATTTACTTGTCTTTTCTAGTTTCTAGTAGTTTTATAACTGTTGACTCTTTCATATTTATCATGATATTTTTTGTAAACAATGTATGAGAATTAAGTTTGAAGTTTGAAGTTGGCAATTATAACTCATTGGTAATGAATTATGAATATGGTGCTTCGTGAAAGTTGAAAGTTGTTTCATTTCATTTCACTTTATAACATTTCATTTCATGTTAGATATTATTTGTTGTAATGGTTACAATTAGCTTACAAGTACAACTTTGGTGATCAATGATGAAAAATGTTATATATTGAATTTTGAAAGCTCGAAACTTTAAGATTGATGAATCATGGGACTCAATATGTTGTATGTTACTAACTTGTGGACGTGGTTGATGAAGATTATAACTTCTCGATGATTGATGTTATATGGTTCAAGCTATGTTTTTATGTTTTTTTATATCTAATTTATCATTCTACATGCTTTTGTTGACATGTGTGTATCAAAATATAAAAAGTATATAATATAAAAATTTGCTCCCCGATTCGCTTCCGAACTGGGAGCTTTTGAAAATGTTGCTCCCGCTCCCAAGTAACCTTGGGCACAATTATTTTTGAACAATTGTCCCTGAAAAAACCCAATGTGGGAAAACCGGTGCAGCAAATGAGGGTTTCTTTTATTAATCTTCAGCAAAAATATCATGTACAAGATATGAATAGCAAAATAGAAGAAGAATCATTGAGAGAAATTTACAGACGAATTTCTCATGCTCCACAGTGAATTTTCGACTCCGGAGAGGACCTTCTGCCCTCACGCTAGCCTTACTACGTCACCCTCTACGCAGTGCCTCAGCGTTGGTGATCTGCATCCCTCTTCTGCGCTGCCTCTTCCTGCCTTTTCCTGCACTCTCAACTATTTCCAATACCTTCTCTCTCTCTCACCTGCAACTCACCCTCTGATTTGATTTTCTCTTGCCGAACTTCAACCAGTGAGAAAATCGATATGCTTGGGCAACTGAGTATCTGCCTCATGTATTCTCCAAGTGCCCCTTGAGTTCTTTCTTATAATCATCTCATTGAACTTTCAATGGCCCAGATTAGATCCTAATCAATGCCTCAGATCATCTTGACTCCATCTCCATCTTTTTTTAGAAGTTTCACACCCAGTTTAAGTAATACCCTTTAATTATTTTAATTTCCTAAGTTTATACTTAGGCATCCATTAAAAATAAATAATTATTTTAATTAAAGTGTCTCCGGGTGGAATTTCCCAAAACGATTTATGGGTCTTGGAGAATGCATATGTCCTAGCCTCTTTGAAAATTATTGAGGCTAGAGCACATCTGATGCTACAAAAATCAACACTCCCTCTTAGTGAGGAAAGTGCTCTAGCAATGCAACTTGCTGAAGCATCACTCTAACTCTGTATCATCTCCCTCTATGCTATTGACGTCCTACATCTCTTCCCATCAACTACTGCGCAACTTTGATTCTGCGATGCATCTGTGCTACTGCTGACCCTGCATAATGTTGCCAATTATTGCATCTGCACTGCAACTCCCTCTCATTTGCTGCTGCTACAACTGAGAATCCATCTGTTTCTTCTACTGAAACCTATTCTCTACCATACCCTTATGTTCCCTGAACTGGATTGACTTATCTCTTCCTAGAGCTTTGGTGAGTATGTCTACTACCTGATCTCCTGTGGGAACATACTGTAGTTGTACTGCCCCACGCTGAACACAGTCTTGGATAAAGTGACATTTGATATCAATGTGTCTCGACCTATCATGAAATACTGGATTCTTAGAGAGTTTGATACAACTCTAATTATCACAGTAAACCATAGTCGCTTCCATCCTCTTCCTAAACAAACTCACAAGTAGTTTTCTAAGCCAAATTGCTGTGCTGGCAGCCATATATTCAACTTTTGCTGAGCTCCGTGCTACCGAATTCTGCTTCCTGTTGCACCAAGAGATCATCCCTGATTAAACGTTGAAGCAGTACCCAGAGGTACTTTTCGATCTACTGAACTACCTGCCCAATCTGCATCTGTGAACCTGCTCAATCTGAAGTCATCTCCTCGGGTGTATTTGAACCCATATCTGACTGTTCCACGCACATATCTAAGTATGTGTCTAACTGCAGCCCAATGTACCCTTTTTGGCTCCACCATGAATTGACTAAGGGTGTTGAAAGTGAAACAAATGTCTGGCCTAGTGTTGATCAGATATATGAGCGACCCAATGAGCTGTCTGTACAAGGTGGGGTCGACTTCCTTATCTTCTGATGCATCTATCTTCTTCTAGTTCGTAATCATAGGCATGGCCATAGGTCTACAATCCTTCATTCTGAATCTCTTTAGAATCTCTGTAGCATATCTCCCTTGCCCAATCTGCATCTGTGAACCCGCTCAATCTGACGTCAACTCCTTGGGTGTATTTGAACCCATATCTGACTGTTCCACACAAATATATGAGTGTATCTCTAGCTGCTGCCCAATGTACCCTTTTTGGCTCCACCATGAATTGACTAATGGTGTTGAAAGTGAAACAAATGTCTAGCCTAGTGTTGACTAGATAAATGAGCGACCCAATGAGTTGTTTGTACAAGGCGGGGTCGACTTCCTTATCTCCTGATGCATCTATATTCTTCCAGTTGGTAATCATAGGCGTGGCCATAGGTCTACAATCCTTCATTTTGAATCTCTTTAGAATCTCTGTAGCATATCTCCCTTGCCCAAGGAAGATCTCCCCATTCTTTTTCCATACTTCCAATCCTAGAAAATAATGCATCAACCCCATATCCTTCATGTCGAATTCTGCTCCAAGGTTTCTCTTGCAGTCCTTTATGAGCCCTAATGATCCTATTCCAAACAAGTCATCCACAAACAAAACCAGAATGAGAGGCTCATTCTCCACCATCAAATAGTAGAGATTGGGATCTGCACCACTCTTGATGAATCCCATCTACTGTAACTAACTGTCAATTCGACCATATCATGCTCTGGGTGCCTGCTTGAGCTCGTATAAGGCTTTCTTTAATCTGCAAACATGAGTCTGCTTCTCATGAGTCTCAAATCCTTCAGGATGTTCGATATACACCTCTTCTTCTATCACCCCGTTCAAGAATGTTGTCTTGACGTCCATCTGTTGGATCTCCCATCCCATCTGCGTTGCTAGGGATATAATAGATTTGATAGAGGTATATCTGGAAACTGGGGCAAAAGTCTCTTCATAGTCTATCCCTTCCTTTTGTGCATAGCCCTTTGCCACGAACCTAGGCTTGTACTTTTATACACTGCCATCTGCAGTGTCCTTGATCTTGTCGATCCATCTTGAGCCTACAACTGATCTATCCTCTGGTCTAGGTACTACTTCCAAGACATCATTAGTCATTATAGAACTCTATTCTTCTACCATGGCATCCACCCACACCTGATGTTGTACGACTTCCTGAAAACTAGAGGGTTCTTCAACCTGAGCTACCAAAGCTTTGTTAAAATTATGTAATTGCGGTCAAATTCCACTATGGAAAACCCTGATGGTCGAGATTATAATTGCATTAGATTCCTCTTTTTGAGAGGACGAAAATGGACCTATACATTGCCCCAATAAGATAAGCAAAAGTTAAATTATGAATTATTTGATTTATTAAAGTGAAATGGAATGGGTCGGCCTAACTGCATGTGGAATTAGCCAAGTCGACCTTAACCCCAAGCGGATCCACACGAAAGCTATAAATAGAAGCGACCTCAAGCTCCTCCTCACACATTCGCTCATCAAATTTTTCTCTTGCACCTTTTGTTGTGGATCGACTTTTCTGTTTTGGCTAGCACAGGTTTGATGGGAGAGGCTTTCACAGGCGAGAGGCTCGCTTTGATTTGAGTCTTCTAAGCCATAGCCGTGGGCACAAAACTGGAGGATTCGGGCCAAAGCCGTGAGCTGAGCTTGTTGAGGTAGTAGCTATGATAGCCACAGGTTGTGCGGGTTAAGGTCGCGGCTAGGGTTCCTGGGCTAGATCGGGCTGATCAGGACCTCAGCTGTGAGCTCAGTGTGTTTAGGTAGCGACTAGGGAAGCTTCAGTCGTGGGCTAAGCATGTTGAGGTCACGGCTAAGGTTTTTGGGCAGATCTGAGTTGGATCACATCCAGTTCTTGTGTAGTGCCTTCATACATCTGTCGCTCAGTCACAGTTGCTTGCGATCAGTCTTTGACAACATCCTGGATTCAGATCTAGTACTGGGCAGTTATTTTCAGTGAGTTTTAGTGATCAGTTGTATTCGGGATTTCGTACCATTGTGGATTTGCTCTAGATATTTCCACTGCAAGATGTATCTATAGTTCTCACTCAATATCAACAATGTTCATCAGTATGCTACAACCAGTGTCAGTGCATCTCAGTTCTCATAATCGAGTTCCTCCAGCAGAGATATTTTTAAGGTCACATTATGTATGTGTTAGTTGTTTTTTTGCATTACGAAGAATTGGATCAATGGATCATTGTACTCTTGTTTGTTGAATCATTTGATGATGATCTAAGAAGAATTTGCAAGGGTTTTCCCCATATTGGCTTTTGCCCTGGTCTCAGACCAATCCTGGTGTCTCTATGTGTTCATGCTTCTCTTCCTTTGTTCCTTTACGTTCCGTTTCTTACATGATGATTGTGATGTTGTTCTTTCTACATAGTTGCATATACTAATGGTTAATAATATAGATCTGTATAATGATATAATGATTGGGGGTGAACTTAACATGTTATTGAAGAAATGTATCTATCAAAGCAAAGAACAATGTAGCTCAATGAAAAATTAACAGGCTTGGTATCTGTCAGGCTGTCCACGCTACCTCTTATTGGTTCTAGGAGATCTGACAAACTCCTTTGCGTCCCTCAGTGTCTGACGTACTTCCATACTAGTTCTACCATTGTTGGTAGGAGGCTCAATTAATTCCTCCTCCTGTTCCCCCTATTCCATTTGCTGAGAACTACCTGGATCTCCTACTTCTGAGGAAAAACTGGTACTAGCCATTGTACTAGATCCTTGAGATTGTTCTTTTGCCTGTCCCCTCTGCTGCCCTTATTGCTGTTGGACTAATGGAACATCTATTGACTGATCTCCTGCTGGAATCTCTCGAGATTTCCTGAAAGCTTTATCTTCCATGAAATTTACATCTTGCCTTACTACAATTTTCCTGTTGCTAGGAATGTAGATCCTGTATGCCTTTGAGGTCTTGCTATATCCTACGAGGTACCCCTTATCTGCAGTTTGATCCAACTTACTATGCTTCACGTCTGGAATGTGACAATACGCCACACTCCCAAATATCCTGAGATGACTTACCTATGGCTTTTTCCCAGTGAAGACCCCTTTAGGTGTTTTCTGAATATACACTGTTGTGTTGCATGCCTCTGCCCATAAGAATCTCGGAAAATCCTAGTCATATAACATAGCCTTTTCTGCCCCGACGGTTGTTCTATTCTTCCGCTCCACTACTCCATTCTGTTGTGGGTTATATGGAGTTGTCCACTCTCTTTTAATGCCCTCCTTTGCGCAGAAATCTGTGAAGTTTTTATCCATATGTTCTCCACCATTATCTGAGTGCAATACCTTTATCTTTTTCCCTGTCATTTTCTCTATGAGAGCCTTGAACTCTCTGAACCGATCAAAGATCTCATCCTTGGTCTTTAAGAAATAGATCCAAGGTTTGCTAGAGTGATCATCAATAAAGGTGACAAAATACTCGCCACCGCTAAGAGCTCTGGTGTACATTGGGCCACAAATATCTGAGTGTATCAATCCCAAAACGCCTCTTGCTCTATGGTCACTTCTGGGAAAAGTTGCGTTAGCATACTTCCCTAGTACGCATCCACTGCATACATCATCATGCTTGGTACTAAGGACTGAAACTCTCATCGCAGTCTCTTTGAGCATCCTAAGTGCTCCATGGTGTAAGTGTCCCATTATCCTGTGCCATAGTTCATTCAGTTACTTTCCACTGTTATGATTACTGCCTATCAGTGTCATTGGAGACTCAAGCTGCAATCTATACAATTTGTTGCTTCGAGCTCCAATTTGTCTCATCTTCTTCCAGCTGGGATGTTTGACATATACCTTCCTTCCAATGAAGTATACATCATACCCCTTGTCCTGCAACTGGGACACTGAAATAAGATTCATTCCTAATCCCGACACATGCAGCACATTAGTGGGTCCGATGTTGGGTCCTGCTTCCGTCTAAAACATTATGGTTCCTCTCCCTATTGGAGTACACTTAGTTTTGTTTCCCATGGTGATCTGAAGTCCATTTGCGCTTCTTGATAGCTAGAGAAGTATTCTCGTACTCCAGTCATGTGAGTTGAAGCCCCGCTATCAATATACTTGTTGACCACACTTTGTCAACGACCCCATAGCAGTGCACCCCCATTTTTTCAAATGGGACTTATCATGTTCGAGGTACACGACATCCAGATTTCATCAACAGATGACATTTTGTTATAAATGATGTAAACCCATTCTGCATGATATGATGTAAATGATCTAAGTAAGATCGTCAATGTATGTAACAACCTAGGTAAACCTAGTATGTTGTTGATGATTTCTATCTTACGAGGTTTTTTGTCTCACTGATTTACTTGTGTTTTTCGACACAAGTTATCGACAGAGTTTTTCCCTCCAGCCTCACCCCAAAGCTAGGGTGGATTTTGTCATCAGCATGCTAAGTGAGTCCTAGTGTTTTCTATCGAGTCCTTGTAAAAGTAGCTTGGGAATAATCCTAGCTATTTGGCTAGATTATTTTATTACAAGCTACTTGGTCTACTAGATCATGTTTTGAGTCACAAAATTCGGTACCTATATGAGAGTCTATACGAATGGGTATTCCCCCTTCATGTGTTTAAATGTATTATCTTATGTAAAGAGGGTTGGAAAAAATAATTAAAATCCCCTCTTGTCAATTAATTAAAAAATCAGAAGCCATAAATTTAATTAATTTTAGGTCCTAAGTTAGGATAAAATTCTTCAAAGGCAAAATTCGTTGGTCCTTAAAAATTGGATTTTAAAGGCCCAGGTCAAGGGAATATTGAGAATTTTAAGAAATTTTGGACCCTTGGGCCTAGGTGGTTAAGTCAAAGTAAAAAATTTGAGGTAATTAACTCAAAAATAATATTTTTGAGTTAACTAAAATGGATTTAAATCATAAATTCGTTTTTTCCCCAAATTTATAATTTCGACGGTCCAGATTAAAAGATGATCAAATCTTATCGATGGTCGAGATTATTTTGACGTGGATCAACCGAACTAGCTGTTGGAGATTTTGTCCTATAAATTAAGAGGTCTTTGTCAATCTTGAGTGATCCGATCTTAGAATCGTGCACTTGTCTTGGAAGCTCTTGTGAATTTTCTTTGATGAATAAAGCATAAAGACTTTGGAGTTACAAATTTTGGTGTTCCTTTTCCAGATCTATGTGGTGATATTGTCTCTAAACCCTGCTACTTTATTTGGTATTTTATGGTTGATGGCCTTCATGGATTAATCTGCATACATGTATCTTGTGCAGTATTCTGGATTCATAAAATGACATTTTGATTTTTCTGAAGGATCTCATGTTATTTTCTTAAATCTCTATCGATCTAAATTTCAGATCTAAGTGTGCAGGAAAATATTTTTTAAGGTTTTGAGCGTCTGGGGAAGTCTTCGGTTGGACTAGCCGACTCTCATAAAACATAAATTTGAAAAGCTCATTATTTGTTAAATTCCAAATCTATCTTATGAAATTGGTGGTTTTGCAAGGTTTTCTAAGGCTTGTGCCTCTCTTTTAAAATTTCGAATTTCGAAAAACTGTGCTAAAATGGATTCAAATCTGGCCATGAGGGCCTCAAATTGTATATTAGCTTTGTAAATTTGTATGCAGTTTTGGTTTTGTTTGATTTTTCGCAGGTCTGCAGGGTGTTTTCTTAACGATTTCTTCTGATCTGGCCTTTAGATAGGGTTTGCTTCCAGATCTAGGTGTAATTTCAAAATCTCTGGTGCATTTTAAATCTGCGCTCTAAAATCTGAACTTAACAGAAAAAGATTGAAGTTCTCTGGGCATTTTGAATGTACTGGGTTTAATTACTGCATAAGCACTGGCTTTGTGCGCTGTCAAAGACTTGTCCCTTCCTCTGCATTTTCAGTCGCTCCCCATCAATCTGCAAAGGCATTCATCCACGTTGCCTTTTCACGCCTCTCCTGTCAGCATCTTTTACCTTCACGTTGCCTTCCAACGTCCGATCTATCTCCCTTTTCTCCACTGCCCTTCGATTCCTCCAAATCTGCTGCCTCTTTCAATCCTGCACCAACGTCCTACTTAGTCTTTTCCCTTGCCGTTCTGCATAACCTTCTGCTCTACCTCACTCTCGACGTCCATCGCAGACCCTCTCCATCGAGCTTTCGCTGCATCCCTTCTTCACATCGAATCCTTTCTGCCCTCTGCATACATATTTCCTCTGCCCTTGTTGTCACTCGAGCTCGTTGCTTCTACTGTCGACTTTTTTTTTTCCCCGCGTTCAAACCTGTCACTACCTACGCTGTCGTCAGAGGCTTCTCTTGCTCTGTCGAACCCTTCTCCCTCCTCACGCCGTCGGCACGACCACCTGCAAACACAAAACGACAAACGAAAACGCACATAAACCATAACAAACAAAAAAAGGCATATGCGTAAATCTTTTCTGAATGCAGTTTCTTTTTTTTTTGTAAAGCGCTGGGATTTTAAATTTTTTAAGCATCATATAGGTTTCAATTCCATTTAGGTTTTGATTTTTAGATTTAAATTTTGTGTCGTAGTGTTAGATTCAAATTTGTTTTAGTTTTTTAATTGTAATTTTATAGTGTTAGTTTTGACTTTAGCGTAGTTTAAGTTTAGATTTATCTTTAGTTTTAGTGTGTTAGATTTTAATAAGTTTTAGTTAGTTTTAAATTCTAGATTTTAATTTTTAATGGTTTTTTTTTTTAGACTTTAGATTTATCCTTAGTTTAACTTTAGCTTTAGTTTTGATTAAAAATTTTAGATTTAGATTTTAATCCTAATTTTTCTTAGATTAAAGTTGCTCCTTATTTCTAATATAAGTTGCTCCTTATCCATATCCATCATTGAAGAAAGCCTAGAATGGTGCTTATCCACGAACTCTACCAGTTCGACCCTTCGTTTTTCCCTGGCGAATTTGTTTCTGGTATTGATCTCCTCTCTTGCCTCCTCCTTGTCCACTGTGACTGCCTGCGAAAGTTTTGAGGGGGCTGACGAGGAGGCATTGTCAAAAGAAACTTGAAAACCTGGCTTGTTATTGTCAGGACCCTTTAACTCAGGAATGTCATCATCAGATAGCTCAACCTCTATGTCATCTGGCCCCTGAGTCCTCTGTTTTTTATTAGGGTGAGCTTCTTCATCAGTATCTATGACCTCCTGGCTTCCCGAGGGGTCTTCCTGTCCCTATTCTTCTATCCCAACCGACACATTATCGCCTTTCTCTTCGGCTGTCGAGAACTCGGCCTCCATCTGTGCATCCAAAGGCCACGCATCAAGGTTAGCTTTCCATTCAATGAAGGGCCAAGGTTCATGTGTATAAGCTGTTGATTTTATTTTCTTCTTCCTACTGGTGAGGAATCCCTTAGGGCCATAGTGCCAGACGTCTCCCTGAGGGAGTTTCATTTCTCGCAGCATTTTTTCCACGGTTGAGAGGGCATGCCTCGAATTTATGGTGAAAGGGCCAATTGAAGTTGGGAGTTTGAGGAGGTATCCCTTCTTCGCAGGTAAGAAGTGGACTTGGTCGGCCTTCAAGACCCGTCGGATGAATTCGAGGGCAAAAACTCGCATAGTTGGAAACATTGGCAGGTGGTAGGGAGGCACTTCTGCACTGTAGACTCTGATCTCGGTATGGTCATCAAACAGATACCAGTCACCTGTGCAATCCACCTCATTGAACTGCAGCCAGTCCTTCTTCTCAGGAAAGATTCTAGCCGGAGGATTGTCGTGTATAATGGCATAGGCTATAAACATGAACTCATTAACAAACTTTGCATACCCATTCCCCTCTAGCTGTTGGCAAGCTGCCATAGTCCACTCGAAAACGGATCTGGGTTGGGCATTTCTCCTTGAGAATCTGTTCAGGCCTAGATTTTCAAATATCTGCGTGCTCAAATAGGAATAGGTAAAACACAAAGGGAACAGTACTTGAAAGAACCAGCAGAGGAAATCTCTTGAAATTGGGCCTTGATAGCCAAAGCTAAGAAAGAGGGGATATCCAAAAGGATGTCCGCCTGCATCATGAGCCATAGGAAAGCTATGCCCTCTTTAGACACCTGATCAACCTCCTCAGACCCTAACAACCCCGAGATGAGTGATAGGACGGGCTGTACATTGGTTCGGAAAGTCGACAGGGGGATAGAGTTCGTGAGCGGGAAAGATGACAAGCAGGAATTTGAGAGGAGGCTGAGGAAACTGCTTTGTTTTTCCCAGGGTAGCTTTGAAAAATGACAAGAGAGGGAGACCTCGGAGAATTCAACATAATCCTGGCTGGGAGGGTAGCAAATGGCTTTCCTTATGAGTTGGGGCGTAATGCGAAAAATCTTATTTCCCTGGGTAGAAAGAAAAATGTCTTTGCGCTCATCATAGGCCTCCCCAAGCCAGCTAATGAATTCGGGAACAGGGTGCGTCGTTGGAGCGATTTGGTAATACAGACCCGACTCGACGACCCTAAACATGTCCTCGCCTTTTCGATGATAGTCGAAAAGCTCGGCTCTGGTGCGGGCTACACTAAACGGGTAGACTGGGTCATGAATTCGTGCATGAGCATCAGTGAGGGGCTCGGGTCTAGGAGTATTCTTGACCTCGCGGGCTTGTGGGGTTTCAGGCGCAAACATTTTCATTTTCGTTTTCTCCATGACAATTTGAAAATAAAAATAGAAGGGAAAAAGTGAGACAGAGAAATGAAGAAATACCTGAGAGTGGTGAGGTAGCCAAGGGGAAAGCGACGCAGGTTTGAAAACGACATTGTAGTGTGCACTTGAATTTTAACCTGTTCTGCGCGAAAAGCCGGTTAATAACCAGTAATTTACACAGTCAAGGGTAAAACAAGCTTATATTAGACTGGGTTTTATGGAGTACGAGACAGGGTGACATTTGTAGGGCTGGCGTCATAAGGACGCCGACAATGGGATACGTAGCGCTGGGACATTGGCTGGCAACAGCGGGTTGGTGGAAGCCATGCGCCTAACTAAGCAAGTACCGGCCTTCATACCGGCATCCTATACTTACCTTACCTCTTTATTTACCGGCGCCAACTGTCATCCTCGGTGGGCTCCTCTTGAATTTCGGCGAGGTGCATAGGAGTTTTCGGGCCTATTTTCCAACCCCGCGGAATGCTTGTGATTGGCCCCAAAGGAAGGTGACGTCACCTTTTCCGGGGGCCTGAATTTGGCTGTCGCAAGACTCTTTTGAGGTCGACGGAAAGCCTTATCCGTGAGCTCTTTGTCTCCTGGTTCCGCCGTGGAGCCATGAGCGCTGCTTCTTGTTGTGTAGTAGCCCCGATATATCAATTCATTGCGCCTTTCCTTTAGTGACCTTCTCTCCAAGACCTTCACCATTTATTCAGTCCACCATCCTATTAGCTTCTCGATTTTTATACTCGGTGGCTCCTTTTGTTTGATAGATGAGGTGACTAAACAACAATGGGAAAAAGGTGCAAAGATTTCATCATAGTCTATTCCCTCTTTCTGAGAGAACCCTCTGACCACAAATCTAGCTTTATATTTTTCAATACTACCATCTACACTATGTTTAATTTTATACAACCATTTAGAAGACACAACAGATTTACCTTAGGATATTGGAACCATTTCCCATACATCATTATGAATGATGGACTCATATTCTTCAACCATTGCATCTTTCCACACTTAGGCCTTCAGAGCTTCTTCAAAAGTGCAAGGTTCAACTTGAATAATGTTGCTCATGGCTACAACATATTGTTGGAACCGACATGGTTTCTTGCTTTCTATGAAGGTTCCTTTAGGAGCAACATGTTTATTAGCATCTTGAAGGGTGTCACGAAGCCATAAAGGTCTCCTTTTAGCATGAGGATTCAAAGGATCCATGAGCTCGATGGGTTCATTAACATGATCAATTTCAGGCTTAGGATTTTCTTGTATATCAAAGGCATCATCTTGACTATCAACATTAGAAGGAAGAAGAGGAGTGTCTCTTACCTTTCCAAGAGTTGCATCTTCATGAAATGTTACATCCTTGCTAAACTCTATATTTCTTTGTCTAGGTACATATATTTTGTAAGCTTTAGAATTTTCATAATAACCAACAAATGTACCTTTCTTACTTGAAGCTTCCAGCCTGTTACTCTTTTTTTTTGGCACGTGGAAGTAGACAGGGCAGCCAAAGATCCTCAAGTGCCCAACCTTGGGTTCTTCACCATAGAAGAATCCTTTCGGACAAAAGGAATTACAAATTCTAATATATTATTTGGCTTGTCTTCTGTTGATATATTATGATGTTCTATCAACATTTTACTTTCATGTTTATGTGATTGCTAAATTGAATTGGGCCTATAAGAAAGATTGAAGTAAAACTGCATTAAGCATAGAATATACCATGGTTATCTAAAATTAACATGGTATCAGAGCTAAGGTGAAGACAAATCCCAAGCTGATGTGAAAAGAAATCACCGAAGAAGTTGTCCTATCAAGGACCAATCGCCTCCTCAAACTACAAGGGTTTCAAATCTGATGATAAGCTGACTGATAAGTCTGATTATCATGCTTGGAAGATGTCTTTGGATTTGGTATTGGAAGATCAAGATGTCATGGATTATGTGCAGGGGAAGATAAATGAGCCTCCATCAAATGCACAGGCTGGCACAAAGACGAAGTATAGAAACGGGGAAATCAAAGCAAAGACGATTATCAGGGATTCTATACATAAGCACTTGGTTTCTTATATCTCCGAGTTGGGCACATCTAAAGAGCTGTATGATAAGTTGGTTAGCATATTCAGGGCTAGCAATGCTAATCAAGTTCTATTTTTCAAGAACAAGTTGAAGAATATCAAGAAGGGCAAAAATGAATCCATTCAATCCTATTTTATGAGGCTAACAGAAATCAGGAATGATCTCTTAGCTATTGGATAAGAAGTAGCTGACCGAAAGCTTGTTCTCATTGCTCTTGGAGGACTTCCTCGAGACTGGTATGTATTTAATACTACGATTCTTAATAATAATGTGATTCCTTATTTTGATGAATTGTTGACGAGATGCACTCAAGAGGAGACAAGGATGATGGATATAGGCCATCCTTCAAATGGGAATGGAGGTGACCCTACTGCCTTCACATCTCATGCAAAGAAGAGGAACAATGGTGGTCCGAGAAATCAAAACCATGGAAGAGTGGGTCCGAAAGGAAGAAAAGGAAGATGTTACACTTGTAACAAGTTTGGTCCCCATGCAAGAGAGTGCCCCAATAGAAGGGACTCTCCTAGAGATGATGACAACAACAACTTCAGGGGGAATGGAAATCAAAGGAACAACAGGTTCAAAGGAAAGAGGAAGGCTCCCTCTGATCGAAGTGGAAATGGGAAACCTTTCAAGAGGTCAAGGAATTCCAGGTATGATGAATCTAATGTTGTTTATATGAAAAATGAATATATTCTTATATATGCCCTCTTTGTTGCATCTCCTTCTGATACGCTGGATAATTGGTTGATTGAAAGTGGGTCCTCAAGACACTTCACTGGATACAAGGAAGCCCTCACTGATTTGATTGAAAAGGATACTAATCTGGAAATTATCCTTGGAGACAATGCCACCTATCCCATGAAAGGGTCAGGGACTGTGACCCTTCATCTAAATCAAGGTCAAGTCCTCTGCTTGCAAGATGTGTTGTACATACCTGACTTGAAGAAGAATCTAGTGTCTATCTCAGAAATGGAAGACAAAGGATTTAAGGTGGAATTCATCAATGGAAAGGTACGCATTTGGAAGAGGAACTTCAAAGGAGCATTCACTCTTGCTTTTAAAGTTGACACACTCAATCAGGTTGGAGGAAGTCCACTGTGGGCTATGACATATGACACAACCCTTCAATCCGAGCTATGGCACCAGAGGTTTGCACACCTTCATTTCAAAGCCCTTCCCAAAGCAAGGAAGGTGGTGACAGGGATGCCCGAATTCAAAGATGATCATGAAGGTGTATGTCAAGGTTGTGCCAAAGGAAAGCATATAAGGGGACCATTCCCCTCAAGTGTCACGAAGACATCTAAGACAACGAATTTAGCTCCCAAAAATTATTGAAATGGATCTAAAGATCTCCAATAGACATCCAAGGAAAAGGTCTGAAATTATCAAGAGAGAGATATCCAAGTGTGATGATGATGTTTGATACAAATGAGGCCTAATGCTATTTATATGAGCCTCTAAGAATTCTAATTGGCCTAATATGCCAGTAAAAATATTTCAATGTGCAAAATAACATCACTTTGGTGACAAGCCCACCAAATAGCTCATACAGTGTAAGATAAGCCATCCAAAATGAAGCCGAAATGACGTAGAAATGGTGTAGGAGGGTCGTTGGAAGGCCTAATCGAGTCCTCAAGTGCCATGATGAAGAAGACGGCTGCATGAATGATGGTCAAGGGGGTGGCCCCTTGATCTCCAAGAAAAACATCATATGCTACTCAAAAGTGGCTCTGGGGCACAAGTAGTGGTCTCATGGGTCTCTTGGTGTAAAATAAGTTTGCAGGATGCTACCAATGAGAGCACAGAAAATGGTGCTTGCCCTCCCATGTCTCAAGGATGAGAAAATCCTCCTTTGGGCCTCCGATCAACTAGCAAACCATATATACAATGTAAAGTCCGTTGGGGGCATTGCTGGTCCAAGTGCATCATCTCGTATATAATGTGGGGCAATGAACAAGTTGTTGAAGGTGCTGAGGCTGCCCATGGCATGAGATAATGCTCTATCACATGACGAAAACCCATTGCTCCTAATGCTTCCCCCACAAGTGTAAATATGATCCTCTGGTGGGCTTGGATCCCATATAGCAAGGCCAAACCCAAAGTGAAACCACTTGCCTGTGAAAATTTCAATCCAAAAATATATAGTTGCAGTGAAAGATTTATTTCTTCTACTTCTTACACCGATAAGTTATTTTCATAATTCTATCATTAATAAATACTACTACAACATTCACTAATACATATTTATAGAAAGTAACAGTAAGGAACATAAGCATAAGAAAAAATCACATATACATACTTATTTTTGGACAATTGTCCCCAGAAAAACCCAATGTAGGAAAACCAGTGCAGAAGATGAGGGTTTATATATTAATCATCTCTGAGACAAAATTCCCAGATCCTTGCGAAGATTTTCTGACACCCAGAAGACCCTCTGTCTCCCTCTGCGTCTCTCTACGTGCTTCTCTGCGCAATCCCTGCGTTGCACTGCATCACTCTGCGTGGGGCTCTACGTGGGGTACACTATGCTACAACTCTGCGCCACCTTCTGTGGCCCTCTGCGTCCCTCTCTCCTTGTTCTCTGTCACTGTTGACTCCCTCTTCTCCTTCTGCCTCTGCAACTCTGCCCTGCAACTCTCCCTCTGAAATCGAATTATGTTCCTTCATAATCGATCTCCTTCGGGTTACTGAGTGTGTGTCTGGCTTACTTTCCAAATGATTCTCATGCCTTCTTTTATAATCTTCTCATTGATAAATCAACGACCTAGATTAGAAGTCTAATCAATGGCTAACATTAAAACTTGACTTGATCTTTGTTCTAGAAGATTCACACTCTATCTTATTAATACCCATTAATTATTTAATTTCCCTAAGTTTAGACTTAGGGTCTTCATTAAAATAATTAATTATTTTAATAAAACATGAACCGAGTGGAATTTCCACAAACGGTTTCTGGGTTCTTTGGAATACTGATGTCGAAGCCTCCTCACAAAATTTGAGACTTGGAATACTTTCCAATGCTACAAAAATCAACACTCCCTCCTAGAGAGGAAAGTGTTCTACCAATATGCCTGTTGCATGTTTCCCTGCTTTGAAGCATCCTCTGCACTGTTGATCTCTGGCTGCTGCCCCTCATCTGTTGTGCTACTACCCTCTCTTAAATAGATAGACATGGAATGTTCTATGCTTAATGCAATTTTACTTCAATTTTACTTAGGCCCGATTCAATT
The DNA here is from genome assembly GCA_034641835.2 of Pinus albicaulis. Lineage (NCBI taxonomy): Eukaryota > Viridiplantae > Streptophyta > Pinopsida > Pinales > Pinaceae > Pinus > Pinus albicaulis. The sequence goes on from CM076570.1 coordinate 779,122,566, forward strand.
TAGCAATCACATAAACATGAAAGTAAAATGTTGATAGAACACAATAATAGATCAACAGAAGACAAGCCAATAATATAGAACAGATTTTACAATTCTTCTTGTCCAACAAAGATAGAGAATAGTGTGCGTTACGATAGTCAACAGGATGCATCAACTAGAAAAGTCTTTCTCAACATCAAATCAACCAACCCTCCAAGTGTCACACACACCCCTCAAAGACAATTCCTCAAAAGTCAACGTTGGTCAATAGAAGGTCAATGCAAAAAGTCAATGCTGCAGTTTAGGGCTTCGGTCAATAGGCTCCTTTTTCCACGATCTTTGTGCCCTCAAATACGGCCTCACAAGATTGGAATTTCTGCACAATTTGGAGGTCAAAACGCCAAGATTTGACCACAGTCAACATTGGTCAATGCACAACAAACAGCCCTAAAACCAGTTCGTAATTTTACCCAGCTTCAGCTCTGCACGTGTGAGAGAAAGAGGCCTCCAAAGGCTGATCTAACTAATTAGATCACAAGAGAGAATGTGTGACGAGTTGACGAGCAAATGATCTCCAAGTCTCTCCAATTTATATTAGTCAGTGAGGGTGTGTGACACATATATTAGGCTTGTGAGCCTACATTACAAATCTGGCCGAACTTGCACGTGTGGAAAATAAAATCAAAATATATGTTCTTCTCATCCAAACAAGATGATCCTTCGATCAATCTTGCACCTCTGAAAGATGAATCCAACAAAATTTTAATCATCATCATATGAGCAGCGTAACATGGAGTTTGGACCTAGTTGCCCAATATTAACACCCCCTCTCAACTAGGGAGAACTCCATCTGTCCACTTGTGCCATCCAGTGATCAGTACCATTATGTACTATCATATATCACCATGCGTCATCCTGCCGTAACTTGCTTTGTTGGCTCTTCTATGCAAATAGAACAAAAAGGGTGAGTCACAAAGACATCAAGCTCTGTTGACCCGAAGTCAGCTTAGAGGTTAAAACCTCTCTCGAACTCAAAAAGAGTCTCATACTACCCCGAAGTTAGTTTACTGACCCAAAGTCAGTTTAGAGGTAAGAACCTCATCATACTTGATCCTAGATCAAGGTATTGGACACGTGCCATCCTAGACATAGAGAGTACGACAATCTCCGATGCGTCCATCATCGGGAAATAATAGATCGAATGGTGGTATAGCGGGCAACAGGTGCAAATATATCATCATAATCTATGCCTTCTTTTTGAGAGAAGCCTCAGGCAACAAATCTTGCCTTGTAATTTTCGGCACTACCATCAGATCCATGCTTGATCTTATAGAGCTACTTCGATGTGACGACAAATTTGTCCTCCAGTCCTGGGACCACTTCCCAGACATCATTTTTCATAATGGACTCATATTCTTCGTGCATAGCGTCCTTCCAAACTTGATGCTCAGATTCTATAATTTTGCTCATGGCTGCTAGATACCCTTGGTATCTATTCGACTTCTTGCTTTCACAGAATGTCCCCCTTGGGGCAATATGTCTCTCGGCATCTTCGAGAGTATCCCAGAGCCATGAGGGTGTTTTCTTATTTGAAGGAGGTGGATCAATAGGATCCATAGGTCCTTCAACATTGGGCATCAGTTCATCCTTCGGCTCTTCTTGCTTCCCTGCTTTTTCATCTTCTTTGTCTTCCTTGGAGCTAGGAAGATTTCTCACTTTCTTGAGGGTAGCATCTTCATCGAAGGTGACATCATGGCATATCTCCACTTCTCTTTTACCAAGCACATAGATTCTATATGCCTTCGAATTTTCACAGTAGCCCACAAACATTCCCTTCTTTCCAGAAGTATCCAACTGGCTTCTCTTTTCTTTCGGCACATGAAAGTAAACAGGACAACCAAAAACTCTAAAATGAGAAACATCAAGTTTCTTACCAAAGAAGACTTCTTCGAGAGTCTTGGAGTCCAAAGCGGAATGTGGGCATCTATTTTGAACGTGCACAACAATTTTCACTTCTCCCCATAGAAACTTCGGGAAGACCTTGATCACATAGCATGGCATGGGCAGCTTCCACAATGGTACTGTTCTTTCTTTCAGCAACACCCTTTTGCTCAAGAGTATACACAGTTGTGGTCTCCCTCTTAATCCTAGCTTCACTACAAAAGTCATTGAATTCAATTGACTCATACTCAGACCCATTATCGGTCCTTAAAACTTTGATTCTCTTCTCGATTTGATTTTCCACCAAGGCCTTGAAGGTGCGAGACCATTTCAATGCTTCGTCCTTCTTCTTCAAGAAATATATCTAGGTCTTGCGGGAGAAGTCATCTGTAAAAGTCATGTAATAGGAACATCCTCCCAAGGATGTCACGGGTAGCATACCAGATAAATCAGAATGTATCAACTGCAAGATATCAATTGTCTTTGGGACACTTGAGGGGTATGGTCCCCTTGTATGCTTCCCTTCGGCACAACCCTGACATATGCATTCATGATCATATTTAAATTTGGGCATCCCTATCACCACCTTCCTTGCTTCGGGAAGGAATTTGTAATGAAGGTGTGCAAACCTCTAGTGCCATAACTCTGTTTTAAGAGTTGTATCACATGTCATAGCCCCCAATGGACTTCCTCCAACCTGGTAGAGTGTATAAACTCTAAAACCAAGAGTAAGATCTTCTTTGAAGTTCTTCTTCCAAATGCGTACCTTTCCATCAATGAATGCCACCTTGAACCCTTTGTCTTCCATCGCTGAAATAGACACAAGGTTCTTTTTTAGATCAGGTACGTATAACACATCTTGTAAACGAAGGACTTGACCTTGGGATAGATGAAGGGTCACAGTCCCTGTCCCTTTCACGTGATAGGTGGCATTATCTCCAAGGATAATTTCTAGATTTTCAATCAAATCAGAGAGGGCTTCTTTATAACTAGTGAGGTGCCTTGAAGCACCACTATCAATCAACCAGACATCCAGGGTGTGGGGAGGAGATGCAGCAGAGAGGGAAGATACAAGGATAAATTCATTTTTCTTATTATCAACAACATTAGACTCATCGTACATGGAATTTCTTGACCTCTTGAAAGGTTTCCCATTTGCACTACAATTAGAGGGAGCCTTCCTTTTTCCTTTGGACCTGTTGTTCCTTTGATTGCCATTCCCCCAAGAGTTGTTCTCATCATCCCTGGGAGAGTCCCTTCTATTAGGGCACTCTCTTGCATAGTGACCAAACTTGTTACAAGTGTAACATCTTTCCTTCCTTCCTTTGGGCCCCACTCTTCCATGGTTTTGATTTCTCGGACCACCATTGTTCCTCTTCTTTGCATGAGTGGTGAAGGCAGTAGGGTTGCCTCCATTTCCATTAGAGGGATGATCTCTCCCCATCATTCTTGTTTCTTCTTGAGCGCATCTCGACAATATTTCTTCAAAATCAGGAATCACATTATTATTAAGAATAGTGGTATTGAATACATACCAATCACGGGGGAGTCCTCCAAGCGCAATGAAAACCATCTCTCGATCAGATATTTCTTCTCCAATAACTAGGAGATTGCTCATGATCTCAGTAAGCCTCATAAAATAAGATTGAATGGATTCATCCTTGCCCTTCTTATATTCTTCAATTGATTATTGAAGAAAAGAACTTGATTAGCATTGCTAGCCCTAAACATGCTAACCAGCGTATTATACATCTCTTTAGATGTGCTTAGCTCAGAAATGTAAGCAACCAAGTGCTTATGAATAGAATCCCAGATAATCATCTTTGCTTTGATTTCCCCTTTTCTATACTTCATCTTTGTGGCAGCAAGTGCATTTGATGGAGGCTCAAGGATCTTTCCCTGTACATAATCCATGACATATTGATCTTCTAATGCCAAATCCAAGAACATATTCCATGCATGATAATCAGACTTGTCAGTCAACTTATCATGAGATTTGAAACCCTTATAGGTTGAGGAGGCCATTGGTCCTTGATACGATTTCTTCTTCGGTGATTGCTTTTCACACTAGCTTGGGTTTTGTCTTCACCTTAGCTCTGATACCATGCTAAATAAATAGACATAGAATGTTCTATGCTTAATGCAATTTTACTTCAATCTTACTTAGGCCCGATTCAATTTAGCAATCACATAAACATGAAAGTAAAATGCTGATAGAACACAATAATAGATCAACGGAAGACAAGCCAATAATATAGATCAAATTTTACAATTATTCTTGTCCAACAAAGACAGAGAATAGTGTGCGTTACGACAGTCAACAGGATGCATCAGCTAGCAAAGTCTTTCTCAACATTAGATCAACCAACCCTCAAAGTATCACACACACCCCTCAAAGACAACTCCTCAAAAGTCAACGTTGGTCAACAGAAAGTCAATGTTGCAGTTTAGGGCTTTGGTCAACAGGCTCCTATTTCCTCGATCTTTGTGCCCTCAAATGCAACCTCACAAGATCAGAATTTATGCATAATTTGGAGGTCAAAAAATCAAGGTTTGACCATGGTCAATGTTCGTCAACGCATTGCAAACAACCCTAAAACTAGTCTGTACTTTTTCCCAACTTCAGCTCTACATGTGTAAGAGAAAGAGGCCTCCAAAGGCTGATCGAACCAATCAGATCACAAGAGAGAATGTGTGATGAGCTGATGAGCAAATGATCTCCAAGTCTCTCCAATTTATATTAGTCAGTGAGGGTGTGTGACACATCTATTAGGCTTGTGAGCCTACATTACAAATCTAGCCAAACTTGCACATGTGTGGAAAATAAAATCAAAACATATGTTCTGCTCATCCGAACAAGATGATCCTTAGATCAATCTTGTACCTCTTCGAAAGAGGAGTCCAACAAAAATATAATCATCATCATATGAGCAGTGCAACATGGAGTTTGGACCTAGTTGCCCAAAATTAACACCCTATGTACTAATGCCCATGTCACTGCCACTGTCACTGCCTCATTTGTACTGCAACTCTCTCTGAATCTTGATCCTATCCATTCCTACTAATGATATGGATTCTTGATCATCCCCATCTTCTCTCTGAAATAGACAAACTTTATCTTTCCTAGAGCTTTCGTTAGGATATCTGCCACTTGTTCCCCTGTTGGAGTGTACTGCAACTATACATCTCCTCGTTGGACACAGTCTGATGAAGTGACACATGATGTCAATGTGCTTTGACCGATCATGAAACATAGGATTTTCAGAGAGGTTAATGCAACTTTGATTATCACATAGAATACCGGTCGCTTCCATATTTTCCTTCAGTAAGTTCACAAACAGTTTCCGAAACCATATGGCCTCACACGAAGTCGTGCTAGCTACCATATATTCTGCCTCTGCTGAGCTCAGTGCCATATTAATGTTTCCTGCTGCACCAGGAGGTCATTCCTGATCCAATACTGAAACAGTACCCACTAGTACTTTTCCGATCTACTAGACTCCCAGCCTAATCTGCGTTGGTGAACCCACTCAACCTGATGTCATTGCCACAGGTGTATTTCAATCCAAGCTCGACTGTTCCTTGAAGATATTTGAGAACATGTTTGGCTGCTGCCCAATGAGCCCTCCTTGGTTTCACCATGAACTGATTGAGGGTATTAACATCATAACAGATGTCTGGCCTAGTGTTGACCAGATATATCAAAGATCTTATGAGCTGCCTATATAATGTGGGATCAACTTCATCATCTTCGAATGTGTTGATTTTCTTCCAGCTAGTGATCATTGGAGTAGTCATGGGTCTATAGTCCTCAATCTGAAATCTTTTCAGAATTTCTGTAGTATACCTTCCTTGACCAAGGAAGATATCCCCCTTCTGCTGCCAAACTTCCAACCCTAGAAAATAATGCATCAGCCCTAGATTCTTCATGTTGAATTCTGCAACTAAATTTTCCTTGTAGTCCTTGATAAGCCTCGATGACCGTGTCAGAAATAGATCATCTACATATAGAACTAGTATCAGAGGCTCACTCCCTACCCTTAGATAGTAGAGATTGGGATTTGCGTCACTCTTGACAAACCCCATCTTTTGCAAGTAGTTGTCAATTCAACCATACCAAGCTCTAGGGGCTTGCTTAGGCCATACAAGGCTTTCTTAAACCTGCACACATGAGTCTTATGCTCATGCGTCTTGAAGCCCTCTGGTTGTTCAATGTATACTTCTTCTTCTATCACCCCATTCAGGAACACAGTCTTGACGTCCATCTGGTGAATTTCCCATCCCATCTCGCAACAAGGGATATCACGGATCTAATAGAAGTATATCGGGCTACTAAGGCGAAGGTCTCTTCATAATATATCCCTTCCTTCTGAGCATACCCCTTGGCCAAAAACTTGGCTTTTAACTTCTCGATGTTGCCATCTGCAGCATATTTGATCTTATAGATCCACCTTGAACCTACAACTAATCTGTCCCGAGGTCTAGGAACCACTTCCCAGACATTATTTGTCATGATGGCACTGTATTCTTCCACCATCGCATCTTCCCATACCTGGTGCTTAGATGCTTCCCGAAAACTAGAAGGTTCCCCAACCTGTGCTACCAAGGCTTGGTATCTATCAGGTTGCCTGCGTTGCCCCTTCACATTTCGGGGGGCTCAGACAAAGTCTTCTGCGTCCCTCAGAATTTGTCGTAGTTCCCTGCTCGTTCTACCATTGGTAGTGGGTGGATCTACCTGCTCTCCTTCCTACAAATCCTCGGGAGAAGTATCCCTTGGATCCCCATGCCTTGGAGAGGCACTCGTATTACCCTTCGCAGGTCATTGTGGTTGGACAAGCAGATCCCCCTCAGACTGCGTAGCAGAAGGCATCTCCTAGGATCTCCTGAAGGCCCTCTCCATGAATTTCACATCCCTTCGCACTACAACTTTCTTACTCTCCGGAATGTAAATGCGGTAAGCCTTTGCATTCTCATTATATCCTACTAGATATCCCTTTTTCGCAGTCATATCTAGCTTCTCCCTTTTTTCATTGGGCTCATGACAATATGTCGTACTGCCAAAGACCCTAAAGTGGCTCACTTCAGGCTTGCTGGCAGTGAAGACACTTTCTGGAGTGATCTTCCCCAATGCATTGTGAGGAATCCTGTTCTGAACATAGATAGTTTTATTACAAGCTTCAGCCCACAGAAATTTGGGCATGTCTTGATCATACAGCATTTCCCTTGCAGCCTCGATAATAGTTCTATTCTTTCTTTCTACTACACCATTTTGCTCCAGATTATATGGAGCGGTCCACTCTCTTCTGATAGCTTCCCTTGCGCAAAACCCTGTGAATTCTTTCTCAATGTACACTCCACCATTGTCTAATTGCAACACCTTGATCCGCTTTCCTTTACCAGAGCTTTAAACTCTTTGAAACGACTGAAGACTTCATCCTTGGTCTTCAGAAAGTAGCTCCAGGTCTTCCAAGAATGGTCATCAATAAAGGTGATGAAATATTTGGCACCATTAAGAGAAGGTATCCGAGTGTATTAAGCCCAACACACTCTTAGCCCTATTGTTGCTTCTCTGATACACTGCCTTGGCATACTTTCCCAATCCGCACCCTCTGCAGACATCGTCTCGCTTGGTGCTCAGTTCTATAACTCTCATGATAGCTTTCTTGAGAATATTTAACGCCCCATGATGCAAATGCCCCATTCTTCTGTGCCATAGTTCATTCAAGTCCTTCACATAAGTGTTGCCTACTAGTCCCATTGGAGATTCAAGCTGTAACTTATATGGTTTATTGCTCTTGACTCCAATTTATGCTTTCTTCTTCCAACTTGGGTGTTTGACGTATACTCTGTTGCCAATGAAGTAAACGTCATAACCTTTGTTTTGAAGTTGAGACACTGAGAGTAAGTTCATCCCCAAACCAACCACATGCAGCACGTGGGGAGGGGGAAGTGATGTGGCAGGGAAGGTAGGACTGCCCACAGGTCGTAGATCGCAGACTTTACGATTTTTCATTAGTGTTATCTTGTTACACTTGCGAAGTGCGAAGTACGGGGAGGGGGAAATGACGTGGCATGGAAGTGGGAAGTGACGTGGCATGGAAGTGGGACCCACTAACATCGAAAAACGCAATTCGGACGATTTAGTGGTGATTGGAGGATTTTGGGAAATGAATGAATGGTAAGGGATTTTTTCGATTTGGCCGATGCGAATTGCGGTTTGGTCCTTGGCGGGATGTGCACGAGCTTAAAATAGATTTCGCCTCAAAGGATTTTGAAGTCCCTATTTCATTTTTTCCTTTCGTTTCTTCTTCCTTGCATATCTACCTACCCGAACTACTCATCTAACATGTTTTCTTCCTTTGTAGGGTGCATTTAGACTTGCAGACCCTGAACATTTTCTTTTAAAATTCTAACCTAATCCCTATTCCTTATTTCTCCTATTGATTCAGCTTAAGCTGTTGGGTCAATCTCATTTTCTACCTATCTACTGATAAGCCAAGATTAAACAATTTGGAAAATCTTTATTTTCTAACCTATCAATAGAAATTGAAAAGTGTCCAATCATGATTAAACTATATGACTGGACAGACTAATCTAAAGAGTAGTGGCATTTGCACTTGCAAAACTTTCAACTTTATTTCTTTTTTGGGGTTCTTTATTTTTTCCTTTTTTCTTTTCATTCTTCTCTTTTTTTTTATACCCTATTTTCTTTCTTTTTTTTCTTTTTTTCCTTTTTGTTTGAAATCATTTGAATTTTGAAAAGCCTTTCAACAATGAAAACCTTGCACAAAATATGAAGTACCCAGTCACCTTGAGATCTTATAATTTATAGGGTACTAACAGTGGCTCCAACTGGGGATGGTGCTTCTTGAAAATAAATGTCAAGAACTTGAGACCAGTAGCCTTCGATGCTCCTTTTTCTGCAACATTTTTAACTGCTTTCCTTTCCTTTTCAACTGATTTCCTTTCTATTTTTATATCTGCTCATCGAACTAGGCTTAGGGCCTTCACTTCGGGCTTCAACCTCATCCAATGAATTATTGAAAACTATAAGACTGTGGTATTTACAATGATGACAATTTAACCTAAGTTTAGAAGAAATAATGTTTTAGCATCCTGCCATTGATAGGACCTTCAGATACTTTGGTACCATCCAACTCTTTGAGAAAGTAAGCATTATTTCCGCTGAAAGCACGAATGATGTATGGCCCTTGCCAAAGATTATCAAACTTTCCGTGCTTGCCTTTATCCTCCTTTCTGGAATCCCATTTCAGAACCTTGTCACCTAGACTGAAATCATTGGCCTTGGTTCTCTTGTCAAAGATCTTTTTGATATTCTATTGCATCACTTGGGTTCTGTCGTAAACCTCTTCTCTGGACTATTGCAGTTGAATGGTGTCATTGTTCCTCCTTTGAATGTCATTTGGTTCAACTTGGATCTCTTGGATTATCTTCATTACTGGAACTCCCAAGGAAGAAGGAAACACTGCATCCATTCCATAAACCAATTGGTATGGAGACATGCCAATTGATTTCTTTGTGGTGAGCCTATCAGCCAACAAAGCATTGATCAACTTATTGTACCATGATTTCTTATTCTCCTCAAGAAGCTTTTTAATGATGTTCACCAAGCTTTTATTTGAAGATTCATCTAGTCCATTACCTTGAGGGTAGTAGGCTGTTGAATGCCCCAATGTTATATGATATCTGTGACAAAAATCAATCATATTTTTGGATCTGAAGGCTGCAACATTGTCTGTAATAATTTTCCTAGGACAGCCAAATCTAGAAAGGATGTTGGTTTCTAGGAATTTTATGATGACAGAGTCAGTGGCATTCCTAGACGGGGGTGCCCTCTATCCATTTAGTGAAATAATCTATAGCAGTAAGGATCCATTTGTGTTGAGCAGAGGATGGAGGGTGAATTTCTCCTATAAAGTCTAATCTCCACTGCTGGAAAGGGATTTCTACAGAAATAAGCTTCAGGGGTAAAGGCAATAGCTTCCTCTTTCCTTCAAAGATTTGACATTTATGACAGGCAATAACCATCTTATGGACATCAGGAAAAATGGTGGGCCAATAAAAACCAACTCTCATGATTTTGTTAGCAATGTTTTTCCAGTAGAGATGGCCGCCACAGTCACCTCCTTGGAACTCTTGCATTGCTCTATCTGCATCATCCTTTAATAAACATTTAAGAAAAACGCCTCCAATATCTTTCCAATACAAAACATTTTCCAGAATGCGGAACTTGACAACTTTGAGTTTTAGAAATCAAGCATTTGTTTTAGATAGACCAAAAGGAGCATTTAGGTTAGACAGTACAAACAAAATATCAGCATACCATGGAGAATTTAGGAATTCTTCATCAATCGGTGGAGTCGCCAGTTCCTCTTGATCATCTAATGTCTGTACCATGTTGATGTCTAGTGTGTGTAAATTAGATTTTTCCATCATTTCAGCTAGTCCTTGGCCTTTGATCAACTTGGTAGGCTTGATTTCCAAATCGTATTCTAGGATCAGTGAAATCCATTTCCCTCTTTTGCCATTAGGGCCATTTTGCGTTAGAATGGCTTTGACAACTGCATTTGGAACATAAGCAATGATATGTGAATGTAAAATATAGACTCTAAAATCTTTCAATGCTTTAACCAATGCAAAAACCTATTTTTCCATGATATTATATTTCAGAGATGCATCTCTCAATGCCTTGCTAAAAAAGGCTATTGGTTGTTCTTGTCCTTCACTATTTTTCTCTAACAAAACAACAACAATAGTATGTTCAGAGGCAAAAGAAAAAATCATGAAATCTTTAGTGAAATCCAGACTGATTAGTACTGGGGCCTTTGGCAATGCAAACTTGACCAAGTCAAAACACTGTTTTGCTTCTAAGGTCCACTTTATTTTTTATCCCTTCTTTAGCATGTTAGTGATGTTCCTTAAAAGTTTTGCCAAGTTAGGTATAAATCTCCTTAGGAAGTTGATTTCACCAATGAAGGATTGGAGTTCTTTCAAATTTCTGGGATGGTTGATTTTCAATATTCCTTCAGTTATGCTAGGGTCAATTTTGATTCCATCATTAGAGATAATATGGCCTAACAGTTTTCCTTCTTCTAATCCAAACAATGTCTTCTTAGGATTCAGGGAGAGTCCAAATTTTCTGCATTTTTCAAAAACTCGTCTCAAGTGTGTTAAATGTTCTTTATTAGTTTTAGAAAACACCGTGATGTCATCCAAATAAATCACAATAAATTGGCCAAAGCCATCAGCAAATGCAATGTCCATGGGCCTTTGAAAGGTAGCTCCAACATTCATTAGTCCAAAGGGCATTTTCACATACATGAAAGTCCCCCAAGGAGTTGTAAAAACTGTCTTATCTTGGTCTTCAGGGTGCACTAACACTTGATTGTAAGTAGAGAAACCGTCTAACAAAGATATCCTACTGGAACCCACTACCCTTTATAATATGTGATCCATCTTAGGTAAAGGGTAATTATCCTTAAGAGATACCTTATTAAGGTTTCTGAAGTCAATGTAGAGTCTAATTTCGCGTGTTTTCTTCCTAGTTGGGACAATATTGGAAACCCATTAGGAGTATATGAGTGGGACTATGATTTTTGCTTCATACATTTTCTTAATCTCTTTCTCAATTAAAGGCATTAAAACATGATTTATTCTTCGCAATTTCTGTCTGAATGGCCTTTGATTTTCTTTAATTGGAATTTGTGTTGAATGATGTTGGTATCATAGGATTTCAAATCCTCATAGCTCCATGCAAACCAATGTTGCAGGAAATGTCCCCCCCCCCACCCCGGCTCCAAGGCCCGAAACGCGTCCCGTACGGATCCGTATGGGATTCGCACCCCGAACCATGGATCCGAATTTCGGAAACGCGGTTCGCAAAAAAAATTGCGTTTCCTGGAAATCCGGATCCGCGTTTCCGTATAGTGGATCCGCGGATCATACGGCGGATCGCTGTACGGAACTACCCCGATTCCGGTACGGATCCATATGGATCGCGAACGGTTCCGTACAACGACGTACGGATCCAGTTTGCGGACTTGAAAAATGCGTTTTTTTTTTATTTTTTTAATTTAATTTTTGATGTTAGCTTGGTTAGTTAGTGAGTTAGTCTTGGGTTAGGGATTAGATGAAAAGCTTATAAGCTCTATTCTTCCTCTTATTTGCTCACTTGTGTTTTTGGAGAGCTTGGAGAAGAGAGGAGAAGAGAGCTTGGAGAATAGAAGAGAGCTTGGAGAAGAGAGAGTTGAGGAGAGCTTGGAGAAGCTTGGAGGAGTAAAGAAGGGCTTCCATCTACAAGAGCTAAAGAGGTAAGTGCAAACCCCAAACTCTCTCATTTTTTTTGTCATTGTTTTTTGTATTTTCTCTCCTCCCTCTCCTACACTTTCCCATTCTTTCTTCTTGTACATTTATTTGTAGGTTGTCCACCATCTATATTCATACTCAAAGATGATGTTTCTTTGGGTTCTATGTATCATTCCCCTCTTGGTTTTGATGATGGTAAGGGGGAGTAGAAATAGAAGAGGGGAACATGAAGAAGAAGAGGAAAGTGGTCACCATATGAGTGACCCAATGTATGATGAGGAGGAAGGCTTTGAAGAGGAAGGGGATGATGAAAACATTGAAACACAAGATGGGAAAGCTGCATTGACACCCTTGTGGAACTATGTGACCAAACTTGAAGGGGGAAAAGGTGGTGGAAGCTACAAATTTTTGTGCCCTCATGGTTGTCATGGAGGAAAACCATATAGCGGTTCATATACCCATGTGAGGAGGCATCTTTGTGGGGTGATGGACAGTGATGAAAAAAAGGGTGATGTGGGGATAGCAATTTGCCCAAAGGTTTCAGCTGAACAAAGAAGAAAATACATCCAAATAGAGGAGGTTGCACAACAAAAAAATAAAAAACAAAAAACTCAATTTGAATCAAGTGCAACCTCTAAATTTGGTAGCTCATCTGCTCATGGTGTTTCTGCAAGTTCTGGAGGTAAAAAAAAATAGCAGATTTCCTTAATGTTGCTAGGAGGGATGATGTGGATGGAAAGATAGTCCGATTTCTTTGTGCTTGTGGTGTACCATTCAATGTGCTTCGCTCTCCCTATTGGCATGAAATGGTAGAGGGCATCAATGAAGCCCCAAAAGGATACAAGTCCCCCAACTATGAGAAAGCTAGAACAGTGTTGTTAGAAAGAGAAAAAGGAAAGGTTCAAGCAGCTTTGACTCGTTTTACAAATGAGTGGGTGGATAGTGGGGTATCCATTGTATCAGATGGGTGGACAAATATCAGAAACCAACATTTGATAAATGTTCTTGGTGTTTCTGCTACTGGTGCAATGTTTATTGCATGTCATGATTCCTCCTCTATCAGTGCAACTTCCCAAAACATTGCAGATCTCCTATTGCAATCAATCAGAGATGTTGGTCCTTGCAAAGTGGTTCAAGTGATCACAGATAATGAAGCAAATTGTAAGGGAGCAGGTAAAATTGTTGAGCGTACTTATCCACACATATTTTGGTCTGGGTGCTTGGTGCACACATTGAACCTTTTGATGCATGATATTGTGAAGCAAAAAGAATGTGGGTGGATTAATGAGCTTTACAAGAGAGGGAAGAAGCTCATTAAATTTATCACAGGGCATACAAGGGTAAACTACTTCTATGGCACTTACTCCAAGTTGCAGTTGCTTAAACTTGCAAAAACTAGATTTGCAAGTTATTACCTCATCTTTAGGCGGCTAGTGAAGGTGAGACAAGCTCTAACTAATATGGTCACCGCTGAATCATGGGAGGAGATTAACACTGATAGAGATGGTGCTAATGCATCAAAGGACACTATTCTTGACATGTTATTTTGGTCACAGGTTAAATATGTTTTGCAATTCACCAAACCAATTTATTACATGATCAAGTTTGGCGATTCAGAGAAGCCAATAATTGGGGAGGTGTATGAGCAAATGGATAACATGTTGGGGCAGATTAAAGACATTGTTGAGCCTAGAGATACCACCTTGTACAAGTATATTTGTGCAGAGGTGGTAAAGCAATGGGATATGCTAAATATTCCATTGCATGCATTAGCATATGTATTGACACCTAAATATTATAGTCCATCATGGCTTTCTACAACAGCACCTGGGGGGGCGAGCAGGAGAAAACCACACCTAGATCCAGAGGTCCTACAAAAATATATGCTTGCATTGGATAAATTAGTCCCTGATGAGGATGGGGCACACTTGGTACGAAAACAGTTGATCAACTATACACTTTCCACTGGTCCATTTGGGAGCATGCATGCTATTAGAGATCGAGAGAGTTTTTGTTCTATTGAGTGGTGAAACATGCATGGTGGTGCTACTCCACTTCTACAGACTTTGGCATTGCGGTGCTATCACAGGTGGTAAACACTTCTTCTGCAGAGAGGTGTTGGAGCTCTTATTCTTTCATCCACAGTGTTAAAAGGAACAGGTTGAGTTTAGACTGGGCAGAGAGCTTGGTTTATGTTCATTACAACTTCAGATTGTTGTCCCATTACTGTGATGATGCAAAGAGCAACAAAGACCTTATTGTTTGGGACAGGTATCCAGAGGAGACCAATTTGGAGGATGGAGTGTTGCGATTAGAGCAATTAGAGGATGCTCTTATCCATGATGATGATGATCGAGTTGACATGCCACCCCCCATTGGTCCCTTGGTTCAACATCAACAGCAGGGGCTTCGTCTTCATCAACTGTAGTGCCATTGCCACAGCTTCCACAGCCACCATCTTCTTCATTGCCACCACGTGGAGGCGCACCGTCACGTACTCTTCGTGGTGGAAGGAGGAGAGATGAGTAGATATTTTCAGTGTTCACAGTGCACACTTTACTGCTTTTGTCATAGATTATCATTAGACTTGTAGGCTTGTTGTGAATTTGAACTTTTTTGTCTTGGTGGTGGCCAAGTGGCCTATTTTGTAAACATTATTATTTGAATTTTGGACATGACTAATGTTGACAGTTGCTCACTTATAATATGCTTTATGTTTTATAATATGATTAAATGTTTTATGTTTATCATTTATGTTTTATAGTATGCTTAATTTTTAAATGTTTTATGTTTTAAAATTTATAGTATGCTTAAATGTTTTATCATGCTTGATTATTTGATGTATGTTTGCAATTGCTAGGATCTAGAACCTAGATTCTAGATTTATGATGCTCGAATAATTAATTATTGATGTACAATGGAATCATGGATGTCATATCTATCTTGATTTATGTAAGAATATGCATGTTTTCATGTCTTCTACAACTAATATGGTATTTGGGATTGTTGTTTTGAATATAAATGCAAAAAATATAATTAATATATATATATATATATATATACTAGATACTTCCGAAACGCTTCGCTTCCTAAGTTTTTGGAAAATGACGATTCAGCGTCCCCGCTTCGTCCCCGCTTCATGCAACGTTGATGCAAACACATCAATAAATTCTTTGAATAAGGCTATGTATTTTTTCTTTGTAATAGTAGGTAGAGATTTAGATAATTTGATGATTTTGGGGTTATGTTCTGTGCCTATATTACATTCCTCAATGTTTGTTTCAGTTGTCTCTATTTTGGGTTTTTTGGCCACATCATTCAAGTCAAATAATTCTTCTAAAGGCACTAGCCCTCTAGGCAGATTATTGTCTTTAAGCTGGAGTATTTCAAATTCCTCTTTTTCCAAGTCTTTTTGTTTATCGGTATTATATATAGTGTTGTGAGTTGGAAAATTTACAGTAGTATTTACATCTAGAACAACATTTTCCAGAACAGTGGTTTGTGTTTCCTCAGTAGTTTGTATCTTGATAAGACTGTCTTCCTCACAATCCATATCCACATTACTGTCTTCAAATTCATCTCTAGATTGCAGGAAGCTCTCAATTTGTTTATCACTGCCAAAAAATTGCCAGTACCTCATGTTGTCTGGCACTGAAGGAAGGTGTTTGACCTCAATTGTATGTTGTTTGTTTGGGTGAGGCAGTTTATAGGTGCTTGCTGAAACAGCTAGGCCATTGGCTAGGACATTTTGGTTTCTGGGAATGACTGCCAAATCGTATTCCTCAAAGGTCCTCAAAAAATCGAGGAAAACATTTCTCTACGCTCTCAGTCTAGGGTGTTTGGCTGCATATAGTCCTTTAACCTGTTTAATGACTAGCTTGGAATCATCATGTACAGAGATCCTTTTTGCTCCTAGTTTTTTCAACATTTGTAATCCCAACAGAAAATATTCATATTCAGCAATGTTGTTTGTGCACTGGAAATTTAGTTTGTGTGAATGATCCTGTGCACTATTGTCTCATGTATTATACACCCAGATTCCTGCCCCAGAGCCAGTTTGGCCACATGAGCCATCAAAACTCATGTTCCAAAGAGGTTCATGGGCATGGTCTGGTTGCTCTGTTTGGGTTTGACTGTCAGTGTTTTCTGTGGGATCATTTTCTACTTGGGAAATCTGTGAATCGGTGATTCCATCATTATACAAAATGAAAGAATCCAGGTCAGTGTGAACATAGTACAGAAGGTAGTTGTGAGGCTTTTCTTGGCTACTTACCATGTACCTCCTTCTTGTGGTCTGCCATCAACCTCTGGCCCAAACAAGAGTTGAGGCTGGTCATCACTCAAATTGACAGTGTCTGTAATCTCCCCTATATTTAGCACTTTCAGGACCTGAGATCTGTAGACATTTTGTTGACCAATTCAGTGAGGGATATAAATCTTTACCTTCACAAGTTTTCTCTCAATACTGAAGGGAGTTTGATTTCTCAGTGGGTTTGACATATCAATCCTTTCAACCTCTATTCTTTGGGTAACTTCGGTCTGTTTGCTTGTACTGGGGATGTCCTTCTGAGGGTTTCTGGTAGGAACATCTACTGGTTTCTTGGCACTGTTCTCTATGTTTTTCTTTTCTGAATTATTTAAATTTTTCTTAGTGTTTTCCGTTGTTTTCTTGGCTTCGGGTCTAGATACTTTCTTGGTAGATTTTTCTGAATTCCATTTATTTGAATTGTCCAAATTATTTTTTCTCCTTAAGTTGTACTGCCTGTGGACTTCCATAATGGCATCCTCAAAACCCAGTTTGTAGTCATTCGATTCTTCAGGCCCGAGGTCAGCTTGGGCTAGTGAAAACAAGTCCTGCTCTTTTTTAGTGAGGAAGACAGGATCCTCTTCATTGATTCCCATCAAATTTATATGATTTTCCTCCTCTTCCTCCACTATCCCTTCGTTATCATCAGCGTAATTTTCTTGAAAGGGAGGCCTGATCTGCTGATCAGGACCCCTTTGCTCTCTCTGCCTAATTTGTGCAGTGTTTCTTCTTGGGTTTTGATTCCTATTTTGGGGTGACGGTTGATTGTCTCTGGGTATTGCTCTTTCATTCAAACTCATCCTTTCCATCATCCTTTCCATAGTCCTCACCAAATTGTCAATCTTGGCATCAGATGTAGACGCTACGGGTTCTTCTCTTATTGTGACTCTCCTCTCAGTCCTCATCCTAGCCCTTTTAGCTAACAAGTTAGCCTCTACGCTCACAACATTATTTTGAATTTCCTCCAAGATTGATGAGTCTCTTTCCCTAAGCTGATAAGCCATGTCTAGGTCAAATCCATCTAGGAATTTAAGCAGCACTATCCCTTGGGGTGGTCTCATATTAGCAGGGAGTGTGTTATATAAGTTGTTAAATCTAGCACAGTAATCCTGCGCACCCTCTTCAGGGGATATTTTGATAGTTTCTTGACTTCCCATCGGTTTATAAATGCTTGGTGGAAAGCAAGGAGATCATGAATACTATTAGGAGTTAGATCCTTAAACCATTTCCTGACTTCACCCCCCTAAACTCTGGGCAAACATTCTCAATGCGACATTGTCATCATCAATTTCTTGTAGATCGAAATAGTCATTCATTTTGTCAATATGTTGTTGGGCGGTCACAGGACCAGTGCTATCAAATTATGGAATCTTGGACTGGTAGTCTTGGGGCATAGGGGCAAAGGGACTGGTAGCACCAATGGGGCATATCTAGCTGCCATGATTGGTGGAGGTGGTAGAGGAAGACGAACGGTGGACGAAATAGGATGGGTAGAGGTATGAGAAATGGATGGATAAAAAACAATAAGCTCAGTCCAATTTTGAGATTTGGTTCTGAATAGACCTAGTTCGAAATACAAATCAAATTGAATGTCTTGCAAAGTGACAAAGCTATCAAGTAAGGAGCTAGATCTATGGAGAACCCCGCTACTAGTTGGACTTTTCATTCTGCGAAACTTCCTCAATATTTTCTCAGGATTATCTACGATAGGAGGAGGATTTGGATCTAGATGGGATTTGGTAGATATTCTTTTGGGAGCCAGAACTTAGCTCAAAATCACAGATAATTGATTATTGAATATTGGAAGAACCAATCTTTAAAAGAAAGTTGTATCGTTTAGTGTTTTTTTAGCTGGGGTTCGCTGAATTCGGATGAAAATAAAAAAAATTTAGTTATGTCCCCAGTATGGTCGCCAATATGTTATCACTCTATAATTTATAAGATTGGCAAGACTAAATTATAAAGAACAACATAAAAACCACTTGAAGCCCAGGATCTTGCCCTCCTAGACTCAGAGAGGGATCTCTCTATAAGATTTAGATTTGTTTGAGTTTACTGATATTAGGCTAGTTAAATTGATCAGGAGAGTTGTTTGTTTGATTGTTCTTGGTTGGATAGACGGGGTCTTTTCTAAACAGTTTCCATTGGCCTATGGAGTCAAAATAGGTTGGGTGTACGCATCAAATCCCAGAGTGAATGCAAGGCAAGCTAGCAGCGAATACTGTTGTTTATATCTGAGTGGAATTATGGGATGGAGAAAGGTGCTTTCAATAATGACTTAAGAGAAATTACGAATTCTTAAACCATACATCAGAAGAAAACATTGAAATTGTAAAGACAGTCAGAATTAAGGTACTTTGAAACAACAAATCTTAATCTAACCTTCCTTCTTTACAAACAGAATTATAAATGAAGCACATGAAAGGATTACAGTGGGAAAACATTAAACATGAATAAAGAAAAACATCACCAGGACAACACAACACATGAATCTTGCAGAATGATATCTTTATTGATGCTCCAGCTTTAAGTACAAATACTTGCAATGAAAAGTGCTTACAAAACCAGGGTCCAACCCTTGTTACAAAACGAAAACTTAGATTTAAACTATTTGCATCGGCTTGCCGTTATCGAAGGGAAATCGGTTCGTTTACTCTAGGAATAACTGAAAATGGGTCTGCGTGTCTCATGCATGGACACGTTGTGATTGTTTCTAGACAGATGCCCGAAGTAGAAGCTGAAGTGGCCCTTCATTGTAACAGCCCACATGGTAGGTACCTGGCGTCCTTATGGAGATGTTATATAATGATGTGGCAGTTTGTTGTGCTAGCGGATCTGATACACTGGATGTGCTGACACTGACAATTCATTGAGCTGCCGGCTTCGTCACTGAAATGAGTTGTCATCCTTCCTAGAGCCTACATAGATTTTCCCAACTCTCTGGAGTCGGGATCTTGGTCCTGTTTAGCTTCCTGTAGACTTCATCAGTCTCGGTGTACTTCACGTATGTTGGTTTTAGCTGAAATATGTGTTTCACCTCATGCTGTATGAAGACATTGTTACTGATGACTTCATAGAATGCTTTCCCGATCATGGTGTTTTTTAGATTTGTGAGCTTGGCTGTGTCCTCGGAGATCTCTGTCAGCCTCTTTGTATAATCAGTTCTTGGAATCAGTTTATCATTGATAACAAACAAGGAAGGCAAACCTCTTTTTTTCAGTGGCTCAATCCTGTTGAAAAACCATCTCACCCCAATCTCCAGCTTATGGCATCTCTCTTCTAGCTGTGTGACTAGACTCTTCTTATTCAACACCCTTTTAACTTCAAGAACAGAGGTTGTTCTGTCAGCCACTTCCAATTGCTCCAATTCATGGCTACTCTTGGAATTCAGGAATCTGATGATGTTGTTGGCAGTTTGGGGCTTATCTCCATGTTCCTCATTTGTTTTCTCAATGGAAACCTTCACTACCTCAATTAGATCCCTTTGTTAAAAAATTATCTGAATTGAGGGCCATATATCATTTACCAAATCAATTATATCCAACCATATGATTTGCTTGACCCTTCCCATCATGCAGCCAATTGAGGACTCTTGAAGAGACTTTTGCAAGCTCTCATTTAGCTTTTTGCTAATTTGCAACTCTGTGGCATGTGCAAAGTCTTTCCCTTTGAGTTGCTCCAGCAGGCCACTGAGCTGATTCCGTAGCCTTTTGATCTCAACTGACTGTAAAGACATGTTCTCCATCGCCTTGGCTAGTTGCTCAGTACTTCCCCTCAGTGTTCCTGTGGATGTTGTGGCTGTTGGGATCACTATGAGAGGAACCACTTGTAGGGGAATCGTGGCCTTAGCTACTTCTTTTGCTGCTCCCTTCACTGCGTTTGTTATTGCTTTCTGTCTTTCTTTGATCATTTTTCCCATCTCATCCTCCATTTTCTTGATCTGCTATGTTTGTTCAATATTTAATTGCAACATTTTTTTCCTTTTGTGTTTCAGTTGCTTCTATCTCCTTAGCCATGGGGTCTTCTGTTACTGGCATCTTAAGCTGCCTCCTCAAAGCAGCTATGTCTGCATTCTTCTTCCTCACAAGGGTTTGTGCCACTGCTATGTTTGATGGATTGTACCCGAGCTGCATCACTAAATCCTCCAAATATTTTATCTTTGAATCTTTGGCCATGGCTCAGATGAAGATGTGACTGTGATTGTGCATTGGACAAAGTCACCTGTAGTTTTGAGAGGCTCGTGGATGTGTTAGTTAGGGTGGAGGAGATCATTTCCCCAGTCTGCATGTGCATCTCCATCTGGTCTATTGGGTGGATGTTCTTTGCATCAAACTCTAAAGATGTCTTCTTGTAGTCTGTTGCACCTTTGGGCTGAGGAACTTGTGCCTCCAAGAATGCCATCCTCATTCTTCCCTTCTCAGAGTCAAAGGCTGTTAATTTTAGACAACTAGGTCCAAACTCCATGTTGTGATGCTTAGATGAAGATGCCAATATTTTTATTGGACTCCTCTTTCGGAGAGGTGCAAGATCGATCTAAAGATCATCTTGATCCGATGAGGAGAACATTTATTTTGAATTTATTTAAAATATGTGCAGGTCCGCCTGAAGGTTTTGTGCCCCAGCAGTTGTGTCACACACCCTCATTGATGGATATAGATTGGTCAACGTTGAATGACATTTTCACTCATCTCATCCTCACACATTTCTCTCTCCTCATCTGATTGGTTGGATTACCTTGGAGGCTCTTCTCTTCACACGTGGGAAATTTCAGCAAGCAGCAATTTTCTGTTTTTGGCTTAGGGTTTCTTCAGCAACATTGACTAGCATTGACTTTGGTCAACGCAAAGTTAAACAGACCTGAAACTCTCCCAAAATTTCGATTTTCCAAATTCGCATTTTTTGGCACTATTCCCGAGGCTCGACGTTGACTTTGATTCGACTGTGTTGACCTAGTTGTTGCTACTGTTTGCATTGACCCTTGACTGACAACGTTGACTTTTGGGTTGATTGTTTTAGCTGTCCTAGAAGGTTGTGTGACACTTCTGGTTGGCTGACCTTATTCAGACTTTGCTAGTTGAAGCATCCTGCTAACCGCTGTAACGCACCAACACTTATATATTTTGGCTTGTCTTCTGTCGATCTACTGGTATGTTCTATCAGCATTTTACTTTATTGCTTATGTGATTGTTGACTAATATTGGGATAAAAAGTAAAGTTACATCAAGCATAGAACATCTACAAAAATTTACATGGTATCAGCGTTGAGGTGAAGACAAAGCCCTAGTTTGTAGCAATCACTGAAGAAGAGCATGGGTTCCTCTAACTACAATGGCTTTAAGGCTGATGACAAATTGACTGGGAAGGATGACTTCCATTCCTGGAAGATGACATTGGATTTTATGTTGGAAGACCAAGATGTCATGGACTATGTGCAGGGTAAAATTCAAGAGCCTCCATCAACTGCAATTGTTGCTGCCAAAACAAAGTACAAGAAGGGGGAAATCAAAGCAAAGTTGATGATCAAGGACTCTATTCATAAGAGTCTGGTTGCCTACATCTCTGAGTTGGGCACATCCAAGGAGATGTATGATAAGTTGGTCAACATGTTCAAGGCCAACAATGCGAATCAAGTCCTATTCTTCAAGAACCAATTGAAGAATCTGAAGAAAGGCAGGGATGAGTCTATCCAATCATATTTTCTGAAGCTGACCGAGATCAAGAATAATCTGCTGGCTATTGGGGAGACAATATTTGATCGAGAGATGGTTCTCACCGCACTTGGAGGTCTCTCATCAGAATGGCATGTATTCAACACTACCATTCTCAATAACAATGTGACCCTGATTTTGACGAAGTACTATCGAGATGCATACAAGAAGAGGTAAGGATGAAGGAATATGAAAATGA
Source organism: Pinus albicaulis (assembly GCA_034641835.2). NCBI lineage: Eukaryota > Viridiplantae > Streptophyta > Pinopsida > Pinales > Pinaceae > Pinus > Pinus albicaulis. The sequence goes on from CM076570.1 coordinate 779,145,025, forward strand.
AGGAAATGTTGCCTTCACTGCTCATTCTAGGAAGAAGAACTTTGGTGGTCCAAGGAACAAAGGAAGAGCAAGGGCCCAAGGAAAGAAGGGCAAGTGTTACACTAGTCACAAGCCAGGTCACTATTCTAGAGAATGCCCTTTCAAGAAGGATTCTCCCAATGATGATGACAACAACAACAATCGAAGGAATGGCAATCAAAGGAACAACAGGTTCAAGGGAAAGAGGAAGGTTCCCTCCGGCGGAAATGGTTAACCTTTCAAAAGGTTGAGAAATTTCAGGTATGAGGAACCAAATGTTGTTGATAAAAGAAATGAATTCATTCTTGTATCTTCGCTTTCTGCTGCATCTCCACCCGACACTATGGATGTCTGGTTGATAGATAGTGGTGCCTCAAGGCACATCACTGGGTTCAATGAAGCACTTTCTGATATGGTTGAGAAGGATACTAATATGGAAATTATCCTTGGAGATAATGCCACATATCCCGTGAAAGGGACAGGGACTATGACCCTCCACTTGTCTCAAGGTCAAGTCCTCCGCTTGCAAGATGTACTCTATGTACTTGATTTGAAGAAGAACCTTGTGTCTATATTGGCCATGGAAGACAAAGGTTTCAATGTGGCATTCATTGATGGGAAGGTTCATATCTGGAAGAAGAGTTTCAAGGAAGCTATCACGATTGGATTTAGAGTTAATACACTCTACCAGGTTGGAGGAAGTCCACTGGGAGCGATGACGTGTGAAACTATCCGACAAACGGAACTATGGCACCGGAGGTTTGGACACCTTCACTACAAAGCCCTTCCCAAAGCAAGTAAGGTGGTGACATGGATGCTTGAGTTCTCAAATAATCATGAAGGTGTATGTCAGGGTTGTGTTGAAGGAAAGCATACAAGGGGACCTTTCCCCTCAAGTGTCACAAAGACATCTGATGTCTTGCAATTGATTCATTCTGATCTGTCTGGGATGCTGCCCATGACATCCTTGGGAGGATGTTCTTATTATATGACATTCATAGAAGACTTCTCTCGCAAAACCTGGATATACTTCTTGAGGAAGAAGGATGAGGCTTTCATGTGGTTTCGTACCTTCAAAGCCTTGGTGGAAAATCTAACAGGCAAGAAGATCAAGATATTGAGGACCGATAATGGCACTGAATATGAGACGAATGAGTTCAAGAACTTTTGCAGAGAAGCTTGCATCAAGAGGGAGACCAAAACTGTCTATATTCCTGAGCATAATGGCGTTGTTGAATGAAAGAATAGGACCATTGTGGAAGTTGCCGTGCCATGCTATGTGATCAGGGTCTACTGAAGTTTTTGCGGGGAGAAGCTGCGAACACTGTTGTGAACATACAAAATCAATGCTCGCATTCGGATTTGGACTCCAAAACTCCCGAAGAGGTTTTCTCTGGTAAGAAACCTCACGTCTCACATTTTAGAGTTTTTGGATGTCTTGTTTATTTTCATGTGCCGAAGGAGAAGAGGAGCAAGTTGGATGCTTTTGGGAAGAAGGGAATGTTTGTGGGCTACAACGAAACTTCGAAGGCCTATAGAGTCTATGTGCTTGGTCAAAGGGAAGTGGAGATATGCCACGATGTTACCTTTGACGAAAATGCTTCCCTGAGAAAAGTAGTCAATCTTCTGAGATCTGGGGAAGATCATGAAGCAAGGCCTGGAAATCAAGAAGAACCGAAGGATGAGATGATGCCCGATGTTGAAGGACCGATGGACCCGATTGATCCACCTCCTTCGATGAGGAAGAGACCATCATGGCTCAGGGACACTCTCGAGGATGCCAAGGGACATATGGCCCCAATGGCGACATTCCGTGAAAGCAACAAGCCGAATAGATACCAAGGATATCTAGCAGCCGTGAGTACTATTGTACAATCTGAGCCTGGATCTTTTGAGGAAGCTGTAAAGCATCAAGTCTAGAAGGATGCTATGCACAAAAAGTATGAATCCATAATGAAGAATGATGTCTAGGATGTGGTTCCAAGACCGAAGGACAAAGCAGTTGTCACCTTGAAATGGCTCTACAAGATCAAGCATGGATCTGATGGAAGTGCTGAAAAGTTCAAGGCAAGATTCGTTGCCCATGGCTTCTCTCAAAAAGAAGGCGTAGACTATGATGATATATTTGCACTTGTGGCCCGATATACCACCATCCGATCTATCACAGCCCTTGCTGCTACGCAAGGATGGAGTCTTCATCAGATGGATGTGAAGACCGCATTTCTGCATGGTGCGATAAAGGAAGAGGTGTATGTGGATCAACCTATGGGATTCGAAGTCGAGTATCGGGACACCCATGTCTACAGGTTGAAGAAAGCCCTCTATGGGTTGAATCAAGCACCTAGAGTTTGGTACGAGAGAATAGATAGCTACCTGATGAAGCTAGGCTTCACTCGTAGTATTGTTGATCCAAAACTTTACTTCAATGTTGATAGAGAAAAGCCTCTCATTCTGGTGTTGTATGTGGACGACCTCTTCTTGACAGGTGCTGACCCTCTCATTCATCAGTGCAAGAGGGAGCTCGCTGCTGAGTTCGAGATGAAGGACCTAGGACTGATGCATTACTTCCTAGGGCTAGAGGTCTGGCAAAGACCTGGTGAGATTTTCCTTTCTCAAGGAAAATACATTGTGAAGCTTCTAGAAAGATTTGGTATGGTGGACTATAAGTCTGCGTCGACACCGATGGAGCTCAACTTTAAGAAGTTGAGTGGCAGCACTGTTGGGCCCGTGCTAGAAAATCCTACTGAGTATTGTCAACTCGTAGGGGCCCCGATGTTCTTAGTGAACACCCGTCCAGACGTATGTTTTGCAGTGAACACTTTGAGTCAACATATGGTTGAGCCTCATCACATTCACTGGGTTGGTGCCAAGAATCTGTTGAGATATCTTTGGGGCACGATAAACCATTGGCTGAGATACACTGTCAGGAACGTGGCACTCCATGGATATACTGATGTCGATTGGGCTGGCAGTGTGGTTGATCATAAGAGCACATCGAGATGTTGCTTCATACTTGGTTCTGCTTCGATATCATGGATGAGAAGGAAGCAGAAGTCGGTGGCTTTGAGCACTGCAGAGGCCGAATACATTGCAGCGAGTATGGCCTGTTGTGAAGCATTTTGGTTGCGAAATCTCTTAAGTGAGTTGTTTGGGCATGTGCTAGATACCACCGTGATACTCTGTGATAACAGGAGCGGGATTCGGTTGTCTGAGAATCCCATGCTCCACGATCGATCCAAGCATATTGATATCAGATACCACTTTATCCGGGATATGGTACAGCGAGGTGCTGTAAGGCTCGATCATATAGGAACTGATGAGTAGGTCGCAGATATTCTCACAAAGCCCCTGGGGAAGGTCAAGTTCCTAACCTTCCGTGAGAATCTTGGTATTGTGGAACGACCCTATGTTGAGGGTCCTGCTGAACGATGAGCTCTGGGAGCTCTGGGGGGATTTGGGGATAGCTTCTCCAAGCTATAAGCAACCATAGTGCTAGGCTTGTCGAACCTTGTTGGTGTGCTTCTGCCCCACCGTTATGATGATTGAGTTGGTTCACCTCTCATGATCTGTGCCCCGTATGGATTCTACCCATTGAGTTCAGGGCTCATGGGAAGTACCTCTCATTTAGCCAGTGAGGTGGGAAAAGTTAGAGACTAGTAGCAAAGACTAATGGACGCATCAGAGATTATTGTACTCTCTATCTAGGATGGCACGCTCCAACCACTTGATCTGGTATCAAGTATAGTGAGGTTTCGGACCTCCAACTGACTTTGGTTTAGGTAAACCAACTTCGGGTTGGTATGAGACTCTTTATGAGTCCTATAGAGGTTTCGGACCTCTGGGCTGAATCTGTCAGCCGGGAATGATGTATTTGTGACTGACCCACTACTATTCTGAAATAAAGAAGCCAACAAAGCAAGTTACGACGGGATGACGCACGATGTTTGGATTGCACAGGTGGATGGATTTCTCCCTAGTTAAGAGGGAGTGTTAATTTTGGACAACTAGGTCCAAACTCCATGTTGTGATGCTCAGATGAAGATGCCAATATTTTTATTGGACTTCTCTTTCGGAGAGGTGCAAGATCGATCTAAATATCATCTTGATCCGATGAGGAGAACATTTATTTTGAATTTATTCAAAATATGTGTAGGTCGACCTGAAGGTTTGGTGCCCTAGTAGTTATGGCACACATCCTCATTGATGGATATAAATTGGTCAACGTTGGATGACATTTTCACTCATCTCATCCTCACACATTTCTCTCTCCTCATCTGATTGGTTTGATCGCCTTGAAGGCAATCTTCACATGTGGGAAATTTCAACAAGCAGCAATTTTATGTTTTCAGCTTAGGGTTTTTGCAACAACGTTGACTTAGGTCAACGCAAGGTCAAATGGACCTTAAACTCTCCCAAACTTTTGATTTTCCAAATCCACATTTTTTGGCACTACTCCCAAGGCTCGACGTTGACTTTGACTTGGCTGCGTTGACCTAGCTGCTATTGCTGTTTGCATTGACTGTTGAGTGACAACGTTGACTTTTGGGTTGACTGTTTTGGCTGTCCTAGAAGGTTGTGTGACACTTCTGGTTGGCTGACCATATTGAGACTTTGTTGGTTGAAGCATCCTGTTGACTGTCGTAATGCACCAACACACTTATATATTTTGGCTTGTCTTCTGGCAATCTATTGGTATGTTCTATCAGCATTTTACTTTACTGGTTATGTGATTGTTGACTGATATTGGGATAGAAAGTAAAGTTGCATCAAGCGTAGAACATCTACAAAAAATTTACGAAGGCTGATAGGAGTCTACTCTGGGCGCTGCGTATTTGTTTCCAAAATTGATTGTAGGTGTTGGTCTTGAGAACCTCATTCCTTCTCTTGCTCTCCCTGAATGTGTCATAGATGTCTTCCTCCTTTTGTTCTGTAGTGGAAGTAGATGTGGGAGTTTGCACATTCTTCTGTTGGAATGGCACGGTGGCAGAGGATGTGGAGAAGATAGGGTGGCCACCTGCTGAAGATGAACCTGGTGAATCCCCAATTGTGATGACAGTTTGCTAGTTTTTCTCATTTCCTTGGTCAAGGCCCATGCTGATCCTGGCTCTCTTCCTATGTTTCACTTTGATCTCCTGAGTGGAGGAATCGATGTCCATGTCTGTTTGATTCTCCCTGGTCCTCTTACTTCCTATTTCCTTTTCAGGCTCTTATGGAAATTTCTGAATCTTTACACTTTATGCAGAAATTATTACTGTTAATCTGGTAATGATCCTCCTACTTAGACAAGTTATTAACTGAATAAATTCAAGTTAAGATCGAACCAAAACACATAACAGATCTCCACCAATCCAGATCTAGAACAAGTTCATGCACACATAGACAAAGTGACATAGTTATTTCTGGACAAATAGTCCTTGGAAAAACCCAATGCGGGAAAATCGGTCTCTGGGTGTTGGAGGGTTTTATTATTAAGAATTTTCTCAATACAACAAGCCTAGGTTCCAGATCTGGAAAACCCGACAGAGAAATACTAGATCTACAGCTCATTGGCTGATCTAGGGCCGAAATAATGATTGATCCACGCCCTCAAATGAGATTTAGAGAACTTAGCCAAGATTAGGGCCTAGAAACCCCAGCGCTGCCCCTGAAAGCCTCGCGTCAGCCTCTAAAGCCCCTCTAACCCTCAGCACTGCTCCGGAAGGGACTGCGTTACCCTAAACTGGGTGACAAAGTCTCTACGCTGCCCCTTAGGGTCTCTGCATAACCCTCTGAGGGTTTCCTGCTGAAAATCACGCTGTCCTTGGCAGGACTGTGCGGTCCTTGCTGCTCCAGCTTCCCTTCTCCTCTGCGTTGTCCTTGACCTGATCTTTGCCTCTTGTGTATTCTAGACCCCGGGATCAGATCATCCCCTTGGCCTAAATTCCCCTCTCTGTAGCTGAAACACTTCTAAGTATTCTTAGCAAACCCTGCCCTAGAATCTCAGCTTAGCTTCAGTGCTCTACCTCTGTGTGTCTTTACAAATGACCCCAAGCCTTTCCTTTATACTTTTCTTGTTAGGAAACCAATGGCCATGATCATATTTTGAATCAATGGCTAAGATTTAAAGAAAGCTTGATCTGTGTGACTTAAGACAATTTCATCACATGTTTAATTAAATTCACTTTAATTATTTAAGTTCCCTAAGTTTTAACTTAGGAAATACATTAAAATAATTAATTACTTTAATATCTCCTAAACCAGATGAAATTTCCCAAATCAATTTCTGGGTCTTGTAGATCAAGTGTACTGTAGTCCCTCCACAAAGTTTGGGAGCTAGAGCACAACTAATGCTACCCCAAATACACAAAATCTCAAAACTCCCTCTTAGCATCAAGGGTGTGCTCTAGCAATACATCACACTTATGCAATACATGATTTTGGGCACTGGTTCTGTGCTGCTGATGCTTGGTCTGTTGCCACTCAACTCTACACTGTTGCTGCCATTCTTTACTGCTGCCCATGACTCTGCCACTGCCACTGCAACCTCTGTATTGCAGCTTCCTCTCAATATGTTGCATCTGTGCTGCTCATAGCACTGGCTCTGCTGATCTGCTGCACTGCAACTTCAGTTGTTGAAAGAAACAACTGAATCTCCTACCCAATCTTTGACAAACAAGTTTGATGGGCTGCATCCTCATCACTGAAGCTCCATAGGCTATAGATCTGTGCTGGCATCTAAAGCATGATGCACAACTATAGCTCTACCTGTGTAATTAGACTCCCTCTGCACTACTGAAGTCACATCAGACCCTTGTGCTAAAATCTCTCACGTTGTTGCTACATTGCGCTCTCTCTGAAGCCTTCTGCACTGCGTAAGCAGCTCTGCTCTGCACTGCTAAAGTCACATCAGCCTCTGGGCTGCTGCTGCTCTGCTCCTCTCGGCCTTCAGATCTGCCTCTACTTCATCCGTGATCTATGCACCCTTTGCTCCACTTGTCCCGCTATTGTCTTAAGGCTGTCGTAGCTCGCATGTGATCCAAGAGATGAGTTGCTCAAGGATCCTGGCTTCTTCTATGTAGCTCCTTTACATATCCATGTCACCCCACCTCCATGGTCCATGAGCACTCATGGTTGCATCATCTCTTGACCCATCATCTGCCATAGCTGCTTTGGAAGAAGATGCTTCCCTATCCTTTTTCTTGTCAGGACAATTGTTGGCAAAATGTCCCATTTCACCACACTGGAAGCACTTGATCTTTGAGAGATCCTTCTTCTTCGATGCCAAGGCTGCATCTTCCTCATCTTTCTTCTTCACTTTGCTCGATCCAGAGTTATACTGCTTGTTGGTGAATCTGCGGAGTTCTTCTTGACGCAAAATTGACCACAAGTTGTCCCAATCTTGGAGGTCCACTCTGCCCAAGATACTTTGGACAAAGGTTTCCCACTCATCTGTGACTGCATTGAGGGCAATCCTGACCATCAAATCATCTTCCCCCTTAGCACCAGTTGTAGTCAACTGATCTCTGATCGACTGTAGTCTAAAGAGGAAATGCTCCATGTCTTCTCCCTTGGACATCATGAAAGACCTTATCTGAGTCTCCAACATCATCTTTCTTTGGACAGATTTTCCCTCATACAGGTAGGTCAAGGCCTTCCACATCTCGTTAGCTGTCTTCTTCCCAGCTCCGTGTGGTACAATATGGTCCTTGATTCCATCCATAATTAGCCGCTTGGCATGCCCAGTAGCCTCCTTATGCTTCCGAACGAGATCCGGATCTGTCAGTGTGGCTAGAGTTTGCTCTACGTGGTCTCTAAGATTGTATGCCTCAAGGACTATCAGGATCCTTTCCTTCCAAACTGAAAAGTTTGAGAGGCCATCCAGCCTATCCTGATCACGCAGTCCATGAGGAGCCATCTGCTCAGAATGTGTCAGAACTTCCTTTTCTCTTTGCTAGAGAAATGGATCTAAGGCCCTTGGTGAAATAGGCACCTTTTGCTCCCTCTGACCACTGATTTCCCTCCTTGGAAATCTACCAAATCAACTATGATTCAGCTTCTTCTTTGATCCTCTGATCAAACTGCAAGTTTCCTTTGGTTAGAAACTCTCTGAGAAGTTGATCTCCTCCCGCTCTTTGTCACTTATACTAAGGCTAAAAATCTGAAAACTTCAGAAAATTAACCCCACCAGCACCTTCTGAATTTCTGCAGCTTTTCTGCAGTCTTTTATGGATCTGAAAGATTCAGATCTGAATCGCACTGGCTGGCTTCAGACCAATCCAGCGTTGTTTCTGAGTTGCCTTTCGCTGTAATTGCGTGGGCTTGCTAGGACACAGCGTTGGACAACGTCACCCTTCCCTCTGCGTGAATCTGCCTCTAAAAACTGTGATGTCCCTTCAGATCTGCATTTTTGCTGCTTTTCTAGCTGCTTTCTGCAGCTAGAATCTTCAGTCTCTTGCTGGTGACCCTCCTAGATCTGCAATTGCTTTGATACCATGTGGAAATTTCTGAATCTTTACAACTTATGCAGAAATTATTACTGTTAATCTGGTAATGGTCCTCCTACTTAGACAAGTTATTAACTGAATAAATTCAAGTTACAATCGAAGCAAAACACATAACAGATCTCCACCAATCCAGATCTAGAACAAGTTCATGCACACATAGAAAAAGTGACACAGTTATTTCTGGGAAAATAGTCCCCGAAAAAACCCAATGCGGGAAAACCAGTCTCTGGCTGCTTGAGGGTTTTATTATTAAGAATTTTCTGAATACAGCAAGCCTGGGTTGAAAACCAGTCTCTGCCTACTGGAGGGTTTTATTATTAAGAATTTTTTGAATACAATAAGCCTGGGTTCCAGATCTGGAAAACCCGACAGAAAAATACTAGATCTACAGCTCATTGGTTGATCTAGGGCCAAAATAATGACTAATCCACACCCTCAAACGGGATTTACAGAACTCAGCCAAGATTAGGGCCTAGAAACCCTAGCGCTGCCCCTAAAAGCCTCTACGTTAGCCTCTGAAGCCCCTCTAACCCTCAGCGCTGCTTCGAAAGGGACTGCATTACCCCAGAATGGGTGACGTAATCTCTACGCTGCCCCTTAGGGTATCTGCGTAACCCTCTGAGGGTTTCCTGCTGAAAATCAAACTGTCCTTGGAGGGAATGCGTTGTCCTTGCTGCTCCAGCTTCCTTTCTCCTCTACGCTGTCCTTGAGCTGATCTCTGCCTCTTGTGTATTCTAGACCCCGGGATCAGATCATCCCCTTGGCCTAAATTCCCCTCTCTGCAGCTGAAACACTTCTGAATATTCTTAACAAACCTTGCCCTAGAATCTCAGCTTAGCTGCAGTGCTCTGCCTCTGTGTGTCTTTACAAATGACCCCAAGCCTTTCCTTTATACTTTTCTCGTTAGGAAACCAACGACCATGATCAGATCTTGAATCAATGGCTAAGATTAAAAGAAAGCTTGATCCGTGTGACTTAAGACAATTTCATCACATGTTTAATTAAATTCGCTTTAATTATTTAAGTTCCCTAAGTTTTAACTTAGGAAATACATTAAATTAGTTAATTAATTTTATATCTCCTAAACCAGATGAAATTTCCCATATCAATTTATGGGTCTTGTAGATCAAGTGTACTCTAGTCCCTCCACAAAGTTTGGGAGCTAGAGCACAACTGATGCTACCCCAAATACACAAAATCTCAATAGCTCCTTTCCTTTGTCATCTTGAACTCATGCCGCTTTCCTCTCTTGTTGAGTTGGTGTTTGGACTCCTGAAGTAGAGATGACCTGCTCTTCAACCTCCTGGAGTGTGTCTGCCACCCATTCTTCTTGGTTCATGTACTTCTCTATCTCCAGCCTGTGGGTATGGGTGTAGGGTGTGGACTTGTTTTCCACCCTCTTCTTGGAGATGATTCCCATTGTCTCATAGGGCCAGGTGAAACTGTGTGTGAATTTCACCTCTTTCAGTATTTTATTTGCCTCTCCCCCTGCTGCCTTATTGTTGCAGATGAATGGGCCGATTTGGGATTTGATCCTGAATTGTGACTTCTTCTTGGCCGAAACAAAAAGCACCTCATCAGCATCTATCATTTGCCTGATATACTCAAGGGAAAAGGTCCTCAAGGAGAGGTATTTGGGTAGTTTATAGGGGGCCAATTCGCTGCCATAAACCCTGATCTCCGTGTATTTTTGGTAGAGATACCTCTCTGCTGTCCTGATCTGCTTTGTCAACTACATCACTTTCTTGATTTCCTCAGTGACCCTGGGCTCTGTGGTGTTGCTGAGTGCACTGATTGCTGGGTGGACAAATAGGTCTACAAAGCTCTTGTATGAATAATCTTCCTACTCCTTTCTCAAAAGAGTTGTCCAAAAAATGACGGATTGGGATTGAGAGTCTGCACCTTGCTTTATCATGTCGAATTCGAACTTGCTGGATTGAAATGAGGTAAACATGTATACCAACACAGAGGTGTATTTGAATACCCGTTCTATTTGAAATTTCAAGAACTAATCGTGGATTGCATCAGCAAGGAACTGAGCATAGCTGAACATAATAGTGGGCTTGGCATCTGCAGAGAGGATAGATAAGAAACCAATTATGGCTTCATCTATCCATTGATCATTATGATAACCTATCAAATAAGACAGGGTAGTGACAATGTGCTTGGTCCTTTCCGAGAAGGTGGATGATAGATATGGGGGATTTGTGGGAGGCATTGGTGCATTGGGAGTCATGAAAAGCTTTAAGGTTTTGGCCCTGTTGGAAAAATCTAATCCTTGGTATACTCCTATAAGGGCCTCATATGAAAAAGGGACAGTGTTCTCAACAATGGGGGCCTGCAACATCTCTTAAATGGATGGGGCAATTACATGAAACAAAATCTCTCCTGCAAAGTTCACTATGGCTCTTTGCTTAATGTCATAGCAAGACTAACATTTCCTAATTACTCAAGGAAGCTATGGGTTCTAGGGAATATGTAATGTGGAAGCTTGGTCTCCCACAAGCTAATACCATCTGCTTCATCAAGGAGCTTATCCTCGAGCCAGCAATAGACATCGAATAGGTTGAGGTCTGACTCTGTCTCGTGGATCTTGTAGTCACCGTCAGCCAGGGGAATATGGTCCAAGTCTACCTGGGGTTATACCATGGGATTGAAAGGCTGTTGATCTGCCTTGGGAGGCATGATTTGCTTTTTCACTCTCTGTTTCACCTACAATGGAGAATGGGTTGCAAGAGAAGGGGTATAGAGAAGGGAGAAACGGTATGAATTGATACTGAGGAAGGGGTAAGACCGAAGGGGATCGAGATCGGAAAATGAATTAGCTGAAACGAGAACTGTAACTAGGCTCAAAGAGCGCTCAGTATTCCTTCTTTGATGTGCAATTTACCCTTCCACCAAGGTGGCTAGTCGTGATCACAACATGTAGCAATTCAATAGTAACAGCAATGCAAACTTTGGCGCCATGGTGAATCCAGGTTTTAACATGTGGCTGGATGTTAACCGTGAGTTGGCGCGGGTCCGTTGGATAACAGCCCGACCATTCATGGCGCAATGGTGCTACTGGTGGGAGGGGATGTGTTAAAATTGGACAACTAGGTCCAAACTCCATGTTGTGATGCTCAAATGAAGACACCAATATTTTTATTGGGTTCCTCTTTCGAAGAGGGGTAAGACCGATCTAAAGATCATCTTGATCTGATGAGTAGAATATCTATTTTGAATTTATTTTTAATACTTTCAAAATATGTGTAGGTCGGCCTTAAGGTTTTACACCCCTAGCAAATGTGTCACACACCCTCAGTGATTGATATAAATAGAGTCAGCGTTGGAGGACATTTCAATCATCTCATCAAACACATCCTCATGATCTAGAAATGGATGCCGTAAATCTGGATGATGCCAGAAATGGATGTCGTAAATATGGATGATGTCATAAATCTGGATGATGCCGGAAATGGATGTTGTAAATCTGGAAGCCGTAAATATGGATGATGCCATAAATTTGGATGATGCCGGAAATGAATGCCGTAAATATGGATGATGTCGTGAATCTGGATGTGGGATTCTTTTGTTGAATTATGTTGATTTTTGATGAGCTGTCTTTAAGGGTTGTGTGTGTGACACTTCTGGTTGGCGTATTGAGACTTTGTTGGTTGAAGCATCCTGTTGACCACAGTAACGCACCAACACACTTATATTTTTCTGGCTTGTCTTCTGTCGATCTACTGGTATGTCTATTAGCACTTTACTTTCTTGTTTATGTGATTGTTGACTGACATTGGGGATAAAAGTAAAGTTGCATCAAGCATAGAACATCTTCAAAAATTTACATGGTATCAAAGCTAAGGTGAAGACAAAGCCCTAGTTTGTAGCAATCACCGAAGAAGAGGAGGGGTTCATCAAAATACAATGGCTTTAAGGCTGATGAAAAATTGACTGGGAAGGATGACTTCCATGCTTGGAAGATGACATTGGATCTTAATTTGGAAGACCAAGATGTCATGGACTATGTGCTTGGTAAAATCCAAGAGCCTCCATCCACTACAACTGTTGCTGCCAAATCAAAGTACAAGAAGGGGGAAATCAAAGCCAAGTTGATGATCAGGGACTCAATTCATAAGAGTCTGGTTGCCTACATCTCTGAGCTAGGTCACTATGCTAGAGAATGCCCTTTCAAGAAGGTCAAGAAAAGGAAGGCTCCCTCCGGCGGAAATGAGAAACCTTTCAAAAGGTTAAGTAATTCCAGGTATGAGGAATCAAATGTTTTTGATGATAAAAGAAATGAATTCATTCTTGTATCTGCCCTCTCTACTGCATCTCCACCCAACACTATGGATGTCTAGTTGATAGATAGTGGTGCCTCAAGGCCCATCATTGGGTTCAAGGAAGCACTTACTGATATGGTTGAGAAGGATACTAATCTACAAATTATCCTTGGATATAATGCCACATATCCTGTGAAAGGGACAGGGACTGTGACCCTCCACTTGTCTCAAGGTCAAGTCCTCCGCCTGCAAGATGTACTATATGTACCTAATTTGAAGAAGAACCTTGTGTCTGTTTCGGCCATGGAAGACAAAGGTTTCAATGTGGCATTCATTGATGGAAGGTGCACATGTGGAAGAAGAGTTTCAAGGAAGCTATCACGATTGGGTTTAGAGTTGGTACACTCTACCAGGTTGGAGGAAGCCCACTGGGAGCGATGACATGTGATACTATCCGACAGACTGAACTATGGCACCTAAGGTTTGAACAAATTCACTACAAGGCCCTTCCCGAAGCAAGGAAGGTGGTGACGGGGATGCCTGAGTTCTCAAATAATCATGAAAGTGTATGTCAGGGTTGTGCTGAAGGTAAGCATACAAGGGGACCTTTCCCCTCAAGTGTCACAAAGACATCTGATGTCTTGCAATTAGTACATTCTAATCTGTCTAGTATGCTGCCCGTGACATCCTTGGGAGGATGTTCTTATTATATGAGACAAACGAGTTCAAGAACTTTTGCAGAGGAGCTAGCATCAAGAGGGAGACCACAATGTCTGTGGGCTACAGCGAAACTTCGAAGGCCTATAAAGTATTTGTGCTTGGTCAAAGGGAAGTGGAGATATGCCACGATGTTACCTTTGACAAAGATGCTTCCCTGAGGAAAGTATTCAATCTTCCGAGATCTAAAGAAGATCATGAAGCAAGGCCTGGAAATCAAGAAGAACCGAAGGATGAGACAATGCCCGATGATGAAGGACCAATGGACCCGATTGATCCACCTCCTTCAATAGGGAAGAGGCCATCATGGCTCAGGGACACTCTTGAGGATGCCAAGGGATATATGGCCCCAAAGGGGGACATTCGTGAAAGCAAGAAGCTAAGTAGATACCAAGGGTATCTAGCAGCCATGAGTACTATTGTACAATCTGAGCCTGGATCTTATGAGGAAGCCGTAAAGCATCAAGTCTGGAAGGATGCTATGCACGAAGAGTATGAGTCCATAATGAAGACTGATGTCTGGGATGTGGTTCCAAGATCGGAGGACAAAGCAGTTGTCACCTCGAAATGGCTCTACAAGATCAAGCATGGATCTGATGGAAGTGCTGAAAAGTTCAAGGCAAGATTCGTTGCCCGTGGCTTCTCTCAAAAGGAAGGCATAGACTATGATGATATATTTGATTTTGTGGCCCGATATCCCACCATCCGATCTATCATAGCCCTTGCTGCTACGCAAGGATGGAGCCTTCATCAGATGGATGTGAAGACCAAATTTCTGCATGGTGCGATAAAGGAAGAGGTGTATGTGGAGCAACCTCTGGGGTTTGAAGTCCAGGATCGGGACACCCATGTTTGCAGGTTGAAGAAAGCCCTCTATGGGTTGAAGAAAGCACCCAAAGCTTGGTACGAGAGGATAGATAACTACCTGATGAAGCCAGGCTTCACTCGTAGTAATGCTAATCCGAACCTTTACTTCAAGGTTGATAGAGAAAAGCCTCTCATTCTGGTGCTATATGTGGACGACCTCTTCCTGACAGGTGCTGTCCCTCTCATTCATTAGTGCAAGAGGGAGCTCGATGTTGTGTTCGAGATGAAAGACCTAGGACTGATGCACTACTTCCTAGGCCTGGAGGTTTGGCAGAGACTTGGTGAGATTTTCCTTTCTCCAGGAAAATACATTGTGAAGCTTCTGGAAAGATTTAGTATGATGGACTGTAAGTTTGTGTCGACACCAATGGAGCTCAACTTTAAGAAGTTGAGTGGCAGCGCTGCTGGGCCCGTGCTAGCAAATCCCACTGAGTATCTTCAACTCATAGGGGTCCTAATGTTCTTAGTGAACACCCGTCCAGACGTATGTTGTGCAGTGAACACTTTGAGTCAAAACATGGTTGATCATAACATTCACTGGGTTGGTGCCAAGAAACTCTTGAGATATCTTTGAGGCACAATAGACCATGGGCTGAGATACACAGTCGGGAGTATGACACTCCATGGATATATTGATGCCAATTGGGCTGGCAGTGTGGTGGATCGCAAGAGCACATCTGGATGCTACTTCACATGTAGATCTGCTTCGGGCAGGAAACTAAAGTCGGTAGCCTTGAGCACCGCTGAGGCCGAATACATTGTAACATGTATGGCCTGTTGTGAAGTCACTTGGTTGCGAAAGCTCTTCAGTGAGCTATTTGAGCATGTGCTAGATGCCACCATTATCCTTTGTGATAACTAGAGGGGGATTCGTTTTTCATAGAATCTCGTGTTCCACGAACGATCCAAGCATGTTGATGGCTGGTACCACTTTATCTGGGATATGGTACATCGAGGCGTCATAAGGCTCGATCATATAGGAATTGATAAGCAGGTCGTGGATATTCTCACAATGCCCTTGGGGAAGGTCATGTTGCTAACCTTCCGTGAGAATCTTGGTATCGTGGAACGACCCTATTTTGAGGGTCCTGTTGGACGATGAGCTCTAGGAGCTATGGGGGGCTTTAGGGATAGCTTCTCGGAGCTATAAGCAACCACAGGGCTAGGCTTGCCGAACCTTTTTGGTGTGCTTGGGCCCCACCGTTATGATGATTGAGTTGGTTCGCCTCTCATGATCTGTGCCCCATATGCATCCTACCCATTTGAGTTCCGAACTCATGGGAAGTACCTCTCATTTGGCCAATGAGGTGGGAAAAGCTAGAGACTAGTAGCAAAGACTGATGGATGCATCAAAGATTGCCGTACTCTCTATCTAGGATGCTACGTGTCCAACCACTGGATCTGGGATCAAGTCTAGTGAGGTTTCAGACATCCTACTGAATTCGAATCAGATAAACCAACTTCAGGTTGGTATGTGACTCTTTGAGTCCATGTGAGGTTTCGAACCTCCTACTGACTTCAAGTAAGATAAACCAACTTTGGGTTGGTATGTAACTCTTTGAGTCCATGTGAGGTTTCGGACCTCCAAATGACTTCAGGTCAGTGAGACTAACTTCGGGTTAGTATATATGACTCTCTTGAGTCCAAGTGAGGTTTCGGACCTCCTACTGACTTTGAGTCAGATAAACCGACTCCAGGTTGGTATGAGACTCTTCGTGAGTCCTATAGAGGTTTCAGACCTCTGGGCTGAATCTGTCAGCCGGGAATGATGTCTTTGTGACTGACCCACCTCTATTCTGAAATAAAGAGGCCAACAAAGCAAGTTACGGTGGGATGACGCACGATGTTTGATTGCACAGGTGGATGGAGTTCTCCCTAGTTGAGAGGGAGTGTTAAAATTGGACAACTAGGTCCAAACTCCATGTTGTGATGCTCATATGAAGACACCAATATTTTTATTGGGTTCCTCTTTCGGAGAGGTGCAAGATTGATATAAAGATCATCTTGATCCGATGAGCAGAACATTTATTTTGAATTTATTTTTAATACTTTCAAAATATGTGCAGGTTGGCCTTAAGGTTTTACACCCCCAGCAAATGTGTCACACACCCTTAGTGATTGATATAAATAGAGTCAACGTTGGAGGACATTTCAATTATCTCATCACACACATCCTCATGATCTAGAAATGGATGCCGTAAATATGGATGATGCCGTAAATCTGGATGATGCCGGAAATGGATGCCGTAAATATGGATGATGTCGTAAATCTGGATGATGCCGGAAATGGATGTCGTAAATCTAGATGTTGTAAATATGGATGATGCCGTAAATTTAGATGATGCCGAAAATGAATGCCATAAATCTGGATGCCGTAAATATAGATGATGTCGTAAATCTGGATGATGCCGGAAATCTGGATGTGGGATTCTTTTGTTGAATTATTTTGATTTTTGATGAGCTATCTTTAAGGGTTGTGTGTGTGACACTTCTGGTTGGCTGACCATATTGAGACTTTGCTGGTTGAAGCATCATGTTGACCGCAGTAACACACCAACACACTTATATTTTTCTGCCTTTTCTTCTATCGATCTACCGGTATGTTCTATTAGCACTTTACTTTCTTGTTTATGTGATTGCTGACTGACACTGGGGATAAAAGTAAAGTTGCATCAAGCATAGAACATCTTCAAAAATTTACAGTATGTGATGGGGCGAAGTGGATAGGTGATGGAGGACGTGGCACGATGGCATTGGCAACAGTCACAAAGCGGCAGTAGTTTGGAGGACAACAGAAACAACTTTTTGGAGGGGGGCTTAGGTGGTAAGCGGTAATAGAGAGGGTGTGCAAAACGGTGGGAGCGCAACACGTCGAGGGGTAGGTGGTAATGGATACCGCCCATTTTGGACACCCGCCCTTTGTTAACGTCCCACAGATGAAGGGGAGCCGAAATGAATTGAGGGTCGTCGATGGCGAGGTGAGGGGCAGAGATGGAGGGTAAGGTGAGAGGTGCTTAGCGGGGAGAGAGGTGACGTGGCAGGGAGGGGTCCACGGACATCGCAAATCGCATGTCGAAGGATTTAGTTGTGAACAATGGAGGTAAACCTTAAATCCTGGGAAGTGCGAATTGCAGAGAGAGGGGAGGTGATGTGGTAGGGAGGGGCCCACGGACATCGCAAATCGCATGTCAGAGGATTCAATTTTGAACAATGGAGGTAAACCTTAAATCTTGTGAAGTGCAAAGTGCGGGGAGTGGGAGGTGACTTGGTCGGGAAGGTGGGACCGCTCACAGTCCGCAGATCGTAGGCTTTACCATTTCTTTAGCGCTATCCTGTTACACTTGTGAAGTGCAAAGTGTGGGAAGGCGGAAGTGACGTTGCAGGGAAGGTGGGACCGCCTGCAGCCCACAGATCGTAGAATTTACCATTTTCGTTAGCGCTATCCTATTACACTTGCGAAGTGCGAAGTACGGGGAGGGGGAAGTGACGTGGCATGGAGGTGGGACCCGCTAACATCGAAAAACGCAAATCAGGCGATTTAGTGGTGATTGGAGGATTTTGGGAAATGAATGAATGGTAAGGGATTTTTTCGATTTGGCTGATGCGAATTGCGGTTTGGTCCTTGGTGGGATGTGCACGAGCTTAAAATAGATTTTTCCTTAAAGGATTTTGAAGTCCCTATTTCATTTTTTCCTTTAGTTTCTTCTTCCTTGCATATCTACCTACCCGAACTACTCATTTAACATGTTTTCTTCCTTTGTAGGGTGCATTTAGACTTGCAGACCCTGAACATTTTCTTTTAAAATTCTACCTACCTATTGATAAGCCAAGATTAAACAGTTTGGCAAATCTTTATTTTTTAACCTATCAACAGAAATTGAAAACTGTCCAATCATGATTAAACTATATGACTGGACAAACCTATCTAAAGAGTAGTGACATTTGAACTTGCAACACTTTCAGCTTTATTTCTTTTTTGGGGTTCTTCTTTCTTTTTTCCTTTTTTTCTTTTCATTCTTTTCTCTTTTCTTTTTCTTTATTTTTTATACCCTCTTTTTTTTCTTTCTTTTTATTTTTCCTTTTTGTTTGAAATCATTTGAATTTTGAAAAGTCTTTCAACAATGAAAACCTTGCACGAAATATGAAGTACCCAGTCACCTTGAGATCCTATAATTTATAGGGTACTAACAAAGAGTAAGAGCAGGGAAATTGCTGGAGCAATTGTAGAGTACAAGATTTCATCAAGAGAAGAACGAGGTCTTCAAGCAAAGAGCAAGAGCACTTCAGCTACAAGTTGATCAGACATTGGTGACTTTATTCATTCTCATTCTCTCTCTCTCTTTGTGCTCTGCTGAACAATTGAAGAAATCTAATAGAAGAATAATCATTTGGGTTTTCCCCTTGTGGGTTTTGCCTTGGTCATTGAACCTAACTCTCAGTGTCTCATATTTGTGCTTGGTTGTCTTCATATGGTCCTTAAGTTTATGTCTATCTACAATCGTTGATTTGTGAAGAAGAAATTTGCATTCTAAGTAATTGTAACAACATAGAACATTCAATTTTCTACAAAGTACATTCAGTTTTCTGCAAAGTATATTCAACTTTCAGCAAAGCACATTCAACTTTCTGCTAAGTACATTAAGTTCCATTCAGTTTTCTGCAAAGTACATTCAATTTTCTGCAAGTACACTCAGTTTTCTGCATAGAACTTTCAGATTTTAAGAAAATCTACCAACCTCCCAACCTACCTTCCATATCAAAATACAACCGTAATTATATATCAACTCCTTAGCCAATATTTTTGGCACAAAATTTGAATTTATCATTTCTTAATAACATGCAAAGTAGTATAAATGTATATTTACCGCTATGGTAGAATTGATTTATAAATCTTGTTACGAAATTTTCAATCCAAGAAAATACCTTGTATGTTTTGCATACACAAATCGTTCTTACCTTTATAACTTTATTGGCAAATCCTGCAAAAAGTTTTCCTTGATGAAGTAGCAATGAAGTTACAACAGAATTGCAATCAATGACCTTGGGTGTAGGATTCTCTAAAATAGTATTTATATTAAAGACCTGCAATATAAAAAATTTATTAGCAGGGTCCAAAATCATAGAAAAAAGCTTGGAGACAAGAGAATACAAAAATAACTATTGCAATGGTCCCCTTGAAAATCTCATAAGCTACAATTCATCCTAATTCCTTTAGAACAAAGTAACACTTATATGAAATGAAATAAAACATAATAAACTACTCAATTAACTTGCTAAAACCCAATTCTGTATTGATTATAAATATCAGTCATGTACTAATTATGAAATCAAATCATTTTTGGATAGCATTCAAAATCACCATGCAGGCAAGCTTGCACCTTAATAGTTTTGTCCCAACTTCCAATGAAGACCCAATCACGTTCAGCATCAGCAGCTATAATTGCATCATTATGAACTTGTACTGATTTCAAAAGAATATCATCCTTCCAAACCTGTCATAGAACAAATAAATGAAAGAAAAATTGGAGTTACTCTTTATTTAATATTAAGCATGCAGCTACATTCTTTTATCTGTAAGAAAACACACTCCTTACTAACAAGCTACCTTATCTCCAAGGAAAAACCTTTGTACTCTATGGCTGTTTTAGTTCCTTCAAAATTCTTTTAGCCAAAAAGATATTGGAAAAAAAATATTGTGTTGAGTAAATTTCCAAATCTATTTCATCATTGAAATTTGTATCCAATATCTGTGGTTTTAGGTTCTTCCTAAATCTCTACTATATCCAATGACTAGATTTCTTATGAAGGCTTCCATAAGAGACATTCGTACTTATTTAAGTCTCTCGCATTTTTCTAAATACAAACATAGATGTGATCAAGATTTTACATACTAAAATTACTTTCTCTATCATTGCACATACAATATTCTAGAAATGCTTAAACTACAAACCACTAAATTATATATTGTTAAAAAGTATGCTTCTATTTATAGGTAGCATTGAAATATGCACATTTTAATTCCTTTCATTTTCCTCTGAAAATCTTGCATGGTTTGTTGGGTTTTATCATGTTTAATGCAATGTTCCACCAATTTTCTGAGACGAGAGGACACAAGAATGGGGAGACACAAAAGGGGGATGTGTGGGAGCACCCCCAAATTTTAGGAAAATTAAAGGGGGACGGAGGGGTATATATATTATAAACATGATTCAAATTCAAATTCAATAATGAAATACATTGATTCATACATCATAAATGATTCAATGAAATAAAAATAGTAAAATATGGTAAACACTTTATTCATTATTCTAGAATCTTATTAATACTTAGAAAAATAGTAGAGATTAAAGTCCAAAGAATAAAATAGTAAATTGAAATTACTCAGACTCAAAAATAGTAAAAAGTGACAAGTGAAAGATTTTGAAATATTTAACTAGGTTTGGTCTTCATAATGTCATATGTACTATTGATTTTATGTATTTGATGTAAAGAGAAAGAAAAATTATTATTATTTTTTTATTTAATATGGGTTTCATGCTCTAGGTCAAATTGTTTTTAGGTCAAACACCCATTGTGTGCTTTTAGAATTTGTCATAAATTCAGAGAAAGTCAAGAGTTATTGACATATGTAAAAGACCCTTTTGGGCATTTTTGTATCAAGTCAAAGAATTTATTGTAAGTCAAAAATGTCAAAAGTCTCCCTCCAAGACCAAGTCGGCCTACAATGATGAAGTCGACCTCATTAGGGCTCCCTAGAAGCCTATATATAAGAAGCACTCGACCTCATTTCAGGGATCAATCAAGACATTTCATCAAGAAAAGAGAAGAAGTTTGATAATAAGAAGAAATAAGGCTAAAATGCAAGTGAAGTTCAAGGAAGAAAAGTCGAAATTCTGAAATCTGCTTTCGGGCCTGTTATCGCTTGCTGCCTACACCTACCTACTAGTTAGTGGGAAAAGCCTTCAACCCCACCAGGTGTGGTTGGTGGCAAGGAACTCAAAGAAGGGGCTGTCACCTATTCCCGAATCTCTCCGTTTAAGCTATCTCTTAGGTTAGCTATGGGGGGTGGTCCCTAAAGAAAAACTAAGTTAAAGATGTGAGTTTTCTAGGAGAGTTGTTAGAGTTAAATAGATTAATTCTTCAGATTTATAAGCAAAGACGTGATATGAGCAATAATCATCAATACATAAGATAAGCATGAAACATGTGAGAAACCAGTGCCTCCAGAGTATTGCTCTTTGAAATGAAAATGTATTTGCTTAAATGAAGTAAAATTATTTCAAGATAAATAGATTTCTTAATCAAAGCATGAGATGCGATTAAACTAGATTTTGATGCAATTAATCTTGGTTACTTTTAATCTAAAATGCCTAATCTAGGTGAGAAGTCCTCCTCTTGTGCTCTTACCAAGGGGTAAAAATTGGGGTCACTGTAAGAAAGAGGGGCAAAGGCACGGGGGTGTCATTAACGATACTTGTCCCACGAGTCTTACGAGTCAGCGTGTGCCTTCGTTCCTACAAATGGACAAGCCACCTTCATAACTGCAGGGTCACACACTTTTACCTTACTTCATACCAAATGGAAGAATTTTCCAAGAAAGCCTTTTTCCTATGATTTCTATCAACCAAGCTTATGTTTGGAGGTTAATTGGGGTGACTGTAAGAAAGAGGGGGCAAGGGCACGGGGGTGTCATTAACGATACTCATCCCTTGAGTCTTACGAGTCAGCGTGTGCCTTCATTCCTACAAGGGGACAAGCCACCTTCATAACTGCAGGGTCACACACTTTTACCTTACTTCGTACCAAATGGAAGAATTTTCAAAGAAAGCCTTTTTCCTATGATTTCTATCAACCAAGCTTATGCTTGGAGGTTAATTTTAAATATGCACCTAAATTAGAATGCCCAATATGATATGAAAGTGAGTTTGCAAGTGCTATGTTTCTTTATGGAGATGCTTCATAGTTAAAACAATAACTCAAGTTGCCATAAATTGAAAGTGTTATGCTTCTTTACTGGTAGTATATTGTGAAACTTAACCAAATGAGAAATAGATCACAAAACACAATTAAGTGATGGCAAATGAGATTGCAAATTAGGAAATTAAAGGACTATGCGATCTAAGAAATTAATGAAATGAAAATATGAGTTATTCACATGCAACTAGATTAGATTAGAAAACGAAATGATGAATGCAAGTAAATTAGTTTGATCAAATTAAAAACTAGACAAAAGAAAATTAACCACTCAAGAAGATTTTCTCCCTCTAAATGAGTAGGTGAGATACCATGGGAAAAACTTCCCAAGCTCCCTCAAGAAAAGTCAGCTCTTTATTAGTGAAAGTGAGGCCCTCTTATAGAAATGAGGGGCTTGGGAAGAGCTTAAAATATGCGCTTTAAACTTACTCTTTCAAAAAGTTACAAGTGTAAGATTTTAAATATTTACTTGTGAGATGTTACAAAGTAAAGGCTTAAAGCCTTGAGGTGAATGGTGGTTACAATTCCTCAAAAGAATGAGGATTTAGAAGAAGAGGTGAAGTGATAAGGCGGAACTTGGACTTGAGGTTCCAAATGGAAAAATGTTCTTTAGTTTATGTTTTAGCTCCCTTTCTTCAAACTTGGATTTCCTCCAAGAACACCTATAGGCAAGCAAGCAAAATAGTTAGCATGAAAAATAAATAGTGTTGAAATATGTGAGAGGAAATCACATGCATGAGAAGGAAAAAGTTAGAAACTCAATGCAAGTATAAAATACACTTCATATTACAAATTCCCTCACTAAGATCAGCTTGAAAGAGTTGATTTAGTGAGTGAGAGTTAGGATTTAAATCCAACGATTTAGCCTCAAATGCTAGATAAAATCAATATGTGCGCAAATGAGAGAAGAAAATATATGATTTTTTAGAGATGGAAAAGAAGCAAAGGGCTCATGAAACCCCCTTTTAAATAAATCTCTTGATGCCTTATGATATTGTTGGCTTGAACAACCTGTGGGATCTTTGATATCCTTGGAGGTGACTTATTCCAACTGAAGAAGTCTTCACACTCTAATAGACTTGGCAACCTGTCCTTTGAACACACAAATCTCTACAAACCAATTGTTAGTGCAAAATAAACTTGGCATATAGAGGCCACGTTGAGCTTGTCATTCAACCGAAAATAACAAGCTACAACATGAGCACAAATTATACCAAGTCCAGAGGAGATCTGAGATAGCTACAAATCTCCCCTCCCTAGACAATAGTTCCCTCAGGCAAATGCACAAAAATAACCAACTAGATTGCAATGTAAATTCAAATGAATAACAACATCAAATGAAACGAGTATACCTCATCAACCAAAGAATGCACCACAAGAGAAGCTAGTAACCCCAAAGACTTTCCTTTATTTAGCTCAATAACAATTTCGGCATAGTAACAATAAGCACAAGCTTCAAAACCATGATTACAATGAGAGCCCAAGGCTCAATTTATACAAAAACTGGAGAAGATCTCAATGAGGAACTTCATGACAAGTGGTCAGAGAGAGATCATCCCAATGCTCTAACAAATCTTCAGCTGTGTGAGGTCAATCTCTAAATCAAATCAAGTTGTCCAAGTGTAATTTCAACTGCCTGTAGGTGGCAGCCAAAATGCAATTTGAGTTGTAGGTGGGCAGCGTATTCCTTTTCTTTCATGTGCCAACACTGTTGTGGACAGATGTGAAATCGAATAAGAGGAGAGGGAACACACTCCCACTAAATCTTCCAACAACTAACCCAGGAAATGACACCTCTATTAGAGCCAAAAAGCTTCCATCAACTGTTGTACCTATCTTTGTGGGTGGTTGCTAGTGCGTATTAACTGAATTGAACTGTTGTTGGTTGTTGTAGATGATGGTTGCTTGGTACGTGTAAAGTTTGGTGGAGACATATCTCCCCAAATATCTAAATCAAACCCCAAACAAATCAACCACATGTACTCAGATTTTTTCTTCCTACGTGGAGCTTTGAGTGACTGTGCAGTTTGCTATGCGTAGAGGCTAATATAATATGTTGAGTGGACAAGAGTGATTTGGCAACCAATCACGTGGAAAAATCCCCTCAAACTAGAGTGCTCACACCCACATTTGTCTTCAATTCTCTACTGGCAGTTCTGTTGACGATTAATGGGCCTACGTGGAGTTACAATTGGTCATGTGTGTAGGGTTCTTTTAATTTCCATGTGCATAATTTCTTGTTTAGATTGCCTCATACGTAGACCATGGAGTAAGGTGGGGTCCCTTCCCACTCACTTTATTTTAACTTTAGACTTTAATATATTTGATTTAAATTAAATCAAATAGTAACTTCAAATTTTTTTCTTTGACTCATGAATTCCTCGTTGGACCTATTATCGTCTGCTGCCTACACCTACCTACAAGTTAGCGGGAAAAGCCTTCAACCTCACCAGGTGTGGTTGGTGGCAAGGTTGTGGGGAAGCTTCAACCCCCCCTTGTTCCCGTTTCCGAAACGCGCTCCATGCGGGAGCGTTTTGGAAACGTTCGGAAACGCGCTCTTGAAAACGCTTCCTGAGGGGAGCGTTTTCAGGAGCGCATTTCCGAACCTGTTAAAACGCTCCCTGCCTTTTTGGGAGCGTTTCAGAAAGCGCTCGGGAGTGAAAGCTCCCTGAGCGCTTCGGGCATTTAAAAAACGCTTCGAGAGCATTTTTTAAATGCCGGAAGTGATCGGGGAGCGTTCGCTCCCAAACGCTCTCCGGAAAAAAAAAATCGTTTCCCGCCGGGCAGAAATTTTTTTCAATGAATTTTTTTTTTGTTTATAAAGGGGGGGGGGCATTTTGTTTTCATTGTTTGTTGAGTGAGTGAGAGAGAGCAAGAAGAGCTTGAGGAGAGAACTGGAGAGCTGAGCTGCAAAAGTGACAAGGAGAGAAAGGAGCAAGCTGCAAGGCAACAGGAGGATTGCAAGAAAGAGGTAGGCTTTCTAATCAAATTTTGTATTTTCTAGGATGAATTTGTAGGTTGTTTAAAAATGAAAACTTGATTTTTTCTTGAATGTTGCATTTTATTGAATTTAAAACTTAAAAAATGATTATTTTTTTTCCTATGTTGCATTTCCTATTCCCATTTGGCATTTTTCCATTTGTTTTGCAGGCTAGAAACTTGAAACTTGAAACTTGTTTCCATCATGGCTATATGGCTAGAGATTTTCCTCATGTTGGTTCCTTTCTTTGTGATAATGGTGTTGGAGAGTAGTAGAAGAAAGAGGCAAATCATAGAAGAGGAGAATGAAGAGGAGGGTTATGGTGGATTTGAAGAAATCCTGAAGAGGAGGAGGAAGAGGATTATGTTGAGGAGGAAGTGGGGAGTGGAGAACATGAGGACACAGATTCCCCAACTAGACAAGACCAAACTCAGACACCTTTGTGGAAATATGTTCAGAAACAGGAAGGAGGGAAAGGTGGTGGAACCACTAAATTTGTAATACTCCTAATTAGCAGTGGCTAATTGGAATATTTGATTTTGCTCAATTTTGCCGTCTATAGTTTATTAATAAATAAAAAGGTGAGTGGAGAGGGTCTAACTCACTTAGTGGAATAAAACACACTCCCTAGTAGCACAACATTGTGACTTAAAGGGAGCCAAGGGGGGCCAAGCACCACGTAGAGAGGGGGCCCACGTATGCTCTAGAAGAGACTGCGCAGATGAGGATGAGCACGTGGCAAGAGGGAGGCTACGTTGAGGAGATAGGCCTTAGGGTTTTGGAGGAAGGCCAACGTTATAAAGAGGGAGGAGCCTCCTCATTTGATTCATTCGTTGTTGATGATATTGAGCTGGTCGTTTTGACTTCTTGAGAACGCTAGTTGTTTAGCCTGTCTGCAGCACTGTTTAGTGCGTTGAGTGTCTCCGATCGGAGATCTTGCCCTTAGCCCCGGGGGACTTCGAGTGCCTACTCGGGCAAGGTATTTTCTTCAGCATTTTGTGGGAGGTATGGTGCTTGGTTTTGTTGCAGAGCTGAGCATTCAGAGAGACTGCGCAGTCATTGAGAGGGAGGACGCAGTCCACCTAGGAGGAGCTCCGGTTTGGGATTTCTGCAAGGGTTTTGTGCCGGGAGATTGAGCAGAGGATCAACCTTTGCCTTTGGGAGGATTTTGGTGGAGTTTGAGGCAGTATTCTATTCATTCCTATTTAGCCTATGCGCAGAGCCTTGGAGGCCAGCGTAATTCCCCAAGGGGGTGTTTTTCGGGGGTCAGCCATTTCTGATATGATTTATGGGTTTTGTCGAGATTGGTGAGTACAGGACGATTCCAGATTTTCAGCTCATTCCGGCAAGGGGAACAGCCCCTAGTTATCAGTTCATTTCAGCAGTAGCAGCTACACAGCAATTTCCCAGCAGCTGGGACGCAGTTCCGGGAGCAGCCATTTCCTGTGTATTCTGAGAGTATTTCTTCACTTGCCTTGAGCAAGTTTAGGTGCCATCACTCTGATCACCTATTGTACTTCATTATATTTCTCAGTTTAATAAAATGGCTTAGCATTCTCTCTCTATATTTCTGGATAATTTGTCGTATATTCTTTCTATGCTATTGTATGTCTGCTGCACTATTATCTTTATATATTTCCAGGCATTCTAGTTCTATACCACTTGGTGTGTTTATCTGTCACTCTTAGACAGAGTCTGGTAAGGGCCAAGTAGCCTCCAGATTTCGTCCTCTTTTCAAAGGCGGCATATCTGGCAAATGCCCTCCCAGTCCATCTCTGGTTGGAGTTTGCCATGTTTTAAAGATATCCCCGAAACGGGATATTACAGTGGTATCAGAGCATAGTACTGGCTCAGCCTGTGGAACTAGTTGTCTATGACACCGGGGAAGAGGCCATATATTTGATACAGAGGCAGGAAGTACAGAGATCGTGAGCGTAGGTTGGAGAACACCTACGGAGAGGGAGACTGTGTTCGGGTGGTGGACACAGAGTAGGAGAAACCTATGACAGACGTAGAGCAGGAGGAGCTTGTGTTAGATTCAGAGCAGAGAGAGCCGATGGCAGATGACACTGAGGCCAAACAGTTTGGGGAGGCACTCCTCAAATCGGTGCAGGATTTAGCGAGGCAGATTGAGGTGATGGGTCAGAGGTTCACCGCTGTAGAGGCTAGACAGCGTGAGACCCCACGGGTATTCCAGGTAGGTGAGGGATCAAGTACATCCTACCATTTTCCAGAGCATGGTGCTGCTCAGCGTGATACTACTCAGCCGATGGCTTCACGTGCACCTACACGCTCTACCATGCCCACTTTCTTGGGAGCAGACACAGGGGCTAGAGCCCAGCAGGAGGCAGAGCCCAGACACATGGGCAAATATTTTGCAGAGTATCAGGCCTATGGGCAGGAGTTCAGGGATGCTCTCTCATTCCGAGATTTTGTTCAGCTCTAGCGGGACAGTAGACCCTGCGACCATCATAGAGGGCACCGGCATTATCATGATGGAGATAGCCACTGCACATCCAGCAGATTCCATTTGCCCACGTTTGATGGCTCATCAAACAGTTCGGCAAAGTCTTGGGTGGAGAAGCTAGACATCTATTTCCAGCTTAACCAGATGTCGGAGACGGAGGCCATCAAGGTGGCGACATTAAATTTGGATGGTGAGGCCCAAGACTGGTGGTTCCATGGGATGGTTACACTCGGACATTCTACAATGACAACATATGCCGAGTTTACCAGGAGGTTGATGGAGCGATTTGACCGGAGGGATCCGGAATAGCACTTTGTTGAGCTGACAAGGCTCAAGCAGACTAGGAGCCCAGAGATATAAATTGCAGATTTCTTGAAGGTTTCAATGATGGTGCCAGATCTATCTGCGGCACGGATGATCTATATGTTTGTGGAGGGGTTAACAGAGCCACTTCGGGGTCTAGTTAGATCTACTAGACCAACTACACTCCAGGATGCTATTAGCAGGACCAGGGATTTACAGGATGCATTGCCCAGGACTCGGACACCTTACCCTTAGAGACAGGGCTTCCAGCCCAAGGGGAAGGATGTGAGGATTCCGCCTCCCAAGGGGAATCCAGGACGGGCCCAGACAGATGATGATGCCAGGAGAGAGCTGAAGAAGAAGCGGTTGTGCTTTACTTGTCAGGAGCCGTGGGCACCAGGGCATAGGTGTGTTGCTGGAAAAGCACACTTCATTGAGGTCTTCTCCGAGGATAGCGGGGAAGAAGATGAGGATGATGAGGAGGCAAGAGATAGTCAGACAGCCCAAGATCAGTTGCCACCTCCACCTCCAGGTACAGGAGGTGCAACTTTTGCACCCATAGGAGGGACCCTTGCAGCATTGCGAGGAGTTCCCAAGTATTTGACGATGCGCGTACGAGGGACAGTACGTGGCTAGCGGTGTCAGTTTTGGTTGACAGTGGGGCAACCCACAACTTCATTGATGCACAGATGGTCGAGCGGAGAGGTATACCGACCGAGAGCTTTGATGGATTTTCAGTTTTGGTCCCAGGAGCCCAGACGTCGCAGTGTGCCTGGTATGTTCCAGAGTTGGCAGTGACGATGGGTACCTACACTGTGACCGATCACTTTTTCATGGTCAACATACCGGATACCAATGTGTTATTGGGTGTGCAGTGGTTGATTACTCTGGGGAAGGTCACCATAGATTGGGAGGCCTTAGAGATGGAGTGGGATGATAAGAAGACCGGGAAGCACGAGAAGATCCGCGGGATGCACACTTACCCACCTCAGACAGTTTCGGCACACCGGATGGAGGCAGATTTCCGGAAGGGAGACATAGAGTGGGTAGTTGAGTTGCGGGCATCAGAGGCAAGGACCATCGGTCAAGCAGTTCATCCTGATATACAGGCCATCCTTGACAGGTATGATGCAGTGTTTAGGGATATACCACCAGGTCGGCCACCGAATCGAGGATTCGAGCACACCATTGAGCTTGAGCAGGGCATTCAAGCAGTGATTACTACCCCCTATAGGCATCCCAAATCCTATCGAGATGAGATTGAGCGGGCCATCCAGGAGTTGCTGGCTCTTGGGCACATCAGACCGAGCACGAGTTCGTTTGCTTCTTCCGTGGTGTTGGTGAAGAAGAAGGACGACACCTTGAGGATGTGTATTGACTACAGGGCCCTGAACAAGAAGACCCTGAAGAACAGGTATCCTATACCCAGGATCGATGAGTTGATGGATGAGCTAAGAGGAGCCAAGTTCTTCTCAAAGATTGATTTGAGATCAGGGTACGATCAGATTCGCGTGAGGGAACAGGATATTTCCAAGACCGCCTTCAGGTGTCATTATGGGCATTTCGAGTTTCTGGTTATGCCCTTCGGGCTAACCAATGCCCCAGCTACTTTTCAGTCTTGCATGAACCATATCTTCCGCAGTCATCTGAGGAAGTTTGTATTGGTCTTTTTCAATGACATACTCATATATAGCAGCACTTGGGAGGAGCATCTCCAGCATATAGAGGCAGTATTACATATCTTGGAAGAGCAACAGTTCTATGCTAAGCTCTCCAAGTGTGAGTTTGGGATGACGGAGATGTTGTATTTGGGTCACATTATTGGAGTGGACGGAGTCAGAGTCCATGAGGAGAAGATTAGGGCCATCAGAGATTGGCCGAAGCTGAGGAATGTGACGAAACTTCGAGGAGTCATTGGCATATGTACTTATTACAGGAAGTTCGTCAAGACTTTCTCACAGCTTGCTGCACCCCTTACAGATTTGACAAAGAAGGGGGCATTCAGTTGGTCGGATACAGCGCAGCGAGCCTTTGATAGGCTCAAGGAGGTGATGAGTAGCTGCCCAGTGCTTGCATTGTCGGATTTTACGTAGCCATTTGTTTTGGAGTGTGATGCATCGGGAGAGGGGATCGACGCAATATTGATGCAGGGAGGACACCCTATAGCCTTTGAGAGCCGGAAGCTCCTTCCGCACGAGAGATTGTATTCTATATAAGACAAGGAGATGTTGGCCATTATGCATGCATTAGCCAAATTCCGGCAGTATTTGGTAGGGAACAGGTTCAGGGCGAGGACTGATCACAACAGCCTCAGGTTCTTTTTGGAGCAGAAGCAGCTACAGGAGAGGCAGCAGAAGTGGATTAGTAAGATCCAAGCATATGACTTTGACATTGAGTATGTCAAGGGTAAGAATAACGTGGTAGCAGATGCCCTTTCACGTAGACTAGCCATGTTATCTCTTATGAGCTTGGATACAGATTGGAGGGCTCGACTTTTAGTCGAGTACTCCAAGGACAAATTTGCATGTGAGGTTCTGGATGGACAAGTGGCGGATGACAGGTACAGGGTGGTCGATGAGATCATCTACTACAGGGACAGGATCTTCATGACTGAGGGATCTCAGCTCAATAAGAAGATACTTCAGGCATCACATGATTCACCATTGGCCGGCCATCAAGGGTTTACCAAAACCTACAGGGCCATTAGAGAGAGGTTCTCATGGAAGGGCCTCAAGGAGGACGTACTCCAGCACATCAGGGAGTGCGATGTTTGCTAAAGGAACAAGGGGGAGATGAGCCATCCCGCAGGATTATTGCAGCCTCTTCCCATTCCGGAGGGGAAATGGGAGAGTATTTCGATGGACTTCATCACAGGGTTGCCCATGGTGCAGGGCAAGGATTGTATCTTTGTCGTCGTTGATCGACTGACAAAGTATGCGCATTTTTTCGCCATATCCGCGCACTACATAGCAGCACAGGTGGCCGAGCTGTTCTTCAGGGACGTTTTCAGGCTACATGGTCTTCCTAAGACCATCATCAGTGATAGGGACAGCCGTTTCATGGGTGGATTTTGGCAGGAGCTTTTTCGGTTAGTGGGGACGGAGTTGACACCGAGTACCAGTTATCACCCACAGACGGATGGACAGATGGAGATAGTTAACAAGTGGTTGGAGGGCTACTTGCATAACTATGTCAGTGGGCAGTAGCAAGCATGGCTGAAGTGGTTGCATCTGGGGGAGTACTGCTATAACACGACACATCACATGTCCATTGGTATGTCACCATTTTATGCTTTGTATGGGTATCATTCTTTATCTTTTGCTGATGTGATGTTCGGTGCTAGCAAGGCTCCTAAAGCCAAGATTTGGATCCAAGAGAGTCAGGACATTCTCCGAGCTCTCAAGGATAATATGGCTACAACACAAAACCAACAGAAGCTATATGCTGATAGAGGTCAGGTGGAGAGACAGTTTGAGGTAGGGGACTTGGTCTACCTACGATTACAGCCATACTGACAGTCATCACTGAAGAAGAAGGGAGCTGAAAAGCTCAAGCCCTGTTTTTACGGGCCATACAGGGTTATACGCTATGTCACACGGTTCGAGTTCGAATTCGAGTTCGGCAACGATTAAGTTCGATTCGAATTCGAATTTTCCGATGAGGTTCGTAATGAGGTTCGACTATATATATTTTTCAATATATATATATATATATATATATGGCATAAAATAAAATAAATCAAAATCAATTAATAAATTATAAAACTATGAGTACAAATTTTGATTAGTAAAAACACATGAATAACTTAATAACGAATTTTGATTAGTAAAAACTATGAATAACAAATTTTTATTAGTAAAATGGACTTTGTTAAATATAGAAATGATAATTTATGTTAAAAAAGTCATAAAATTTATTAAAATCGAACTTCATGGAAAAAAAATCATAAAATTCGCCTTTAGGTTCGATTAGGTTCGGCATTAGGTTCGGCATCAGGTTCGACATTAGGTTCGGCATTCAGGTTCGGCGAACCTAATCGAATTCGAAATTTTTTTTTAGGTTCGCCGAATTTCGAACCTCAAGCTTCAGGTTCGGCGAACCCTGTGACATAGGTTATACGCAGGCTTGGACAGGTTGCGTATGAGTTGGAGCTGCCCCAAGGCAGCAAGATCCATAACGTTTTTCATGTATCATGCCTGAAAAAGGCACTGGGGATGAACTACCACCCATGGATGATGAGGGGCATTGGTGTTGTAGCCAGAGGCTATTATTGATACCAGGGAGAGGCAGCTACGGAGCAGGACAGTTCGGGAATTCTTGGTGAGGTGGAAGAATTTGCCGGATGAGGATGTCACTTGGGAGAGTGAGAAGATTTTGTAGCATCCATCACTTCAGTTGCTTGAGGACAAGCAACATTTTGCCGGGGGGGACTGTAATATTCCTAATTAGCAGTGGCTAATTGGAATATTCAATTTTGCTCAATTTTGCCGTCTATAGTTTATTAATAAATAAAAAGGTGAGTGGAGAGGGTCTAACTCACTTAGTGGAATAAAACACACTCCCTAGTAGCACAACGTTGTGACTTAAAGGGAGCCAAGGGGGGCCAAGCACCACATAGAGAGGGGGCCCACGTATGCTTTAGAAGAGACTGCGCAGATGAGGATGAGGACGTGGCAAGAGGGAGGCTACGTTGAGGAGATAGACCTTAGGGTTTTGGAGGAAGGCCAACGTTATAAAAGAGGGAGGATCCTCCTCATTTGATTCATTCGTTGTTGATGATATTGAGCTGTTCGTTTTGACTTCTTGAGCACACTGGCTATTTAGCCTATCTGCAAACTGTTTAGTGCGTTGAGTGTCTCCGGTCAGAGATCTCGCCCTTAGCCTCGGGGGACTTCGAGTGCCTACTCGGGCAAGGTATTTTCTTCAAAATTTTGCGGGAGGTTTTGGTGTTTGGTTTTGTTGCGGAGATGAGCATTCAGGAAGACTGTGCAGTCATTGAGAGGGAGGACGAAGTCCACCTAGGAGGAGCTCCGATTTGGGATTTCTGCAGGGGTTTGTGCCGGGAGATTGAGCAGAGGGTCAACCTTTGCCTTTGGGAGGATTTTGGTGGAGTTTGAGGCGACCTTTCATTCATTCCTATTCAGCCTCTGCGCAGAGCCTTGGAGGCCAGCGTAATTCCCCAAGGGGGTGTTTTTCGGGGGTCGGCCATTTCTGATATGGTTTCTGGGTTTTGCCGAGATTGGTAAGTAGAGGAGGATTCCAGATTTTCAGCTCATTCCGGCAAGGGGAACAACCCCTAGTCTTCAGTTCATTCCAATA
Source organism: Pinus albicaulis (assembly GCA_034641835.2). Classification (NCBI taxonomy): domain Eukaryota; kingdom Viridiplantae; phylum Streptophyta; class Pinopsida; order Pinales; family Pinaceae; genus Pinus; species Pinus albicaulis. The sequence continues at coordinate 779,178,421 of CM076570.1, forward strand.
GTAGCAGCTACACGGCAGTTTTCCAGCAGCTGGGATGCAGTTCAGAGAGCAGCCATTTCCTGTGTATTCTGAGAGTATTTCTTCACTTGCCTTGAGCAATTTTAGGTGCCATCACTCTGATCACCTATTGTACTTCATTATATTTCTCAGTGTAATAAAATGGCTTAGCATTCTCTCTCTATATTTCTGGATAATTTGTCGTATATTCTTTCTATGCTATTGTATGTCTGCTGCATTATTATCTTTATATATTTCCGGGCATTCTAGTTCTATACCACTTGGTGTGTTTATCTCTCACTCTTAGACAGAGTCTGGTAAGGGCCAGGTAGCCTCTGAATTTCGTCCTCTTTTCAAAGGCGGCATATCCGGTAAATGCCCTCCCAGTCCATCTTTGGTTGGAGTTTGCCATGTTTTAAAGATATTCCTGAAACGGGATATTACAAATTTTTTTTGCCCCCATTGCAATAAACAATACCATGGTTCATACACCCGTGCGAGAAGGCACCTTTGTGGGAAAATGCCAGGGGATGGAACTAAAAATATTGGAATCAAAATTTGTACTAATGTGCCAGCAACACAGAGAGAGAAATAGAGGAAGGAAGAGGAGGCTTCCCTACAGAGATCATCTAAAAGATCTAGGGGTTTCATTGATTCTTATTCAGGCCCAACACGTCATGGACAAACAGGTTCAACTTCCACCCGTGCTAGTGGTTTTGGAGGCAGTGGCACACCTGGATTAAGGCGTAGAACCATATCCGATTTCCTGGACGAAGGGTGTAGGAATGATGTGGATTCAAAAGTTTACTAGTTTCTATATGCATGTGGGGTGCCATTCAATGTTCTTCACTCACCTTATTGGCATGAAATGGTTTTTGCCATTAATGATGCCCCCAAAAGATACAAAAGCCCTGGGTATGACAAGGCCAGAACCGTGGGTCTTGATCATGAAAAAGCTAAAATAAACCATTCTTTGGCTAGAATGACAAGTTCGTGGAATGAGCATGGGCTGTCCATTGTCTCTTATGGATGGACGAATGTAAAAGGAAAACCATTGATAAGTGTTTTGGCTGTGTCGGTTAGTGGTGCAATCTTCCTGGCAGCATATGATTATTCAGACAAATTCAAAACGAGCATTAACATTGCAGAACCATTACTTGATACAATTGAAAACACTGGGCCATACAATGTCATATATCACTGATAATGCTGCTAACTATAAGGCAACAGGAGCAATTATTGAGGATAAATACCCCAACATTTTTTGGTCTGGGTGTTTGGTTCACACAATGAACCTTTTAATGCATGATATCATCAAAAACAAACAACCTCAATTCAAATGGCTTGGTGATTTGTACAAGAGAGGTAAAAAAATGATAAAATTTATTACAAATCATAGCAATACCCATGGGCTTTTCCGTACTCACTCCAAATTGGAGTTGTTGAAGATAGCAAAAACTAGATTTGCTAGCTATTACCTCACCTTCAAGCGCTTTTTGAAGGTAAGAGAGTCATTGGCTGCAATGGTATCAAGCCCACACTGGCAGCTATTAAAGGACAGGGCAGCAACAATAGTTGACAGGCAAGGTTTCGAACATGTGGAGGAGACCGCCCTTGACCCTCTGTTTTGGGCACGTATGAGGGAAATTTTGAATTTTACCAAGCCCATTTATAACATGATTCGGTTTGCAGACACTGATAAACCAGTGAATGGAGAGGTTTATGAGCAGATGGATAGCATGTTGGGGCAAATAAAAGATATTGTTAAGGATAATGATCCCAACTTGTATGCTATGATTCATGACTGTGTGTGTGCACGGTGGAATAAACTCAATGTTCCACTACATGCTTTGGCATATATCCTTACGCCAAAATACTACTCTCCATCTTGGTTGGGCCAACCTGCACCTAGAGGTGGGGTTAGGATGAAACCTCACACAGATCCAGAGGTGCAAGAGGGGTACATGAAGGCATTGGACAAATTGGTACCCGACAGGGAAGAGTGCTAGATTGCGCCTTGAATTAGGCAAATACTTCAGTTGCACTGCTAACTTTGGTTCTTTCCATGCAATGGAAGATAGGGACAGATTTGATGCTCTCACATGGTGGGAAGTATATGGCGGCATGGGAATTTTGCCAAAGTTGGCTAAAAAAGTTCTCTCACAGGTTGTGAACACTTCTTCTGCAGAGAGGTGTTGGAGCACTTACAGCTTCATACACAATGTGAGAAGAAACAGGCTGAATGAAAACTGAGCTGAAAGCTTGGTTTATGTGCATTACAATTTGACGTTGTTGAGCCATTACTGTGATCGGGCAAATGAGGATCAATCATACAGAATCTGGGACAACAACCTAGAGGATGATAATTTGGAGGACGACACGTTACATTTGGAAGAATTGGAAGCAAAACTTTTTAGGGATGATTATGAAGCATCAGCAGCACCGCCACACAAAGGGCCAGTCCCACCATCTACTAGTAGCAGTGCGGGTGCGGGTGCTAGTGCCAGTGCCAGTACTAGTTCTCGATATCACACTATTGTTCCTTTGCAGATCCAGCTTCCACCTTCTAGTCATGGTCGTGGTACTCCTGAGAGTACTAGAAGACCAACATTTCCTCGTGGCTCACAAAAATTAGACATTTCTCATGGGCGTGGCAAGGGGCCAGCCAGATAAAATATATTTGTTGTTTACTATTTTCTATTTGTTGTTGACAGTTGAACAGTTGAAACTTGACTCTTTCTGATTTCATATATTTAATGACAATTTAAGTTTGAAGTTTGAATTTGAAAGGTGAAACTTTGAAGTTGGCATTTATAAGTTTACCGTTTACAAGTCATTATGAATTATGAATATGATGCTTCATGAAAGTTATATGGTGATCAATGAATCAATGATGATAAATGTTATATAATATCAATGATGATAAATGTTATATATTGAATTTTGAAATCAATGAATCAATGATGATAAATGTTATATATCAATGATGATAAATGTATATTGAATTTTTAAATCAATGAATCAATGATGATAAATGTTAGATATTGAAATTTGAAATCAATGATGATAAATGTTATATATCAATGATGATAAATGTTATATATTGAATTTTGAAAGCTTGAAACCTTCAGATTGATGATTCGCGAGACTCAAGAGTCAATATGTTGTATGCTTCCAACTTGTGGGCGTGGTTGATGAAGATTATAACTTCTAGATGATTGAAGTTATATGATTCAATCTATGTTTTTTATGTCTAATTCATCATTCTACATGTTTTTGTTGACATATATGCATCAATATATATATATATATATATATATAAACGCTCTCGAAAACGCTCCGGACCGGAAGCTTCCAAAAATGGTGCTCCCGCTCCTGCTCTGTGTTTTCGCTCCTGCTCCCAAGTAACCTTGGTTGGTGGCAAGGAACTTAGAGAAGGGGTTGCCACCTATTCCCGACTCTCTCCATTTAAGCTATCTCCTAGGTTAGCGATGGGGCTGGTCCCTAAAGAAAAACTAAGTTAAAGATGTGAGTTTTCTAGGAGAGTTGTTAGAGTTAAATACATTACTTCTTCAGATTTTTAAGCAAAAAACGTGATATGAGCAATAACCATCAATACATAAGATAAATATGAAACATATGAGAAACCAGTGCCTCCAGATTATTGCTCTTTGAAATGAAAATGTATTTGTTTAAATGAAGCAAAATTCTTTTAAGATAAATAGATTTCTTAATCAAAGCATGAGATGCAATTAAACTAGATTTGGATGCAATTAATATTGGTTACTTTTAATCTAAAATGCCTAATCTAGGTGAGAAGTCTTCTTCTACTCTTACCAAGGGGTAAAAATTGGGGTGACTGTAAGAAAGAGGGCACGAGGGCACGAGGGTGTCATTAACAATACCCGTCCCCTGAGTCTTACAAGCTAGTGTGTGCCTTCGTTCCTACATGGGGACAAGCCACCTTCATAACTGCAGGGTCACACACCTTTATCTTACTTCGTACCGAATGGAAGAATTTTCCAAGAAAGCCTTTTTCCTATGATTTCTATCAGCCAAACTTATGCTTGGAGGTAAATTTTAAATATTCAACTAAGTTAGAATGCCTACTATGATATGCAAGTAAGTTTGCAAGTGCTATGTAAAAAATGGAAATGCTCTTAGTAAGATTGTTCCACAAAATCACTTTATATATTTGCTCAACTAAACATAAGATGCATAAGCTTCAAGGACAATTAAAATTGTGAGTTGCTAATGATGAATCAATTAAAAGCTTGATGTTTATGTAAAGTAAATTGCAATGCTTTAAAAATGAAATTGAGATTTGTGCTCACAATAGATTTGCAAAAAGAACTTTAAACTTGAGGAAATTAGCTTGACATGAAAATAAGTGATTGCTTTGAAAGACAAACTTTGTCAGATACACAACGCTTCAATATTCTTAAAATGGAAATGTGGCTTGAGATTTATGAAGCAAACTTTAGGAAAAAGAAATGCGATTTCTGTTACTTCCCAATTAGAGCATGCATGTGTGATGTGAAAGAAAATGGAAATGTCAAAACCACTAAGTCAATCCATCTACAAATTCTCGCCTTTGAAATGGAGAGATAGGGATGCCAATGGGTATAAACCATGCTCCCACAACAAAAACATAATTTTTTATTGATTTTACAAGAAGGAAATGACCATGAGGCATTTTTTAAACCAAGGAAAGTCTTTACAAATAAAAATTAAGACCATAGACTTTTCCTCGATGAGAATTTTTAAAAGAAAACTCAAAAGAATTCAGACTTTACAATAGGAGAAGAGAAGCTAAGCCTCTTCTATGCCCACAATCAAAGAAGAGAGAGAGTTATCTTCCTCATTTGAAATTCAGAGCCCAAAGGTCCTGCAACAACTTGTTAATAATTTCTTGTAGTTGTCCACTCAAGTTGTCACAAGAAAAAGTTCGGAAAGAGGGCCACAAAACCAATCAAATATTACACTGATAAAATTAAAAAATATTGCACAACAATTTACAAAGGGCTAAGCTAAAGAGTTCGAGTAAACTCTCCTCTTTACTTAGTCATCTTCAAACTCTTAGATAGCAAATGAAAGCAATGAAGTATAATGTTTTAAAAGATATTCAAATTTAGAAGTATTCGGCTTGTATACAAGCTATGTCTCAAAACCCTCCAAAACCACTCTATAAGATAAGACTATGAAGGTTCAAAGAACAAATGAGAGCTCCTTTGAGAATGTATCAAGAGTGGGTTGATCTCTCCAAAGACTTACCCCAACACTTGATTCTTTGATCCCAACAAGATGTTCCCTCTACAAAACTTCAATCAAGAATTAGTTCCATATAAAATCTAACAATAAACAATGATAAGAAACTCTAGAGAATTATTTGAAACCAACTAGAGCATTCTATACCTAGAGCATACTCCTAAATCAAATGTCAATGTAAGATAGCTCTACATTAACAAATCTACAATAGCATATGGAAACAAATTAGATCAAAACATGAGTAAAAGGAATTATACCAATGATCAACAATTCATCACACTCCAAAAGGAGGAACACCTCATGAATGAAACCCCAAAGTCTTTATTGATATTTCTGAAAGTGTACAAGGCAGCAGCGCTTCCACAAGCACAATAGCTAGTAAAACCCAGAGTAACAAAAATCGCGATGTTATCGCGATTTTTTCAAAAAATCGCGCTTTTTTCAGCCCGGCGATTATATCGGCGATGTTTTGGGCGATTTTTTGAAAAAATCGCCATCGCGATTTAATCGCGATTTTTTCGAAAAAATCGCGAGTCGATCAGAATTAATCGTGGAGCTGGCGGACAGCGGGTTTATATGCGATTTTTTGGTTTTTTTTTGTCATTTTTCGTTGGACAGCGTTGTGTATGAGAGCCAAGGAGAGAAGAAGAAAGAGCCAAGGAGGGAAGGAGGAGATTTAGAAGCCCAAGATTGGACAAAACTTCGAATTTCTTGCAATCCAAGCGAAGAAAAATCAAATTTGGACCAAGTGTTTCCGGCAAAACGTTTTTCCAGGTATGGGCATCAAATTTAACCCATTTTTTTTTGTTTTTTTCTTGTTCTTCCATGGGTTTCTATTACCCATGTGTTTTTCATCACTTGTGATTGCAGTTGGTTGTGTTTTTTTGGTTTTTTTTGTTTTATTGAGAGGAGAGGGTTTATTTTGGTCAAAAATGCAAAAAATTGTTTGTAAAATTTTGTTTTTTCTATTTCTTCTTGTGCTCTTAGCTTCTTCTCATTATTTTTGTTTGTGTTTCAACTTTCAACATGTATTTTTTCCAATTATTTTTGGATTGAGTTGAGGATTTTTTTTTGGTGAAAAAAATCAAAATGTTGTATGTAAAATTGTAAATTTTTTATTTTATTTTTTAACTGGCAATTTTTCTTGTGCCCTAGGTTCAAATTTCAACATTCAAAGTTCAAACTTCAAAGTTTCCAACATGCCAAGGAAATTAGATCCTTTATGGGAATTTGGTGAACCTGATGGGGGTTTTGACCGTTCAAACTTGACTTGCAAATTATGTGGTCAACACATGACAGGAGGGGTATACAGGTTGAAATACCACTTGGCACAAATTCCTGGGCATGAAGTAGGCCCTTGCAAAAACACCAATCCAAAAATAATCAAAAGAGCCATGAACTCATTGGGAGAAATAGAAACCACTAAACTCAGCAGAGCAGCTCTGAAAAGTCAAATATCAGGGTTTGTGGTTGAGCGTGAGAGTGGTAGTGGCTCTTCAGCATCAGCCTCTTCTACAGGTAGCCCCATCGCTGCTGCCTCATTTTTTGTTCCTAGAACCACTCCCGGGGCACAGCCATCTATCTCCTCCTATCTTAAAAGAAAGGAGAAGGAAGAAGCTGATAAGTTGTTGGGAAAACTGTTTCTTTGGAGTGATATTCCTTTCAGTGTTGCCAGGACCAATCCATTTTATCAGTCTGCGATTGATGCTATCGCTGTTGTTGGCCCAGGATACAAAGCCCCTTCAGAGAATGACCTTAAAGGGCGCATTCTGCAAAATGAGAAAGCTGACTGCACCAAGAGATTGGAAGAGTTAAGGGCATCATGGGAAATCACAGGATGCACTGTTATGTTAGATGGTTGGACTGATCAAAGGGTAGGACCCTTATTAACTTCTTGGTCAGTTGTCCCAAAGGGACAATGTTTATGAAATCTGTTGATGCATCTGCACATGTGAAAGATGCAAGATTATTATGTGATTTATTAGATGTGTTCATTACGGAGGTTGGGCCCCAAAATGTTGTCCAAATCATAACGGACAACGCTACAAACTATGTTTCTGTTGGCAAGATGCTTATGGAGAGGTATCCGAGCATATTTTGGACACCTTGTGCGGCACATTGCCTTGATTTGATGTTGGAGGACATCGGAAAGCTTGATTTTGTCATTGATATTGTAGAATCATCAAAGAGAATCACAAAATTTATATATAACCATGGATCTGTGCTTCATTTGATGAGGACATTCACCAACAATAAGGAGTTGGTGCAGCCTGCTATTACACGATTTGCCACTTCTTTCATCTCTCTTCAATCCCTCTTGAATTCTAAGTGGGAATTGAAGAGAATGTTTGTTTCAGATGAGTGGCGTGCTTTGACTATCAGCCGCAAATCAGAGGGACAGGCCATCTGCAGGTTGGTGTCATATCAGGAAAGTTTATGGGCTGGAGTGGAAGAGGTGTGCAGCATTAGTGAACCTTTGGTAAAGGTTCTTAGATTGGTGGATGGAGAGAAGCCCGCAATGGGCTACTTGTATGAGGCCATGGATAGGCCAAAGAAGCTGTTCGCAGCTATTATGATGATAAGGGTGATGATGGGTTTCAGAGACAACTTCTTTTATGGGAAGTGATTGATGATCGATGGAACAACACACTCCATCGTCCCATTCATGCCGCAGGGCTCTTCCTGAACCCCGCATTTGCTTATTCATGTGGTTTTCTATTTGATGCTGAGGTCATGGATGGCTTTTTCAGTTGTGTTCAGAAGATGGTGCCAACTCCATCAGAACGTTCAGAGATATCCAAAGAGATGGAAGTATACAGAATGGCAGGTGGCACCTTGAGCTTCGACATGGCAGTCCAGGATAGGACTGTTAAAATGCCAGGTAAGATTTTCATTATTTTAAAAATTTTCTTATGTTTGTAACTTTATCAGTTTATCTTATTTGTTGTAACTTGTAACTTTTAGATGCATGGTGGAGGAGCTATGGTGGCAGATTACCAAAACTCCAAAAACTTGCCATTAGAATACTCAGCCAAACATGTAGCGCTTCAGGATGCGAGCGCAACTGGAGTGTATTTGAAAAAATACACTCCAAAAAGCGCAACAGGTAAAAAACTTAACATATCTCGATTCTCAACTGATTTTTTGAATTCATTAAATAATTTTTTTTAAATATTTAATTTATTAATTTATGACCCTTGTACAGGTTGGAGGGTCAGCGGCTCAATGACATGGTTTACGTCTACTACAATCTTAGATTGTGCGTGAGACAACTTGAGAGGACCCCTGATATGGAGGCCATCTCTTTAGATGCGATTGACACCACTGCTGAATGGAGGGTTGAGGCTGAGAGGCCTGTCATGGAGTCAGCCCCTGATTGGATAGAGCAGGAGGTAGTGGAGGGGGAGGACAAGGAGGAGGACGAGGAGGAGGACGAGGAGGAGCAGCAGCAGCAGCAGCAGGAGGAGGAGGAGCAGGAGGAGGAGGTGACACCACCTACCACTACTACCGGTAGAGGACGTGGTCTGCCTCCTTTAGCTCCTGGTGGTTCAGGTTCCCGTTCCGGTTCTGGTGCTTCATTGTTTTCTTCTAGAGCACGACAGAGCCCATTGCCAGTCCCGCCAGCTTCTTCATCTAGAGAGAGAGGCAAAGCTGTTGTATTTTCTCGCAAGAGGGGCAGAGGAAATCAATAGTATAGGACCATAGGTTTTATGGTGCATTGACATTCCTTTGTATATGACATTATGACTCATGATATGAGATACATTATTATATTTTTTGTTGATATTTTGAGGCTGAGTTGACTCTTGAGACTCAAGACTTAGTATTCAGAACAGGATTTAGTTTTATGTGTGATGTAGCACTAGACATGATATTACACATCTTATATATTAGTTTTTTTTTCATATTTATGTGTCAATACATTTATTTTATGTTGTAGATGCTTTAGATATTAAAAAAATTGAAAAAAAATGAATATTTTTGTATGTTACGATTTTTTCCCGATTTTTACGATTTTTTCCCGATTTTTACGATTTTTTCCGATTTTTTCCCCTCGGCGATTTAATCCCGATCGCGATTTTTGTTACTTTGGTAAAACCATGATGCAATAATGAGAACCAAGGCTCATTTAAATAGGCAAAGGGGAGCTAATCCCAATGATCAATCTATCAAATAAGTGGCAGATCAATGTCAATCCCAGTGAAGAGGAGCCCTCCAAATGGAAATCAAATTGCTGGAGCATACATGTAGATGGCCTGCATAGTCTTCCTTGGATGGCAGCGTATGAATTTAAGTGGCATAAGTGTGCAGCTATGTGGGAAAGAAGGGAAACATATCCCTCATTTTTCTGTTGAAGAGTGACACAAACAATTATATAAGTGTTGTTAAACTCCCACGTAATTCTGTTCTTGAAATGTTGACTGGAGTGGACTGCGTGGAGTCTGAATTGAACTGTTGTCTAATATCATGTGGCTGCGTTGGCATTTCCCTTGCTGTGTGGAACCTGAGTGGGCCAGCATACAAGTGTAATATTTGCTCGCGTAAGTGGAGACCGTACTCCATGATTTCCTCAATTAAATCTTCACTCAAATCCTTCGTGAAATACATTGATTTTGCTTGCTGATGTGCGTATTTCTGAATTGACTGCATGGAACCTTTTTTTCAGCGTGTGCATTTTAATTTTCCTTTTGGAGACTTATGCGTATACCATGAAGAGGGATGTGGGGTCCCTTCCCACTCACTTACCTTTTCACCTTAGAATTTTATTTCATAACGTTTGATTTTGAATTGAATCAAAGTTTTGACCATACGTAAGTTTCATGCAACCAACATGGGACCATCTTGACTTGGCACTTGGATCTTTGAATTTGACCTATGTGGTGGGCCCCACATTGCTGCTACATCACCCTTGGCTTCCCCTCTTAATTCCCATGTCAAATTTTGACTTATTTGATTTAGGAAAAAATAATTGCTTTTTGTAATTTATTCATTTCTTTTGAATTTTTTCTCACTTTTACCACTGAGATTAGAAAAATTGGATTTTGAGAGAGTATAAGTCGTTTTTTGTCCCCCAAAGTGGGTCCTAGGGTAATGTTGGGTCTCTAAGGATGATTTTCGAGTAGTCACACGCCCCAGAAATTTCCTAAGGCCACTTATTTACATCATTACATAGAAATTAATTAAAAAATCCCATTTGCGGGAAATTTTCAATTATTAAAAAATATGACTTAGACCTAGTCAAATTCCGCGAAATTTCAGAGATGACTTAGCATGGTAATATACATCGACTCTAGACACTAAGATGCGTTAGGGGCTCAACCTTCAAGCTGTCACCCCGGCTTTGGGGTAATGCAATGAGTGAAAAAACCTAGAAAATTATTCGCCACTAAAAAGAAAGAAAAATTAACCAAGTAAAAAAAACACTCCAAGGTGTACTTGCTTGCTGATCGAGTCCCAATATCCTAGGCCTGTTACATGGCTTTATTCATCAAACTAGTGACATTTATAAAATATCCCCATAGGGCTGCGAAATCTGAGGACTGAAGAAGAAGTAGAGTTTAAAAACTCTGTTGAACTGATGATATCTTATGATATTTGATGGCACAAGTGTCCTCTGGTTCATCCTTGGGCATGGAGTCTTCACATAATCATCAGGTGCCACTCTATTGGTCAACATTTGTCTCCATATGGGGATGCATGCTAGATATGAAGTGATAGTGTGCAAGAACCTGAAATCTGCATCCACCGACCAAAGATATATATTAGCAGTATCCATTCAAAATAACATCAAATAAAATCAAGTACAGAAATGGAAATTTTATTCTAAGAGCATAAAATATCAATTTTTTCATGAAAGAAATCTATTTAAACAAAATTGACAAGGGATAAGGTTAGAAATATGATACAAAAGGACGTCCTATGGCATCAAATGCTTTCTTTGTGGAACATCTTGAGCAGTTAGCCATTCACAGGTAACTCTAGTGATTCTCCGTCCAAGGTGCTCAAATGTTAGGAATTTTGTCTCGCTGCTTCTCTGATGATATACGGTCCAAGCCATAAACTGTCAAACTTACCATGATTACCTGGCTTTTCATTCCTACGATCCCACATTAAAAACATATCATGGTTAGAAAAACCTCTATTCCTAGATGATTTGTCGAAATTTCTTTTTACCTTAGATTGATTTTTACAACAATTTTCAAAGGCTCTTCTCCTAGTTTCATCCAATTCTACAATTTGATCAATCCTATGTTGCACAACATCTTTATTAGATGTAAAACTCTGTAGCAATTGGTAATTAGGGAGCCTCAAATGCACGGGAAGGGTAACATCCAAGCCATACACTAGTTCAAAGGGATTCTTTCTAGTAGAACTCTTCTTTGTAATCCTATCAGCCCACAAAGCATATTTAATTTTGTTATCCCATGCTCTTTTATTATCCCTTACTATCTTCTTGATTATGGTTATCAAATTTTTATTGCTAGGCTCGGCTAGACCCTTACCCTGAGGATAGTAGTTTGATGAATGGGATAAGACAATGCCATACTTGAAGCAGAAAGATGAGAATTCAGTAGAGCTAAAAGCCTTGGCATTATCCGTTGTAATTTTAGCAGGGACACCCAAACAAGTGATAATCCTATCTTCAAGAAAGTCCATCACTACTTTGTTGGTGGCATGTCTTGTAGGGATGGCTTCTGCCCATTTAGTAAAATAATCAGTGGCAGTTAAAATCCACAAGTAGCCATTACTAGAATTTTCATTAAATTTCCCTATAAAGTCACCCCCCCAATGTTGAAAGGGAGCTTCCACGACCACAGGCTAAAGAGGCAAAGAAGCTAACTTTTGCTTCTCAGTGAAAAGCTAACAAGCTTGGCAACCTCTAACATACTTGTGCACATCGGCAAAAATAGAAGGCCAAAAATAACCAGCTCTCAAGATTTTATGGGTAGTAGTCTTAGCAACGTAATGTCCTCCACAAAATCCTGAATGAAACCCAGATAGAAGCTTTTTGGCCTCAGCTTCATCAACACATCTAAGTATTACCCCCTCCGGATTTCTCCAACCCAGACCATCCTTCACAATGCAATACTTAGTTGCTCTAAGCCTTAACGCTCTTCTTTTATGGCCAACTAAATGGTCAGGACATGAAAATTTTTGCAAGTAATAAATAATGTCTTTATACCATTCTAGTTGACTTAATCTTTGAAGTTTCGATGAAGTTAATTCCAGGTCATTTTGACAAATCATTCCTAATGCTTTCTCATTCCCCTCAGTCAAGATCTTAGCTAATCCCTGGCCTTTTACCAGCTTGGTAGGTCTAATATCTAAATCGTACTCTTGAATTTTGGAGACCCACTTAGCTCGAGTTCCTAAGCAATCAGTCTAAGTTAAAATATCCTTTATTGCAGAGTGAGGGACATACACGATTATTCCTTAATACCCCACATAAACTCTAAATTGCTTAAGGGACTTGAATAAGGAATAAGCCTTCTTTTCCAAGGTGCTATACTTTAACTCAAAACCTTGAAGGGATCTACTCATGAAGGCAATAGGCTACTCATACCCTTCATTGTTCTTTTGTAGCAGCACTCCAACAATAGTATCTTCAGATGTGAAAGAGAAAATCAAAAATTCCTTCGAATAATCAGGACTCACTAGAATAGGTGCCTTACCAATAGAATCGTTAATTTCCTGAAAACCTATTCTCCCCTCTTTTCCCCAGACAAAATTAACATCTTTCTTTAAAATGGTTTGAATGGGTTTAGCAATTTCAACATAATTTAGAATGAACCTCCTGAGGAAATTGATCTTTCCTAAGAAGGATTGAAGGGTTTTGATATTGTGAGGCAGATGAATATTTTGAATTGCCTCAACTCTCTCAAGGTCAATCTTGATTCCATCCTTCGAGATGATGTGACGAAGAAACTTCCCTTCAGTCACTCCAAAAATAGATTTAGCAGGATTTAAAGATATCCCATACTCTCTGCACTTGTCAAATATCCGCCTTAAATGGCTAATATGAGAAATTCCATTTTTAGAAAAGACAGTTAAGTCATCTTGATAAATCTCAATGAATTTCCCAATTAGACCCTTAAAGGCATAGTCCGTAGCCCTTTGAAAAGTTGCTCCAACATTTTTCAATCCAAAAGGCATCCTTAAATACTCAAAAGTACCTCAGGGTGTGGTGAATGTTTTCTTATGCATGTCTTCCTTCTTCACCATGACTTGGTTATATCCAGAAAATCCATCTAACAAAGACATCATTTCAGATCCTGTTACCCTTTGCAACAATGTTTCCATATTGGGTAAAGGGTAATTATCCGTTTTACAAGCTAAATTAAGATTTCGAAATCTACACATAGCCTAATTGATCCATTCTTCTTTCTCACAATAACCAAGTTTGAGCACCATGTGGAATGCCTAGTGTGAGCTATAATTCCAGCTTGAAGCATCTTTTGCAACTCCTTATGCACCAAGGGGGCTAACTTAGGATTTATTTGCCAAAGTTTTTGCCTAAAGGGTTTGGCATTTTCATCCTTAAGAGGGATAGTATGCTCCATAACATCCTCCCTATAACCTTTTAACTCCTCATATGAAAAGGCCAAAACATCCCTATATTCTTGAAGTAAATTTATTAATTTTTTCCTTTCCTTCTCGGTGGTTCCCTTCCCTATTTTGATAATCTTTGGGTCATGAGGGGTACCAATGTTTACTTCAATAAATTCCCCTGGGTCAATTTTCTTATCCTCTTTTCTCTTTACAACATCATGTCCGTCAAACATCTGTTCCATGGCTATACGATCCCTAGGAGTGGGATTTGACACAACATTACACTCCTCATTCACAACCTTCTTCCTTGTAGCCAACCTTGAAACTAGAGAATTCTTCCATATTATTTTAAAAATGAATCACTTGGTTTTCTTCATTAAAGATTTTCCAATGCTCAACATTATCAGGAACCAATGGTCTAAAAACAACCTCCATCTTGATCTTATCATCCATCAATTTCTCTCCAAGCTGTAAGGTAGATGCAGCAACAACCAGCTCATCAGCTTGTTTATTTCCTTCTCTCAGAATTCCTTGAAGATCTAATGCGTCAAAATATTCCATGCTATCCCAGACAACATTTTGATACTTTTTTAATCTATCATTCTTACATGCAAATTTATTCTTTGTTTGAAGAATGACTAGATCAGAATCCCCCTTGATACTAAGCATCTTAATGTTCAAGTCCTTTGCCAACTCTAGACCAAAAAACAAAGCTTCATACTCCGCTACATTGTTAGTTGCATCAAATTCCAACCAAAAGGCAAACTTGAATATATGACCAAGGGGGGAGGTAAAGACAATTCTAGCACCCTTACCAAACCTCGAATGGGCACCATCAAAATTCATGTGCCATACCCAATCCTTCTTACTTTCCACCTCCTTCTCCAAAGGAGAAATAGAATTAGCCAAGATAGCATAGTTTCCCAAGTCATCAGATTCATACACAATTTCATTATGAGGCTCCTTAGGATTTTCCACGCGAAACTTTCTTTCCAATTCCCTATCCAACCTAAACATGATGCCCTCACTATTAGGGATAGTAGCATAACTTAAATCCATTTGCAAACTACCCCCTATATCAACTCCCCACTTTCTAGACTATAACATCCCCCATGCATTAGGCACATCAATCACCACAATATCCATGGTGATCATAATATCATGATGAACTGCCAAGTGGACTTGAAGATCCTTTATCAAACCACAAACCTCAATAATTTTCGAATCGATAGGACAAATGTTGTGGTAAGGTCTCGAGACCCTCAGGTTTAACTGATTCATGACTTTCTTAGTCATGACACACGATGATGCCCCAGAATCAAACATACAATTGTGCAAAAGCATTCCATTGACCAACATAGTGATGAAAAATGGTTGATGGTCTCTATTATCTCTACACATATCACTACTTTGTAAAGTGATAGGGGCATCCTCATATCTATCTTTAGAAAAATTCAACATTTCTTTTCCATTAGGGGCATCAATGGCCTTCAACAACTTATATCTTTGGGAGGGAATATTCATGATTTCAGTCAGAGGTATCAAAATCTTTGCATTATTTATCCATCCTCCCAAATCAATATTTAATTTAGATGTAGGTGGAGTGAAAGTTTTATGGGCATTTTGATTTCTTTCTTTGTTTCTTGCCCTTTCTTCATCCTTGGCTATCTCTAAAATCTGATTTGATGAAGGCTTCTCTCCATACAACTCAGTGATCCTATCCAACTCTTCAAAATTATTCACACTATAGGAGGATGGGGACTTCTGACTTGTCTTTTGACTATTTTCCATAACTCCTATCCAATTATCCAAGGACAAATGATGCTCTTATCCAACTACATTGATTTGTTCACTTGTTCTAGCCACTTCTCCATCTAAGATCCTTCTTGTGTAAGGACAAGTGAGTTCATCATGTAAGTCATCACATGGTCTACAATAAGGCATTGAATCATCAACTAAGTTAGTAGACTCAAGTGGATTTGGTGGCCTATGTTCATTAGGGGGACCCCTCTTCTGCCATCTATCATTTCCTCGATTTGGGAATCTCCCTACTTGATTCCTTTCCATGACCACCAACCGATTTTGGATAGCATTCATTTGATTCATGTGATTCGCTTCCATAGTCTTGATGAGGTGGGTTAAATCCTTGATAGGATCATGGGTAGCCTCTTCCTTTCCCTTGCCTTTGGAATCATTCGATTTCGATGGCCCTCTAGTGTAACCAGGAATCTCAGATTTTCCTGATTGTTTTCTAGCCCTCTCCATTTTCAAGGCTTCTGTGTGTGCTATACCCAAGGTTGTAGGTTCCTTCCTCCTCAATTCATAAGCAGTATCCACACCAAAAGCATCTAAATATGAGCATAAGAGAAATTCATTCGGAGGTTTAACAATTGCAGGCATGCTTTTAACCAAGTCATTGAATCTTTTGTTAAACTCCTCCATGGTTTCATTCTGATTTTTCTTTATGGCGCTCATGGCACTAATTAGATGACTATCAAGAGCATCATCTTCCAAAGAGAGAACGGAAATGATGATGCTCTTGATTGAATTAAAATTGTGAGTTGTTAATGATGAATCAATTAAAAGCTTGATGCTTATGTAAAGTAAATTGCAATGCTTTAAAAATGAAATTGAGATTTGTGCTCACAATAGATTTTCAAAAGGAACTTTAAACTTGAGGAAATTAGCTTGACATGAAAATAATTGACTGCTTTGAAAGACAAACTTTGTCAGATACACAACGCTTCAATATTCTTAAAACGGAAATGATTCTTGAGATTTGTGAAGAAAACTTTAGGAAAAAGAAATGTGATTTGTGTTACTTCCCAATTAGAGCATGCATGTGTGATGTGAAAGCAAATGGAAATGTTAAAACCACTAAGTCAATCCATCTAAAAATTCTCTCCTTTGAAATGGAGAGATAGGGATGCCACTGGGTAAAACCCACGCTCCCACAACAAAAATAGAATTTTTTATTGATTTTACAAGAAAGAAATGACCATGAGACCTTTTCTAAACCAAGGAAAGTCTTTACAAATAAAAATTAAGACCATAGACTTTTCCTCGATGAGAATTTCTAAAAAAAAACTGAAAAGAATTCAGACTTTACAATAGGAGAAGAGAAGCTAAGCCTCTTCTATGCCCACAACCAAAGAAGAGAGAGAGTTATCTTCCTCATTTGGAATTTAGAGCCCAAAGATATTCCCAATTAGCAGCAGTTAATTGGTAATATTAATTTTGGCCAGTTTTGCTATTCTAAAGTTAATTTAGCTAATAAAGTGGGTGTTGAGACACACAACCTACACTTAGGAAATAAACATTCCCTAAAGTCACTTGAGCATATAATTATTTGGCAGCGTGGGGACCAGGATGACAAAGTGGCAGCGTGAGGGAAGTGGCAGCGTGGGCAGCGTGGTCCCATGACAGCGCAGTGAGAGAGGGACAACGTAGACCAAGAGGGACATCGCAGTTTGGTGGGGCTCGAGTGAGAGCAAGGCTCTCAAAGCATAAAAAGGGGAAGAGGCTCCTCATTCTCTCGTTCTATTACGCATATATGATTTCTATCTTTTGACATTGAGCACGCTTTTGCCGTTGAGCAAAGTCTGCAAGTGTTGTTTAGCACATCAGGTGTCTCCGAGCAGAGATCCCAACCTCAGCCCCAAGGGACTTCGAGTGTTTGCTCGGGTGTGGAGTTCTATCCATTGTTTTGCAGGAGGGAGCCATAGTATCTTCAGTCAGGAATTACGCATTTTCTTGGGCAACGCAGTCTCTGGGAGAGATCACGCCGTTTCTGGTAGAGGCAGTTCCGAGAGAGAGGATTTATCAGGGGATTCAGCCCGAGACAGTGTGAAGGGATCAACCCTTCACTATTTCGTCATTTTGGTACAGGAGGAGGCCATTATTTGCAGCAGATCATTCAGGGCCATTGTTTCTCATTTGGGAATAGCATAGTGCCTCAAGGGGGTCAAATTTTGGGGTCATCCATTCCAGAATTCCTTTCTGGGCTTTTCTGGGTATTTGGAGGAGAGCTCATTCCCGGAGTTTCATATTTTTCTGAGTAGGGGAACAGCCCCAAAGAGCCATCCCATTCCAACAGTAGCAGTAGTCCAGCAATAGCAGCAACAACTTCGGAGATTATGCAGTCCTTGATAGAGCAGACATTCCTTGAGCATTTCTGAGAGTATTTCCAGCTTGCCTTGTGCAAGCCAAGGTGCCATCATTTTGATCACCTTTGTACTCATTGTGTCTTTCAGTTACATAATAAAATGGCTCAGTGTTTCTCCATATTTGCATTGTTTATGTGATGTCTCTCTATTTGTTGTAAATGCTTGTTTATGTGGCTTTATATTACTGTCTATTTCTATTCGGGATATTACAATGGTATCAGAGCCTCATTCTTGGCTCAGTCGTGGGGATATTTTTCTTTGAACAAAGAGGGTAAGCAGAATCTTACCACCAAAGACAGTAGAGGTGGCAAATATGGGGGAGTCAAAGAGAAAAGGCGAAGCAACCTTTGGTAACATTTTTAAGGCCCTAAATGATTTAGCCAAAGGACGGACGGGAATGTTGGAAAGATTCAAACAACAGAATAAGAATGAGAGCATCCATCAGGAATCCCTAGTTGGGGAGACTCTGGGAAATTCAAAACAGTGTGACCACCCTTTACCAACCACTCACCCACCAGCCTTTAGTAGGCCAAACAGGATCACGATGCCTACATTCTTACCTCCAGTACCGAGTGAGGAAGGTAAGCAGCATGATCATATACCCATGGGAGATTATTTTCGCGAATGACAGTCCATGGGGGAAAAATTCAGAGCGGCTTTGTCCTTCAGAGATTACTGCCAGCTCAGGCAGGATGAAGAAGGAAGGTACAGTGGGGGGTCTAGCATGCAGAGTTTAGAGTTGCAGCGTACCACTGGGAGAACATCTTTTCCCACGTATGATGGATCCACTGATTGCACGGTTCGAGATCGGGTGGAAAAGCTGGATACGTGTTTCCAGCTTGACCGAATAATGGAGGGGGAAGCCATCAAAATGGCTACCTCGCACTTGGAGGATGAGGGCACACAGGATCATGGGGAGCATGTGGATACACCCAGTATGACGCAGCGGTCACCTGTGTTGAAGATTTCTTTGACCATATCGGTTGACATCTTAGTAGAGAGAGTAGAGCCTACCCCAGTAATGCCATCCATTGAGGTGATGACCGGGGTAGTGTCCGAGTCTTTGGGTGGTAGCAGCGTGCGGCAAATGGGTGACATGCCAGGAGATGTATCCACCTTTGATGAGGCACTAGGAGATATAGAGGTATTAGACAATGGTCGCACACAACGGTGTCATCAGCTTCGAGCCGACCTTCTAATTTTGAAAGGGAAGGCCACATTAGTACGAGAGGTTATTTTGTTACAGAACGAGGGGCTAGAGGGCATGAGAGTGGTTTGTGCCGAGTCAGCGGCCAAGTTGACCCACATTGGGGAACAGCTGGATTCCCTAATGGTACAGCTAGAGGGCACATTGGAGTGTTAGAGAAGCCCCCTTCAGGCATGGATAGACGGGGTTAGCAGCATTATTGGGTCACCTCTTTCCATTGGAGAGAGAGAGGCAGAGCCACCTAGTCAGATCTCATATGTTGACTTGGATAGCGGGATGAGACGATCGGAGTTGCACAGGGTGAAGCATCCACATGTTGAGGTTGGACGGCGAGAGATTTTGAGTTGGTGCCCAGTGGAGTGGGTTATGGAGATAGTGGTGGACCCGGGTGTAGTTCAGCACGAGTTTCCAGGTATTGGGAATACCGGAACCCCAGACCGGGACTGGGATCCAGGCGGGACTACCTGTCGTTTCCCAAGCAGGTCGGTTGACTATGTCTTGGAGGGTACAGTTGGCCTAGCAGTTGAGCGTGCACATTTTCTAGGGGAGTTTCGGTCAGCTCCAGTGGCCAACCAGTTTATAGGCAGGCTCCCTAGGTTGTCTTGGTATAACACTTGTACGCGGGGTCACAGGGTGATCAACATACCTTGGCAAGAGCTTGTCGGAGGAGGTGGCATTAGCAAGCCACCAGATGGTGCCTTGTATGGAGCCAAGGATTCTTCACCTTTGTGTGGGGCACAGGGGTTACAGCGGAGCCGAGCAGTGGTGGTATCACTACTGACACATAGGGAGATTCACTTCTCGGACCCCTTGAGGAGGGTTTGGAGTGATGATCCATTCATTGGCGGATATAGCGATGCGACAGTGGAGGTGATGATACCGATTGGGGGTGGTCTGGCATGTAGAGACACAACTCTAGGCCATCACATCCAAGGATGTGTGGGAGCATCTAGCATTGAGCAGTGGACAACCGGTGGACATGGAGTTGCATGGTGGTGTACCGTAGTGTGTAGGACTGCATTGTGGAGTAGGAGAGTCCTACATCACATTGAGAACACGCGAGGAGTGACTGGTGCCTTGACATAGAAAAGGCACAAGACAGTACAGGGTGGTACAGCAGTAGCAGGGGGTATCCAGCGGTGTACAGGGGTATGCTTCAGTGTGCAGTGGCATGTCGAGGAACACATGGATGATCGGTGGTATGCGAGGGTGTACGGTGCTACACAGCAGGGTCTTAGATTATTGCCTCCAGGGAGACTCACGGACAGGAACATCGGGCATACCTTTGGGGGTAGTTCACCCAGGATCGATGGGGAGACAAATAAGCGATACTTGAGGGTATTTGTGGGGGCTCACGTGCATGACCCTCTTCTACATCACTCATAGGCACAGTTGATTCTGTTGTTGTCCTTTGGCACTCTGGGCATGAGCAGCGAGGTATGCGAGGCTCACCCAAGATATTTTGATGACACTCAGCACACTAGGGGAGAGACTTCTCAGCAGTGGCACGGGTCGGTGCGCTAGTTGACAGCCACAAGTTAGGGGATGAGATGATCCTCTACAGGGGTGGCACATCTGTCTTCGCTGAGCCTACGCTTGGGGAGCGGGTCATGAGGGAGACATGCGTCACTCTTTTCTTAGGGCATGTCGAGACCATGCATGAGCAGAGGATACTGGGTATAACAGAGGTAGCATCCTAGTATGTGTCTAGGCTCCAAACAATGTATCGACACATTATCGAGAGGGTGGATGGCAGACCCAATGGAGATGGTTGGCAGGGACAGGAGGGATCACATGCCTTGAGTCAATTGCGAGCATCAGATATCCATCTATTGATTGCATTCAGAGGGTGGCTATTTGTCACATATGGCTTCCAGCGGTCATCGGTACTACACAGTGGCCGACACAGGGCAGGTTAGCATGCATCATATTTTCCCATGATATGTGGACCCTCTATATTGGTCACGAGCAGGGACTAGAGATAAGGCACGGAGGAATTCCCGCAGTTGTCAAAGCTATGGTGCAGTAGGTCCGACTATGGGATGCAGAGATTCAGTTGATTGATAGCCCATTCTGTCTCATGATGGTCAGAGTCAAGACAGAGAGTGATCTAGTTCACTGTTGGGTTGGCACATGGGGGTACACAGAGGCCTTCGTCGGATGGCAAGGTAGACTTTCTCTATTTCTGCATAGATTCAGAGCTACATTCGGAGGGGTAAGTATTGGCATCATGGCGATTCCTGGTCCGGATGAGTTTGTCTCTCATAGATCTCCTGCCACTAGGTCTCAGGAGAGGAGGACACAGTCTGCGCATGAAGGGGAGTATCTCATGATCAGAGTAGTGCAGCATCAGCATGGTGATACCTCTAAGAGATTAGCAGGATACTTGAGCATTACAGCTCTACACAGCTCGATAACCTCTAGGGGTGAGCTGTATACTACATGGGGAGATCATGTATATCTTCCATCGGGCTTTAGAAAGTCACTGATGAAGTGGGGGACTTCATTAGCATGGCAGGATGGTGAGTGGAGCAAGTGGAGCTTCATGTTGGACAGGATGGCTTGGGATCTTGGCATTGAGAGATCCCTTCATATCAGGGTGATACAGAGGACAAGGAAGATTTAGTGGCACATCTGGGACCCAGGCACTTTTTGCAGTGATGGTGGGGAGCATCAGCTAGAGAGGAGGCTTGTTCAGGCATTGCTTGAGGACAAGCAATTTTTGGCGGGGAGGACTGTAATATTCCCAATTAGCAACAGTTAATTGGTAATATTAATTTTGGCCGGTTTTGTTTTTCTAAAGTTAATTCAATTAATAAAGTGGGTGATGAGACACACAACCTACACTTAGGAAATAAACATTCCCTAATGTCACTTGAGCATATAATTATTTGGCAGTGTGGGGCCCAGGATGACGAAGTGGCAGCGTGGGTAGCGTGGGCCCATGACAGCGTAGTGAGAGAGGGACAACGTGGACCAACAGGGACATCGCAGTTTGGTGGGGCCTGGGTGAGAGCAAGGCTCTCAAAGCATAAAAAGGGGAAGAGGCTCCTCATTCTCCCGTTCTATTATGCATCTATGATTTCTGTCTTTTGACATTGAGCACGCTTTTGCTGTTGAGCAAAGTCTGCAACTGCTATTTAGCACATCGGGTGTCTCCGAGCGGAGATCCCAACCTCAGCCCCGGGGGACTTCGAGTGCCTGCTCGGGTGAGGAGTTCTATCCATTGTTTTGCAGGAGGGAGCCATAGTATCTTCAGCCAGGAATTACGCATTTGCTTGGGCAATGCAGTCTCTGGGAGAGATCACGCAGTTTGTGGTAGAGGCAGTTCCGAGTGTGAGGATTTATCAGGGGATTCAGCCCGAGATAGTGTGAAGGGATCGACCCTTCACTATTTCGTCATTTTGGTACAGGAGGAGGTCATTATTTGCAGCAGATCATTCAGGGCCATCGTTTCTCATTGGGGAATAGCGTAGTGCCTCAAGGGGGTCAAATTTCGGGGTCATCAATTCTGGAATTCCTTTCTAGGCTTTTCTGGGTATTTGGAGGAGAGCTCATTCCCAAAGTTTCATATTTTTCTGAGCAAGGGAACAGCCCCAAAGAGCCATCCCATTCCCGCAGTAGCAGGAGTCCGACAATAGCAACAACAGCTTTGGAAATTACGTAGTCCTTAACAGAGCAACCATTCCTTGAGCATTTCTAAGAGTATTTCCAGCTTGCTTTGTACTCATTGTGTCTTTCAGTTACATAATAAAACGGCTCAGTGTTTCTCCATATTTGCATTGTTTATGTGATGTCTCTCTATTTGTTGTAAATGCTTGTTTATGTGGCTTTATATTACTATCTATTTCTATTCGGGATATTACAATCTTGCAACAACTTGTTAGTAATTTCTTATAGTTGTCCACTCAAGTTGTCACAAGAAAAAGTTCAGAAAGAGGGCTACAAAACCAATCAAATATTAGAAAGATAAAATTACAAAATATTGCACAACAATTTACAAAGGGCTAAGCCAAAGAGTTCGAGTAAACTCTCTTCTTTACTTAGTCATCTTCAAACTCTTAGATAGCAAATGAAAGCAATGAAGTATAATGTTTTAAAAGATATTCAAATTTAGAAGTATTCCGCTTGTATACAGGCTATGTCCCAAAACCCTGCAAAACCACTCTATAAGATAAGACTATGAAGGTTCAAAGAACAAATGAGAGCTCCTTTGAGAATGTATCAAGAGTGGGTTGATCTCTCCAAAGACTTCCCCCAACACTTGATTCTTTGATCCCAACAAGATGTTCCCTCTACAAAACTTCAATCAAGAATTAGTTCCATATAGATCTAACAATAAACAATGATAAGAAACTCTAGAGATTTATTTGAAACCAACTAGAGCATTCTATACCTAGAGCATACTCCTAAATCAAATGTCAATGTAAGATAGCTCTACATTAACAAATCTACAAGAGCATATGGAAACGAATTAGATCAAAGCATGAGTAAAAGGAATTATACCAATGATCAACAATTCATCACACTCCAAAAAGAGGAACACTTCATGAATGAAACCCCGAAGTCTTTATTGATATTTTTGAAAGTGTACAAGGCAGCAACGCTTCCGCAAACACAATAGCTAATAAAACCATGATACAATAATGAGTACCAATGCTCATTTAAATAGGCAAATGGGAGCCAATCCCAATGATCAATCTATCAAATAAGTGGCATATAACTTTCAATCCCAGTGAAGAGGAGCCCTCCAAATGGCAATTAAATTGCTGGAGCGTACATGTAGTTAAGGAAAAATTGTTTCCTCTAGTGGGTAAATCATTTAAGGCCAAGTTGCCTTGTGTAAAAGAAAAATCGATGCTTGATTCCAGAGTCTGACACTTGAGATCTAACATGTGGATGAAGATTTACTACGCACTAAGATTCGTCCACTAGATCTATCTACAACTGCACCTTCACTGCCATACTAAATCTCATAAGTTGGACAAAGGTTCTAAGTTGTGGAGATTTGGACAACTGAAATGTACGTGCTTAAAATGTAAGCTATGTTTCCCGCAGTCTGAGCAAGAGATCCTTTGACTTAGTTGGTAATTCTAATGGGTAACGTGAATCTCCATATTTAAAGTGAAAGAGCAGAAGCAAGGACGAATCTACAAATTTCCAGCTTACAAACAAAACACAAAAAGAGATGGCAATCTAGCCCGCCACTCTAAGTCGATTTCAGGAGAAAAAGAACAACATTCACTGCTTTGGGATACAGTAAAGAAATTAAAGAAGAAAAGAAAAACTCCTCTTGAAAAATCAGAGGTACTATTTCCAAAATAAATAAATAAACCCCAAAAAAACATTGTTTCAAGATGGCCATCGAACACACTCATACCATAAAATTTGGAAAAGTAATCCTCCACGAACGATTATCAGAACTCAATTTGAGAACCATCACGAAGAGCAAAAAATGAAAACGTCAACAAAATTAAGAACATCAAATTTCAAACTCTATTTAATCTGGTCCAAATGGGATCATAGGGAAATTACATGAAATTTCACCAACAAGAAAAAAATAAAATAAAGATCAGAAGATCTAATGGCTGGCAAACAACAAGGTCTACTGCGAAAAGTTGATCCATGAGGCAAAATTTTCAACCGTCCCTATTCTCTGAAAATAAGGGGAAAAGACAAGATCTAGTATAAATTACAATAGCAAGATCTCATTCAAGGGCCATCTCTGAAACAAATACTTCGACACCTGAATTTGTTCGATTTTAACAAAATTCACAAAAATCATAACGAAATAATAAATCAAACCAAAAGGAGACCAATTATCGTATATTCGTAGAAATTTATGAAGCGTGTTTACAGTAAAAAGATCTGATTAAACAACCATCTCTGAAATCAATATTTGCAAAAGTTAAGATAGATTTGTTTGTTGCATATCTACAACAAAATATTGTCAAATTTACCATCCAAATCTAGAATACTTCTCAAATCTACCATATTATGCCAACATTGGCATATTATCAAATCTAGAACAATAAGCATTGATCACAAAATTTACTAAACTATTAATTAAGGAAGGAAGGCAATATAGATTTATGTAATGTAGATCTAGTAGGTTATCAAATATACTATTAGATCTAGATTAGATCGACCCAAATCTCCTTATCATCATAAGCCCCATAGGTCCAAGGGTTGGAGCCTATTCTGTGATACCAAATGTAAAGACAATAAATCATAACATACAAATTTTACATCTATCCATGCTATAAAAATATCAACACATAAAGATTCATCTAGCTACCACATTATTTATGAGATCATGAGATGAACGACTTGTCTGTAAGCGATCATATTTCTTACTAGAAAATTTAGTGGATGCACTACTCACTCCCACTGACCGCAACACTGTTTTGGGGACAACTCTCCACTCAACCGTAGGCTCAACTGCATAGAATCTTTCTACAGCTAGCCACCCCTGAGCCCTCAATCCACTACTACTGCTAGTGACTCCTTTGTCTCTCAGCACTCCCTTCCTGAAAGAATGAATGCCTCTCATCTCCCTTTTCAGCCATTAAATAGAACAAACTATTCCAAAATTGGAAAGGGGATTGGAAAGGAATCTGCATGTACACAATCCATGTGTCATCATGCCAAATTTTATTTTTTATTTATCTTTTTGTTAACTTATTATTACTATTTATAATTCATATATATATATATATATATATATATATATATTCAGAATTTCATTTTATTTTTTGTCATTTTATTTATTTACTATTATTACCTTTTCTTCGTTATTTATTATTTTATATATTTATATATTAAAATTATTTAATTTATTTTATTATTATTATTTATTAATACGGGGCATTACACTTCTGACATGCTTTTGACGAGTAAGAAGGAAAAGCAAAATTGCTTGGAAAAAGAATATATCAAGTATATTATTACAAGAAAAATTTTAACTAACCTTGAGCCAGCCATTATTGTAAGCTGCAATTAGAGTACCATTACACATAGTGATAGCATGCACTGCACTCAAATGAGTTGGAGCATTATCTCCTAAAACTGACAAAGGACTGTGATCTCCAAGCCACCACAAACGAACAGTTCCATCCCAACTCCCACTATACAGCAGCTCTTCATTGACAAATAATGCAGATACCAATGATTTATGGCCTTCCATCGTATATACAAGGCTGTAATCCTACAGAAAAAAGAACCATATTAGTATTTATACAATGCATTCTATGATTCTGAAAATTTCACGGTACAGAGAAATAACAAAAAGACAAATTCAGTATGTTATACAAGATACAAAAAATCAAAAGTTCATAAAATGACATTCATGCCAATAACAGAAAGAATACTTGTTGAATCGGCTCTATGCTTTCACAGACATGCACACAAAGTCCACATCATTATTGGAAATATTTGTGTAATCTTCATGTGTGGCTATGGCACACTCATAAGTATCATTAATGTATTTGTAATCATAGCTAAGGCCATCTTTTGGATCATTTATCATCATTTATTCTAATACTAGGGAGTGGTTAAGGGAAACATAGTCAAACTTGTACACATAGGCTCATCGACTCTTCTCAAGGGTACCGCCCTACTTGAGTTCTGTATAAATACACAACTCTCATTTGTATTGTATCATCTTCTGATCTGCTTGATCTTTCGTATAATGTGTCTTATGCCAAGGGCACCTACATCTTTAGCATTTTCTTATGATTGGTGTTTCTTCTTTCATGAGCACTTGTGCTAGGATATTTCTCTCTTTGTCTAGCGTACTAAAGTTTTCTCTCTCTGGCAGACTTGTGACTCGGGTTATTGCAGAATTTCGATTTGTTTTTGGTTCCATTCTATTCTATTACTTTCACTTGTGAATCTTAACATGATATTACAGCGTGTGTAACCTTACTCTCTTAACTCTATATCTTATCTGAAATTATTGGCTACTGGCATCACTCAAGTTCTCTTGTGACTACACGGCTCAGGTTTTCTTGAATCATCTCCTTTTTCAGGTTTTTTCAAGGATTTTTAGAAGTTTGAAACCTCTCTATGGCCAGTGCCTCCTTTCCTGAAGTTTCCTATGGCCTCTACCCTTTGGTCCTATGAAGGAGAAATATAGAAGACTTCAGTACTTCAGGCTTCTTATTGCTGCAACTAAGACCAATGGCTTCAAAGTGGAAATTTCCTTGAATGAATGGGGCCAATTATCCTACTTAGTATATCAAATCACTATCCTTCTTTGAAGCAAAGGTTTATGTTTGTATTTTATGAAACCCCTTCCCACGACCAACAATAACAGTGTGTTACCTCCCAAACACTCATTTTAGGTGATAAATCCCTAACACAAGTGAGACCATAGAGGTAATGAAGAAGGGCTACCCACTATCACCATGGTAGCTCCTTCACTCTCTAGGCCAAATCTCCTCTAACACGAGGTGGGAATCCCAAGAAATACTAAGTCAAATTTATGATGATTACTTAAAAGGGGTTTTAGACTTAGAAACAAATCTGATTAATGATGTTTATTGAAGTATATTTAGAATTGTGAAAACAGAAAATAAATGAGTAACTTTTTTGCACTTTATGAGGTGGCTGGAAGAGAGACTAGCCTAAAACAATCTAGGGCATACAAAGTCAAGAAATCAGTCTTGAGAGGGTTTTTGCCTACTTGAGATTAGGATAAAACAAAGATAAAATGGCATGCTACAGCTTGTCCTACTTTTCTGTGATGTAGTACATAAACTTTACTTGGACGGCCATTCCAAAGGTGCACCTCTTAAACTTTGCAATGAGGGTGTGCCTATCAATGAAAGTGAGAATATGTAACTATTCTAACTAAGATGAAGGCTGCAACATCAACATATTAAGAAATAAAAAAACAAAGGTAATTGTGGGGGGAAGACCCACACTCAAGAGTCCAGCCCTTCTAATGGAGTAGTATTAGCCATATAATTAGCCCTTTAAACATATTTTACAAGCATTTCCAACAAAAAAATTCAGCAAATTGAGATTAAAACATACACCTCACATCAACAAGAAAGAAACCTTTAAATTCCAAGCCTTCAACAAGTCTTCAATGATATCTCTAGAGTACTTTTGCTCAATTTTTTTACAATATTACAGTGTGAGGGAGCCTCTCTCATATAGAGTTTGAGCTCAAACCCCTCAAACATAAAATAATAAAATCCAAGTTTAGATCCATGATCTCTTCTAAGAAAACATAAGATATGATCTCTTGAGTCTTAACCCATAGCTAAAGACGCATCAAAACAAAATACATGATCTTCTATCTCATTCAAAGGATCAACTCATTCAAGACATTGTTAGAAGAGGACATCATCTTTTGAAGATATCCTTTATCATCAAGGATCCAAGATCACCTACATTGGCGATTTCAATCTTAGAAGAAGCTCCTGACTTCATCTTCATCAAGGAAGTTGAAAGCCACTTTACTCAAGATCGACAGTTCAACCACCAAAAGAAGATGCTCCAGCGCATGCCAAGTACATGAAGGGAGAAATCAGAGCCCAGAGGACTCTCATAGAATCCATTAAGGACTCACTCATTCCCTATGTATCAAAACTAAAGTCTACTAAAGAAATATATGAGAAACTGGTGGAACTATTCTCTGTGAGTACTGCAAGAGAAGCAATCTCTCTAAGACAAGAAAT